>OX392473.1:5002500-6252500 GCA_947623365.1 Achlya flavicornis | reverse complement strand
TACCTACATATCCAAATGAGATTTGAGTTCTGTTACTTTAATTCCCCGTAAAAATACCAAACTAGATCAATAATAAAATGCTAATGAAATTAAAGTTATGCGAAAAACGTCAAGAACAATATAAAGCGGAGAAACAAACCAATCATCAATCACACTCAACGTGTCAAGTAAATAAATAATAGGCTTTCAGCTGCACCACAACTAAGGCTCTAACTGCACAATTAAAATTACAAAATCCACTTTTGGTGTTGATTCTTTTTGCGTCGCCGGCGCAATTTCACGGAGGTTTTTGTCGTCATCTCGAACAGAAATAGATCATGCCTCATGGAGTTTGCGAGGCAACAGGACTAGGTGGAATCCAGCCTAGGGCGACCTTCGATTTGCCGATCGCCATTACCACATGGCACAATAACCAGCAGTCAATAACCACTACGTCCAATTAAGTTCGGTAGCGCCTCAGTAAGGTACTCGGACGAGTTTTTGTCACAAGTCGGGTACACCCAGACACGGCTTAATTGGCGGATACACGTCATTAGGTATGTGGCGATGCAACTTTGTACAGTTAGATGCATTTTTAAATAAAAGTTATTTGCTTATTTGTAAAGTTTAGGTATTTACCGTTGTGTGAAAACTTATTTTTCTTACACATGACGAGAAAACTATGTAGTTATTTTAAACTAATTGTAAGACATAAAAGAATATCTACATGGTAGTGATAATAATGAAGATGAAAGGCATAAATAAAGCCTGAGAGGGAAAGAGGGAACAAGCTCTCGAGTGTAGCTGTCATAAGAAAACTTTTTAATCCATTTTCCACTTGACACATCGTGCTTGATATCCTCACAATATTTTCGTGGAAAGCTCAAACGCAGTAGAACTCACGACGTTTGCCATAGCACAATATTACGTCACTCCTATCATTACTTTGTATTTATTCAAATACAACTAATCCAACTTATCCAAAACATTTTCAAATACCCTTCTATTTTGTTACTTACCAATAAACCTCTACACACCTCGAGCCCTCTGATCGATGTCGTTGCGCATCCAATTACTTCTCTTGTCATTGAAAATTTATTTACAGTCATCTTGTGTGTATTTATCGCAAGGTATGGGTAGAAAATTATATATAGGGTTGAGAATACATCTGCCGAAGCTGTAATTACATCGATTAGCAGCATCTCGACGTACTTATCGCGTTATAGGAGATAACATCCTAAAGCGAACCTTAGACTCCCGTGTATTTATTGTGTGGAAAAAAAAATACGAGTGTAGTATGAAACAAAATTTGCTAGTATTCATTAATATATTTTTCAACACACTCGCTCGTAAAGTGACATTTATTGCACCGTTTTTAGTATCTTAATGCAGCTTATTACGCACTAGTGCTTTTTACTTTACATTACCGCACAGTTTTATGATAAGTATAATCCTGATTATGTTAAGTTTATAACTCATTGCAATTGATATGTGTGTTGTGTAGATGAAGCATTCTCTTAACGGGTAAAACAGTTTGACAGAGCATAGCTGTCAAAAAAATAAAACCTTATGGTAGTTTTCTATGATATTATGAACCAGCAGCTTTCAAATTTATATAAGTCTATAGGATTAGATGGTACATTTTATAAAAACACTTTCAGGCTCTACATTATTTATATTAATTAGTTTTATACGTTCTCGGAGCAAAACTGAAACTACTACGATAAAGCTCGCAATCGTGACTGTTTTATTCTACTACTATCGAGCCACTTCGACTTTGGACGAGAAATGTATTATACACAGATTTGAAAGATTTTTTATAAAAATTATGGTAAAAATGACATCGATACATTGCGTGGCTTAAAAGAACTAAGAAAGCAAAAAGACATAAATAGTGAGTTTGTTTTATATTATTTATAAATTAGAAAAGAAAAGACATAGAAATAATAACCCGTTCTGTATTACACATGTAGGGAATGATTTCGACATAGCTGACGATATTACACTATACTAGAGATGAAGACTAACCTAACTTATGAGTTATTGGTATATTCATTTACAGAATTTGATAAAAAAAAATACTTTTCTCATGCATTTTCATAACAAAATGCACGGGAAAAGATTTTTCAATTAATGACGTTTCTAGTACCCTAAACTGACTTATCCTTGTCAGTCACAGGATCGATTATACTAATATCAAAAGTCACCGTTTTCTCGCTGACTGTAATTGTTTTTTCGAAATATGTATATGCCGATGGCAATAACTCAAAAAGTAAGGGATATTCTCCTTAGACCATATTTGCGTGGCTTCAACCCTTAAGATAGCTGACACCTCAAATTCCACCTGTATAATAAATTTGGCACGCAGATAGATCATAACCTGGAATAACATAATATAGGATGCTTTCTATCCCGGTAAAATACTAGATCCCTGGGGTAAAGCCGTGGGGCAAAAACTATTTATATTAACTAGCTGTCCGCCGTGGTTTCACCCGCCTATGTAGTTTTCCATACCATAGGCTATCTGCATGCCAAATTTAATGATGATCCATTTAGTTGTTGAGGCGTGAAGGCGTAACAAACAATCAAACTCATTTTCGCATTTATAATATTAGTTAGGATTAGGATTACTACAAGTCAAATGCAATAACATGGTCACGTGCCAGAACAACATACCAACGTAACTAAGTTTAATAAACCTGTATCAATTTACAGACATTTCATATGAAAGCGAGATGTCCCATATGTGCGCATAGCACACATACTACCACCGCATCGGGCGTAAACCTCGCGACTTTTTAAGGTATCTACAGACTTGAGTCACTTGTATTAAAGCAAAATACTGTGAGATTGTCATGAAAGAGACGATATTGTATACAATATCGTCTCTTTGACTCATCCTCAGTAGGTATATAGGTATATACCTCAGCAGGTACTGAGGATATAGGCTAAGTGAGAAAAACAGGCTCTGGATTTATATCTTCAGGTCATGCTAAAAACCAATTAGAAACTTGTTTACCCTTAAAAGTAAAATCCAAGTAAATTTTGTATCAGTGAAATGTTCTGAAGCAGTAGGTATGTACATATATCTACATTTTTTAAGCCAAAATTATACCCTTCTGGGCAAAGGCTTCCCTTTGTATTTCGCACTCTTCTTGATTGGCTGCTACGGTGAACTGAGTAATAATCTACATTTATTTTCTGTATTGCACAGGTCATAATGCACCTTTACAGTTCCACGCTTCAACGCTAGAGGGAACCGCGAACGCAAACGCGTACGTTTGTCGCAGGCACGAGCATTAGCCTGTAATGGATATGATCGAAAACCTGCTGCGGTTACATAGTATGTCCATAGGTCCCGAACTGGTCCCAATATCGCTTATTATGTATCGCTTTTGTGTTAATCATATCTTTCGCTCAGTATGGCGACCGTGCCGGCTACCGGTCGTTGGTCTATTAATAAAAGCCTGGCTTCGAACCGACGGAATGCTCGCAACCTGCTATTGTAGTCTAGTGGTTAAGGAATTTGTCTTTTTAATCGCGCTGCCTCTCCACTGTGCCCGGAGCCTATTATTAGGGTTAATTGGAATTATTAAAGTTTTTTTTTTCACAGCAACTAGGAGTTTTAGCGGATAGTAGTGATGCATACGAGATAGCTTCGAGAGTGAGGCGAGCTTTTAGATTAATTTATGGTTAGAGTACATGTTATGGAAATTTTAATAGAGTAAGCTTTAAGGTCGGCCCCGTGGATGTATGTTTTCTTTTAACTCGTTGGAGTCTTTTTGGATCTCATGTGGCGTAGGTGTGTCTGACTGGGGGTATATAAATACTGAATGTAATGTGGCGTTCCTAACTAGTCATGGTATATCTGCACACATTTTTGTAATTACTTCTACGACAGGTTTTCGAAGTTCACTGCAGTATTATTTGCATAATAATCGTTAATTAATTCATATAGACCGTAACGAGACGGGAGCAAGTAAAACGTAGTTCAACTTATCATCAAATTGCCCGACTATCGGGATCCATACTACAATTAAGCCGAGAGTGTACCGAATTAAATTGAAATTATGTCGCCGATTGCTATCGATAATCGATAAAACTGGAAAATCTGACATAGGTACAAATTAGCAATATGTTTGAAGCAACTTATCGAGTTATTGTAATAAGGAGTAATCATGTAAGAGTAGTTCCAAAAAACGCCGCAGGCATGAATGTCGCGGGGCTTTTTAATGTGGACATTAATAAATAATAGGCCATTTTAGATTAACTAACTTTGTGGCAGTGGCTAAGCTCGCGTCATATCTTGAAATATCCAAAAACGCTTTCAGCCTATACAATAAAGGTGTGTTTCCACGATCTGTGATTTTATGGACTGTGAGATCACGGGGCGTGGATACGCACCACTTTTTGTAATACCTACCTATACATAAATATTTATTCGGTACAAATTAGATCAAAAAAAATTAATTTACTAATTCATTTAGGGGTAAAATAATTAAATCTACCAAGGGTACTTTATGTAATGAACCTGTGTGCGAAATTTCAAGTATCTAGATCTGGATTTACCTGTGTCTATAAATATCCAGATATTTATTCATATTTTAATTGACTATAAGAAAAGAACTAAGACGGCCAATCAATAATTCCATTAATCAATTAAAATTCATAGCTTCAGAATTTCTTGTCACTTTAATCGTATAGTGAAATATTTTATGACATTACTCACGAGTAAAAGACTCGGCACCTCCATATTTTTTCAATAATGTGCATAAAATACGACTTATAAGCCATTCTAATTGGCTGGAGCTTTGAAATTAATAGTTTATAAATATATTTTGAGTAACTAGAATGTGAATCAGATGCATTTTTTAATCTAAAATAACTCACGCTTATACTGCCTACGCCTATTGAAAAGACATCGACGCGCAACTGAACAAAGTACAAATTAATTTTGATTAAGCTTTTTTGTAAATCGTTATAAGGAAGATAGTGTTACCTTTAGTAACTTCAGTAGCTAACTCGTAAGTACTATAGTAGCCTAGGGCTTAATTTAAATAAATGGCTTTGACTTTGACTTTGAATCGATACACATAACTCGCAATAAAACTAATTACTAACTAGTATAAGCACTGTGATATTAATATATCAGGTCCATTCGCGTACAGATTATCATCCGAATATGATTTTGACTAACCTCGACGTTTCGACTAAGTTGCATTGATCGTGGTCACGAGAGTGGACGAGTGAATTACAATAGTAAATTAAATTTTTTGTTCGCGAAAGCTTAAATAGTACTAGTATTAGCATGTATGAAAGAACCATAAAAAGTTTTGGAAAACTCAATAGGAATGACTTTCAATACCATTGTTTTTAATCATGATATTATTAGTTACTAAACTGAGTTATTCGAGCATGAAAGAGACAAAACATGTAGGTATAATTATGATAGACTAGTCTTATGTAATAATAATAACAAAACTCTTAACACTGAATGACTGTTAGATAACTCACATCTTTACTACTAGATTACCCTAGCTAGGGGTACACTAAGAAAAGATTTACAGAAATTCATCCTCAAGGAGGTAAAAAGGGTATCTCAGGTGAACTCGTGGGTAGAAAACTAGTCTACAATAAAATACCCTCAAATGAATGTTCTATCAATGCAGCAACTTCAGCAACCTTAAAAATACATGCATAAGCCCTCAGGCCCTGGGCCGTCATATGTTATCTATTAAATCTAAGTCGAATACGCTCTTTATCATTAACACAATATAAATATTTATTTATTGAAAGTAGAACAAAAACTTAATTCAGAAGCAGATTACATAAAGGCCGCTTCACAGTGGCGTATGAAAGTATCATACTTGACATGCCTTACTTCGACCTAGATAGCTAGTCTAAATTTTACAGTCTTCATATTATAAGTCTCTTAATTTTTTTACTTCTCTGGTATCCCGACGTTCCAGTGAAAATATAGTGGTGAATCTATGCTATTTAGATTCAGAAGTAGGTTAATCCAACCTCGTAGGTTAGGCACTTCACAAAGCTTTTAAAAAATACATTCTAATAAGTTTCGGTTATAAGCTTTTTTTGGTGACTGTACTTTTTGTTGACTGTACTTTTTGTTGACTGTACTTGCATTGTCTTGCAATATACTAATTTATACCTAATATCAAGTCTGTCCGAACACTGGAAATGGGTGAAATTAGACTTGCAAGATTCCACCCCAACAAAAAAGCTCGACATCAACAGGGTAATCTATGGAATCTAATAGATATCGACCAATAAAGCATCATTAATTTAATTCAGTAATATTTTATCAACCGAGTGGGTCTCAATATATTACTTATGTATTTAATTTTAATTCATTTTATTTTTATTTTGACAGTAAATATATTATTGTGGATATTATTAAAAAGTCCACAAAGCTCACTGTAAAATCCGCCTTATTGGAAACGAAACGTTAAATCCGACACCTCATTAAGGCTTTGAATATGTTATGCGCCCGCGGCGACTGCCCACTGCTGGCACCACTAAAACAAACATCTCTATTAATAAAATCCCCTCTAACCTATAAAGATCCCACAACAAAATAATACAAATACCATTATCAATCATTTCTCATGTTCGAAGCGATAATCGATATGGAAATATTCAAATCGATACCTAACATGGCATTTATCGATTAAGAACATTTATTTAAATAAATTAGAGTGAAATAACAGCTTCTTAAAATTCAAGGGAAACGTTAGGAAAGATTATAAAAATAAATTTTAATAATATTTAATATCGACTGTATGGATTAATTCTTGTTATAGTTGACCTACGGCGGTATTCAGACCTATTAGCTTCCCTGGTGATTCTTCTCCATCAATCTTTGCTTGAAATTATGTGTGTAAAAGTTTATGTGAGAAGTATACTACTATACTTTCACATACTGAATATTAATAACAGAAACCTAGATTTTATCATTTTTAGCATTTTTATTCGCATTCAAACAAACATTTTCAACCAGAGGATATTTTTCGACGGAAAATATAGCGTTGAATACACGGTGAATAAAAGAAGCCGACATACAAATCGATATTTTATTAACGTACTTAGCACAAATCCCGTATTGTTGCGGAGTTGCTGAGTTTCGATGTCGGCCTCCGTACACAAAGTGCGTGATGTGAGAAAAATAACCCGCAAAAGGGATAATAACTTCATTAAAGTATGTTTAGTGTCAGATCCAGTGCAATGTAATCTTGATGAATCGACTTTCTATTGAGGTAACCTTAAGATTTAAAATGCAATGCAAATCACGAACATAATTATTTATACGAATATAATTATTTATACGAATATAATTATTGAGGGACAAATTATTTTAATGTGATTATTTAATTGCTTCACATATACACCTCAACCACCTTAACCATTACACGGGTATTGGAAGAGTCAAATATCCTCTCATAAATTTCTCTTCATCGTGATAGGCTTTAGTAAACTTTATATTACGATCTGGCAGTTTAATGTAGTTTATAGTAGTAATGCGATTGTCTCTCTATCTGTTTGTTACCTTTTAAAAACTAAACGTCTGAACCAATCGCGATGAATTTTGACATGCAGATGGCCAATGGTATGGAGATAATCGTCAACTATGTTTTATCCTGGAAACGTGAATTAAAACCGAGGGAAAATAAATTTTATTAATTTAAAGAAAACTCATGTACCTATTTCCTTTATATCAGCTTTGGATAGTGTAGGAGGTATCCACTCTGTGATTATTATTTCATTGAATAAATAGAAATGTATCAATACAATCTGTTGTAACCAGAATTAGTTTTTGTGTAACAATAAACTATTTACATACAAAAGAAAGGGTGCCGCCGAATGATAAACGCATCATAACAGCCCTAAAGGCATCTCGTCCACTCGATATCTGTTCCGAACAAATCACTGTTTTATCGTTACTCCCATCGTAAAAAATATTGATATCAATATAAAAAAGTGGCCCAAAAACAATAGAATGGATGGATTGAAAGGATTCCTGCGTCAGATAACGAGTCAGTTAGAAAAGAGATATGTATTAATAATAGCTTTATAGTGACCGTCTTTGAATCGCTGGTCATCGGTTCTTTGTTTGTGGTGTCATTATGAACTCTAAGGTTAAACATCAGCACTCTACGTTAGCATTAAACCTCTGCTAGCTTCTTCCGTACGTTATTCTACAATTCAAATATTTGGGTACTTACTACTTACCAGCTGCATACCGACATGTTGACGATTGATTCAACTATACTCTATTTCACATAGGATTAGTCGTCAAGGTCAAGGGTTTTTACAATATATAGTGAAATTCCATTTGATTACTCTGAAATTGATGAATGAATGAATTCTAGAATGATGATGATGATTATGACTCTGAAATAGTACTAACAATATTTCATGAAACTTCGCTCTGTCATAGTATTCCGTTATTATATCAAAATTAACACTAACCATTATGAAATCTAACCGACTGTCACCGAACTCATGCTATTTGAAATCTACTATAGTAAACTAATACCACGATTTGTATTCCAAATTTTCCATTGTATTTTACCTACTTATTAAAATAGTTGATGACCATAATGATTCCAAAAAGAATTGATAAAAAATGGCTTTATTAAGATGTTAATTTCAACGCTTATTTTCTAGAACTAATTTTCCTATTCATTTAAAATAACTTCACATTAGCCATTATTTATTTCTGACCTACCTTAATTTGTCGAATGTTAATCGTAGCCACGCGTTCGTGGGGCATCGATATGACAATAATTTACAATACAACGACATGTTAGTAATATAATAACTAATTTGGTTGATTGGATTAAGACGTCAAAGCGTGCACTCCATTGTATGGTCGGCAGAAAAGATCGTATTACTATCGATTAACTTGAAACCGATATTTTGTTAAATCAATGAGACGATACAATAAAGGTTTTTTACAGCCTTAATTTGGTGAGTTTCTTTAAACCAAAATCTTTACTTAAAAACACTGGGACTACCTAACTAGTCAATTTATTCAGAAATAGACCAAATAGGTAATTTATAGAAATAAGTCATTTGTCATTACTTAGTCAAGGTGTAATAAAAAGTTGGAAAATAAAACTGGAGTTAAATAATTTGCCAATGCTACCTTTATAGAGGAAATTCCATTCATAACTGTCATAGAAATTATTGCTGTCATGGTTCTTACAAAACACAAGAAAGAATAAAAGAAACACGTTAAATGAGCTGAGACAATCACGCCAATCGACAATTCGTATGCATCATGTGACATTATAGTATGCAATTAACAGTGAAATATCATTCATTAGAGCTCGTTATATATTTAAAATAGCAACCTTGTTGTTATCAATGGCTTAATTAATAATATCTCCTTTCGTACAATATTTGAAAAAAAAATAAGACGTTATAAAATTTTACCTATAGCATGAAAACATCGCAAAATATATCATTAGGCATTTTTTTTTTATTTCAATTTAAGTATAAAAGATAATGATACAAATAAAAACAAAAAACATGAATAATATAATATGTCGTATTCGCGAGTGGCCCGGAAAGATTTTTTTCTTATAGAAATATGGATCGGCAGATCGTACCTTTAAGAGCGTTATCGCAAAACCAGAGGCTTATCAGGGTTTTGCTTGTTCTGCGGCAGCTATAAATTGTTTAAATATGCCATAATTCTTTGCTTCCTAAGATCATGTCGTGATAAGTGTTTATTAGAATACGGGTGGTAGAAACTCGTGCGATATCGATACAAAAACAGGTGTATAACAAAAAAACTACCGACTTTTTCTGTTTTGGCAATTGCAAAAAAACATCGAATACCTTCAAGCTCATTCAAATTCTTATCGCAGTTTGTTTAGTAAATAATGAGCGACCGCTAAGTCGTTAACAACTTGCGACTTCTTATGTAAACCGAACGATTAGTCGCAGACTAAGATATTTTTAAAAATGTACCTCGCATTTTAATTATAGGAGCGTCCGAATATGCCATCTTAATAAAAGCCTCGCGACTGTTGAATAAAGTCTCGAATGTTATCTTATGCCGCCCCTCTTTCAGTATGATCACTGTATTAAAGCTGGAGTGGTCAGATATTGTTGGTATTTGCATAAAGGATTGGCGGTTGAACGCCGGCGTGTGTGGCATGCTTCTGTATCCCGATATGTCAGCATTCGAGTAAATTGAGGTTTCAGGAACATCGGTTAAGAAAATAAGTACTGTAGCCGCGAGCAACAGGAAGGATTTCATCGCAATGTTTAAATGCAAGCGGTGTGGATTTATCATTTTGATCGTCGTATCTCATGTTTCATAATATGATAAAGATTATAGTTACAACTCAAATTTACAGATGACGAATTTAAAAAAATATGAGATGTAATTAGGGAACATCTTGCAAATAACTCATACTCATTAACCTAAATGAGTTATCAAGACACGTCAATTAATTGAAGTTGACTTTAGCGATGGACGAAGCAGTTCCTTAATATATCGAGGCGTTTCTGAATAAATGACGTAATAAAAATGTGAATGAATTACGATATCGATATCCAGTGCAGTAAATTAACGATGCAGATCGACGCATCCCAGAGATATTTATGAGATAAATTTGTCTGCCGGTTGCGCGGCGTCTCATTACTGTTGCCGACAAAGACCCGACCGGCCAACATTTGTCACATGAACAGTTGCAAATAGCAAAATTCTTTGTGAGTTACAATTATTAACTTGTGATTTCACTCGCTAATTAGCAATGTATCGTTATTTGCACTTAAAAGGTATAACCGAGGTAGAAAATTACATCGGCAATGAAGATAAATCAGATTTAGCAAGAAGTGTATTTGTTTACTTTTCGTTTACCACATCCATGTATCCAAATACGAGTAAAGTGGTGTGAAGAATCTGCTTATTAAGTGTTCGTACATCTATCAATTTTAGTAAAATTGGTCAGTTGTGATGAGGATGTGCGTCGGTTGTTTCAGGTTGACGTCGGCACAACCCGTTTAACATTCTGCGCGCGATCGCGTCGCCACGAACATCTCCGCTGTCGCGGCTTACTTCCGTGCTGCCACTTATATATTATATTATAGGTATACCTAACACATCATATATACATATATTATATCACGCACCATCCAAAGAACCTGTTGAAAAGCAAACCTAAAGGTTAGTATTTATCACAATGATGAGGACGTTCGTACGTGGAAGCAAAAGTAATTGGCCCTTTGATTAAGACTTTAGTGCTTGTTTTGGAAGCTGCTCCCCCGCAGGCTACGCGCGTGTTCGCTGGACGAGTCCTCGCTCTTAATTATTAATTTAACCCAACGGGTCTTCACTTCATAATATCATTCATTTAGGTCCATGTATGGAATTCTTAAACACTTTTTTATTCCGGTCATTCGACCTGCAGTGCGATTGACAATGACACAATTCGTTCATTTTTTTACAGCTATCATATCTAATCACTCCGCGCATACGATTCACCCTGTGGCCGTTGATTTGCGATGATCTCGCGGGAATCGATGGAAAAATTGAGGCGTTTGCACTGCACTTACACCGTTGTTAATAGTAGTGTAATGATGTGAAATTGAGTTACTGTATGTTCATCTATGTGTTGGTGGTGTTTGGCGATATATTTGTCATGAATTTAAATAAAATTATATTAAAAGGCGCGGGATAATTTTATAGAAAGAAAAGAAAGAAAGAAAGAAAAGAAAGAAAAAACATTTATTCATGACAACACACAACATTACATTAAAGATTTATTACATTATAGCAGGTCAGGCTCAAGAACGAAGCGAAAGAGAGAAAAAGAAAACAAAAGAATGTCATAAACAAAAAAATTGAATTACAAAAACGTTCCAATTAAAACAAAAAGGTACAGCCAGCTAGCGCTATTGAGAACTTGCGTAAACGGCGCAACTCTTTACGTATAATCCATAAAAATTAATGATCATTCTCTTAAATAGACAGCTCTATTTATTATGAGAATGCGATAATTTAAAAATAACAACAAATTAGGTACGTACAGTAGCTTAACTATAATAAGTGATGTAAAAAAAGCATGTAAACAAATATCAACACTGGCGGTTGTTAAAGAAACCCTTAACATGGCATTACACACATTGTAAAAATCTGTAAGACAGTAAGTACATCTTGTAGAGATATCGCCTTCGGCCGACAATGGGATCGAAAAAACTATTACCTCCTATGGTATGGACGTATGTAAGCGTTCCCACCAGTATATTGAGGCCACTTAATGTGGATTCCCAAAGGAGTCTCCAGTAAATAAGGCTGCTTTACGATCGACGAGCTGTGGAGACGGTATGCCATTGTAGCAGGCTTCGACGAGCGCACTTTATTGGCTAATTTTATTCAATTAAATTGTTTTCGCTACACGCCGACACCCGCACGGGCTTATTTTAACGCCTCGGAAATTATTGCAATAGATAACATAATACACGGCGTACGTTCAAGGGGAAGTGATTTAAAAGCGGCGAAACACTTATGTTGCGCTAACGCACGCGCAAATTTATTGTAACGACTTTGACATGCACCGCTCCTATTAAAACCATAAACATAAACTAATAAGCTGTTGCAACTATCTCCGGCTGCCTACCGATTTAATGGAAGGGTTGAAATATTAACGTTATATGTTAATTTCGAGTAACATTAAGAAGCCGGTGGTGGCTTCCAAACGGTGAACGGTCCGTCAGCCTCACGCTGTGAATCCACTAAGACGTTTCATCACAACATTGTCTAGGGGACAAAACTATTATATCTACCCTTTGTCGAGTAAAAAACTTAATTTCACTGAACTCAGTTCGCGTCATGCTGACAACGCATTTTACAAATCGTTTATAATAGAATTTATTTTAGCCGCGATGCGTATGCGCGTCGTTGATAGTATCGTGCGGTTATGAATGTTGATATACGAACAAACGGACCCCTAAAAGGGTTGCTTTGTTGAATCATCAGCAATTAATCGGCATGATGCTATAGATACAAAGAGACTTTTGTTAAAAATGTTAACGATACTATCCAGGTATCAATATTTGTTACAAAAGTATTTAAATATGTAAAATGCACTTAACATTGACTCAAAAATATCTTCTTAACAAAGTAATAATTTAGCAAAAATCAAATCAAAAAAATATTTTCAATTCAAACTATTTCCTCTAGTAAGGCTTTTATTGATAGAGATTGACTCTATAGTCTGCACTGGACAAGAATTAATACTAATAGGTATTCAAAATGCAACAGTTTGAGTGTGTGTGTTTATATTTGATACCACTGGCTGAACAGGTTTTTAGGAAACTTGGCACATAGATATTTAGTTCATACACATAGAATACTTTTTATCAGGGTAAAAATAAGATCATTCGGGAACGCGGTTAACCGCGGGGCGAAATCAAAGTCATTATAATATTAAGATACACACTTGTTCGTTAGATTTATAAAGGGACACGCATCAAAGGCAATTTTTGCGTTTGTCATATCTAGGTCAAGCGTTAAGACCGATTAGGCAACAAAAAAAAATAACTTGGTTCTTTATTTATTTAAATATATTTGGTATCCACTTCCTTTTCAGTTATGGAAAAAAGTTGCATTCCTAACCGCCACTATTTAAAATCGCATCGTCATAAAACATGTCAGTAGGCCGCCGAAATGTCCGCAACAATAAATACAAGCACAGTTCACCGATAAACCATAAATCGTAAGAAAAACAAATAAAATTATATTTAATAGGCTCGTGAGAACTGTCGCCCACCACCCACTGAGGAAGGTTCGTTAAATATTTTAATTGCGCCGCTAAAAAGGTCCCAGAACTTTTTATTCGTCGTAAATCAAAGTTGTGTCCACGGTAGTCCCGTCCCGTACTGTTTTTTTTCTTTGAAATATTGTTGAAGAAGATATCAGATGACGTGACGTATAATAATAATAATCTCATATCTTGACTTGGTATATGCTACCAAAAGCATTTCTTCAATCAGTGAATTCAGACTGACCAATAACGTTTTTTTTTTACTAACTTTTAATATTCTTACAAAATAAATCTACAAGTATACAGGGTATAAAAAAAATCTTCGACATAACCGTAACGAAAGCATATTAGACACCAATCAAAGTAACTTTTCATTGAAAATATTGTTGGGAAATATTTTGCATTTTTTACAAATTTGAGTGAGCGTGTGGGAATAACCGTGTACATTGCGTGTTTTTATTCCAGCGTCCTATTTATAATGAAATGTATGAAATAATAATTAGGTTACTTTGGACAAAATATCAGTAACATGTTAAATACACACATGTATACAAAAAAAAGTTTATAAATGCAACTTTGAACGTCAATATCTCCGAAACCCGTAACTTCCGAGGCATGGCTACAAATAAAAAAAAACATATTTATTTGGGTAATATGTCGGTTTCGGTAAAGTCGTAGAAAAAAAAACACCCGGTATAAACAAAATATTACAAAAGTTACAGAACTTAAATAGTGATAATTATATATAGTTATCGTATACCTAAGCATAAGCACACACTCACGTGCATTCCATCAAAATGCAAGGGTACAAATTTAATAGTAGTGTCAGCATTGAATCGTGAAACAAAATCCTACATTCGAGCATCGATTAGGATCGCTACCTATGCCCCGTCAGCTTGATGTTTTCGCTTCTAATTTTCTATAAAACCTGATATATTTACTACAAACCGATGAACAGATAATTCTTGAGTTATATCTGGGGCTAATTTCGGTAACTGAATACTTTAAATAGCTTAAATTCATGTCAACTTTTGAATATGAACTTTATTTTGTCAGAAGGCCAACAAGAAAACAGATGGGCCATAAGTACGCTATATATATATATAGGATATATATATATATATAGGATTGACGTTAGTAAACGCTTACTAACGCGTTGGCGTTCACGACATTTCTCTATAGGAATTGGCACAGAGCCTCTAGCGAAATACTCATGGCACTAATTTCTCCCATACCAATTTATAGTTAATCCAAACACGAATACGCATTTAATTTATTAACGTTAATTCGTTACACTCGGCGTACTAACCGAAAGTTGACACAATTGTCTGTGGATACTTGTGATGTGAAGTATGGTAAAAGGAACTACCTACTTGGTATTTATAGGTAATATAATATAATGACAAGGTAACCTCAAAATGATCATAATTCTTTAGACACAGAGGTAATTTTGAGTCATCAAAACATCGGATCCTCATCCGTCACAGGTCGAGAGTCATTCATAATCCATCACTCATTCGCAACGAGACGTTTAAAACACTGATATTTCCGAGTCAATAAACGTCTCTGTTTGTTTTTCTAACAGGAAATCTATTTAGTTTCGTAAAAAGATTGGTAAAAAACAAAAAGGAACATTGTGGGTGGCGGCTGACGACAGTTTAAGTAGTGTAACTCGATACAACTCTGTCCAGTAGTGTGTTTTTCTTACACTAAATTGTCGGAAGCCAATGAGTTGATGATATTATTTTGCCGAAGATCCCTCATTGAGAGTTATGGGCTTTTATGTTAGCCGTATTTACGGAAGCGGCTTCCTATAGCCACTTAACTGTAACTTGAGTTTTTATGGAGTCATTAAAGTACCCAAGTTTTTGAATAAGTTTAAGATGAGGTAAATATTAAAGTTTGCCATGAATATCACTTTAAAGTCTCCTAAAATCGAAAAGTTTATTTATAAATCATCATCAGCCTATATTTCCCACCGCTGAGCACAGGCTTCCTTTCACAAATTAGGCTGAAGGGGAATGGGCAGATACTCCTCCACGCGTGCCCGCTGTGGAGCGGTGGAGATAGGCTTGTGGTCAACCAACTGTTGGAGTTTTCAAGCCGCCTAGTAGGTCTCCAACTAGTTTAATGACTATCAAAAATTAAGTGATAAACCGGGCTTTACGTGCCTTCCGAAGCACGGAAAAGCTCGATTTGAAATACGACTAGGCTGTCACCCATCCACGTACCGGCCAAGACGGTGATAGCTTAACTTTGCCGATCGATTGAGAACTATATTACTTAACTCGCCCTATTTATTCTTATTCGAACAACGCCATACCAAACAAGGAAATTTTGTAGGAATATGAATTTATGATGTTATTATATGAGTAGAAATTTCGAATAGAAAAGAAACCGAAGAAATGAGTTTGATATAGGTATTTGCACTTTTGCACTTAAATAAATAAATCCAATTGGATTCCACAAACAATGGCTTTAATCGTAGCGATTTATTCTCGAGATCAATAAAATAATCGAGGGTTCTGCCTTCGTATGTGTGCGTAAGACCGTAGCAGGGTCACGTGGCCAAACCCTCACAACCCCTATTGATATGTCCTGTCTCATTCACACTTGTAACATTTTTTCTAATGAATGAAAGAGAAAAATGAATTTAAAACGGCGCGGGCCTAAACATCTGCCAGGTTGTGATATTTTTCGGTCGGTTAAGTTAAAGCTTAATAATAATAGTACAACTATTTTGATTAAAGTTACTACGAACTAACTGATTATTTAGTTTTATAAGTAGTATTTATAATCTATATTATTTAATACGGAATCACCAGCATTTACAAAATCAATTTATCCAAAATACGTTATCTATTCTCTTTTCTGCATGGCATGGATTAAGAAAAAGTATGTTATAGCTCAGAGTAGATAAATACTACGTACAAGTTATAGTAAACTAAACAATAAATTTGAAAACGGCCAATCTATATAATATAAGATTGTAGGTCGTACCACATCGATCACATCGCATTTTTTACTGGGTTGGTACCTACATAGTAACAAAGTACTTATTTACGAATAGCACGCAAAAAAAAAACCTCATGTAACGGTCTTGCCATTGAAAACGGGAGCAATTTGTGCAAAGCTACTCGAAAAGACTTGATCTCGCACTTACACAAACTTATTACTAATATTACAAAATACATACGATCACCTTTATGTTTCAATAATAAGGTTCCTTGTTGTTTGAGAAGGGGTTCATAAATATTTGGAAATAAAGTTGTGTTTTATAAGAAGTAAGCAAGGAGTTCATTGAAAACGAATGCAGCTCATTCGGAGTTCCCTAAGGAAGGGGCAGGTTTTCGCCTCTCGTCTGGTGTGAAACAATAAGTATGAAAAGACTATTATGTCTGGACCACAAAATTGATGAATGGCAGTGAATTCCCTTTATTATACTTTACTCTTACTTTTGAAAATATTAAAATCAAAAGTTTTGCTACGCTTCATAGAATGTGGTTTGGGCCTTTGATAAATTGACTTTCTAATATTGAAAATTATACTGATAATGTACTATAATCATTATATGGATATTCTTCCTAATTTTACATAATAATTTAATTATTAATAATTCCTAAAGTAAAGTAAGTTTGTTTTATGCCACTAAGGTGGCAAACAAGCATGCGGCTCGCCTCATGGTAAGCAGTTACCGTAGCCCATGGACGCTTGCAACACCAGGGGTATCAGTCGCGCGTTGCCGACCCAGATGAAATCTCTTCACAGCCTTTTTGAAGAACCCCATGCTGTACTCCATTGGGTGCACCACTATGGGGAGCTCATTCCACAGTCCGAGCGTCCGCGGAAGAAAACTCCTTTTAGCCCGCACCGTTCGAAACAATTCTGGTTTCAATGTCTGTGGATTGACTCTCTGTCGATGGCGAGAGTTGCGATGGTGGAAGGTAGCCGTGGGCATCAAGTACAAACAAAATGTATATATTTCTTCAATAACATGAATAAAAATGGACAAGAAGGTACTAAATAAAAAATAAAGCCAGCCGTCAAATATGTAAGCACAATTTAAGAGCAGGATATAATTCCCTTACAAATCCCCCTTGCAATGAATACCTAGCCTAGTCATCTAGATGCAGCAAAACCATTCCAGACGACCTCTTTGTAATATTGACCTTAGCTTATTTAATTTTCAAGTTGAAGGTTCCCCTTTATTCTTAAGAAATAATACCGCGTCTGAATCGGGAAGTGTTCAAATCTATTCAATAGCCTAGCTATTTCAAGGCGTCCTATATTGAGATAGGTTAGCATTAGAAGGTAAATAGGTCGGCGGGAACTATTCATAACACAGCTGTTTGAGGAAATGAATGCACAGGTTAGTTTTGTTTATATTGGCTCGTCTAGACTGTTGTGAGTAATCTTATGGGAATAGAGTTTTCTCATTGGATTTACTATGAAAAGAGAAATGCAGACGTTTTTGTATACGGTAAATTTATTTCACTTTCGTTTTTTTTTTTATTATTTATGTAAGTTGATCTCATGCAGTATGAAAAAGTGTACATAGCTCGATATTCTGCTACATCGATCAGCTAGTTAAAGGATTTAGTTAATTGTGGTGTCAGTGTTTAAAAAGGTCTTGGTACTATGAAAAGTTTAATAACGTTTTTATATTCCAAAAACAATTTTGAACATATATATTCTTACTTGATCCCACCAAAAGGGTTCCATGTTATGACAGACAAACGACGTACTCACGTGCTCTCTCATTCCAGCTCTGATTCGCTGCACCTTCCCCTACATACTATTGACATATGGTGAGTGATGCTAAATATAGCTTAACTGAACACTGGCTGCACCATGACGTTCACGGCTCCCACATGTTCGCAAGATGGGGAGCCTCACCTTACTGAGCGGATTGCCGCGAAAAAAAGCGACATCTTGGATTACAGGATGCACTTTTGAGCATAAGAGCAATGTATTGCTCGTGTATGTCTGCATCTGTAATCTGATGGGAGAGTAAGATTTCAGTCGTGTTATTTGAGTAATTTCAAAGGTCCTTGGATGAACTTTCTAAGATATTAAAATTTAAAAGAAAGAATTGTAAGCTTTATCGATTTGAGGGAGAATGTTGGATAAAAACCCTCGAAACACAAACGAAGACTTGACGCTGTCTTCGCTCTAAGAACAGCTATAAATTCGAATCGAAATCGAGTGTCCGCGCCTTCGTTAGATAAGTTTGATAAATCCAACCGTACACTTTGCTCGAGAAATAAATACAGGCATTTACAAAAACAATAAGCTGTTCAGGAGTTTTTTTCTTCCATATGCATTATGTAGAATTATAAATACTAAGGGTATGACTTACTAATGACTTTTGACTTATATACCACTTACCACAATGCGAGGTAGGTACCCACATAATAATATAGATTGGTAAACATTCGTGTTACCTACCTGGTATTAATGCAATTATTTTTCACCGTTACTTTTATATCAGATATCGACAGATGCTACGACTGTTATCTAGAGTTAGTTTATTTATAAGTAATTGAACTCTCTTTATCTTAAATTTCCATTTTTATTGAATGAAATATAGGTAATTACATTGTAGTTAGTATAAATCTTCCCTGCTCTTTGTACAGAAGAAAGTGCTCACAGTGTTTTTTGTAGCAAATAATAGATATTTTACTTAGCGATTCTTATAATATTCATACCTATATTAGTATATTATGTTACATGCACCAAGATACAATTAAGGTACTTATCTATCTATACTATAATAATATAATAAAGCGGAAGAGTTTTTTTGTTTAAACGGGCTAATCACTGGAACCACCAGTCGGATTCGAAAAATTCTTTCACTAATGGTAAGCTACATTATCCCCGAGTATTATAGGCTACTTTTTATCACGGGAACGCGGGTGAAACCGCGCGAGATATATTTCATAATCATTTTCCAGAGTAGTCTCATCATTTCTAGTAAATCCAAAAATCCATTGACCAAAATCCAATCAAATATTGCCGTCCCGTTTATATATTTCACTATTTATTTTTATAATTATTTCATGCTGAAATAGCTTCTATAACCCCGATATAAGATTTATAATAAATGATAGGCGTGTGTTTTTTTTATAGGCAACAATGGACATAGAACGGCGCGTGCCAGGACACAAAAGCTAAAGGGCATGCAGCTGGCGTAGGTGAACAGATACCCACACACCCACACTATATCTCTTCGTAGAATAGGATTGAAGTAATAAATCATTTTAAAATACTGGAATTAAACTATTGTTTATATAAAATTTAAGGTATTTTGTAATTCAACATCCAATAAAAAAAAACCGTAAAAAAATATGCATATCTTCACGTTTAGAAAGGTATTATCACTGAAAAGGTAATTTTACCTCTGAAAATCTTTTTAACCTATACACATTACAAATTAATAAATTCTTTCATATAAAGTGTCTAGAGTAAGAAACTAATTAATTTGGGTATTTATTTATATCTGTGAAACCATCCCCTGCGCCTGCGCCATTAAAATAAAAAGCGCGCGAACGGTGCAGGCTCTTTACTTTGTATGTGTGCAATAATGCATGTATATGTGCATTTCATTTTGATATCAAAGGTGTATCTGTATATGCTTTTGAAAACACTCACACATACAAAATAACATCAGTTGTTGGGTGCGACACCCCATGAAAAATATTTTATCCGCTGAACTATTTGAGGATTGGGGAAGCGTTTGGGTTAAATAGTTTCATTATGGTATTCTGATCAAGTTATTCTAAATATAAAATTCCTGCGCATGAAATATTATTCGTGTGCTCGTTTCAATAGTTTATGATATACATGTCTCAGAAATATCTTGCTTGTTCTCAGTTGTGAATTTATTATATTAGATTACATACCGAAGGTACCAAAGGTACGGAATAATTAAAACCAGGTTCGAATGAAAAAAATATACTGTCTGAATTAGTTCCAAGCAAGTGCCACACCGCATATTTTTTCAGTAAATTTTTTCTAGTTCTTTTGTCTATTTTATAATTGTATTGATAGAAATAAACCAACTGCATAATATGTACGTACCTACCTACGAATCAAATTTATACAACTACTAGCTGTCCCCCGCGGTTTCACCCGCGTTCCCGGGATAAAAAGTAGCCTATTATGTCCTTCTCCACACCATAGGCTATCTGCATTTCATGACAATCCATTGAGGCGTGAAGGCGTAACAAACAAAGAAACAAACAAACTCACTTTTGCATTTATAATATTAGTTAGGATAGGTTCAAAAACTTATGCTGAAGCTACGAAAAAAAGGTGGGACAGATGGTTCACAGACTGAGGACGAACGATTCCCGAATCCGCCCTTTAAGGGAGCATGTGTGCAACTAGTAAATGTAAGTACCCCTGTTGATCCCCCCGCGAGCCACCCCAGGTGCGTCCGCATGGCACGCGCCATTCCCGTCGCGGCTGGCGCCCTGACGCCACCTCAACATTACTACTTCTTACTACCACTAAACAGTTAGTTTTCAACTTACTACGTGACTCAATCAAGTTGCAAGTCCGCAACCAATACAAAATAAACAATCGTAACATGTGAAAACAACAACTCATCGCCGAAATGAGTTCGATTGGGGTCGTAGTGTTCCGCAACTCGCCGCTCGGCAAGGCGCAGGTGCTCCAGGAATCCGTGAATAATTCTGTGAACATAACAAATAATGACGCTAATCAAAACGTGAGACGTGAAATTATAATCGTACGGAAGAAGCAGAAAATTCAATCTCCACCGACGACAGTTTCAGTGACGTCACTAGTGCGAGCCGCTGACCCCATAAATTCAAACATTCTGGTGAAAAAGCCTCGGATTCGTGAAAACAGTGTTGATGAAGCTGCACGGTCACCGACACCTCTTGCAGTAGCCCGAAGAAATGCGCGGGAAAGGAACAGGGTACGGCAGGTCAACGATGGTTTTGCTGCTCTCCGCCGACATATTCCTGAGGAAGTTGCTTCAGCATTTGAAACCGCAAACTCTAACCGAGGACCTAACAAAAAACTTAGTAAGGTAGAAACATTAAGGATGGCAGTTGAGTACATTCGCAATCTAGAAAGTTTATTAAATATCGGCCATGCTGATAAAGAAAACTCTACACATCCATTGATGGAATCATTCCCCTCTCCGGCATCTTCATCACCGAGAGATAATAGTCAAGAGAGAAGCTATTTTTCATTGAATTCGCCTGCACTTGATGATGGTATGGATGAAATGGATGAAGATGAGATTGATGGACCAATGCAACCACTGCATCATCAACAATATGTTGAACTACCAGCACAGGAAGCATTTCAATTGGTTTCAACTCCGCATTTGTATGAAGAAGAAGATGGCACAGGGCAGCCTCTAACACCTTCCTCTGACCTCCTAGGGCAAGATGAAGTGGGATCACATATTTTAGAAGGACATTTCCCATTTCCAAACTCGGCTGAACAATTTACTGTGATCCCAGAACAAAATTATCTTAATGAATCTGAAGTTGCATTAAACGAAGCTGATTTTGAAGTAAAATACGCTGAATCTATTAATCAGCATATGCATCAGAATTACAATGAAGAGTCAAATCTCGCATTAGAGTCAATTAATCCTGACTTAATTTTATCACCCGCCCAGTATAAATTTAAAGAGGAGGAAAATTCGTATATTGAATCTCAATATACTGATGTGGAGCTAAAAAAGGAACTGCCAGATATACAAGTTACGCCTGAAGATAGGGAACAGTTCGAAGAAACTCTGAAATGGTGGCAAGAGAAGACAAGACAAGCCCGTCCATTATCTAAATGCAACAATAATAACAATGGATAATAGTATAATCCTTAGTTTCATGTAGATATAATTAATTAGAAATATTTATTGTGATGTACCTATGTTAGTGTAGCATGTAGGTAAACATACAGCTGTTAGTGCCAAAGCGGTCGGCGAGAGCGCAAGGTGTGCTGTAACGGTTACTAATAAAGCCAACGAGCGCACTTCAAACGCTTATTTCTTGTTAAGTTCAGCTTGTACAACATGTTATAATAATTTACTGTCAATAAGTTATACATACATAATTATCTTTACGTAGACTAATAATTATTTCTTGTAAAGGGCTAATAATATTTGAATTATAACTATCCTTATTTTAATAGACAATATTGCATGTATTTAATTTCGAATCTTGATTAATTCTAGGGGACCATTAAGTGTAAATTTTAAATTTATATAATATTGTAAATATTTACTTTCGATAAAGGGCACCTAATTTATACAAAAATAATGTACTTACTTAATCATAGTGCCTTGGCTTATAATAAACATTGTGATGATAGATTTAAGTTATTTTATGACAATAAATAATTTAATTAGAGCGTAACATTTTAATTGATATCCCTTCCTAATATTAATACCTGAATTTCATATTTTTTACACCCTAAAAATGTACATAGAAAAAAAACTTTCCAATCCTTTCTAATTTTTTGTCATGATGGTTATCAGAAGAATAACAATACATACCCTTAGTTTCAACCCTTTTGAGACAAATACCCTTATGCTAATGCGTCGAGATTGTCAGTAAATGACCTACTTAGTGCGTTTTAGCTGGTTAAATAAGCCGCGGCAACCGGTTGAACCATCGTGACATCAACTTGAATTAATCTGCCGTTAAACAAAGATTAAACTGTTTGTCCTAATAAACAAGGCCAACAAAACATATTATTTATTAATAACCTTGATATAATTGATTTACCAAACGTATATACTCGCGGATTCAATATTATTTAATTGTTGTTTGATAGACATAGATAAATCTACTTTTATTTTTATTTGCCTTTTTAGTTTATATTATCTTGTGTTAGTTTTTTTACAGTTCATTCATAGCAATGTTCCATCTATGTGAAATCAATGAAATGTCAATTGTTAACTCAGAGTTACCAAGCAATGGGAGAGATGGCCTAAAAAGTCGGACCGTTAACGGTAAGGCGATATCGCTATTATGATTGTAATGCGCCGCCGTTATCCCGGGGTTAAAAAACACTCGATTTCAAGGGAGCCGGGAACACAAACGGGCTGATCAAAATTTCGGGGTCGAGTTTCATGTTCTGATTTTTATGTGTCGGGAATCATTCATCTGATCAACAATAGGGAAGGAAAGGTAGTTAGACGGCTAATTTTTAAGTCAGTAAAAGTACTTAATGCTTGTACTGACTGATGTCTTAATTCAACGTAGTTATGTTTGTCTTAACCAATGATTTCTATGAATTTTAGATTTGAATTCATAAATAAATATTGCTCTTTAAAAACGCGGAAGTCACAAGGAAAGAATGCAAACGATTTCAAAGTTAGTAAACTTCATAGCATTTACCTATTTCTTGCTTCGTTCCGCACGCTCCCACATTTCCGGGGTGGTAAGAATTTTAATATCGTCCCATTTTTTATATTCAAAATATCGCCATATTTTACCGGTTAGGCGCCCTGCACGCTATTTTGGCTTCCATTTAAATATTTTCCGCTTCATTCGTCAGGCGCTGTTTCAAATGATTAAAATTTTAGATACACCTTCAAAAAAAGGAAATCACTATCGACATCTTTAACATAAACACCAATTTTATTTCCTATTAGAATAATAAAAAAAAAATAGAGATTCATAAAAATATTAAATATTTAAAAGTACGTATTAAGGTTAAGACGAACGATAATAAAAACGATATCATTATTCAATATTTATTTTAGCTTAATACTAATTTGTTATTATTTACTTACTATGATAAATAGGAATATGGCGCCAGACAATCCTCCTACAAAGAATATCATACAAATAGAAATTTATTTTTGGAGTTTAAATACTCCTTATAACTTGCGTGTTAAAGAGTGCAATCAAGTGCAAAATTGATACATAAAAATATAACGATGGCCCAAAAGACCTTCCACACCTAACTGGATTATTAATTGATACTAATCAGTTAACCTTCCCTCTTAAATGATATGAATATAAAAAATAAGCAAACCATTTGGATCTTAGCCGCTTTTACTTTAAATACTCACAAAGGTACACAATGCTTATCTTTACGTTGGGGTTTACATACGCTCTTGAATACTCTTATAATGTACATAATAATTATCTTTACAGATTATTACTGTACTTAAATACTTGAGAACAAGTGTTCGCCGCACCACGGTCACAACTTATGTTTGCTTCTAAATTAAACTATGTTAGATATCTATTTATAGTTGTTCTATTTCTGTGCCTATGCAAAGTAGAGTAAGAAAGATACAAATTGGCTTTTAAAGAGTTTATCCTAGCAATTTTATAAATACAAATATTGGTTCTTCAATGACGCCTTAATGACTAATGAAATTTTATTCCATTTCGCTTATAACTAGATCATATACTCTATCAAATAAAGCATGGCAACATTTTTATCCCAGGAAAACATTACAGAGGGAGTAAAACCGCAGAGCAGAAGTTAGTTAAATATAAATATTGTTGAATAGTTGATTTCATTTCATGTATAATCGGGCTGAGTTTTGCAAATCATTCCTCACTGACATACAGAATCAGGTTATTTAATGCGTGGGAATGCAAAGTTCTTTTTAGCATGACAAAACCTATGCTATGCTTTAAGGAAGAGATCCTGATCGATGCCTTTTGAAAAAAGTCCGTTGCGTGTGAGCCGCTATTCGGCCTTTGTTGTCTCCGAGGTAGCGCTCGCAACATGAGTTGATCCTTGTAATATTTAAACTTGGCTTGACACGCTGCCTACACACACTACCTATACATTCTCATATAAAAATATAATTTATAGCTGTATGTTGAATTATTAAATCAAATGTAATATTTTACACGTAGGTAATTGTAAAACATTGCTTTATTATATGATTCATAGCAGCTTCAGGTTAAACAAATTCTACACATTATGAATCGTTTGAAGGAATTTGATGTTCTGCGGGGCGATTACGTAACTAATTTCAATCATTTACGAATTGAAATCGGTTCAATGTAGCGGTTTTCTGATAACTTTTTTACGTTCTGATAACTGCAAATACAAACAGCGGTTCATTAGAAATGGAACCATTTCCGATTTTGTAATATTTCTACCGATTCAGAGGTTATTTCAATCTGAATTTCGTTGCAATAAAGTTACGTAATCCACGTACTGATACTAAACTTTGAATTTTAACACGAAATATGTAAATAATAAATATATAAACAACGAAACTTGTAGAACTTTTGTTGGTACACTAGCATCAAGATCACTCATACCTTCTACACGGCAAGGTAAAGTCAAAGAAGCTACCCCATTGTTGTATAATATTTATTCTTGCGTAGATCTTCGGTGAAGTCTTTCAGCGAGGTCGACACCATTGTCGTAGGGTTCATGGGAACCAGCAAAAAATGGACTTTACCTTTAGGGAACTACCGAACTTACAACGTACGAAATTGAATAAGACTTTTTCTACGCTCTGTTCTGTTAGTGCACTGATATCCACGTGTTCAAAGATAAGAACGCGAAGGTTTATAATCTCTCCGTCTTATGCGTATTGCGTAGGCCCCCGGCCCTTAGGTAGAAGATTGAAAAAATGTTTGCTTTAATAATTAACCAAGAATGTTGTTATAGTAAGGTAGCGACCTTCGTACTAAAGGTATCGTTGGTTTTATATTTTTGCAGTTCCGCGACTAATAATAAAATTAAGTGTATGTAGCATGAACCAGTAGTGATAACAACAAAGTACACGCATTGTACCTAAGTAGCAGTATGAATTACCAATTACCTACTAGTTATTTTTATATAGTTTGGTTTGATGAAACAGTATTTAACCCTACTATTTCGTAGCACATTGTTTGTCTTGCAAAGGGTATAAATATCCACATTTTACCCGAAACACGAACATAAAAAGTAGACAACTTTTTACCCTACATCCGAAAAGAGCCAGATTGTTGCGAGATAGTAGACAGTGAAATTGCGCCGAAATCCCGCCGATGTATGGTGGGTACGCCATACGGTGTGCGTGGTTCCCTGCACTAAGCCACGCCATCTGGCAATCCAATAAGATTATACAAAACCAAATTAACTCAAATGTACACCAAAAGTTTAAAAGTCACGGTGGCATATGCTTTCATTTGTCTGTAATTGGTATAATTCGATTCGTGCCGAATGGCAAAGAACACATGCGAAGTGCACAATTCCCGAAGATTCAGACAGTACCTAATTAGTAGCTGGCAGTTCACAAGCATGACTTATTTATTACTAAAACTGGTTATTTATATAACTATCTGTAGGTTGATGTAAATCAATTTAGTAAAGTAAAGCTTATATGATTTTCAGCAAATCATGTAAACAAAATTGCGGAATCCAAATTGCTTCAGGCGGAATCGTTTACTAATGAGTTCCAATTAATATTCACATGGCAAGGTCTTGAAAGGTTAAGGCGATTCATTATGCAATCAAAGTAGGCAAAAAATTACTCATTATTGCGCAAACAGTTGTCATAGAATAATTTATCATAAACTAAACAAATTGTTGATGTCCTATATTGCTTTCATAAATGAGATCATCATCGCAAAGGATGAGTAATAAATATCTAGGCCTTATTTATCCGGAATATCTATGCTATACGTCATACTCAAGTCTTGAATGAAAACACAAAGAAAATATCAAAAGAACATAATCTTAAATTCAATACATTCATAAATAGTATCAGTAGAATTCATATAAACAGAAGGCTTAATTTAATTACCTGCAATACAACCTGTCAAAAAAGTTTTAACAGAAAAAATACATTATTTATAATCAAACAGGAATGCACAGACCTTATAACAAAGTCATTAATAATCAGTAATTTTGGTATTCGTCTCTTCGTGAGATCATATTGGATATTTCCTTACAATTAAAATATTTCGCCATCTACACAATCAGGTAGGTACGTCATGTGAAGTGCCACCAAAATAACATCTAAACTTATACTTATTTAAGCAAAAAAGATTATCGTTTGTAGTTGTGTAAGTATATTCAAATATGGTATGACATATTTATATACACTTACACAATTACAAAAAACTAAATAAATCCAAAAAAACCCTGTTGATCTAATTGCTAGATTCATAAAAATGAATTGTTCGATTAAACTAAAGATCAAAGAACTTCAATGACGGCCATTACCAATGTTCAACCATTGATAAATTGATATAAATATTAAAAAAACTAATTGAAGACTATTCTTTATCGATAAATTCAGTAACTGACCTTATGAAAAGATAATTCATTAATATCTCAACGCTTTTATCTTGAAATAATAAAGCTATTGACAAACATATAATTTAATTAAAAATAATACAAAAAAAAACATTAATACAATAGATTTAATTTTACAATTTTAGTTTTAATAACAAGTTTTATATAGGCTGGCAACTTCCTGCTCCGTTAAAAAGGAAGCTAAAGCAATATTGGAAATAATTTTTAGGGTTCCGTACATCAAAAGGAAAATACGGAACCCTTATAGGATCACTTTGTTGTCCGTCTGTCTGTCTGTCAAGACTCTTTTTCTCAGGAACGCGTGGAAGTGTCAAGCTGAAATTCATATCAAATACTCAGGTCTACTGTCCCTTAGAGCTGTGAAAAAATCAAACTTCTAAGCCAACGCAATCAAAAGATACAGCCGTTTATGCTGCAAATTTTCGACACTCGCAAGGGAATCAAAACCTACAGGGTCATGTGAACTCAGAATCTTGAAATTTGGTACGAAGCATCGTCTTACAGCACAGATACAAATAAGAATTCGAAAAAAAAAACATAAGCAATAATGCTTAGGTTCCTTTATAGGCTGCCTAGTACATAGGCGACAGTAACCACAAACGCGACAAAAATCTTCAAGGTTTCTATAAAATGTAAGAAAGAGGATTTCGTCTTAAGGTAAGTAGGTAAGTGTTTGAACGAACGAACCTTACGTCCCTGTGGAATGGTGCAGCCACGTGTAGTCGAGACCCAATTAAAAGTTTTGAAAATAGAACAGAGAGTCATGTGTGTCATTTTAGTCGGGAAGTGTATGAAATATGCATTACATTACATGCATTTAAAACATGTAGACATGACGTGCTTATTTAAATATTGCGGGTGTCCAGAGATGGCTTCAACAAACACTTAGGTATCTCTACAATCTTATCTGTATACCAATTTGAATACAAGTCAGTCACATTAGTGTCACATTTGACAGCAGACAAATATGAAATCTATATAATTATAAATTTGTGAAGAGATATTATATATATATATTTATTTATTTTTTTATACGACTAAGTCGGTAAACAAGCATACGGCCCCCCTGATGGTAAGCGGTTACCGTAGCCATATGGACGCTTGCAACACAATAAGCATCGCTCACGCGTTACCGACCTTTCCCCCCTCCCCTATGAGCTCTGGCGACCTTACTCATGCGCAGGAACACAACTTTACATAACATAAAGTTATTTGGCTGCGGTATTCTGTAAGGTGGAGTACTTCCCCAGTCGAGCTGCTCTTTGAGCGAATAAACGCTATGCTCTACCTCTCTCAAAAAACGGCCAAGCCACATATTTTGACTAAGGTAGAGTTTGTGAACATATGGCTTGTAGTGTTAGAGCGTGTAGAATTATAAACTTGGCTCTACGTGAGATCTGAAAACTTTTTGACAGTGCGTGCCATGGTCTCGTCTTGGCAACATTTTACATGAAAATGTTTTTGGTGGGTTTACTGATTCACTCTTAAACTCACAGACTTGTCTCTACAAGTATCATCTTATCAACCACGCCAACAGGACGGTTATGTCATAGTAATTAATAGACTTACATTCCGCATTACTAATACGTGATACCTACCTTTCGGAAAATATTAAATTTTAATTTTAATTTTAAGAGAGGGGGACTCGACTGGGGTAGTACCTCCACCTTACAGAATACCGCAGCCAAATAACTTTATGTTGTGTAAAGTTGTGTTCCTGCGCGTGAGTAAGGTCGCCAGAGCTCATAGGGGTGGGGGGATAGGTCGATAACGCGTGAGCGATGCTTCGTGTGTTGCAAGCGTCTATATGGCTACGGTAACTGCTTACCATCAGGTTTGCTTGTTTATAGTCTAAGTTGTATAAAAAAAAAAAAAACTTTAATTGACTTAACATAAAATACATCGCTCTGGATACCATTGAAACTTTTCGAAACCATTCGTAAATTATAGGAATCAGCCATGAAACTTGGTCAATTGCTTCCTTATCGTCAGAGCTTGTTCCATTAGATAGTCGGTTTCAATAATTGAAGTGTATCCTGTATCTATCATGACACACTGAACTTGATATTTACATCCTCTGCTCAGGATTTATATTTTAGAGAAGTTACTATTTCCATTCTATACCAAATGTTTGTTTACCTATAATTAATAAACCTGCTAAGTGCGAGTCGGAGTCTCACAGAGTTCCATAAAAACGTTTCTGGTATGGGGGGGGGGGCCCCCATTAACTTTTAATTTATTTTTATTATTGTTATAACAATAACTGCTATACCAGCAATAGAAATACACATTCTGTTAAAATTTCAACCCTACCTGGGGCTCTACCGCGTAACTTTGGTGGTAATCGTAACGAACACCATTAATTATTTCATCCAATGACGCGACGATGACCATTCGTGGGCCCTGATTGGATGAAATTCCTTAATGGTGTTCGTTACGATTACCACCAAAGTTACGTGGTAGAGCCCCTGATTACGGTTTAAGAGATACAGCCCACTGATAGACAGACGAACGGGCGGACGTATAGCGGAGGCTTAGTAATAGGGTCCCGTTGGTACCATTTGGGTACGAAACCCTAACGAGATCTCTGTCTGTCTGTCTGCTGTTCTTTTTCAACCGTAACTGCAGAATACTTTGTTAAGTACTAGCTGTCTCCCGCGATTTCACCCGGGTTTCCGCAATATAAAGTAGCCTATTAGCATTCAGGGATAATATAGCTTTTATTGGTGAATCAATTTTCAGAATCAGATCGGTAAGTTGTCTGGAGATTTCCACCTATATCCTAACTAAAAAACTCCTCGACTTTATAACACCAATTTATATTCTTATTACTACCTACGTGTAATAGATGGCCATTTTAAATTATACCTATGAAAACTATGATGTTTTTCCTATTTGGTCTGCATCTGACTCACACAACATAAAAATAAATTTACCAGTATAATAATAAAAAAATGAAACCGGAATTACGGGACCATAATGAACATGTGACGTCACGCAGGTCGACTCTACGTCAACCTTACTTCCTCTGCAGTCTGCATACAATCACAGCAAGTCATGTAGCAAAACTAAATAATTCAAAACTATACGCCCGCACGCTACTTTGCCATAAATTATTCATATTAAATACGATTTCGTGATAAAATTGCGTATAAAAAAAATTATAGCCAATAGTAAAACCAAATTTTAAAAAAATGACAATTTTTTTTGGTATTGATAAATCTTGTTTCTATTACGAGAAGATGATGTTAATTATCTCTAAGAATGTATATAATAAAAATACTTGTTTTTTAACATAAAATATAAAGTTCATATTCACCTATCAGATATATTAGATATATTTATTAGATATATATTGCCCTGTCGTGATATCCTTGGTAAATCTTTTGGATGAATTTCATTAATAGATATTAAATGCTAGATTTTTTATAACAAAATTGACATAGCAAAATCATTTTAAAATTCAATTTCCGTTTACTTTAACTTCCTACGTAGAAATTACATAAAAGTGAATCGTCTTACCCTATACAATTCAAAACAAACATTGGACACAGAAAGGGTTGGCTTATGATATTTCGCTTTCTATAATTTCATAGGTAACGACTCCTCCCACATTGAAAGGGGCACGCTTCAATAACGTTCTAGGCAAGTTTTTTTCTATCCATTCCGCATCTAATTGATAGCACGTGCATGTCTTCCGTTCAGCCACGTGTCCTATTGTTAATTATTGAAATATTCGTTCCGCCCGAGACCTTCGCGACCACGATATGATATGCAAGTAGCGCACATCGGGATAAATATTCTAAGCACAGGAACTACTTGACGTGAAAATAAAGGCAATTTATCGATGCATGCTTTTATTTTTAAAAGTGTGGGTCTTGTATTTATTGACCTTCATTTGGTCTTTGTGTAGGTATGTACGCGCGGTGACAATATTCAAATAATCTTTTTAAAATTCAATTAGGTAGGTACAAATAATTACAAATTGAAACATTAACAAACCCTTTTTAGGACGTCTAGATGAAATTAATAAAAATACTTTAATTGAATAGATTTTGAAACGCTTTATTTATTCAAACGTCACTTGTATGATGCTCACCAGCCGTCATAACATAACATACGCTTTCATTAATAACTTCCTCACACTTCGGTTCAAAAACATCGGGGTAGGTAGGTACTAGTCTAAAAATAGGAACCCAGATGTATTCCTGGTTGTTTTTTTTGATGAGTCGACAAAAACATGACGAGCACCGACGTGGGAATTTCTGAAGTATTAGAAAAAATCCTTTGCAGATGTCAGCGAATCTCAAACATCGTGAACGCCCACGTGTCACAACAGGAAGATGTTTATACTCGTAATTTAACGCTGCGGACGCGTGCCACTTGCTTGGCAAGTTGGCACTAACGGACTGTGAAATAGACCTGCTTAATGACCCTTTTATTCCTCATAAATTAATACCTTTCCTACTTAAAATAAGTTACCTATATAAAGTTTTAACTAGTTTAAAATGAGAGAATATTTTAAAACACACAATATTAAAGAAACCAACACAAAATAAAACGTATGTTAAGAGTGTCACTTTTATTGTTAATAATACAATTTCATAACAATAAAAATTAAATTCATACTATCAAACACAGTTGTTACTTAATTCCGTCAGAAGCAAATACTTTCTTAAAATAAGAAAATGGTCACGATACTAAAACATGCATATCTTCATAGATAAGCGTGAGTATCACACAATTTACTACTACGAGTACTCAGCAGTTGCTTTATTCGTATTTTACTCACCCAAATCAAATAAGACGCGTATCTATGCGAGATTTCAACCGGTGGCTATATGAAACAGTATGTAGCTCAACGAAGAGCAAACCTTGAAACTTAGTCCATTTTTATAAATGTTGGAAATACTTATACTGAATAAGCATGGACAGTAACCAAAAGTGAACGATTATAAGTAAATCAATCAGTTTTAAGGCTTTCTATTCATTGTTATTATAACCTACCACGGGCACCAGTGATCCACATCCAAAAATATCTCCATAGCAATGTAACACGATATTTGAATAACATTATATTTTGGTTTGTGGTGAAAAATAAAGTTTATTATTATTATTATTAATTGTATTACGATTTACGAACTGTACATATGAATAACGTAATTGAAGCGTATTAAATTTGTCCGTCACAATTATTATTTATATAATATGATAATTACCTTAACCTTTTTATAATCATGTAGGTATGTACTTGAACACTAAAGATAATGTGAGCGTCCTGCCTGGGCAATCACATATTACTCAATACATGCATTCATATCTTATTAGGTTAAAAATGGTATCTTTTAATTACGTATTCATTCCAATGAACAAAATATGTCAACATACCTACTACAAAATCATACAGACATATGTCTATGTATAACACACAATACTTATTACAAAATGGTAAGCTTCTAGAGATCATTCTCTTCAAATCTTTAGAAATAAATTAAAAATATATTCAACCTCAATTAATACTCTTCATACATGCTCAATTAATTTCACTATCACTTGGCAGAGCTTATTATTTGTCACGCATTGGATGTATTGTTTTTTGATTCCTTTTTCTTACCGTCTCTGAAGTACTCTTCGATTTGTAATAAAGTTTTGTTTCTTGTTTCAGGTAGCCAGATGAACAGAAATATTGTTCCAAATAATGTTGACAACCCGTAAAATAAATAAGTACCATGGTGCCCTATACTTTCAAACATCGCTGGCGCTGACTTCACTACTGCAAAGAAGGCTATAGACGTCATCATCACGCTAATACCAGATCCCAATCCCTTAGTTTCAGTTGCAAACAACTCGCCCACCATATTCCAGGGCAGCGGTGAAATGCCTATGTTTGAAACGAAAATATAAAATGCCATTAACCCCAAAGATATGAAAGGTGACACATGATGAATAGATCCCTGTTCAACTAGATACAAGTACAGAGCTAACAATATCAAAGACAATGATGTAAAAATTCCACTGATAATTGCCATTGGCCTTCGACCTGATCTTCTTAGTAAGACACACGCAATCACTAAGGATACACATCTTAAAACATCAATACTTAACATAGCTGCGTATGCTTTCGAATTGTTAGAATTACTACCGATGAGCACTTTCATCATGCCAGTGGTATATGCACATATAACGTTCACACCTGACAGTTGGGTTATGATGAAAAATACTGTCATAATGAATAACGGCTTCCAAAATTCCGGTTTCTTTATATTTTGCGTCAGTGTTTTTATCTTGCCTTGTGTTTTATCTCTTTTCGTCTGTTCTGCGATCATTTTGTCTAGTTCTGACTTCATCGCTGGGCTGGTTCCTCTGTACCATTGGAAAGATAAAACACATTCATCAATCCTATTTCTAGAAGCCAGCCATGCCGGTGATTCTGGTGCGTTTAATATAATAATTCCTCCAATCAGAGGGAAAATTCCACAAAGCAACGACGCATAGCTCCAATGTAGAACTGTTCCGAACAAATGTGATAAAAACACACCGACAGCGATGCCCAAAGATAAAGCTGCTAAAAACAGTCCTCTGTAAACTGGTGAGCTGATTTCTCCAACAAATACTGGACCGAGTGGGCCTAACCAGCCCTGACATAAGCCAGTTATCAATCTTCCCAGTAAAATTAGGGGCATTATATCATTGGAAAATCCAATAATTAGCCATCCAAGTAGAAAACAAATAGAGAGCATAATTTGTGATGCTCGTCTGCCGAATCTTTCCATCAAATAGCCTGATATGAGGTTACCGAAAAATAGCGGTAATGATGATGTTGCAGCTGAAAAATCAAATGTACACATTATTTTTATATTGATATACGTAGAAGCACAGAGGATTAAATAATCAAAATAGTTATACCACATACCTACCCATGATTCCATTTCAGTAGAAAAGTGATGCCTTCCTTTAGAGTGTTTTAATTGAGGAATGAGTATTGCTGAAATGCCTGATGTGGCTCCGGCTCCTAAGTTCAACATGAATGTGCCAAGTGCTATTAATGCCTGAAAGCGAAACAAATGGATCGATGTTACTAATTTAATAGTTACCTACATAATCAGTATTTCATATAGTACTATTTTGTACAGTAATACTACAGCTTTTAATAAGTACCACAACTTTCAGCCAATCTATGATTAGTATACCTATCTTTTTACCGATGCTGGATGAATAATTTATATAGTTTTAATTTTTATAGCTTTCGCCCCGCGCTTTCACTTGCGTTCCGAGGGATCTAATGTTAAACGTTCCTGGTGCAAGTAGGAAGTATGATATTTGTTAAGTGGGCATAAAGCTAGAAAAAAATGGCATTTCATGGGGCATATAGCGGGCAGCGCTAGCTTTAAGCTATATAAAGCGCTAAAGGCTTTTAATATAAATAACACGTACGTAGGGTATAGAATATTAAAAAATAATCGTTAGTTGATACTAACGATTTTTTTTAAATGTTCCTTTTGTACCTCCTCGGCTAAAATAAACGAAAAGCTGTTTTTTTTTTCGATTTCAAATTTGGTCCTATAGTAAAAGTTTATTGTATTTATGAGTCCTTTACGTGGTTTCATTTACTCTAGTATTGTCGTATCCACCCCGTATATATTTTTATTTATATGATTCACTTGGATAAAATTAAATTCAAAGATATGTATCAAATCTTTGCTTAAAAGGAGTTTCCAAAAAATGATTGTAACCTAAGATAAGTTATTGGAAATAAATAAATTTATTTATTTATTTATTTATGTATTTTGCTTTAGAACTCTACTTTCACGGGATGGTTCAGTATTTTCTTAGACATAGTTTAGTAAGTGCTATCGTATTCAGATTAGCCAAAGTTGAATATATCTATGGTTTGAAAGTCTCTACTATTACTCGAAATAACGAATATCCACTCATTTACAACGAAGTGACGTAGTTAAAAGTTCGCCACCTTTCCGCACGTGTAACCTCATGCTATCGTATAGTAAACAATAAAAGAAAGTAAATAAATCATATTGTAGCTGTCATGTAACCGGAATCTGTGAAATAAAATACCTACTTATAGTAGTAAGTAAACTATATACGTATACTACAATACAATGTAAGATGTGTCTTGGGATTGATAAGTTAACATTTTGCAACTTTGTTATAGATTATAACGCATTATCTCCCTAAGATAATTATCTTGTAAGGTTACACGGGTTTTCAGAGAAACACAACCCTCTGATTCTTCGGTATGTAACTACCTTGAACAATCGTTCAAGGTAACTACTTTGTAAGATACGCAACTACTAATACTATCGATTTGAAATTTGGAATCGTACCTATCAATAATTGAAGATTTTTCTTCTCTGCACATTCCAATTTTTTTACGATGTTTTCGTGTTGTGATGAAAAATCATACTTTTTCGATTCGGAACCCTAACTAGTTCTATTTGTAGTATGTTATTCATCAGAATAGCTGAATATGCTTATGTATGACTTGTATGAGCATGTGTGAGTTATGGTGACACATTTATTACAACATGATAAATTTATTATTTTTTCAAGAGGAGAACAGCACACCGTAGTCAAAATATGTAAGTATTACAGAAAAATAATGAACAGTAAATAAATTTTTCACCTTACGCCCATGTGACGGTAGCGAAACGGCCAGGCCACATATTTCGACTAAGGTGTAGAGTTTGTGAAGTTAGGGCTTGCAGAGTTAGGGCGTGTACAGTTATAAGCTTGGCTCTACATGAGATCTGATAACTTTTTGACAGCGCGAGCCATATGGTCCCGTCTTGGCAACATTTTACATGAAAATGTTTTTTGGTGGGATTTATTCTACAAAAAAATTTAATTTATTGTTTTAGGAACTTTGATGTTGTTATCAACGTATTTATTTATACGTTTAACTAATATTGCAACAAATCATGGATATTAAAACATAGTAATATCGGACAAAGAAGCCATCACGACAAAAATATTATTCATAAACATATATTTCATTACTCTTACATAATGTTACCTCACATCATAAAAAAATTATTTAAACTATTCACATAAGCAATTTTTTTTATTAAAGTAATGGAGAGATTGATCTCTTTTATTTAAAAGATTGACTTGAAACTGTACGTTAAGTATTAGCAGCAAAATTATTGAAATATGTAAATATTATTTAGAAACTAGTTTATTCTCCAATATCGAGAATGCTCCAAAGAAATACATACAATTTTCGATGCAATATATTTTAAAAGTTCTAACCAAATTTTCAGTAAGCATAAAAGTTAAACTCACTTGTCTTCGAAATGGCGATTGTTGTTTATTATCACACTCATCATTATTATCACATATATCTTTCTCTGTGCCATTTTTATTAATTTTCTCTAACTCTGGCACTGTTCCGTCTTCCATCTCAAAGTTCCGTGACACTGCATCACACATGGTTTCAATCGACTAAATGAACAACCAAACGTTTATTTGATATAGTATATACTTTATCTTATCATACACTCACGTCTATCGCCGAGACGATTCACAATAATTATAAGTTTTATAAAAATATACAGCGTGCGTTTCCATTTTGAATGTCAACAACCCGATACCAAAGAAACAAGAAAATGTGTAGATATTTAGGGCATTATTCAGAAACCAGTTATGGTAATTACTATAGGCACCAACTTACCTGTGTATAAAACAGATCAGCCATGCCCACTTTGATGTGACCCAAATGGCACCATGGTCGGTCAAAACAAATTCTCTTTTATTTTTAGTCACTAAGATCATATCTTTTAAACAATAATTTAATTTTGTTTTTATTAGACAAAGTATGTTTTGTTTTTTCTGAACCGTTAATGTTTACTTTGAAGTAGGTTACCTAAATTGAGAACAATGTTCCTAACGTACTAATTTGATAACGGTTTTATTATTGTTTAATAAGTAATAATTATTATTGATTATTATGACATTTGGTAACAATTTATCAGTCCTTGTGTTTGGCCTTCTTCTACTTCTAATACTCGTTGTCCCCCGCAGTTTCACCCGCGTTCCTGGGATAAAAAGAAGCCTATGGGACTCGGGGATAATGTTGCTTACTATCAGTGAATTTTTCAAATTCGAATGGTACACTGAAAAAAAAATATTTTACAGTAACACAAAATTTTACTACCAATAACCTAAATAGAGTGACTTGCGAACTAAAAATTACCAGTAACAAAACTAGTTTTGGTTCATTACTAAATTATTTGATTCAATCTAAGAGATATAAGATTAAATGTAACTAAAGTTAGTTTCCCGATAAAAAAACTTCAACATACATAACTAGTTTTGTAGAACCTTTTTTTCAGTGTAGTTCCTAAGATCAGCGCGTTTAAACAAACAAACAATCAAACAAAAATCTCTTCAGCTTTATTATAATTAGTAGAGATAATTAATAATTAATTAGATTATTATTTCAATATGTGGGACGATGGTAAGAGGCCTGATGGAATGACATTGATGCCCTGGAAGATGGGGCGGCCCTTGGTACCTTACCTTAGTAGTAACTTGCGTCGATACTATCGCGCCCTTACAGACAGCCGTACCTTCCAGGTACGGCTGTCTGTACCGAAAGCCTCAAGCGGCGCAAATATAGTTACCTAGATGCTGCCTACATTTTTGAGCCGTTTGGGGTAGAGACTTTGGGCACGTGGGGACATGAGCCCATCGCATTTTTCGCGAAATTTCAAAACGTCTGATCGACGTTTCACGTGACCAGAGGGATGGCGAATACCTAGGTCAGAGGATTAGCATTGCCATACAGCGTGGCAATGCCGCCAGTGTTTTGGGCACTTTACCCACTGGCAGCAACCTGGAACAGCTTTCCTTTTTATAAACGTCTGTCTCCCCTTTTACATATTATTTCATTTAATTTCATTTTTCTCTTTTTCTTTTTTCCTATGTAAATATTCTTTTCAACACACTCGCTCGTAGTGACATTTATTGCACCGTTTTTTGTATCTTAATGCAGCTTATTATGCACTAGTGCTTTTTACTTTACATTACCGCACAGTTTTACAATAAGTAAAATCCCGATTATGTTTAGTTTGTACCCTGTGTTTGTACCTTAATGCAATTGATATGTGAGTAGACGAATCATTCCTAATTTAAACGGGTAAAACAGTTTGACAGCGCATCGCTGCGAATGGTGATCTATCTAGTCAAATTTCATTCAAATATTTTAAATCAATGGTTGAGCTACAAACACGTCAACCAACACAAAAATGTATGCATTTAAAAACCTTTCCCCCGCGGTTTCACCCGCGATCTTATATTTTACTCGGGATTTTGCAAACCCTTTATTAGTAGATGTCTACGCTTTGTATGACCTTGTCCAGAAAGGGCGAATTTGGTGCGAATCTTTTCGCGCGAATTCATACGCGCGTAGGCGAGGCACTATGGTCACCAATACATTGCGTCCACAAGCATCGCGCGAATTTAAAGTACTCGCGTAAATCCCCACATAGTACACTCTGAACGCAACGTACGCGCGTAATATGCGTGAGAGGCAAAGTCTTAAGCAAACTGCAACAGACGAGAACAACTCAAAGATGATTATATTTCAGTCAGCTAAAAGAAATTGACGCGTATTCATTATTAAAATTGAATTTACTAGGTGACCCCCGCGGTTTCACCCGCGTACGGTATTTTTTTGCTCGGAATACTAATTATTTTTGTCATATAAAAGTAGTCTAAATTACTCCTTATAATATCCGCTATCTGCCAGTGAAAGTCCCGTCAAATCGGTCCAGCCGTTTCGAAGATTAGCCGGATCAAACAGACAGACGGACAGAAAATAGTTTAGAAAATAGTTCTTTGTATAAGTACCGTACTTCCGTATGCATTTAGTAAAAGCTGTTATTTATTTAGACATTACAAACACTTAAATTTTATTTATTTGTATAGATGCAACTTTGTTATCTTGTATTATTTTTTATTATTAGACTTCCTTTTATTCTTTGTTAGTTCATTATGATATGACTAATATACCTATACTTACGTTCATTTTGTAAACAGGGTTTCACAAAGCAATAAAATATCCGTACCTGATTATTGCCACTAAGGCTATTCTTATAATCAACAGCACAAAGTCGAAATGATGAGTCAACTCTCCGCGGCAGCAAATTGTAAATTATGCACCAAAGGAATAAAGCCGTGTCTTCAGTGACGTCACGGGCGGCATATTGAAGCCTGAGCGTAACGACTCGGATTTCTTTAGAGTCCTGAGTGAAGCGAGGAGTTCAAGCCGCCCAAGATGAAGAAAGGCGTTATCCTCGAGATGAATACTCTACTTTTCATACCCTCTACTCTACGAGACAAACACCGTATTTTGTTCCTAACTTTCGGCTTCCTTATAGCGTTCGCGAGCGGCTCACGCGCTCGTCTGTAATGACCAACTGTGCACACATGTATCATTATGTACTATTTCAACACACTTACTAGTAAAGTGGGACCTAATGCACTGATTTTAGCATCATAAGACAGCTTATTACGAACTGGTGCTTTTTAGAGTTCCGTACCCGACGGGTGCCAAACAGGACTCTATTACTAACTCTCCGCTGTCCATCCGTCCGTCTGTCTGACAGTGGTAGAGTAGTGGTAGATGGTGTCAGTATCTCATGAACTGTAATAGATAGACAGCTGAAATTTTCAGAGAATATGTATTTCTATTGCCGCTATAACAAAAAACAACAAAAATGAAATAAAATTAAAAATGAAATGGGGCGTTTATTTTTGGTGTTTTGTGTTCATTCATACACAATGAGTTAGTTGATATTGTACGGAACCCTCCGTTTGCGTGTTCGACTTGCACTTGGCCGGTTTTACTTACATTACGGCACTATTGTTTTATGATATCATTATACTGTTGTAGTATTTGTATGATATTATACCGATTATGTTAAGTCTCGCGAGGTCTGTTTTTGTGTGATATGAGTGTAGACGAAGCATTCTTAATTTAAACGGGTAAAATAGTTTGACAAATTTTGAGAGCAGGTTTGGTAATTATATGATATATTTTTATCAAGTCAGTTTTTAAATTAAATTAAGCTGAATCAACGAAAAAATATTCATTTAATTATCGAGACTAGCGAGGTCACAGAGCCACTAGAATAATAATGAAATAGAAATATATAAAATTAATAAAAAAACATTACTCATGCCACCATGCGTTTGTCACACACATATGTTAAAGTGAGAAGTATATCAAACATAATCATAATTTTATAGTTTGATTATTGACCGAGCGAGCGAAGCAAACAAAGCATCTCCGTTTCAGATTGGAAAAAAATGCTTTCATTATGTATTTCAGTCTGTTCTCCTCTACGGGTCACATTTCTCAACCGATTCTAAACAGTTGTTTGTTATGATTTCATAAAATAGAGAAAAACATGTAAAAGTTGTTTAATATTGATAAGATCTTGGGACCTTGTTAAGACCTTCTTGACCTTACCTTAAGTTTCATGTCATACCTACGATGTAATTAAAATATTGTGAACGCCTTCCTTATTTTACAGCAAAGTTAATAAAAACGCCATTGCTATGAATATTCGGAAGCTTCAAAGAGATACTAGCTAATAATTTACAGTAGGTATATCGAGTGTTTTTTTAAATAAATGAAAAAATATCCTGAGACATTCTTCACACCGGCTACCTGGTCTGATCCCAAACTAAACTGTGCTTGTAATACTATGGAAATCAGACGACTGATATACTACATTTTTGTTTAGAATCTGATTCCAATAAACATAATAAACTATACCACTAGGTAGAGCAACATTTTTGTAAAAGGATCGTCTTGGCAATGTTTCAAAAATTTGCGTCAGCGTAGGATTGGCTGCAATTACCTCAGCAGTTTTGGAAAAATCTTTCGCGTAGTACCTTACAGTGCATTTCAGCAGTTTCACTTTAGAACCAGTTAATTTATAGGCTTTGTCAATGTCAGCAGCATAATGGCAATCACCTTGTATAACTCGTTGCTGCACATTTTTTTATCAGATATAAATTTTATTATTATTTTGTTTTTTTTCTTCATGCTGGATAAAGCTGGTACTGTTAATTAACAACCATGAATTTTCAACTCAGAACCCTACCTTCTTTTTGAGAGTGTAGCATGGATAATGAAAGGGCTTGAAAGACAGAGGATAAATAGATTGAAAATATGGCGCTTGTGACGAATGCTTCGAATATAATTAAATTTTTGGTCACATCTAGTATTAGATATTCCCACGGCTCCAACCATATAACTCCCTCTTAATCTTCCTCTAGAAACACCACAGGTAACTGTGAAAACCAAAAAAAAAACTCGACTTATAAACACACTAACGAACAATCAGAAAAATAAAGAGATGTTGCGTTTTATAATGGTGCGTCCATGCTACGCGAATCGAGCACGAGCCGAGCCACGAACGAGCCTACAACGAGCACAATGCAAATCCTTTTTTACGTGAAAAAACTGAAAATCGCGCTCGTTCGAGGCTCGCGAGCCCGTCCACGCTACGCGAATCGTGCTCTCAGTGTGCTCGTTCGAGGCTCGGCTCGTGCTCGGTTCGCCAAGCATGGACGCACCATAATATGTAAGGAACTTACAAATATTCTTACTTATACTTAGTTGTACACATATTGAATAGGCTACTAAGACAAGGTTGTATATGTTTAGGCGTTCATGAACTCTAATGCGAGTGAAAGCTCGTTTCTAACACAGGTTTCTAATGCGTCCATGCTACGTGAAGCGAGCACGAGCCGAGCAACGAACTAACAGGATTCGTTCGTTACTCGCGATATCAAGTGTGGACGTACAACGAGCTTACAACGAACATAAAACGAGCATACAACGAGCGTACAACGAGCTTTCAACGAGCCTTCAACAATTACCACAGAATAAATAATAGTACAAGTACAGAAGGATAACTTTCTGATAATAAACATGCGAGTTTAAACCCTCTATCTTGGTCGGTAATGTTCATAATACTTCGCAGATGCGTCCTTCGTTACAATCACCTACCGACTGTTGAGGCGCGGGCGCTCGTATTGAACCAAAATGCATCCTAAGTCCGCGCGTCAGGTCGAGCGTACAGTCGAGGACATAAATATGTATACAATTAGTAAAATTCAACAACGGTTTCCTCTTAAACAACTGATTGAAATTATGAGATATTATAAAGGCAGAATCTTCTAACATATACTATTATGATTTGTGTCATAGCTTAACACTTAAAATGTTAAACTTGCGAGAAAATCGCTTTTGAATTTCAAAAAGTGTATACATATTTATGTCCTCGACTGTACGTCTGACATACGTAGTATCTCTACCTAGTCTGTGCGTCTGACCATCGTGTAATACCATACTGAATTATCCGCCTGTAGGTATAATTTTCTGGTCACGTCACAAGTGCTACCGCCATGCAATCACTTGGTTTGGTAGAGTATATTATTATGTGTGTGTTTCAAATGCATAGTAGTGTGTGTAATATTTTTTTTATTAAAATTATCTATCTAAAATGCATTATAATATAAAAATATAAGCTTTCTGCACTTCTTCTCCATATAAACTTAACCTATGCCAAATCTCAGGCTCCTCCATGCCACAGAAGATTGTAATCTGTGTTCGTGCGCGCAATAGGCTAAAAAAGGATCAAAAGTTTTTGAATCACGTATTAATACATAGATAACCCATAAAAATATATATTTAAATTTTAAAATATCTAGATTTAATATTAAAGACTAAAAAAATGGGCAAACTTGTAAAAAGTTTAAAATTGTTGGCCCAATCTCTAATTCTGGTTTTTATTACATTACCTTTTCTTGGTATTTTTATTTATTCTACGTAAATAGCATTGCATTTAATAATGATAGCATAAACACTCATTAAAATGGTAATAAAATAAGGATAAAAGTCTAGATTATTTTGCCCGCCATCAAAATCGAACAAAATTAGGTGAAAAATTTTTTTACATAGCAAAGTCGTGCATATGATCATATAGATGTAGCAAATGGAAAATTATACTGTAGTTAATACAAAAAAAAATAGGAATTAGTTCGATTTTATAACAATAAAACGGGCAAAGTTGGCGGCATATTTCACGGTTCCAGTGCCCTTTGATGTATCTTCTTTTTTTTCTCTCGTCGATATAAAGCCAGTAAACTGAGAATTTTGTGTATGCATAAATCTATATCCTTGCTAAATTCGGCGGATATACGAGACCATGCATCAATGTTTTTTTATTTTAATAATCGTAATATTTTGGATCCGATAATGTTAGCTGAGTTTGATAAACTTCAATTAATTGTAAAGAAAGTTGGTTCTTCTGTATAAGTTTCCAAGGCTGCCATGAAACACGTTTACGACACACTGACAGTGCGACGTGGACGAATAGGTGGAGATCCCAGTACCACCAGACCTTACTTATTTTCGACCGAACAAAATCTATAGAATTGAGAAGTTTCATAATACGTACTTCAAACGTATGAATACTTGCTAAATTGTCCCGTCGTACTGATCACCCAAGTGCACAAACCCTCGGAAATTCCATAAGAAGTGCCCTGAGCCAGACCCGCATGTCGATTGTGAAATGGTCTCGGAATCGTTATCGGTTTAAATTTTGATAGTTGAAATCGAGATTCGGTTTGAAATGAAGCTTTTCGTATTGTGTAACTTCATTACAATTAATCCGCCGGTCGAAGACCTTGGCGATATCTAGGCTAACTGCCAATGCTTCGCCTTTATTCTCTATGGCTTCAGCCCATCGGTACGTCAAGAACGAGAAGGTCACCAGCTGAACGACCATGACAAGAGCAGTACTGGCGGTCGCTTATCAGCTGGTGCTCTTCTAGGTACCTGAGTAGCAGCTGACTGGGAACAGGCCAGGGTGATGATTGACTTTTATTACTACTTTTTCTATTGCGGACTATTAGGATATACAATGAGCTCCCCGTTACGGTTTACCCTCAACTTTACACTATGAGATTCTTCAAAAGGGCTAAAAAAGAGCATTGAAATTGGCAATCCTCCTGAACACAGACGCTGACATTCGTTAGCCATAGTAGGATATCTAATGTACCTATGCATGTAAGTGAAAACTTTCAGAGTTAAAAACTGTAAAATACGGAACTCTATACTGAGTATGAGACTTGCGACACAGACTTACTTGACTGAGTTATAACGTTATACGTATCAAAACCATTATAATGAAGTAAATTACATTTGATAGGATGCGGCAACCTAGTTTTTTTTATGCGTTTCTTTATGATTTTTACTGAATGAGTCAGATCTTCAGTCGTTTCTCGTTGAGATATAGTCACAATAGTTTCTACAGTGCACTTTCGTAATATATTGTAATGATAACGTGAGAATATTTAAAGATGATGACAGTACTTACTTTATGAATATCTCTGAAACATTGGTAATTAACGGAATAAATTAGAAGTTGAAATGGCAAATTAATACGATAAAATACTATACAAACATACTATGTTAATAAATGATTAACAAACAATGAAAATTTGACATGTGAAGTGTGAGCTTGTTAAGGAGCCTACATTAAAAATTACGAAAAAAAAACACAAATACTTAAATAGAATGGCGACGGGATTTTCACGCATGCTGATGAGTCCACTTTGAATCTTATTCGGAGTATAGCCTCTGCCCTGTTGCCTCCAGATTTCAAGATATTTCCGCGCAACCTGGTCGCTGCTGATGAAGACAATATGAGGCTACCCGCCCGTTTATATGTCTACTCGCGCACAAGTTGTGAGTAGTGGAGACACCCTGTCGCCTATTAAGACGCTAATAGTTTCTAATCGAACCCCCGATGGCTGGGCCTCCCCAATGGGTCTCACCCGGCCGGTTGATCACGCGGGGTCTTGAAGATGAACAACTCCGCGCACACTCCAAAGTCGTCCAGACAAGACAGACTTATTTTATTTTTTAATGTGCACATGGTAGGTCGGGCTCCAGACTTGACTACAATATTCGAGTCTACTGCGGACCAGGGGGCCTACCACAAGCTCTTAAAACAAGGTTAAAATAACCTTATTTTGCGTTTTCGTACCATGACATCCTTAAAAATAAGCTTATTATAGGCATAAAACAATATTGTTTTGTTAGCAGGTTTGATTACGTCACCTCTAATCGTTCATTCAAATCGTACCATGATGTGTCTTTTGACAACTAGCATAATGGTTTTTATGTCAATTGCATATATCAATCAAAATATAACATTATATACGCGACGAATTATCCAAATTTATGATAAAAATATCTATTATTATAGTGATATAAAGTCAGTAGATCGAATTTATTTAACTTATCGAATTAATTGTGTATCTCTAGCCTTCTAGCTTTTGCCATCTAGCATTTCAAGATGGCAAATGAATATGAACTATTTGTGTTTTTGGAAGCAAATACCAAAGAAGCCAATAATAGATACACGAAAGCGACGTGGTATGCATCTATGCTACGTGAGGAATCAACACTTTCGCATGCAATGGACCAAAATGCCATTTGCTATCGAAACCATACGACCGTATGGGTTTGAAGCTCACCGAGTCGCTCGAATATTGTCACCAAAATAATCGAGGCCTCGGGCGGGGAGCTTTTTCCGCCAACGCATTAGCTTGGCTAGCCTGTTGGGAACCTTGCCGATAATCTACGGCAGCCTAGAGGATAATTTATATACGAGTGCTAGATTGTATTTCATTTATTTGTTGTAAATATTTATTATCGTATAGATTACGCTTTACTGTGATTGTACTGTATTCATAAACGTTTATATACCTAAATACACATAATGTTTCATTGTATGACCTGCAACTACAGTAACATTCCTGACAAAAGGTAATAAATAAAAATATGTGTTGATTCCTGTGGTAAATTCTTTATTCATATAATTTAAAGACAATAGGTACCTGCCTAGACTATAGGTATTAAGACTGAAGTGCCATACATAAATATAAACCTACCTAGGTATATATTTATGTATTAACTTTGTCTCAGTTTTTGTAATGACTAAGAAGTTCTGTATACCAGCTTCTCCAATCTTTACGTGCTCCATCGCTTTGCTAGTTGAGGATTAGGTACCTATTTCTCTCCAGCACATTTCTTAGAGTAGTTACTTTGAATTCCGGCGAATTCTTCACTGCAAAATGAATAAAATAATACTTGAATTACTTCTGTTTGTAACCATGCCATAATAAATTTCATTCACTGAATATCACTATTTAACGGCGGCCCCTTGCCTTATTTTCATATTGACCTAAGTAATATTAATTCAAGTAATATAAAAGTATACATAAATATTTGTATTATTTCAAAATATGTATTGCAACAGGGCACATTGAGTTTCAAAATTCGTGCGTCACAATTGACAAGTATTTTTTTTTGTCCCGTTTCATCCTATAGGGCCATCATCTTCTCGCACAAAATAACCTTATTGCCAGACTGTTTTGTTTTCACCTTATAATAATATTACTTTGATTCGTACCATGAGCTCAATCGTTCAACATTGATATAACATTGCTAAGTGCCGAGAAAGAATGAATGATTTGTAAGAATTTGTCTATGCCTTGCTACAACCTGATAAAAGATAAAAAGAAATAACGATATATTAACTGTATAGTGCCATTTCTTTCACACGTTGTACCGAAATGATTTGAGATTCTTCATCTTTTAGCAAATTATAAAATTAAACTAATTGTAAAGTATAATTAACTAAAAGAATAAAATATTTTCGAGTAATTTCTATAAAATCCATACAAATATTTTAAAATGTTATTATGAAGAGTAAGGAAATAAATTGAAAAAATATATAGACTGCTGACTCTAGATTATCAAATGAAATGAATCGGAACAAAATATTTACTTGTCATTCTTGTCATACTCAAATGTCTAATAAAGATATCCAAGATATTTATTTATTATATATATTTGTTTATGTAATTTAATAACAAACAAAGTGCAATCAATATGGAAACATCTTAATAGTATATTCAACAGTAATATTCAGTGCATGAAATTTAAGATTTCATGGTTATAAACTTTTGTAAGTTGCACAAATGTTGCAATTCATTTTGTAGAATTGTAGCCGAAGAGTTCGCCAGAGATCCAGTCAGCAGGTAGAAATGGTTAAATACAAACAGACCAAAAATACCGCCTTCAATCGATATCTACAAGCGAAGGAGTACTCTCAAAAAAGTGTACGTAGAGATGGAGGCTGGTCTAAAGTGAAGTCTAAGTACCTATAAACGCTGAAATAAAGTTTGAATCTGTATCTGCAAGATTATTTAATGCCATACTTATATTGTGTATAATTATCTTACTCTCATTAAACTTATGTGAATAAAGAATGTAGGTACATAATACTTTCGTGTTTTTATTCATTGTGTTATTGACGGGAATCCTACTGTAGTTGCAGGTCTTGGAATAAAACATATTATGTGTATGTAGGTATATAAATATTTGCCGCTGTTGTCGATCATCGACAAGGTTCCAGTTCAGGCTCGTTATTGGCAGTGTTTCATCTTTGGATAGCCAAGCTAATGCGTTGTCACAAAAAGCTCCCCACCAACCGGTTTGCCGAGGTTTTGATGATAATGTGTGTGTGAGCAAATCAGCGAGCTTCAGACCCCCACGGTTCTATCCACAGCCAAGTTAGGTCCAATGGATGCGTATTTTAGAATTTCCCGCACGGTTGCAGCTGCTCTGCAACAGTTTAGCAGATTGTTGTGAGTTGAGTTTTCAATACAAATATAGGTAGGTACTTATACTTTATTAATATTTTACTACATTAGATGGTTTTAATGATTATCTTTATAGATTATTATAAGTCTGTCGTCTGTCCGTCTGTTGACTATAATATATTCCATCCAGGCTAATAGTAGTAGTAGTACTAGTAGGTTACAACCAATTTTAGAAAATTTGCCAGAGAATCTAGGTAGTTTGGATTCCAGGAACACAGGGACTACCCTGTGTACTAACACTGCAGGAAAGTTAACTTTATGGATTAATCTGGGGTTATTCGATTACGTTGGTTCTAATGAAAACAGGATTTTAATAGTGGGTAGGTACCTAAATGAAAAATCACTAAATATATAAACACGCTATTTAAAGCTCCGCTTCATCTAAATAAATCTAGGGTCGAGGGATCGATATTACTAACGTAGATGCATAGTTGTGTAGTGAACGACAAGTGCAATTAAAAACTTTATAAACAATCGGTTATATGATTTTGGGATGATATCTAATCTCGCAATCCCGATATATTCATTCTATAAGTAAATAAATTCGATATAATTACTTTATATGACACTATAATAGATTTTTATAATATAAATTTGGAAAACAATGTTATTTCCAGCTTGTAAATACAACGTATATAAGATTGCTAAATTTGACATTAAAACAATAATGTTAATTGTCAAAAGCTTATAAAAAATAGCTCATGGTACGAATTGAATGAACCATTATGGTAAATAAACAAGGTTGTTTTCATGCATAAAATAAGCTTGTTATAGGGACATCATGGTACGAAAAGAAGAATAAGGTTGTTTGAAAGAGCGAGAGAGTATGGATGAGTGACAGAGATGAGAATTGTTAAGAGAGAGAAAGTTGCTTAGGCCCATAGCGTTATTTCTTTTCATCTTTAGTGAGCCCATAGACAAATTCTCAAAAATCATTCGTTCTTAGCAGGAATATAACAATCATATAACAATAGTGTTTGGTAGAGGCAAAGAAATTGGACTAAAGCAGTAGAAGTAATGTCAAAGGCGCAAACTTTATATTTATATCTGTCTCGATAATTTTCATACGATTATTCCATAAGATAAAAAAGGAATGAGATATAGTTGTGTGTTTCTGTTCATACCGCCTGTAACCCATTTTGAATTGTCAGTGGTTACGTTTGGTCTAATTGTACTACCAAATTGAATAGGTCTAAAAGTGAACTATGGTGTTGGCCCTCAGATGTTGTTTTTATTTTAGTCGTAGTTTGTTGACATACAGCAGACGGACGACGTCTACGCGAAAATTTAAAATTAATATTGTTTATTTAGATTCAAGCAAAACTAAATGTATTAAATTGTGATCTGTGATAAACACAAAAATGGTGTGTGTTGTAATCGAGTGCAAATATCATTCCTACCGAAAGGAAAATGAATCTGAAATTATTAGCTTTCATCGGTAAGACGGCATTTTGAACATATTTCGGATTTTATTCGTAAGATTGCTTTGATAATTTGTAGAATTGTAGACTAACATTTATGTATTATAGTATTATGCGTATTATATGTTTAAAACACATTAGATTACCAAAATATTGCTATATTTTAAATATTTTGGTATAGGCTCGAATAGTGCCGTACATTTCTTATCGACAAATCAATGAGGATAAACTTTCCTTCATGAGTCGGTGACTGTCGGGGATTTCGTATTTTTTTGACTTTTTTCATAATTTTAGATAGTTAAATAAAAGAAGATTGTTAATAAAATCACTATTTTGCGTCGTTTCGTTATGAAATGGCTGGCGACAGCTAGGCTGCGGTAATTCCTGCAGAGCCAGAGTCGGCGCATAAATGAATTTATATCATAAAAACTCATACTTAACCTCAACATCAACCATTAATATTGAAGGCCTTCCCCCCGCATCCCTTACGTTGCGTCCCGTCAATGAAAGTACCATAAATAATGAAAGTGTCTAAATTATAAGATTATATTGTTTATTTTAGATTCCCCGATGACGGTGGGTTAGCGACGCTTTGAAAATTGCTTGGGAAGAGATTCCAGCTGAAAACGTGAGGCATTATGATCGAGAGCATGCATTCCAGTCTTCAGAAGTGCATAGCTAAAAGAAGAAGGCATACGAATTATACAAAAACAGAAAAAGAAATAAAAAGTGAAGTTTTTTTTAGTTTTTAGGCCTTTTTCGTTTTTTGTGTTTTCGACATTTTTATTTAAATATAAATTTATAATTTATAAATGATAATTTATTTAAACAATTACTTGCCTAAACGGTACACAAAAATATTGTTTTATGATTAATTTAATAATAAACGCGTAAATGATTTTTATTTTATTTTAAAACTTTATCTGTAAACTGTCTATAGTATAAGTACGTACTTGAAGAAAGTATGTACCTATTCATTTTTGTATGGGAGCTGGCATAGCCACCCACCGCCATTTAGATTTTAACAATTATTATAAACTAGCTGTCCCCCTCGGTTTAACCCGCGTTCCCGGGATAAAAAGTAGCATGTGTCCTTCTCCGTACCATAGGCTATCTGCATGCCAAATTTCATGATGATCCGTTGAGAAGTTGAGGCGTGAAGGCGTAACAAACAAACTCACTTTCGCATTTATAATATTTGAGGATTAATTTATTACGTGGTTGGTTTAAATATTTATTAGAGTAGAGTAGAACCAAGAAGCACGAAAAAACAATAGGATAAACTTTCTGGGACGGGACGCTGGTCTTGGTGCTAATTTTTTTTTACAGATGGTAGTTGATCTAAGGAGTCTTTCAGCGAAGTATTTTCAAGAAGCAACTTCATAGTTTTTGAGATTTTAATTATTGAAGTGTGTTAATCAAAGTAAAACAAAGAATATCGTGCAAAAACGGCGGAAAAGCTTCCCCCCCTTCCCCGCGTCTCGTCCAGGAAAGTTTTACCATTTCTAATTTTGTCGATATCGATATTATTGTATTCAGAACCCTATTGTAAATTTACTTGATCAATAAAGTCTTGCAACAGTGTACAACCTTACTATTTTAGGATATAGTAAATATATAACTGTCTCTTTTTGGCACAACGAATTCCAATAAGAGTAATGAGTACAGCTATTCAGAAGTCGCTTCATTTATTAGCGGGGTTTCTTCGCTAGTCTTTATTCTATGGGTAGAGGTCATGGTACGAATATAAATAAGGTTATTATATGCTGGAAACAAAACAGTATTGCAATAAGGTTGTTTTGTAAAAGATGGGGGTAGGCCCCCAGGGCGCAATAAAGAGACTTCACAGTTCGGACTTTTCTGAATTTTTTTTCCAGTCTAATATAATGACACGTGTGCTCGATGCACACGGAGATAGAAGCCATAATGATGGGGCCAATCGGCCCCGGTTTTGTTCCCCCGTTTTCCCCCTTCGGGGAAAACGTGGAAGATCACTGATGTATGATGATGGCTAATCGAATCCTCTTGTATAATCGAAATATCGAAGATCTTTTGAATTTATTTGCCTGAGACATGGTAGACTTCTCACATAAAATGTATGTGTCATCAGATGGCATGATTAAAATATAAAATTACAATGTAATAATTTTTTTTATTATGCTATTGTATTTGTATATTACATTTCTCATATGTGTACGAATAGTTTGTTCAAAATATTACCTACTTTAGCTTCCTCAATACATTAAATAAAATAATAAGCTTTCGTATTTACTTTTTATGTTAAACTATTTAAAACAAATTAATTACTTGTTAAATAGTGTTTTTCCGGTATAAAAAGTATAGTATGTAATAATAATAAAAAAACACATTTTACCGTGTGCCAAAAATCATAATTTTTTGAAGCTATTAAGGACGTTAAAAAATAATGGGACATATTCTCGCTAACAAAAAACTGTGTCTATGAGAGTCGGCCACCTCGCTGTACGTACACTCGGCTACACATCAAGCTATGATTTTCCAGTATAAGCTGATCTCGCATTGTATAGGATTTCGGTACAATGGGAGATCAGCTTATACTGGAAATGTATAGCTTGATGTGTAGCCGTGTGTACAAGCCGGCACGCACACATTCACACAATACGCGGGTAAACGTTAAAATAAAAAATATTAAAATACAGCATGTCTTGTATAGTGAAATGGTGTAAAAACAATAGTGACTGGAGAAAAAAAATACCAGGAATCACGTTTCATACGTAAATTAATCATTCGATCACTTAGTTTACACACACACACACATAAATAGCCGCCGCAATTACGTTGCCTCGGTTTAGTCTTAGCGATAGTACTTTCCGACCTATTCTGTGAAATAAATACATTCAGCTATTTATTATATTCGAGATTGGATTGCTACAGCCGTCGCCGCATGACGTGTAACAGTATCCGAGTCGGTCTGTAGCCAGCAGCTACCTGGAACCCCCCGCGCTGAAACCGCCTCGTTTCATGGTAAACGTTGGCGGTATTCGCTCTCTCGCGTTTTCGTGAGGAGGGGACCGCTTTCCCTCAACGAACCCTGGCGTCGAGCGATAAAACGCTCCGCCCCCCACCGACTATACTAGACGCTGTGACACCGCGCGCGATGTAAAAACACCGCGCTCGGAAGACGGACGGCTCCACGCCCGGCGTGTCCGAGCCCCCGCCTCACCCCCCTCGCCGAGTGTTTCACTCACCTCCAGCGAGCCCCGAATACCAGCCTACTGCCTCCGCTTCAACAAGCGCGTCAGGCATGTACCACGCGCCCAGCCAATACGCCCATCGGACCCAACAACCGGAGGATTGTGCCCGTGTGTGCCCTGAGGACACTCACCGGCTCGATCAGCCGGCTCATGGTGATGAAGCCGCGAGCCGTGTGCGCACAGCCAGACCAACCCAGACGCCGCCCGACGTACCACCGGTTCCTCTTGAGGTAATCAGTTTGACTACGCCGGTGCTAAGAAAAAGACGCCCGACTAGTAGCAGGAATACCTCTACAGAAGTACATGATGATAAGCGGGCATGCTTGAAGGTAACCCCCGACAGCAAATCGCCCGCCTTCTCCACTCCGCCTACATCGCCCGGTCCTCCACCCGCGACCAGCAGCCGGAGCCAGACGCCGAGAGAGAGCGAGACGGGAAATCCCCCCCCAGCCCGTCTCACCCCCGCTGACGCCTGTCAAAAGAGAGAGGGACGGTTTGATGACTATCCCGTACCCTCCTTCTCGCCCGCGACTGACAGCACCTCCTTCGCGGAGATTGCAAGTCGGCCGCCGTCTCCGATGTCACCTATGCCTTCCCCGTCCGCCGCAGGAGCGAGCGCCTCAAACGCCACCGCACCAGGCAACGCGACGAACAAAACTCCGCCGAGCACGCACTTCCCGCCGCTTGTTGTCGAGCGCCTACCCAATTGGGCGCACCACCTGCAGCAACTGAAGAAGCTACTCGGCCACACACCAAACGCGCGCCCCTATGGGAAAGGGGTGCGTTTTATGCCGCTCGGGGACCTGGAGTATAAAATTACATACAGGTACCTTGATAAATTAAGCAAATCAGAGCGAATTGCCTGGTTTGCTTACTCGCTACCAGCCTCTGTCGACGTGAAGGTGGCCATCAGAGGCCTCCCTATCGACACGCCTCCACAGGACATCCACAAGGAGCTCAGCGACCTTGGTTTTTCCCCCGGGTACATCAAAGAGATCCGGGGGCGCAGAGGACGGCCCGGCTGCATCTACTTCGTGCAGCTGCGCCGCCCAGCTAACATCCGGGACCTATTCAACATAACGGAATTGTCCTGCATGCCTGGAATAATCATCGAAGCGTGGCGGGGCAAGAGCGGGCCGGCACAATGTCACCGCTGCCAACTGTTCCGCCACAGCTCGCACCACTGCCACCGTCCAATAGCCTGCGTCCGTTGCGGCGAGGGGCACTTCGCAAAGGAGTGCCCCCGCCCCCTAGAAGAGCCCGCCACCTGCGCAAACTGCAGCAGGCCCCACCCTGCCAACAAGACTGCGTGCCCCGTCAGGAGACGAGAGGCGCGCAACAAGAAGGCAGGCACCGTCGCCCTCACAAGGGCCCAACAGAAGAAACCGCGGGCGGCGGACACAAAATCCGCCGATCCGCCCATGCAAAGTGGCGCCAATCCCCACCTGGCGGGGAAAAAGCGGCGGCGCCGTGGCAGGCTCCGCGGCAAGAAGGCCCCAGTGGACGCCAAACAAGCGGCACCCGCCGCACCCACGAAACCGGCCCTCCAGAGGGCCCCCAAACCCGCTCATGCCGGTCCCTCCCCCGAACCTACGGGGTCGAGGGCACGGACACAGCGGGCCACTGCCCCGCCGACAGCGGCCCCCCAGAGCACCGCAGCGGTCATTGAGACTGCCCTGGTAGTCCTGGGTGAGGTCCTTGAGGCCATACGCACCGGCGACAACCCAGTGCCGACGATCCTGAAGGGGATCGCCTCTCTCGCCTCCCTGGCGAGCAGCCTGCCCCTCGAGCGCGCGGCACCATCTGCATCCGAGCCATAAGTCAAGCCAAGCACAAGAAGTACGACCTGCTGCCACCGCTGTCGATCGCTGGCTGGGCCTCCCCAACGGGTCCCACCCGGTCGGCTTGATCACGCGGTGGCGAGAAGATGAACAGCGGTATTCCATCAGTCTATATGACGAACACAAGGCCCCGCGTGTTCGTATGCACGAGGCGAAAGAAACCTCAACCAAGGGGCCAACCGGCCCCGCAATTGATTCCCGCCCCGCAAGGGGTTGAGATGTCTATTAAGGAATATATTCGAGATTGAGTAAAAAACATCCAAACAAAAACTTGATATATCATGTTATAATTAAATAATAGGTGGTTGCACTTCAGTAGCTTGCCCTTAATAAATATGACTTAAAATTTAATGGTTTGAAGCATTAATACATAATGTGTCAAGTTGATGACGCGAGGATTTAATATATAAGCGCGGAAATGTTAAATACTAGGTCACTTTGCGTAACAACGTACATTTAAGTGTGCGATAAACAACACATTTCACTTGTCAAAACTTTATTTACCCGCGGAATTGTGACAAAGTGTTTTTAGTAAAAAAATATTAATATAAACTCTATGTGTGCCTTTAAAAATAAATAGGTAATAAATGAAAAAAAAACTAAATTCTCTTTTGTAAGTAATTTTTTTACATACCTACGTTCATCATCCATATAAAAATAACGTTTAATTTACATCAAACCCCTCATTCTAAATGATTATACAGGCTGTCCAAAAAATCAAGATCATATCTCAATTTGAATATTTGAGATACTCTTGATTCAGAAAAGTAAAATAATAAATTTCCTATTGGATTTACGACAACGCAAATGAATAACTATTAATATAACTGAGTAGTGTCACGCCGAAAACCTGGAATATTGCGGCATTGTGCGTTATTACGTACTAAACCCTCATAACTCGAAATCTACAAAAAACACTGAACATACGTGGGGATAATTCGAGTATCTCAAAGATACTGGAGTTCCGATACTAATTTTGGGACACCTATATAACTTTAAACCAAACTTTTCAGCACAATGGCGGCATCAGTCGAAGAGATGCAAGGATTTCATTATGACACAACTCGGCTTGTGTTCTATCCCCTTCTTCTTCTGGCTTCTGGTTTATGGTTGCTGCATAGGTGGCAGCAGCAATCTAGGATGTTTAAATTGGGTAATAAGTTACCCGGACCCACAACTGTGCCATTTTTTGGTAACGCTCTGATCGCAATTGGAAAGAGACCCGACCGTGAGTAATATTATTTACAAATAAGGTTTTGTCTCCCAATAATGCTGCACAGACAAAGTGTAGATTAGTGTTTCCAAATGAACTGGATCTTAAGTGCAAGATTCGGGACACACCAGTAGGTACTAGTAGATGCCTGATCTTCACATAAAGGTGGTAAACCATGCATATTATAAAGCTACCGACTATCATGCTTTGGTTTCCTAAATATGTTTTCCTTCGCCGAAAGATTGAACTCATTGTTGGATTCAAACCCACGTTTGCCACCTTTGCCACGGCATTTGACGTCTCTACAAATGAGCTGTCATTGCCTAAAATAAATCTGTAAGCTATTTCTAATCGTCATGAAGAAACCCTAAACTACACCTGTAAGGAATAACATCGTAACTCATTCTGACTGCGTTACAATTTTATTTCTTGTTGGTGTCGATATAAGGACTATTTTTTATGTAATTCAGTAGGACTGAGTTACATTATAATATTATTCCTTATCGGTTTCTAAATTTTTCTACAGTAGACAATAAAAATATAAATTTTATTAATTTCTTCGACAGAATTTGTAAAGATTGGCCTGGAGTACAGTAAAACATACGGCAAAGTGATTCGCGGATGGATTGGCTCCAAATTGCTAGTTTTCCTCACAGACCCTGATGATGTCGAAATAATCCTCAACAGCCAGGTACACATTGATAAGGCATCTGAATACAGATTCTTTAAACCTTGGCTTGGAGAAGGTCTTCTTATTAGTACAGGTAAATACTACATTCATAATTATGTTGGTTTAAGAACATATTTTAGTGGAGACTTTCATTTAAGTAGTAGGTATTATGGGACATGATTTATAATCTACAATCAAATAGGAAATTTTCAGTTATAGCTCTAAAGAACATTGAAGTTACCTAATCTTCGACAATTTAACGCAGACCTCAATGTAAATGGGATAAATCTAAATCTAATATGCTATGTGACAAAAGAATTGATACAAATATGTGATACTGACCATTACCATTGCATCCACTTATATTTGTCACTCTATTTACATCTATATTTATTGACCTTAAAGAGAACAGGAACATTTGAATAATTTCTTGGCATAAACTATCCCGCGATTATGTTTTATTACAATGAGTGCAGTAGGTTATAGATATATTTAATTATTAAGGAATGTTTTTTTTTTATTTCTGCAAAAAAGAAACAATGGTAAGAGTTCATGGCAATAGGTGTTTGCGTTCATTTAGTTTTAATTTTGTGCAAGTTTATTATTCCTGTTTCAATGGACTGTTGCTAGCAAAGCTTCATGATAAATAATTATTTTACAACGAATAGTAAATTCAATAATAGAAATAACATTTTTAAATCACAAGTCATGCTGATTTAACTAATTCATCAGGTCATAAATGGCGGTCGCATCGCAAAATGATTGCACCGACATTTCACATCAATATTTTGAAATCATTCGTTGGAGTATTCAACCAAAACAGCAAAAGTGTTGTTGAAAAGATGCGTTCTGAAGTAGGAAAAACTTTCGACGTCCATGATTATATGAGCGGCGTTACTGTGGACATTTTGCTGGGTAAGTTCCTAACCATAGAAGTTTATAATCTAAGTCAGGTATAAAAGTTCCTATGTTTTAAAACAATAATCCTCAAAAAAGCCCTATTTATTATTTTAATTTCTAACAGTTGATGTCACTTCGTCTCTAATTTCAGAAACTGCAATGGGCATCACGAAAAAGACTCAGGATGAATCTGGTTTTGATTATGCATTGGCTGTTATGAAGTAAGTAAAAATAATCGACTAGGCGATATTTCCTGTACTTCACAAAATAAGTCCTAATGGTGCGTCCATGCTTGGCGAACCGAGCACGAACCGAGCCTCGAACGAGCACGATTCGCGTAGCGTGGACGGGCGAGCCTCGAGCGAGCGCGATGTAATAGGCTCATGCTCGATTCGCGTAGCATGGACGCACCATAATATGAAAGAAGGTACTACTAACTAACCTTCTTTCTTATTTTCAAAGTCACCTTTGTAGATTTTCTTATGGGGCTGTACTTAATTTATTGTTTGTTTGTTGTTTTAAATACAGACTAACGTTAGTACTAGGAATACGACGGGCCAGTTGGCGCAGTTGGTTAAGACGTGGAGTCTTAACCTATAGCGCCGCAGGTCGTGGGTTCGATTCCCGCACAGGACATGCATTTGTGTGCATGAACATGTCTGTATGTCCTGAGTCTGGGTGTAATTATGTATATTAAGTATGTATTTACAAACAAAAAGTAGTATATGTATTATATCAGTTATCTGGTTTCCATAGTACAAGCTCTGCTTAGTTTGGGATCAGATGACCGTGTGTGAGAAATGTCCCAGGATATTATATTATATATATTAATAACACTGTTAATTTGCCTTTTCTAGAATGTGCGATATTATTCACCAAAGACATTACAAGTTCTGGCTTCGTTTCGACTCTATTTTCAATTTATCACCAATCTTTAAGAAACAAATTGAGCTTTTGAATATAATTCATGGACTGACTACTAAGGTAATCATACTTTTGTTCTTATTTGGCATTCTTAAACTATGTTTCATTTAAATTCTTGCGAGAATAACATTGTAAATTAATTTAAAATCAGTGTATCTTGAAATGAGAAGTAATAACATTCCAAATCTTTAATAAATAAACAAAATACATTAACAAATAGGTGTAAGTACTTAATGGATTGTTTTATTTTTATTTTGTTCGATTAGGTAATTAAAAGCAAAAAAAGCAAATACTTTGAGAATAAAGCCAAAGGTTACATCCCGCCTACATTAGAAGAATTAACTAATACAGTTGAAAATAACGATAATGTGTTAGCCAATGAAGGTCAAACTCTTTCAGATACTGTATTTAAAGGTTACCGTGACGACCTAGACGCTAATGATGAAAATGATGTTGGTGAGTTGATGATAACAGTTTTCAGAAATTATACCTATGAAACGTATTACATCTCTGCTAACTGGTGGTTTCTATATATTCGATCTATTCGATTATTTTTTAATATTTGATATCACATTTCTTATAAATCATATCAAATATCAACCCACAATCGCAAAATAATGGATAAAATGGAATATTGAAATTGGCAGTAAGTCTACTATAACATTTTACTTCAACTTACAGGAGAAAAGAAGCGTCTTGCATTCTTAGACTTGATGATCGAATCAGCTCAGAATGGAACAAATCAAATAAGCGACCATGAAATTAAAGAAGAGGTTGATACAATCATGTTTGAGGTAACAGAAATTTTACTTAGTAAAGGAGCACAATCAGCGTTCACGACTCGAGGTTGTGCAGATTCTGCCGTGAGGCAGATGAAACACTATTACATCTCTTGTGTGAGTGCTGTCCACTTATGCCTAAACGAAATACTCATTTGGGGAAACACCTGTTACACCCAGATGAAGTAAAATCCATTCCTGCCAAGAATATTGTGCAGTTTATTATAGCTGCAGGTCTTGGCAGTGAAATTTAATTAACGTGGCGATCACAATAGATCTAGTCTGGTCGCAGTGATACAAGCTCTGGAAAGACTTGAAATAGCCACTTAACCACAAATAATAACAATAATAGTAAAGGAGTCGAAGTTGTAAAAAAAATGTATTCCTTAAAAAATACAGTATTTCAGGGTCATGACACGACAGCTGCTGGATCAAGCTTCGTACTTTGCCTGCTAGGCGTCCATCAGGATATTCAAGCAAGAGTGTACGACGAGCAATATGAAATCTTCGGAGACTCCGATAGGCCAGTCACCTTTGCTGATACAATACGTATGAAATACTTGGAAAGGGTTATTCTAGAAACCTTGAGGATGTATCCACCTGTTCCAATTATAGCTAGGAAATTGAATCGTGATGTTAAAATTGGTGAGAAATGATGTTGTTTCATCTAATTATAAGAAAAGTGAAATATCCTCCATTTTTGCCTAAACATCTTGGTGAAAAATTATAAATAAACTGTATTTTTATTTTCAGCTACTAAGAATTATGTACTGCCCGCTGGAGCGACGGTAGTCATAGGTACATACAAGGTTCATCGGGACTCTAAATATTACAAGAACCCCGATGAGTTCAACCCAGATAACTTCTTGCCGGAGAACACCCAGAATAGGCACTACTATAGTTACATACCATTCAGCGCTGGACCTAGGAGCTGTGTTGGTAAATATCAGACCAGTACTTAAAAATACTCCAAAGTAGAGGTTAACGCAATTCTTATGACATAACATATGAATTGTGCTAATCTTATTTTGAAGTTGCAGATGCCATCTTATTACAAAGGATTAGTTAGTTGTTGTGAATTTTTGACATTGACGTACAGTATTTATTTTATGTACCTATTTAACGAACGCTAATCAAAATATGTGTTACATCGTGGTGACATCCCATATTCATATGTCTGTGGTTACATCACATTTACGAGATCAAAAGAGAGAAAATAACTGACGGCGGGAAATTTGAATTTTTTCGAGTTTTTTTTTCCTTCGTAGAACAATATGGATAGATGTTTCAGTGATTAGCGACAGTTGAAGTTCATTTGGCATATGTATAATCTATCTATATATATAAAATGCTTTGTCCTGAATGACTGACTGACAATCAACGCACAGCCTAAACCGCTGATCGTAGAGACCTGAAACTTGGAGGGTCTGTTCTTTGTATGACGTAGGCATCAGATAAGAAAGGATTTTCCGAAATTCTACCCCTAAGGGGGTGAAAAACGGGGGTAAAGTTTGTATGGGACAACGTGATTCCTTGGTCCGATCTACTTCAAATTTTGCATAAACCTTCCTTAACAGAATTGATGCAAGATGTGTTTCGTATTTTTTTGAAAATCATCGCCTAACGGGGTCAAAAAGGGGAAGAAAGTTATTTTAGGGGTGATTTTCATCGAAGTTGATATCAATACTCCTTAGTACTTTTGATTTAAATAACATTTTTTATTTTGACACATGTTTGAAATCCCAATCCGATTTTCACAGATTACAGAATAAGGCAGATGGAGCGAACGGAACACGGGAGCGAGGCCAAAAAAAGCAAATACAAATTGAAAAACACATAACTGGTATTCTTTATTGAATTTGTATTTGCTTTGTTTAAAAAACTTTATTTAACGGAAAACACTTTCTTTTAAATAAATTAGCATACAGCAGATTTTAAACATAGCAAATACAAATTCAAAAGCGAATACCAGGTATGTGTTTTTCAATTTGTACCTAATTGCTTTTTTTAGCCCGTGTTTCGCGCGCTCTATCTGCCTTTTGTTCTGGAAACTGAAATGCTCTTTAAAATTGGAATGTCAAATATAAAAGAATATTTAAATCGGATTAGAATTCAAAGTTTCTTTGGAAGTTAATTTTCTCGGACTTTTTGGCGGGAACTTGCAGAGTGACGTTGCGTTTTCATTTTTATTTTCATAAATTCGTGTATTTTGAGTTTGGACTTTTATCCAATAAAGATCTATCCATGTGCACCAGTGAAGTGAAATGAAATGAATTATGTGTATCGTGTCTTTTCAAAAGTCCGTGAAGAGTTTTAGTACATGACCACCACTTTAGTATAACATGACTTTTATGGACGGTGACTGACTGCATGAGGACTATGAAAGTGATTTATTGTGACTAGAACTTATATAATCGTCTGTGTTTCCTGACGCCTACAATCTAGGAACTTTCAAGGCCAGAGTGAATAGGTTTCTTCTGGGTAAGCGTGTTTCATCTTAGGCTTCGTCATCGCCCCTTCTGGGCGGGTCAGTGGCCAAACGCAAGCCCATTTAATTTAAAAAAAAAAAAAAAAAAATATATAATATAACTGGAAATTGGCAAAATACACACCCGTGTGACGCCCATGAAAAAAATCTCTATTTCATTAGAATATTTTGAGTGTAGTTAATCTAATTTCTTTCTCATTTGTTGCTATAATAATTAAATAAGATTCTTTGAGTTCGATTTTTTTGTGAAGGTACAATATAGGTTTTTAGTTTTAATTTAAAAAATAATTGTTTTTGTTTTGTTTGTTGTGTCTAATAATCAGTGGCGTGCATTGGTTTTCGAAGGAGAAAATTCAAACCGTACGCGGGTGAAACCGCGGGAGTCTGCTAGTCTATACATATAAAATGCTTTGTCCTGAATGACTGACTGACAATCAACGCACAGCCTAAACCGCTGATCGTAGAGACCTGAAATTTGGAAGGTGTGTTCTTTGTATGACGTAGGCATCAGATAAGAAGTGATTTTCCGAAATTCTACCCCTAAGGGGGTGAAAAACGGGGGCAAAGTTTGTATGGGACAACGTGATTCCTTGGTCCGATCTACTTCAAATTTTGCATAAACATTATTTAACAGAATTGATGGAAGACATGTTTCGTATTTTATTAAAAATCATCGCCTAACGGGGTCAAAAAGGGTTAGAAAGTTATTTTAGGGGTGATTTGCATCGAAGTTGATATCAATACTCCTTAGTACTTTTGATTTAACTAACATTTTTTATTTTGACACATGTTTGAAATCTCGATTTTCACAGATTACAGAATAAGGCAGATGGAGCGAACGGAACACGGGAGTGAGGCCAAAAAAGCAAATATAAATTGAAAAACATATCTGGTATTCGCTTTTGAACTTGTATTTGCTTTGTTTAAAAAACTTTATTTAACGAAAAACACTTTCTTTTAAATAAATTAGCACACATCAGATTTTTAACATAGCAAATACAAATTCAAAAGCGAATACCAGGTATGTGTTTTTCAATTTGTACCTAATTGCTTTTTTTTGCCCCACTCCCGTGTTTCGTGCGCTTTATCTGCCTTTTGTTCTGGAAATTGAAATACTCTTTAAAATTGGTATGTCAAATATAAAATAATATTTAAATCGGATTAGAATTCGAAATTTGTTTGGAAGTTCATTTTCTCGGACTTTTTGGCGGGAACTTGCAGAGTGACGTTGCGTTTTGAGTTTTATTCCATATTCATATGTATGTGGTTTTATTGCATATTATCGGTGGTATTTTATCCAATAAAGATCAATCCATGTGCACCAGTGAAGTGAAATGAAATGAATTATGTGTATCGTGTCTTTCTTCTTTTTCGTGAACAGTTTTAGTACATGACCACCACTGTAGTAAAACATGACTTTTATGGATCGTGACTGCCTGCATGAGGACTATGTGAAAGTGATTTATTGTGACTAGAACTTATATAATATAATTGGAAATTGGCAAAATACACACCCGTGTACGCCCATGAAAAAAATCTCTATTTCATTAGAATATTTTGAGTGTAGTTAATTTAATTTCTTTCTCATTTGTTGTTATAATCTATATATATAAAATGCTTTGTCCTGAATGACTGAGAATCAACGCACAGCCTAAACCGCTGATCGTAGAGACCTGAAACTTGGAGGGTGTGTGCTTTGTATGACGTAGGCATCCGTTAAGAAAGGATTTTCCGAAATTCTACCCCTAAGGGGGTGAAAAACGGGGGCAAAGTTTGTATGGGACAACGGGATTCCTTGGTCCGATCTACTTCAAATTTTGCATAAACATTCTTTAACAGAATTGATAGAAGACATGTTTCGTATTTTATTGAAAATCATCGCCTAACGGGGTCAAAAAGGGGTAGAAAGTTTATTTTAGGGGTCATTTGCATCGAAGTTGATATCAATACTCCTTAGTACTTTTGATTTAATTATCATTTTTAATTTTGACACATGTTGGAAATCTCAATCCGATTTTCACAGATTACAGAATAAGGCAGATGGAGCGAACGGAACAAGGGAGTGAGGCCAAAAAATCAAATACAAATTGAAATACAAATACCTGGTATTCGCTTTTGAATTTGTATTTGCTTTGTTTAAAAAACTTTATTTAACGAAACACTTTCTTTTAAATAAATTAGCACACAGCAGATTTTAAACATAGCAAATACAAATTCAAAAGCGAATACCAGGTATGTGTTTTTCAATTTGTACCTAATTGCTTTTTTTTGGCCTCAAGCCCGTGTTTCGCGCGCTCTATCTGCCTTTTGTTCTGGAAACTGAAATGCTCTTTAAAATTGGAATGTCAAATATAAAAGAATATTTAAATCGGATTAGAATTCGAAGTTTCTTTGGAAGTTAATTTTCTCGGACTTTTTGGCGGGAACTTGCAGAGTGACGTTGCGTTTTCATTTTTATTTTCATAAATTCGTGTATTTTGAGTTTGGACTTTTATCCAATAAAGATCTATCCATGTGCACCAGTGAAGTGAAATGAAATGAATTATGTGTATCGTGTCTTTTCAAAAGTCCGTGAAGAGTTTTAGTACATGACCACCACTTTAGTATAACATGACTTTTATGGACGGTGACTGACTGCATGAGGACTATGAAAGTGATTTATTGTGACTAGAACTTATATAATATAACTGTAAATTGGCAAAATACACACCCGTGTGACGCCCATGAAAAAAATCTCTATTTCATTAGAATATTTTGAGTGTAGTTAATCTAATTTCTTTCTCATTTGTTGATATAATAATTAAATAAGATTCTTTGAGTTCGATTTTTTTGTGAAGGTACAATATAGGTTTTTAGTTTTAATTTAAAAAATAATTGTTTTTGTTTTGTTTGTTGTGTCTAATAATCAGTGGCGTGCATTGGTTTTCGAAGGAGAAAATTCAAACCGTACGCGGGTGAAACCGCGGGAGTCTGCTAGTAATTAAATAAGATTCTTTGAGTTCGATTTTTTTGTGAAGGTATAATATAGGTTTTTAGTTTTAATTGTAAAAATAATTGTTTTTGTTTTGTTTGTTGTGTCTTATAATCAGTGGCGTGCATTGGTTTTCGAAGGAGAAAATTCAAACCGTACGCGGGTGAAACCGCGGGGGTCTGCTAGTATATTTATATAAGTATTTGATCAATTCTCACAGTTTCTCTAAAAACGGTAAAACTTACTATTTTGGGAAATGTACAAAAATAGTTAATCTTAAACAAAAATTATCAATTCTACAATATGCTAAATGAACTACTAATAATCACTGAAATATCTATCCATATAGATCTACGCAAGTAAAAAAAAAAACACGATAAAATTTTAATTTCCCGCCTCGTACGTAACTTATGTTTAACCTTAACTGAATTGAGAGAACTGAATTTGTATTTTAACGCTATCTTTAAAATTCACTCATACTTACATAGTTGAAACAACCCACCTTCTAGCAAGAAATAAAATACTATTATTTCTGCTTCATACTATAAATCATGTCACGCTTTTTAATAAGAGGTTATTTTTCAGGTCGCAAATACGCTTTATTGAAACTCAAAGTGTTGTTGTCAACAATTTTGCGCAATTACAAGAGTAAATCAGAAATTCCGGAATCTGAATTCAAACTGCAGGCTGATATCATTCTGAAGAGGGCTGACGGATTCCGAATTAAAATTGAACGTCGGGAAAGGGTCCCATCGTGTGCTGCTTAATATGGTTAATCGGTTAAAATATAAAGAGTAGAGTTGAAGCTTACTGATTCTTTTTTATAAGACTAAGTCGGAAAACAAGAATACCGCCCACGTGGTAAGTGGTCAAAGTAGCCCTATGGACCCTTGTGATTCCACGGGTATGGCATCACTAGGGACCCTTGCAACACCCGGGGCATCATTCACGCGTTACTGACCGTTCCAACCTCCCCAATGAGCTCTGGCCACCTTACTCACGCGCAGGAACACAACATAGTATTTTGGCTACGGTATTCTGTAAGGTACTTCACCAGTCGAGGTGCTGATTGAGTGAAACAACGAAAGCCATGCTCAACCTGTCTTAAAAAATGTTCTGAAAATCGGATTAAACGAATTTGATAAATATAATGACAACAAAACTACTAATACTTAGGTTAGGTACCTAATATTATGCTTAAATAAAACCATTTTTTTGTTTTAATCGTTTGATTTGCAATTTCCTATTATAATAAATACGATGATACGACGAGATGCTTGCGATATAATAAGATATCCTGGTCGCACTTTTACTGCAGGTAGTTTAGACGTCTACTGTCTTTACTGTCTTTACAGTCTTTACTGTTTTTATTGCTTTATAAGTGTCTGATTTCATTTATTTAAAGAGCACAACTACTATTTATAGAAACTAGTTTTGATATTGAGCTGATAAACAGCATCCTATATATTAATCACTGATGAGTTGAGTAAACCATTTGTCAATTTTCAATATATATTCTGTAGTTTAGCCGTGAAAACGTAAGAAATACACATTCGCTTTTATAACAATAGTAAGGAAGTAGTATTATAACAATGTAAGAGGTCGGTTACTTTACAAAAGTATTTCTTTCCTTATACTAAGTAATAAAGGTCATAACCTGGGCATTACCTAAAACTATTCAAATATTACGCATTATTTAGCATAATAAAATGTACTACGAACACAAATCAGTAATCATGTTAAAACGCAATTATTTCTGTTTTTTGTGACAGAAATATTTGTAACTTGGGCGGGCGCTACACAAACTATTTCTAATCGGAAGGGCGTTACGCGAACAGCCACGAGAGTTTTTTTTTTATACGACGAAGTCCGTAAACAAGCATATGACCCGCTTGATGATAAGCGGCTACTGTAGCCATCCATATGGACGCGATTATGTTTTTTTTTGTGGTTTATACTTTCGAAGTTATTTTGACCCATATAATATTAATCCTTATATAATCCTTAAATAAGTTAGTTACAGGCATTTAATGAAACTAAAGTTTTTTTCTTTACAGAAAATCATTATTATTTATATTTTTTTTTTATTAATAGCAAGAAACAGTATTCGCGATACCGTGAGCGGGCGGGCCAAGGCGGGCGAGGGCGAGCAAATCGCTCGACAGCACACGACATTGCACCCGTGCGAAGCCGGGGCGGGTCGTCGCTAGTAATAAATAAATATCCTGGGACATTCCTCACACACGGTCATCTGATCTCAAACTAAGCAGAGCTTGTACCTACTATCGAAATCAGATAACTGATATACTACTATTTGTTTATTAATACATACTTAATATACATAATTACACCCAGACTCAGGACATACTGAGTACTGACATGTTCATGTACACAAAGAATGTATTGTTGGGAATCGAATCCACAACCTGCGGTGCGATAGGTTGAATCTTAACTAACTGCGCCTTCTGGTCCGTCATATGGCGAGGAGGGCGATGGCTGCCACTCGCGTCATACTTGCGAACAGGTGCTGCTTGTGGGGGCTGGTCTGCTTAAGTTTGCTATTAATTTACTTCATCATATCGGCCCATGGGTGTCCACTGCTGAACATAGGCTTCCCGCACTGCTTTCCACTTCGAACGGTTCTGGGCCGCTTGCATCCAGCGGCGCCCAGTGACTCTGACCAGGTCATCGGTCCACCTGGTGGAAGCGCTTTCCAGTACGTGGTCGCCACTCAAGAACCTTTCTTCCCCATCGGTTATCGGCTCTTCGAGCGATGTGGCCTGCTCATTGCCAATTCAGCTTACTATCTCTACGAGCTATGTCCGCCGTTTTCGTTCTCCTACGAATGTCCTCATTTTGGACCCTGTCACGTAGAGAAATTCTTATTCAGAGAGACTGAGCTTATTTATGCGGCGAGCAGTGTCTCTGTCCCTTATGTCTGCTAACACGCGCTTGCCTTCAGACTCTGGGGTAGTACGGCATATCTTCACGTCCAAACGTGAAGATATGCCGTAGCTTCCTGAACGCTGCCCAGCCGAAATGAATCCTTCGATTGACCTCTTTGTCGAAGTTGGACCTACCTAGTTGGACAATTTGTCCTAGGAAAACATACAGGTCTACAACTTCGAGAACGGTGCTCCCAACACTCACCGGCATTGGCGGAATATGAACTTTATAAATAATTTTTGTCTTGTCCATATTCATTTTGAGGCCTACCTGTTGGGAAACTCTATTGAGGACATTGAGCATGATGTTCAAAGATTCCAGCGATCGCAACTCTCGCCATCGACAGGGAGTTCATCCTCACACATTGAAACCAGAATTGTTTCAAACTGTGCGGGCTCAACGGAGCTTCCTTCCGCGGACGTTCAGATTGTGGAATGAGCTCCCTGCCGTAGTTTTTCCAATGGAGTACAGCATGGGGTTCTTCAAAAAGGGTTTGAAGAGATCAGCAGGGTCGGCAACGCGCGAGTGAAACCCCTGGTGTTGCAAGTGTCCATAGGCTACAGTAACCGCTTACCATCAGGCGGGCCGTATGCTTGTGTGCCACCTTAGTGGTAAAAAAAAAGCAAATAAGCGCCGCGCATCCGCGTGGTTGCCGTACCTAACGTATGTTCACTCCATTCCAATACAAAATTGATGAAGCGGTTTTAAACGGTACCGTGTGTTCTACTACTATTTGTATAGATTTAAGACTGAAGATGATCCCCGTAGTACTCTGCTTAGTTTGGGCCTTATTATATGGCCGTGTATGAAGAAGTGTTCCATGATGTGATGAAATGGAACTATCAAATCTCAATAAACATCACTAGAGTCCACATGTTCCTTTTAAACGTATAAAACTACTACAAATCAATGCTAATACAATTCAGTAAAAAACCGGCCAAGTGCGAGTCAGACTCTGTGACTCTCTGACCCGGGACACGCAATTGTTTTCAGTGCGATTAGAATGTAAATATTATGTAATGAATCTAAGCCTGTTTTGAAAAGAGTAATTGCTGAGTTTATTGCCGGCTCTTCTCAGCAAATGCAACCTTCCGAACCGGTATTAGAGTATTAGAGTCAGACTTTTCATAAGGGCCTGCGAAGGTCTATTTGAATAAATGATTTTGAATTTGAATTTGAGACTCGCGTACCGAGGGTTCCGTACAAACCTGTAGGTATATAAGTAAATGGTAGTAAAAACCTGAGTATTTGATATGAATTTCAATTTATGACGAAAAAAAAAACTACTTACTAGATCTCGTTCAAACCAATTTTCGGTGGAAGTTTGGATCGTAATGTACATCATATATTTTTTATAGATTTATCATTCTCTTTTTTTAGAAGTTACACACATTTTACCACTTTGGAAGTGTCTCTCGCGCAAACTATTCAGTTTAGAAAAAAATTATATTAGAAACCTCAATATCATTTTTGAAGACCTATCCATAAACACAACAAACTTATGGGTTTTATTTAAAAAAAAAATTAGTTTCAGCTCTAAGTATGGGGAACCCCCAAAATTTATTGTTTTTTTTTCTATTTTTGTATGAAAATCTTAATGCGGCGACAGACAGACAGACAGACGGACAGACATGACGAATCTATAAGGTTTACGTTTTTTGCCATTTGGCTACGGAACCCTAAAAACTAATCATGATAAGTTAATCACAGTGTCACTGCATAGTTTTAACTTTATGATGTAAATAAAAGTTACGGATATATAAAACGGATTGTGAGTGATGTATGTTCCCACATTACCACCAAGTCTGCCAGATAAGCATTAGCCCATAAGGGATTTAAAAGGGTAAGGAAATTCAATTTTCATATAAAATGTGAAATGTGATATTGGGTAATTTTGGGTAGTTTAATTATTGATGATATTTTTTTGTCACGATTTAGCAGCAAAATGGGTGGTACGGTGGTGGAGTCTCCAGAAGGCTCTCACAGTGCGGGGATAATATTTTACCCGCTACTGGTGATTGCATCTTTGGTTTGGATATTACACCGATGGCAACAAAACTCGAAGATGTACAAACTATCTGAAGCTATACCAGGACCGGCATGTATACCTATTTTTGGCAACGCGCTCATAGTAATAAGGAAGAAACCCAATGGTGAGTTATTTTGTAAATTTTTAATTGGTAAATTAATATTTTTAATTATTCTAATAAATAATAATTTTAAATCACATTAATTTACTTTGATAGAGCTTGTGAAAATCGCCCTGGAATACGCAGAAAAGTTCGGAAATGTTATCCGCATCTGGCTTGGTTGGAAACTGATCATCTTTCTGACTGATGCTGACGACGCGGAGGTGATCCTCAATAGCCAGGTCCATATTGAAAAGTCTTCTGAGTATAAGTTCTTCAAACCCTGGCTTGGCGAAGGCTTATTGATAAGTTCAGGTAACAACATTATTTAAAACACTTTAAAATTAGTATCTTAAGAGTTATCAAAATTCTAAACTAACTTATATTACAGGTGAAAAATGGCGGTCACATAGGAAAATGATCGCACCAACATTCCACATTAATATATTGAAATCATTTGTTGATGTATTCAATCAGAACAGCAAGAATGTTGTTGAACAAATGCGACCTGAAATTGGAAAAACGTTTGATGTCCACGACTATATGAGTGGCGTTACAGTAGATATTCTATTAGGTTTGTTATATTTTGTTTTACTTTGGATTGAAAATAATCTCAACAGTTATGATGATAAGGTGGTAAGCACACGAAGCATAGAAGGGAACAGGTTCACAGATTTTCAACATAACCAAGTAGGTGGCCACTAAAAAATACCCTGTGGGTTCCACACGATGTTTTTCTTCACCGAAAGCTCAAAGTCAATGTAGGATACGAACTTCATCCAGACATTTGATGTCACTGAATCTGAACCATCATCAATGGTAGTATCACTAACTGTAAATAGATTTAATTTAAGCGTCATGCTTTAATTATATTCATACTTTTTGCTTCAGTAGTGACTAGTAATATAGTCGTATTAAAAGGTCGTACATGTAACCTTAATTGTTTCAGAAACGGCAATGGGTATAACGAAAAAAACTCAAGACGAATCAGGTTTTGATTATGCTATGGCCGTGATGAAGTAAGTCTTTCTACGTCAAATTTACATTAACTATTATTATTGCCCTATATTATTTTATTATTTAGACCCGAAAAAACATTCAAGATTTCTCTTTTTAAATTTTACAGGATGTGTGACATTATTCACCAAAGGCATTACAAATTCTGGCTGCGTTCCGATGCTATCTTCAAATTCACTTCGTTCTTTAAAAAGCAAATCAAACTGCTAAATATAATTCATGGATTAACTAACAAGGTAACTCAGAGTTACTAGTGCAAATGTTTTCAGTGAGACAGTGTTGGTAGAGTCATTAATTAACTAATGAATAAATGATAAATCTTGCAGGTGATTAAAAGTAAAAAGGAAACATATTTAAAGAATAAAGCCAAAGGTTTCATCCCGCCGACACTTGAAGAACTAACGAAAACAGTAGACAGTGACACTGTCTTAGCAAGCGAAGAAAAAACACTTTCGGATACTGTTTTTAAGGGATACCGAGATGATCTTGACTTCAACGACGAAAATGACTTTGGTAAGATCACCTTCACCTAAATAATCTTTATAATAATATGTTGGTAAAATATATAATTAATGAAATAATCATGACAGGTCAGAAAAAGCGTCTAGCCTTCTTGGACCTAATGATAGAATCAGCCCAGAATGGAACTAGCAATATCAGTGACCATGAAATCAAAGAGGAAGTCGACACTATCATGTTTGAAGTAAGTGTTTAAAATTATAATTTATATAACTTCTTTATAATAAATTTGGTAGAGATTTAGAAATTCTGATCCATATTTTCTCGTTTAGGGCCATGACACAACTGCAGCCGGATCCAGTTTCGTTCTTTGCCTACTGGGAATTTACCAAGATACCCAAGCTAAAGTGTACAATGAACTTCATGAGATTTTCGGTGATTCTGACCGTCAAGTCACTTTCGCCGACACATTACGAATGAAGTACCTTGAGAGAGTGATCCTTGAAACTTTAAGATTGTATCCACCAGTACCCATTATCGCTAGAAAATTGAACAAAGATGTCAAAATAGGTAAATATATTTGATAACAATAGATCACGTAGATTTACATTGATAATCTCTTTCTGTTATTGATATAAATAAGAAAATAATAACCTACCTATATCTGTCATTGATTTAAATTTTTAAATAGACAAATTATAAATAAGCAATTATAATTTTTCTACAATGCAAATAATGATCTTTCAGCAACAAATAACTACGTACTTCCCGCTAACAGCACTGTAGTAATAGGCACATACAAGCTCCATCGCAATCCTAAATATTACAAGAATCCCGAAGTGTTCAACCCTGATAACTTCTTGCCGGAGAACACTCAGAATAGACATTATTATAGCTACATACCGTTCAGTGCTGGGCCAAGGAGCTGCGTTGGTAAGTAATGAAAAAGGTAGCTTAACAAAATAATACGATTTTAATGGCTATTTTCACTAAAATAAGGAGCTCATAGCCTCAGAAGCAAAAAAAAAATTTTTTGTATAAAAACTCCATAATATCTTTAGAGGTTTGATCTTGTTTTTATCTAACCCCCAGCGAAGTTTATGGACTCTCTATCTAACCTTCTTGTTTCAAGTACAGTCAATTAGACATGCGGTATATCTTTTTTCTAATGCATTTCTCCAAACTCATTTCAATAATTCCATTTTCTTTATCCAGGTCGCAAATATGCCTTACTGAAGCTCAAAATATTACTGGCCACTATCCTGCGCAACTACAAGACGATATCAGAAGTACCCGAGGACCAGTTTGCATTACAAGGTGATATTATTCTTAAGAGGACTGATGGGTTCCGGATCAAAATTGAACCAAGACAACGAATTCCCATAAAGACTGCATACTAGAAATACAAACGAAAAGATAATATCATTGTTCTAACTCTTGATCTTCTTTTGTTTATATGCAAGAGTACCTGAGAAGTTTACCTACAATGATTTTGGAATAATATGTTTATAAAATTAGTCGTAACCTTTTAATAAATGTTTGTTTGGTGTTATTAAAATAATAATAATGCCTACGTTTTTTCATTTATTATTAACAAACAATTATAATATTATACAACGTGTAACGGACAGGGTATATCCATTACAGTAATCCACTTTTTTGGTACTAGGCGCACAGATCGCGGAAGAGAAAATTTTATATTATTACTAGCTTTCCGCCCGCGGTTTCAACTGCGCCCTCTTCTTTACCCCCTTATCTACCCAACTCTACACTCTCCTACCCTACCCTACCCTAACGCACTATGGTTACATTAGAAAAGTTTATATTTTCGTTCATTTCCGCGCAATTTTCTTATTTTTTTAATGTAAGAACCTTCTACAAGGTACAGTCAGCGAGAAAACAGCAACTTTTGAAAAATATTTTTAGTAGTTTATGGGTTCAATAAACATTAACGAATCGTTTTGCTTACCAATGGTAGGTTTTTTATTGACTAACTGGGTATATAGATCATTTCGTAAGCAAATTTTACCTGTGATAGCTACTTCCATTTGGGAAGGTCTGCTATACAAAGCTTTGAGGTATTTTCTTCATTATTAGTAAAGATATAAGAGTCTTAACTTGAATAAATCTTAACCGATAAATAGTCTGTAAATTATTGAAACCGGGCCTTAATCTGCTGAAGAAAGGTTAGAACCTGCTAGTCAACCTGTTGACATAAAAAAGAAGCACGGCAGTACAGCTTGCGATATGTAAGCGATCTTACAGCCACGGCATTGCACCATTCCGGATAAATGTTTAGTTAGCATCTCTGACATCCTTAGCAGGGATTGACTGGCAGGGATTGGAAGGTGAGTGACTTTAACGTCCGGCGCCATTCTGGTAGTGGAGTACTTCACGAGCAATTCACACCAGAGCAACAGTTTTGGCGGCAAGACCTACCGGTGCTCCTTGGTGCCGTTTTGATAATCGGAGATATATATGTATACCAGAAAACAAATTAACATATTTTATTTAGATTATACCTACATCGACAATTGATTGATATACTAAATTTAACCTACTGACATTTTGGATAATAAATATTCACTTATAACTCATTTTATTATTTTTTATTTTTTGTTGAATAGCATGTACATTTTATAATAGGGATGTTCTTAAAGAAATATAATTCTAATTAATCCGTCAGTTAGATAGACTAAAAATATTGAACAAGTTGTACTTCAAGTGAAAAATTGACTTTGAAAGAGATAAAGTTCGTCAAAGTTCGTATCATGGTGCCTGTTATGTTTTTCATAGTTATTGTTTTTATTTTGATTTTATTCATATTAAAAATAAGCAAATTAACCGTACAATAATTTAACATCCTAACTAATATTACTAATGCGAAAGTGAGTTTGTTTGTTTATTTGTTTGTTACGCCTTCACGCCTCAACTACTCAACGTATCAACATGAATTAATTTGGCATGCAGATAGCCTATGTTACAGAAAAGGACATAGGCTACTTTTTATCCCGGGAACGCGGGTGAAACCGCGGGGGACAGCTAGTAAGTAATAAATAACGTAGATACTTTACAAAACAAGACATAAGACTGAAATGTATTATAAGGATCAACGTTACTTATGATGTTTTTTTTGGCTCCTGTTGTAATCATTGTTCGGTTATATTTATCTCTATGATATTATGTATAATTGAAAACATATTATTGTACTGCTGATTTTATACATGAATGTTGTTTTTTATTATTATTATAAAGCCAATGATAGTACAATTTTGTGACAATGGAAATGATTTACATGTATTAAAATAAAATTTGTAGAACGTCAATCGTGCGTGACATAGCACTACACATACATTGGCTTGGCCTTCAAAAAGTACCTAAGGGTATAATTATGTACATAATCGCATTGCATATTTTTATTATTTTTTCTTCAAATATCTTGAGTTATCTCACATACCTATAATCTTTTCTGTTTATTCTCTTGTTGTCATAATTCACAACATAAACGACTCAAATCTTTAAGTCCTCGACCACATAAAATCAGGAAATCAGGCAACCGATTGAAAAAAATATATTTTAATAGTAATGTTCTTTTTATTATTATTTATAATTAAGGTAATGACAGACATTGGTAGTGTGACAACCTTTGAAATTATCATATATTAATTTTATGACTGACTATAGTGGCGGATTTAAAATATAGGTATGTAATAAAATTTATGGGTTGAAAATAATGACTACATTTGGCTTCTCATTTTTATAAAAACTTCAAAACATGTGTGGATGTTTCATATTCCATTCTGGAAGAAGGTTAAAAAGGATTAAATTAAACTAAGGGCTTAGTCAAATCCAAATAAATAATCCCACCAAAAACATAAATGTGAAAATGGGAGCCAATTTCAATATTATGATAATTATGGTGTAGTTGTCGACTTCACCGACAAAAGACTTGCGATCTAAATGGGTGCCAAGTTCTGTAGACCATCCTGAAAAATTAAAATTCTATTTCTTGTTTTGTTTTCTGCTAAAACAATGTATGCTATTTAAAAATATGTTTAATATATTTATCCTTTTTAAATTTCAATAGTCAAAGTAATTACACAATGCAAATAAGTTATGATCTATTAACCTTAACATTTGACTTGGCTAGTTTTAACATACTAGTCATCTTATATAGTTAATATTCTTTCTTCTAAATAATTTACATTTATCATCTATTGAATTTCGATTTTTTTCATCTATTGAAACGCAAAAAATATATTAAATACATATTTTTCAGCTTTCCAAGTAGTTAGGTACTTAATTAATACATCTCGTGAATGGTTGAGGCATAAATGTAACATAATATTCTTTTCAACACTCTTGCTCGTTTTTAGTATCTTAATGCAGGTTATTACGCACTATTGCTTTTTACTTTACATTACCGCACAGTTTTTATTAGTACCTACAATCCTGATTATGTTAAGGTTGTACCTCATTGCAATTGATATACCTATGTGTAGACGAAGCATTCTAAATTTAAACGGGTAAGTAAAACAGTTTGACAAAAAACCTGCGCGCCATATTTGTTGACGTTTTAATTGTGTGGTTGATTATTATCAAAAAATCTACTCCAAGAATTATGTTAAGTTTGTATCTCACTGTAAGTCATAAGTGTGTAGACGAAGCATTCTTAGTTTAACCGGACAAAACAGTTGGAAAGCGCATCGCTGTGAAAAAAAATCCTGCGGACCATATTTGTTAATGTTCTCATTGGTTGATGATTATCAAAAAATCCACATAAAAAAATATTTCTGTTTTTTTCCTCGCAAGTGTGTTGAAAAACATCGTATGACACGCGTGTGCATTGATCATTACAGACGAGGCGCAAGCCGAGAGGAACTTTGCACACATGTATCACAATGTACTATTATGATACGAGGGTTGCAATTTACCATAAACCGGTCAAGTGCGAGTTGGAATCATGCACGGAGGGATTCGTACGATAATAATTGAATAAATTTAAAATTGCACCTTGTTGAATGACTGCAACTTTGCTATGTAATTACAAGTAGGGGGAAAAATATTAATTTAGCTAAATAGTCGGTTATTGTTATAATTGTCGAACGTATTTTATGAAAAATCACAGGCCGCCTTTTTTAGATTAAAGATATATGTAGATGGTCCTGTGCACTTATTAGTAGGGCACCTTTTTGCCCACGGATGCAGATCGAGTACGTAAACATTTTGTGATTCAATTAAAGTAATGTATTAAATTCTTTGTTTACAATGTATTAAAAAAATATAACTATAGTACCTATATATAAACTATACTAACTATAATTACATGCTACGTAATAAATGTTTTTAATAAATGCTAACTTAATATGTACCTATAGGATTATAGCTATAGGTATTGAGACTTTTGGGTACTATAATTTATTATTAATATTTAACAGGTATAAAATCTTATTACGAAAGATGAAAAAGATAAATGCATTGTTGATATAATTAACTTAAAACTAAAATAAATACATTAAAATTTTTGTTGCTGATTGCTAAACAATATTTTTATAACGTATTAACATATAAATCTGCAATTAGCATAAAAAATACCTGACATGTTTTCAATCAACTTCATAATAAAAAAAATGCAATAAATCAGAAAATACTACATTAATTAAACACGTTATCATGCATTAGGTATTGTTATTTAGTGCAATCTCACATTATGATGTTCAAGATCTACTTTTGCGGTAAACAAAATATTCAGTAGTCCAGAGCACGACACAAACCAAACAACACATACTCATTGCCAGGAAGCAGTAGATGTAACTACCTGTTGCTTCGTACAGGACACCTGAAAGAGACAAAATAAATTTGTATTTGATGTGCATTATACGATAGTAAATTTAATCATGAACTAGCCAAAGGGTTAGGAAGATTTTGGCGTTCCTCTCATCCGCCATTTTTTTCTTTTTTCAAAAGTCGAGGCAGGCATTCCTGTTATCCGTAGACGCCATTTTGAAATAAAATCAAAATGGCGAAATGATAGGAATGCCAGTGAACCCATTCTAAAATATTCCTACCCCTTTATCTTCACAAAACTTATTCCATTTACAAAAATACGTTCTAGGACTTCTTTTCATTTAAATTCAATTTTGGGCGTGCATACAATGTCCATCCCCATTCGTCTGTCAAACCACTAGACCCTGAGAGAATTTACTAGATGTAGGCAACATGCAGCGCTTATACGAAAACAACTTTTTGCTTAATTCCTTATGCAAACAGCAAAAAGTGAAACCCTTTTCCGGGTTTCCTAAAACCTTATTACCTAGATATGTTCAAGGCCAGAATAAATAGGCCCAGACAGTCAAAATTAAGCCTATTTTCCATAAATAAAAATCTTACCTATTAAAGGATCTGCTATAAGCATAAGTACTCCTGATAGTAATATATGCAGTGCCAATGCTGCTGGGAATCTATCAGGAGCAGCTGTAGCCAGGACCAATGGGAATAATACCTGGACGGAACATCTAACTAGTCCTGAGATGGCTGTCACCGCGAAAACAAACCAGAGATCTACAGAACTAACGAGAGCTGAAAAAATATAAATCTATTTGAATCCTTCTAAATCGTTGTTAAAAAAAATATATAAGCCTCGATATATTAGGCAATCGGCTAATCATATAAAATTGAAAGGTCAAACTTAAAAATTGCGGACACAATTATTTATGGTAATCAAACATTTAATGAAAATTAAACATACAAGAAAATCAGGTTCAGATGGTTCAGATCATTGCCAAACCGATCGTTGTAAATCTGGAGCTACAAAAGTTTGTCCTCGAATATATAATTGTATTTAGATCTATAAAAATGCTTAGTTGAAAGTCAGTATTTTTTTATGATTTTTGACTTACCAATACGAAGAACTACTGTGACACAGGTACCGATGAAGAAGATGAAACGACTATCCACAACGTAAAAGCAAGTGAATATAGCTAACGCGAATCTTGCTAGAAGATCCGCTATTGCACCAACCATTACACAAGTTGCCACTTGCATCTACAAAAAAAGGTTGATTTTATTTATTGACTGATCAGAAAAACAAGACAAGAGAAGAAGTATGTATGAGCATAGGCACAACCGTAAATTTAAAATGTATACATATTTACAAAAATATCGCTATAAAAACCTGACTTTGTTCAATCTTACCTTGTTAAATCCATAAGAGAAAAGCAACATCGGTTCCATAGCTAAATATGTCACATCTGAGACAAAAGCAAACCCAATTCCAACTAAAGTGCTCACGAATTTTGGATCCTTTAGTAAGTCCAGCTCAACGTTGTCGTAAATTATTTTTCTGGAACGTAAATTAATTTATTATGGATGATATATTAACAAAATAAGAGAAGAATGGATTGTGTGAAAAATTATATGAGAATACTAATATGACGGATTGAAGGATCGAGTGGAAGAGGCATTTTGAGAAATAACTGAGAACAGGGCAGGCAAAAAATAATTAGGGCAGACAATGATAAAATTTACTATATTATATATAAATAATTGTGTCGAACAACTTTAGTAGTAAAAAGCTCTAGTTTTTTAAAGTTCTACTAGTGTTAACTCCCTTGATCATCAACAACTTAGCCATCCTTTAAACATTTTGTTTCATTCCAAAAGATAAATTGTTAAATGTACTAAACGTAAACTCACATTAAATTCTTCTGAAACGATTCGTGTTTCTTTGTTTTCGTATCTTTAATTTCGACATCATTTTCGTCACCTGGTAACATTTTCACTATTGATTCATCGTAATTTTCAATTTTTTTTTTTTTCACATTTAGAATGTCACAATTGGTTAGTAATTCTGAAATTGATTGTTAATTATCAAGACGATAGAACATGAAAGCTAGGTTATAAATAATAAACTGTATATATTGTGAAAAAGGCACACTGTTAAAATGTAGAAATAGGAGCTTAAAAAAACACGTAATCATTAATTTATATTACATAGTGAGTAGGGACCCGTAACCGTAAAACTCACAATATGCATTTTGTTGTATTCAAAAAGCCATAATAGTAATAAATTCCTTTAAGGGTGTTATAACTATTTCACATTTAGATGTGTATAACTTATTATATTAACACATCTATTTTAAAGACCTGACTTAAGTGTTGATTTTCGTTCTATTATAGTATCTTATCCTTAGTCATATTTAAGATATTAGTAATATTAATAGCCTACCAGAAACCGTTGTTTCTTCCTGCGACTTAATCATGTGCCATTCTACTGGATGCATGACTATCATAGCAAAGACAAGATGTAGATCGACTGCCATAATCAAAGCCAGGGTCCACCTTAAGCCATACTCGGCTAGCAAGAATGTGACCAGTAATGGGAATGTTATTGACGCCATACTGCTCATCGTTTGGTTTGCGCTCATCATAGCTGTTCTTTTCTTGGTGAAATAACAATTGAATGCAGTGAAGCTTACTGGTATCATTACTCCGAAGCCTGCTCCTGGAAATTGTTAATACGTTTTACTTGAAATTTGTACATCAGTTCTTTTAACGATCCTTTCTATTGACTCTCCATCTTTAATATCGGTAGAGCCTCACTTACTTCACAGCATATTTTATGAACTAACAAAACAAAACCTAATTTACATTAAAAATATTAATTTACAAAAAAATTGAAGGTGGTTCAATTTTGGTTTTCTCTTGCAAGAACCCCTCTACAGGTGAAGGCCTCCTCCAAAGATTGCCAGTCTTGTCTAGATTGGGCTATTTTAACCCAGTTTGAGCCAGCTATTTTCTTAATGTCATCGTCCCATCTAGCGTAAGGTCTAAGATATGCCGCGTCATCTGCAAATAGGGCCTGGTGCGTTCCTTCCGTGACATACATGTCGTCGGTGTAGCGCGCATAGCAGCTCCATTGCGGTACTCCTGCCTCAAGGGGCCTCACGTCTGAATCGACGTCTCCTACGGCGACAAAATCGGCGGTTCATCAAAAAGAATGCAAGGACTTTTACTAAGCGGCGTGGAGCCGGTGACCGCGACATTTTGTACAGCAGACCATCATGCCATACGCGATCGAACTCCTTCTCCATGTCCAGAAATACTGCAACACCGCTTTCTCTCTTGTTAAGCGCGATGGTGAAGTGGCGAAGTACTCTGGTGAGCCGATACTCAAATGGCAAAAATGCTTCTATTATATACAAATTTGAGGGAGGTTTGAGTACATACAACAGCTAACAAGATGCTGTTTCTGGAGAAAAAAACATTTCTTTTTCGTCTTTTTGAAGTGCATTTCCATGACCTCTCTATCTGTCTTATATAGACCTTGTTGACAAATTAATATCGGTAAAGTGTCGTCCTGTTTTAAGCATGTTTGCACTACTCGTATCCTAAGATTGTTGCCCACGGCTACCTTCCACCATCGCAACTCTCGCCATCGAAGGGAGTCCATCCTCACACATTGAAACCAGAATTGTTTCAATCTGTGCAGGCTAAAAGGAGTTTTCTTCCGCGGACGCTCAGGTTGTGGAATGAGCTCCCCGCCGTGGTTTTCCCAATGGAGTACTTACAAGTGGTGTTCTTCAAAAAGGTTTTGAAGAGATTTCTTCAGGGTCGGCGCCGCGCGAGTGATACCCCTGGTGATGCAAACGTCCATACGCTACGGTAACTGCTTACCCTCAGGCGGTCCGTATTCTTGTTTGCCACCTTAGTGGTTTAAAAAACCGGCCAAGTGCGAGTCAGACTCGCGCACCGAGGGTTCCGTACAACCCTGTAGGTAAATAAGTAAATGGTAGTATAGACCTGAGTATTTGATATTAATTTCAATTTATGACGTATTAAAAAAAAACTACTTACTAGATCTCGTTCAAACCAATTTTCGGTGGAAGTTTGCACCGTAATGTACATCATATATTTTTTATAGATTTATCATTCTCTTATTTTAGAAGTTACAGGGGGGGGGACACACATTTTACCACTTTGGAAGTGTCTCTCGCGCAAACTATTCAGTTTAGAAAAAAATGATATTAGAAACCTCAATATCATTTTTGAAGACCTATCCATTGATAACCCACACTTATGGGTTTGATGAAAAAAAATTTTTTGAGTTTCAGTTCTAAGTATGGGGAACCCCCAAAATTTATTGTTTTTTTTCTATTTTTGTGTGAAAATCTTAATGCGGTTCACAGAATACATCTACTTACCAAGTTTCAACATTATAGTTCTTATAGTTCCGGAAATAAATGGCTGTGACATACGGACGGACAGACAGACAGACAGACAGACAGACAGACAGACAGACATGACGAATCTATAAGGGTTCCGTTTTTTGCCATTTGGCTACGGAACCCTAAAAAGGATTCTAAGGTGTGGTTCCGATGTTGTTTACTCTTTACTTTGTATGAAATTATATCAAATTATGATTTATCTACTATTTGATCGAATTCTAATTGAATCAGGAATGAATAATGAATTGAGGGCTTTGATAACGCTTATTAACTAGTTATAATTAAAGTTAGGTACAGTGGTGGAATGAAAAGGTGCGTCAATTTTCAACCCGATTCATTCAACGTATCACGAGCACATATTATCTTTTGAAACTGAATAGACCGAATACACCGAATTAGAGCAAATAATGATTTAACTGTTCGTTATCAAAGTTCAAAATTATTCAGATCAAAGTTGTTCGACTGTTTATCTTGTCAACAAGATTGTTTTTAATCTATGTTTTGGTAAACTAAAACCTTCTTGTTGGTCTAACCTACTATGAAACTATCCTACTACAAAGTATCTTGGCGATCTAATTAAACTATATTTTTTTTTTATATCAAATGCAATACTATTTCCTAAAATAAAAGGTCATCCAAATACTCCATGGTCCCCATGACACTGGCGGCGTTTCCACGCTGAATGGTTAGGCTTAACCTCTGGGCAAAAAAGTCACTAGCTCTCAGTTCCCCAGAGGCCAAGACCAACCGTTTGCCCACGTCTTGCACAAATAATTTCGTGTCAGATGACCAAGGGCCCAGTGTTTCCACCGCAAGCGCCGCAAAAACATATTCGTCAGTTAGACGAGAGTATTTGCGGCGCTTGAGGGTCTGCGCACTTTCCGCTGCCGCTCCTGCCCTGACGCGCGTACCAGAGATGTGGGACGCTGCCAATGTGTCCACACAGGTAACGTCCCACACCAGGGCACGGCCCATGCTCCAAGGCACCAGCGTCACGCCGTCTGGTCTCTTCCCATCATCCCTTGAGAGACCACTCGGTTCCAGTGAAGCTGGAATAGTGGCTGAGGCAAGGGCCCGACGAACTGCATCATTCAGAGCGGCATGACGGAAAATACGGCCTGCGCTTTTTATACAGGACAGACCGTGGTGCCCTAGGCCATCGACGTGATTCCCACAGTTGCGACAGGAATGAGGTTCGCAGATTTTATTGCCAAGACGCAGACATACAGCAATGCGAAGCGTCGCCGCGTCTAGTAGGGTACCAATATTGTAAGAAGGGAGCGCGTGCAACCACTGACCGGATTCCTTTTGTGATACCGCCAGTAACCTAGCTTTCCCAGAATCATTAGATTGGTCAAGGAGACAAGCAAACGAGGATGTTAATAGTGGACAATCCCACTCTTTTTGTGACTCCGGATTTGATGGAGATGTGTGCCCAGGGAACGTTGACATCCAGAGAACCGCTGCTTCCGCCTGACCACTGACACGAACATCAGCTACTGGAGTATTTAGAATATTGCTGATGAGTGTCAGGGTGGAGTGAGTGGAGGACAGAAAGGCCGGAAGAGCGACACTAGATGCGGTTCGGATACCCAGGCCACCAAAGTTAATGGGTAGTATTGCTTGTCTCCATGATGGTTCATCTTTCTCAGAACTGTGTCAATTGGAGTGGTCAAAACGGGGAAGTGCCAGAGATTACAACAACGTAACAGGTACATAAATTTAGGTGTGAATAGGCAGAGTCTCAGGATGAAGAGTGCCATGTGAGGTTTGATTTTGAATAGTAGATCTGATGATTTATTAAATTTTTCTAATTTATAATTTATATGTTCAGGAAACGCGTCGTTGTAAATTGGTGCCCCAAGGAGGGTGAGGTTGAGTTTGTCACATACTAATATATTTGGCATTAAGCAACTGAATTCTTTAAATAACTGTAATTTTGTGCTATTGCTTAAACTTTCCGAAAAAAATATTTCACACTTGTCGAAATTCAGCTTAAGTCCGATGTTATTAAAACTGCTAATAATAGATTGAATATCCTGTAAAACTGAGGACGCGTCTCCTGCCAGTGAACCATCATCGAGATACCAAAGGTTGAATTTGGACGTTAAATTTTTTATGATAGGGTGGATTGCCAAACTGAAGATTAATGGACCAAGGGGGTCTCCTTGTTGACAACCAACGCATGAGTCAATTTCACTATCGCCAAAAAATAATTTTGAAGGGGTCCCGTAAGACTGGACAAGGTAATTTTGAATTTCTGGGACATGTTTTTCCATTTCTGCAAGGAAACTTGATCTACTTATGGAATTAAAATACTATTGTTATTTGTGTCAAATTAAAATTGTAAATAGGGCAATGTCATCATTGAAAAAAAAATACTTATATGATACTTATATTTTATTCCGCAGAAGCCATAAATTGTGTTTGACGTGATGTGAAAATAATCAAAACCTTATCCGATAGCAAACGTCACATTTATGTAAATGTTAGCAGCACTGTTTCTTCCTGTTAGGAACCTCACTGGTAATATGTTGGTACCTACTTAAAATAAAATTGATTCTTGCAATCTGGTGCAAGCGAAAACCAACTCTACGGTGACGAACCTTTTCATTCCGCGACTGTACAGTACATGAAATAAGTCATAAATAAGTAGTAAACAAATATTTTGCACATATCAGTGCTTTTATCAAAATTATAATTGTTTACTTATTCTAATATAATTCCAATCAGTTATCTTTAGTACGTGGTTGATTCTTAGATCAACCTAGTAGTAGGTACTAAACTTAAGTACTAACCTTCTTTAATTCAATTAACTACATAGTTAAGTGTTCCTATTCAAATTATTACAAATCTAGGTTCTTACCTAGGTTATCATAAGTCTAGGTTCTTATCTAGGGTTCAAATGCTCTTTATTTATTATACAATGTTATCTTAACTATGGGTAAAAAAAATACGCTAGGGAATGAATCTGTATTTTTCCTTATTATAGCATCAGAGTAAATAAATACTACGTTTATAGCTAAACTTATGATAATGTTAGTTGATAAGTACAGCTAACTTAAAAATCTTAAATATCGTATGGTATTCATAAATGTCTCGAACAAATATAGAATATAAAAGCGGAAGAGTTTTTGTTTGATTGTTTGTTTGTTAAACCATGCTAATCTCTGGAACTTCCACTCAGATATTCTTTCACTAATAGCTCAGAGTATATAAATAGTGCGTCTCATAGGAAGCTACATTCCCCGAAGCCCGAGTGAGATATACTTTTTATCCCGGGAACGCGGATGAAACCGCGTGAGGCAGCTAGTATTAAATAAGTTTCAACGAATTCGTCTCACTCCTCACGTAAGCAAGGTAATTATTTATTTAATTAGAAAATAAACTGGCTTCCACACAATTTTATTAATTAATTAATTACTTCGATCGTTAAAAAAAAAAAAAAAAAAATTATTCTTTGTAGACTTACCCCCTTATTAATAATAAAGTTATCAAATTAGTTTTAGATTTTTAAATTAATTGATTAGCTAAAATTCTGAAGTCTTTATCTGACACGTGACATTTGGTGATCGAAAGAGTGAGACGGAGGCACAGACGGAGGACATTATTACACTGATTTAGTCAAAAAGCGATTATGAATAAAGGGGGTTAATTTCTTCTAGTCTTGCATATTCTAATTACAAATGTTCAAAAAGAAACTCAAAAACAAAACATTTAATTAATAACCTAAAATTTTTGGAGTATTCCTATTTGAGCACCTATTTTTAGCACCTATGGAGCCTTTTGAGCACTCATCAATATTTTAGCTGAGTCACAGGAGTTGTCAAATTGGAACAAATACCATATGTGCTCAAAGCAATACTACAAAATGTATCCCTCTTAAAAAAATTATAATACACTGTATGAAACTGTAGTTACACTTCAAGGCGTGTTTCATGTTTTTTTAAATTGTCAATCATAAAATCATACATAAGTACAAAATCATTCACGATAAACGACGAAGGTTTATAAAAATGGAATGACATAATTCGTTCTGCGTTCACATTCAATCAGCTCATCCTTCTTTGTCATCAACATCAATTTGGTTATTCGTATGAATGATCAACATTTTAGAGATACTAATTGGCACATCTCTAACTTACCTCTTACTACTCCAAATGAAAATACGAGTTGATACGTCTTCTGTACGAATATTGTCAAAATATCTCCAAGTACGAATAATCCGGCGCCAACTAAGCCAACTTGCCGGAATGAATATTTCTTCAAAGCTATACCGCTAAGGAAACCTGTAAAATGTTAATATTCAATTTACTCTAAACGATTGAATAGCTAATCAGGTTATGGCCGGATTTTCGTCACCTCGGCTTTAAGTTAATAATTTGTATGACTCTGGTAGCAAAAAAAGGCTGTCTTCATAACGAGGTTTCATTAGAAACCTGTAAAAAAAAACAAATTTAAACAAGAAATTATATTGAATGTGTTAAAGAAGGAAAAACACAATATAGCCATTTGTACAAAAAACAATTAACTCTAGTGGATTAATGAAACTGAAACCATTTTTTTTGTTCATTCAATATTTCGTATAGCCAGTTCTCAAAAAAATCAATGACTCTACCCCAGGCAATAAATATGAAAAGATGGCCCATTTATTTATTATTTCAATATGGTACAACAACCCTTGACTCTTTTCATTCCATAATAGTACATTATTATGATACAAGTGTACTAAGTTGGCCATTCATTGCACACGAGGCGATAAGGGAGCCGATGGTGTAATGATCAATGCAAACGCGTGCATTGATTGTGAGGAAAAAAACAGGCTAATATATTTGTCCTCGCAATCGGCGTAAAGCGCGTTTAATAAATAGTTTGATGGTAGGAAGACCTAGATCGAGGTGGAGGTTTTTAATTACGCATAAACCAGGGGACAATGATGTGAATGCTAAGTCACATGTAGGTACGTACATGTACTATTTATTTTATCACGCTATTGCCTATCAACAAGAAGTTACATATAATCAGTTCACGGCAACTCGCCTTCATTTTATGTATTACACAGAAATGCACATTTTTAGTTACGGGTACATTTTTTTGCGCTTCAAATTGATCAAATGGCATGTATGTCTGTATGTTTTTTTTTTTTTTTTAAATTAAATGGGCTTGCGTTTGGCCACTGACCCGCCCATAAGGGGCGATGACGAAGCCTAAGATGAAACACGCTTACCCAGAAGAAACCTATTCACTCTGGCCTTGAAAGTTCCTAGATTGTAGGCGTCAGGAAACACAGACGCCGGAAGCAAGTTCCACTCCCTTGCTGTCCGCATTATAAATGAGGATGCAAAACGCTGTGTCCGTATTTTCGGTATGTCAACAACGTACGGGTGAAAATTTTCCCGGCGTCTTGTGGTTCGGTGTAAAAATGGGGATGGTGGAATTAGGTTGAACAATTCCTGCGCACACTCTCCAAAATATATCCTGTAGAAAACCGATAAGCAAGCAACTTTTCTTCGATGGTCGAGGCTCGTGAGTTTCGCCTTAATTAAAGACTCATCTCCGATGAGTCTCCTGGCTCGGCGGTCTATTGAGTCGAGGGCCTCAAGCTGGTACTTAGCTGATCCATCCCAAAGATGGCAGCAGTACTCCATGCATGACCGGACTTGTGCTTTATAAAGTTGGAGCAACTGCCCAGGCGTGAAGTACCGCTTAACCTTAGAGAGGATACCCAGCTTTCTGGCAGCTGTTTCTGCCTTCGACTCAATAGAACAGCCAAAGTTTATTTTGGCTGTTAATGTTATGCCTAGGAGATCAAGCCGATCGCATATTGGCATATGTGCTCGTATAATATGTTCAATACCTACACAAACACCGGCCTCTTTACCCAATCAACTTTAGATCCAATGTTCATTCTTCATAATTAAGGACAGTAACTTGAGCCTCACTGATCGATTTATTAGTGTTAGGTGAAATTAATGTCGGTTGCGTCAAAGCAGAAACGACTACTATGCGCGGTCAAAGAATTATGTCGTGCGGTAGGTCTTCTATTGAATCGATTGGTAGAATGAAACGATTTGATTTAAATGAATTGAAAGATGCTATGACTAAAAATAAACGAACACATACCTACATACGGCAACAATTTAGGATTTATTTACTAGTATCAAGATTTTGAGGGTTGCGTATTGCGTACCTCAAAAGGAATCCTTATAGATCTCATGTGTCAGTCTGTCTGTTTGCCACAACCGATTTGCTTTCGAATCTACTGGATCCATTAGATTATAAAATAAAACCGGCCAAGTGTGAGTCTGACTCGTTCACCGAGGGGAACTTACTTTGTCGAATCGAAGAAAAAAAATATATAACGAAAACTCGACACTCGCAGAAATTATTCCAAATAAGGACTGGTTGCCAAACTTATAATAATTAGAAGAAGAAGCGTAGTGTATCCATGGCAACAATACCTGTTTGTATTATTGACATTTTATTTGACATTTTGATTTTATGAAGGTGGAAGCCATGTGGAGGTCTACACAGACCAGACCTACACAGTTATTAGTGAAATAAAATAAATAGATACTATTTCACGAACGAAACAAATGAGGAACGTAGAAGAAATAAATGAGGTTGAAAATCAGCTAGAAAGAAACTCCAAAGTCCACCTTAGAGCCGCGTTTCCCATTAGTCGGGTCGCGACCCGCTACCAGGCCATCAAAATAAAATACCGGGTCGGAACATTCCCGCCTTGTTTTAAAATAATACCTGCTATCGATCGACGCATTGTAAATATTCATATAGAACATTTATTAGGGCTCCAATCGACAGCAACAAAGCTTGGATAAGAGACCCATTTAAATTCAAGTTTGATTTCAAAACTAATTTGCCAGATTCAGATGTCGACCCGTTAATTGAACTGTCAGCTGACACAGCACTCAAGGATATATTTCACACGAGACCATTGATATATTTTTGGGTATCTTGTCGTCAAGAATACACAAAATTAGCTCATCAAGCAATAACTTTTTTAATGCCTTTTGTCACAACTTATAAATGTGAAGCTGGATTTTCAACCCTAGTTTACCTTAAAAATAAATATAGAAACCGACTTTGAAGTGGAACCAGACCTTAGGATAAAACTGTCGTCATTTTCCGCGAACTTAAATTAACTTAAATTCTTTGGTAAAAAATAAGCGGCAGCTCCATACTTCGCACAAAAATTTTGTGACTAAATAAGCGATACCAAAATATTTAGTATTAATAGAACATTTTTATTATTGATTATGTGTATTACTTTATCCTAATGGAACTAGCTTGGGTTTAAAATTATTAAGTGGGTCAGTGTGAAAATTACCGGGCCATGGCAGAACAATGTTTGGGAAACACTGCCTTAGACAATCGCGGGATACTTTATATAAACAAGCAAGTAGGTATAGAATCGTTACTTGTATGGGGACCCCCTTTAATTTTTATTTTTATATTTGTTGTTAAGGCGATGATAGCTCAGTGGTAGTGACGTCGGATACCGAGACGAAGGTCCCGGGTTCGAATCCTACAATGAGCTTGAGCTTTCGGTGAAGGAAAACATCGGACGCTCAGACTGTGGAATGAGCTCCCCGCCGTGGTTTTCCCAATGGAGTACAGCATGGGGTTCTTCAAAAGGGGTGTGAAGAGATTTCTGCAGGGTCGGCAACGCGCGCGTGATACCCCTGGTGTTGCAAGCGTCCATAGGCTACGGTAACCGCTTACCATCAGGCGGGCCGTATGCCTGTTTGCCACCTAAGTGGTATAAAAAAAAAAAAAAAAAAAAAAAAAAAACGTGAGGAAACCATAGCACGGTGGTAGGGTACTTTGTAGTACCCGTCTGGCTGGCTACCACCCTCAAGTTGAAAATCTGTCGCCAAGCACCTATCGGTGTGTTCCGACAGCTGCACTTGAGAGCCAGTGCCTTCTAGGCTTTGTGTGCTTACCACCTTCGACCACATCATCACTTACCATAGTGAGATTGTGGTCAAACACAGGCCTATACACAGTAAAAAAAAAAAATAGAGGCAATAGAAATACATATTCTGTGAAAATTACAACAGTCTACCTATTACGGTTCATGAAATACAGCCCGCTGACAGACAGACGGACGGACGGACGGACAGCTGAGTTTTATGAATAGGGTCCCGTTTGGCATCCTTTGGTTACGGAACCCTAAAAAGCAGGAATACGTTTCCGAGGGACAAAACTCGCGTAAAAATGGTTGGTAGAGATTCGCAGGTAAGTCTGCCATAGTCCATAACTCAATCGCCGCGAGCTTTCCATCGCGGATTTTCACTAATTGTTCATGATTGTTGTGAAAATTTTGCCACTCCTTATGGCCCCCATTATTATGTGCGTGAGCAGCCAGTTAAGTCAAACTTTTCGATTTGAATCAAGAAAATAATAAAACAGACAATATTTGAGATTTGAGAGTACTGCAACTATTCATCTGTTTTTATTTTAATTTTTAAATTCAGATAGCCTCATAACTGTACTTATTTTTTTAATAGGATTTTCAATATTAGATTTGAAGTAATATTAAATAATTTACCTGCAATAGACAGGGCTCCATTATACACTCCTGTTACTAAAGGTACGCCACTGGCACTTCCTTGTTCGATGAAAAAGTCGTGAAACAGGATACCAAAGGCGTTCGAGGATCCAAAACCTAGCATCTGTGAAAGAAAAACTTTATTAAAATAAATTCAAATAAATATTTCAAAGACTTAAAGTTATACTACCTACTATGGAACATTAGCTGATATAGGTACCTATGATTTTTTCTTGGTCTGACTTACCTACTTAGAACCCAGACACATAACAGTATTGTTCATGCAAACAAATGTTAAACCTGGGTGAGAATCGAACCCACGCCCCACACCAACAGTTAAATATTATCATTACTTGGCATGCTTTGCTTCAGAAATAAAAAAGGTACATTTAAAAATAAAACAACAGAAATCATTCAATAAAAAGCAAGAAAGTAAAACTATTATCTGTTTGTCGCGTATAAAAATACTGTGTGATAGTTTCAGGTAGTATAAGCAAAATAGATAACTCTATTTTTCTACCTCAATTACTATGAACATTACACCAATAATAACTGATATGGAGAGAGGTAGAGCATAGCGTTTATTCGCTCAAAGAGCAGCTCGACTGGGGAAGTACCTCCACCTTACAGAATACCGCAGCCAAATGTCGTGTAAAGTTGTGTTTCTACGCGTGAGTAAGGTCGCCAGAGCTCATAGGGGAGGGGGGATAGGTCGGTAACGCGTGAGCGATGCTTGTGTTGCAAGCGTCCATATGGCTACGGTAACCGCTTACCATCAGGTGGGCCGTATGCTTGTTTACCGACAAAGTTGTATAAAAAAAAAAAACATTATTCTAATATGCAAGTACACCATTACAGTAGAATTGCCTCACCAAAACCTGTAGGTGGCCTATCAGGCAGCAAATGCAAAGGCAAAAACTATTGTACATTCACACGAAACTCGATTAGGCTAATTAAAATATCAGGGGATCTTATAAGGGTTCCGTTTAGTACCGAACCCTAAAAACTATCATGTCAATATGTCATTGACATCACCAACCGCTCCGGTTACAGATCTGTATTTTTTACACTACATATGATTTAATATATTAGTAGATTATAACGGTATGTTATGTTTGTAATGTTACATACATTACCTACCTAGGTACCCTACCTACGTAGGTATTCATTTAGTACTTTTAAAGAAAACTATTTAAAGCCTTTCAACCACCTTACAGAAGAACGCAGCCAAAAAAGCATTAATTGAATGTGGTGATATATTCCTGGCGGTGAGTATAAGATCGCCAGAAATTCATGCGGCGCTGTGCTTTTTAGGGTTCCGTAGCCAAATGGCAAAAAACGGAACCTTTATAGATTCGTCATGTCTGTCTGTCTGTCTGTCTGTCTGTCTGTCCGTCCGTATGTCACAGCCATTTATTTCCGAAACTATAAGAACTATAATGTTGAAACTTGGTAAGTAGATGTATTCTGTGAACCGCATTAAGATTTTCACACAAAAATAGAAAAAAAAGAATAAATTTTGGGGGTTCCCCATACTTAGAACTGAAACTCAATATTTTTTTTTCATCAAACCCATAAGTGTGTCTATGGATAGGTCTTCAAAAATGATATTGAGGTTTCTAATATCATTTTTTTCTAAACTGAATAGTTTGCGCGAGAGACACTTCCAAAGTGGTAAAATGGGTGTCCCCCCCCCCTGTAACTTCTAATAATAAGAGAATGATAAATCTATAAAAAATATATGATGTACATTACGGTGCAAACTTCCACCGAAAATTGGTTTGAACGAGATCTAGTAAGTAGTTTTTTTTTAATACGTCATAAATTGAAATTAATATCAAATACTCAGGTCTATACTACCATTTATTTATATACCTACAGGTTTGTACGGAACCCTCGGTGCGTGAGTCTGACTCGCACTTGGCCGGTTTTTTATTTACGGTAGTATAAAAAAATGCCATACTGCCTCATGGTAAGCGGTTACCGTAGCCTATAGACGACAACAAAACCACAGTTTTACCATTACATAATTGTAATGCTGTGACAAAACTATCATTCGTGCGTTGCTGACACTCTCTTCTTCTTCTTCTTGAAAAGGAGTTCAGAAAGGTCCTGATCCCCGCACGCTGCCGTCGGGGCGCGTAAGTCAGTATTGAACTTCATTAATTAATAATGGCACTACTTTTTAAAACTAATGAATTAGAAAGTGCGTAATAAACGTCAAACAAAGCCAACAAAAAAAGTTTGGTCGACACATTAAAAATGTTCAATAAATTAGACTGGCGTGAAAAATATAAAGATTGTTATACATATTTATCTGAGTATAGCTATTATACATTCCCATAATAGTCGCATCATTTAAAAAAATGCAACTAATCACAAACAATATTATTATATTGCTTTTTACATTAGAAGATTAATTTGTAAAGATAAAACGCTCTTTCTTTCGGTTATGCAATAGTTCGTTACCTAGTGCCATCGAACAATTAACTCAAAGAAGCGCAATGACGTTCATTTTGATTGAAATATATTCCGTCAATTTCCCACCGCCGAAAATGCGCTCTAACTGGTTAATTCAAGGACACATGCGCTCTGATTGGCCAAGTCACAAACACACGAGGCAGCGAGTGGTCCTTACTGTTCAAAATCAGTGACAAATCACTGACTAGTTTCGGAATTTGATTGTTCAGAATTACAACTCTAAAGGGAAATTTCCTCGATGCCTAATACCAACCATGTCCAGATACATGCGTACGCAAACGTTAATATGTTATGTCAAGGTGATGTCAATCAGAAGTCGCTCTGAGATAAAAATGGCCCGCCATGGTAGCAACAAAATTATAAGTCCTCATGTACGTAACAATCCAAAGGCCTATTTGGATATCTATAGGCGGTTATACCGCTTTGTTTTATTAGCGTTACGCGACAGATATTAATTTGTATGGACTTTCGAATTGATTATCCCACAGCGATAGCAGATTATTTTACTGAGAAGGCCTACTTAACATTGTATGATTGGCCAGATGGCGCGGTTGGTTAAGATTCCACGTTCCAAATTTATCACGTCGTAGGTCATGGGTTCGATTCCCGCCCAGGACATGCATTTGCGTGCACGAAGACTTGTCACTTTACAGACATCTGTATGTCCTGAGTCTGGGTGTATTTGGTATATTTACAAACAAAAAGTAGTAGGTATATCAGTTGTCTAGTTTAGTACAAGCTCTGCTTAGTTTGGGATCAGATGAACGTGTGTGAGGAATTGGCCGGTTTATGGAACTCCAACAGATGTTATCTCATAGTATCACCATTGTTTGTTCATAATTTCTACCGATAAAATAAAATAATCGAAAGAAGGAAGCAATTCTCAAATTGCTGCTGAAAGAGTAATCAGAACATATTAATTAGGTAGCAATGTTCCAAAAATGACAAGTCATGTCAAATGAGGTGGATATACACAATTCAGCACAATTTTACACTGTTGCACTGTTCAAATCAAAAACTAAACTATTGCACAATATAGTAGGTACATTATTTTGCCTGACCCCAAAAATGTTTGATGAATTATCAAACCCAATTCGTCAACTCATAAATAATAATATAACTAGTTCAAAACTGGGGGGCTAAAAAGGAAGATTAAGCAATATTGCTAATGAAATTGAGTTATCGAATTCTCGGCAGATCCTACGTAATTCCAATATTTTTTTTGGGAAAATTGTCACTCATTACCATCGATAAACACAGAAGATAATATATCGATGCTCATTACACAACATACTCTTTACATACAAATTAATTCATTAAAGATATTGTGATATTTTTACATTGTAAATATTCCTGCGCCATTATTAGCAAATTTATATGTATAGAATGAATGTATATTTATGCATATCATTTTCTAATAAATCATTTGAAGCAAAATACGTGTATTTAATTACTGTTAACCTGTCTGCATAAATGAATTATGAAGTGCATATTATATTATCTTCTTTATTCTATATACCTATTATATCTCATTGTAAAAATGTCGAGGTTAACTCAAGAATGAATCAAAAAAAGTTGTCTTCTTCCATATTAAAAAGATTGTAAATTAATTCCAAATATAATTAAACTACTTACCTAAGTTTTAGTAAGTTGTAGCTGTAATACAGTATATTTTTATCCCTACAAAGACGAATGTGAAAAGAGGGTCAAGTCAAGAATTTAGGATTCTTAGCAAGGCACGCAAAATTGCAAATTAGGTGGATTTTGTGTTGTCGAGGTGTCCACGGAAAAGAGAATACACTCTTTTCTCTGTGGAGGTGTCGAACGAAAGTAGCTCGAAATGTGTCGTGTAGCCACCCACGCCACCATTTTTTTCCTGGACTTGGCTAGACACACTATTGTATGTCTTAACTAATAAATATATCATTTATTCAGATTAGGCCCTACTACCACTCACAACAATTTTCATAATTAAAGCACTTGTTGGCGAAACGTAAACAAATATATTAACAGTCAAATAGCAAATAATAGTTTATTGGTTCATATCATAAGCCAACCATCAATAGTATTGTTAGATAATACTGTTTCATTATATGACGACCTCTGTCAGTCTCACACAGATAACACTCGTTTTACTCATGTTAAATAAGTGCTGTAAGGGAAAGAGGAATGGTCTTTTCCACAACAGTTCTTATACAATTCATCAATTCCGAATCTTATAATTAATTTAATGATGAGTGACTATTTTACCAAAACAATATAGAAATTACATAGGATTTGCTGAGAATCTGAAAAATGAATTCCATTAGCAATATTGCTTATGACCAAATATTGGACGGCTACTTATGATTTGGGTTCGTCCTATTCCATACAATCAAACTGCCAAATGACGACTTAATCAGAATTTAAATGTAAGTGGGATTTCAGCATTCAGCCATTAGTCTAGTACATATCTACATTATGCATATATTAATAATAAACTTTGAACCTTATTTTAGCCTATTGCGCGGCGCGCACGGAGGATTAGTTAAAGTTTATAATAGAGAAGTGCAGTAAAACTAAAATTTATTTAAATAATTCATACTTTATAAAAAAATACAGTCGATTTCGACCACTACGGGACCACTACGTGAAGTGAAAACTATATTGCGCGCACGGAGGAGTTACAGATTTGACATAGTTAAAGTTTAGGAAGCATGCAGAAGGTAAAACTTTATTTATTCATGAATAATTTAATGAATTACGGTAAAATGTCGGCCACTGGGCGATCACTAAGGTGGCAATCAAGCATACGGCCCGCCGTGGTAAGCGGTTACTGTAGCCTATGACCGCTTGCAACACCGGGGGTATCACGCGCGTGTTGCCGACCCTAAAACAGAATGTCTTATGTTGAAACAAATACTTGTACCTGTCCAATTCTTTAAATTCCGTAAAAGTAAATCTATACCCACTAATATAATAAAGCTGAAGAGTTTTTGTTACTTTGTTTAAACGCGCTAATCTTTGGAACTACCAGATGGATTCGAAAAGATCTTTCACTAATAGCTTCAGTATCCCCGTATAACAGGTGAAGATTTCGAGATGGCATATTTTCGAAACCTATGTCGGGTTAGTCATGCTGAACAACTTTTACTACGGGACCAATAGTGAATTAAAAAAAAAAAAAACTTTTCTTACAAAATGTCAACCTTGCTCGATCATAATGTAAGAAAAGTAAAAAAAAAAAATGAGAATTCGGTGTTGGTCCCATAGTAAAAGTTGTTCAGCATGACTAATCTAACATAGGTTCCAAAAATATGCCATCTCGAAATCTCCACCCAGTATATAGTGTGTTTAATATGCACAGAACTGAATAACAGAGATCTACATAACTTCTAATAAGTTTTGTTAAATAATTCATAATTAATACAAGCCTTTTTTGGTGACTACTTTTTGTTGACTGTACTTGCATTGCCATCCCATAAACTAATGTATACTAACGCTATAAATGACCCGGACAAAACGGCAATTTATAAAAAGTTTTCTATGCATAAGCCTGGTTTTATTAAAATTTATACGAATTTAGGTTCTATTTGCATAAATTAAGGATATATAAACACGATGATGTCTTTAGGTGCCTATATACGTAACAAGGTTGTTTGTTATCTTTACGCAATACTTAATATAAATATGCTGTTAGTCTCTTTTAATGTCCATCTCTATATTGGGTGGAGATTTCGAGATGGCATATTTTCGAAACCTATGTTGGGTTAGTCATTCTGTTCGGAGTTAAACAACCGAACAGCTCATTAATAATTTTATGCACCTAATGCATCTTTTACACGCGTACATTTTGTACGCCTAATTTAAGTTAGTACGCGGTTCACCTCCATCGAACCAACACCAAACCATTAAAATATCGCGTATTCAATAACCATTTCTATAACCATTTAGTAACCAGTAGTTTGTCATAGTTAATTATTAGTGTTTAGCCATACCATTTTATGTAAAACCATTTAATTTACGTCTCTACCATTTCGTGTATTAGTTCGTGTGTGTTAGTTTCTAATAAACCATTTTTAAACCAGACTATTTATAAATTACCAACATTACCCTAACCAAGAAGGAGTCTAAGCGCCGAGACAAACTTCTACAAAACATACATTACACATTACATTCTGAAAAACTTTTACTATGGGACCAATAGTGAATTCTCAAAAAAAAAAAAAACCTTTTATTCATTATGATCGAGCAAGGTCACAGATTAAAGTTGTAAAAGGTTGACATTATGTAAGAAAAGTAAAAAAAAATGAGAATTCACTATTTGTCCCATAGTAAAAGTTGTTCAGAATGACTAACCCAACATAGGTCTCGAAAATATGCCATCTCGAAATCTCCACCTGTTATATAAAAATGAATCCCTTTTTCCCTTGATCACTTCTTAACTTGAGAACGACTTGACCGATTTCATCCATCTTCTTTGAATAGTTTTCTAATAAATAAATAAAAAAACAATAAATATCCTGGGACATTCCTCACACACGGCCATCTGATCCCAAACTAAGCAGAGCTTGTACTATGGAAACCAGATAACTGATATGATATAATACATGTAATACTAATTGGTACTCTGGAGAAGGTTCTTACGGAAAGAAAATTAAGAAACTAGCGTAGAAAATTAGAAAACTTTAGAAAACTTAACGTTAGGGTAGAGTAGGCTAGGTGAGGAAATACCTCGGGTACGCGGGTAAAACCCCGGGGCGCAACTAGTATGTCATAAAACTCATCTACGGTCGGCTGTATCTCGGGTCTGTGAAATATAGGGAATAATATAGGGAAATCACATTATTATTATGATTGTTGATAAGTCATTAAACCCGCTAGTTCCTAGACGCACGTCCCGTAACTAAATGAAAAAATAAATAGTTACTGCTATTCAAATGATTTATTTACAGACAAACCAGCACTTGTTCAAGGGGGTGAAAAAACAATGTTGTATATTATTTAGAAAAAATAAATCGAAAAAAAAATTGTACTTACGAATGTGAATCCCACTCCAACACTGATGAGATAGCCCCATCCTCCATCAGGAGCGACCAGCCCCTTCTTACACTTTCTGGCACTCCCGTCAATATGCGCGAAAGCCTCATCCATTTTTACATATAATTTAAAAAAATCAATTTCCTAATGATTATTATAAAATCCGCGTGAAATTTGCGAATACTATTATCAACTGTTTTTAACTATCATTGTGCAAAGATTTTATTTTATTTTATTTTTATTGTAAAGATACTTTACATAAAGTAGGTAGAAAGTATTTTTATGATCTCATGTTTTTTACTATAGAGCGGCAAAGACGACACGCTCACGTCCTTACTAGACTGTTTCTGTCATCACAATAAGTTATTAAGTACAAGTCGTTATGAACGTGAAATTAAGGATCCGAATAACTACACGCCATTGCGGAATTCCGGTATATAATTTAAGTTCAAAAAATACCTACTATTCCAATTTATCGATACTAAACAAAATCAGCGAAATAAGCACTTATTATTACTTATCGGAATGTCAGATGTACGAATGAAGCACAAATATATTTATGAATTTTATAAAGTTTATTTTTTGTCTAATGATCAATTGAGAGAGGTAGAGCATAGCGTTTATTCGCTCAAAGAGCAGCTCGACTGGGGAAGTACCTCCACCTAACAGAATACCGCAGCCAAATAACTTTATGTTGTGTAAAGTTGTGTTCCTGCGCGTGAGTAAGGTCGCCAGAGCTCATAGGGGAGGGGGGAAAGGTCGGTAACGCGTGAGCGATGCTTTTTGTGTTGCAAGCGTCCATATGGCTACGGTAACCGCTTACCATCAGGTGGGCCGTATGCTTGTTTACCGACTAAGTTGTATAAAAAAAAAAAAAAAAAAAAAACAAATTCGTTCATTTGATTATTACGGTGATTAGACAGGATTTAATAAATAATTTATATTACAGTGCGGCCGCCAAGAGAATGTGTTTCTGACACCTGTTAATATTGGGCTATTCTCGGAAACGGTATCATCTTATTGCGATGGGACTTCCACCGGACTGTTTAGCATTTTCTAGGGCATAGGCTTAGAGAAAGTCCCATTTAATCAGATTAGCCATTTCCATGATTTGGTTAATATTAACAGGTGTCAGAAATGCATTCTCTCGGCAGCCGCGCTGTAGCTGACCATCAGGAAGGCCTTATGTTTGTTTGCTACCTAGAGTATAAAAAATACATAGGTATAATAATTTTTGTGATTTACGTTTGCACTACTATTATTATAATATACTTTTATTATAAAGAGTTGTTTGTTTATATGTTGGAGATAATCTCTTAAACTACCTACTAAACCGATTTAAAACATTCTTAAACTAAATATAGCAGTACTATCCATCCATACGTAACATAGGCTTTTCTTCCCGGGAACACGCACGAAACCGCGAAGAACAGCCAGACGATATTCTATTGTATCATCAGCAGTTCTATTTATTATTTACTTAGAAACAATTTTGATGATTATTATCCGACTTCCAAAAAAAGGAGGAGGTTCTATGTTCGACGCATATGTATTTTTAGACAGCGAAATAGCAGGGTCTTCCCGTAGTCTGTGGGTCTTCCATAGAAAATATTTCGACTTCGAAATTTGAGTTGAAAAAAAACTGAGTTATTTCATACTTTTTAGATTACTTAGAAGCCGATTATTTTTGTTAAAAAGTTTATTTATTTTTGATTTTCGTATTTCATTTCATTGCTCGAATATGATAGCCCGCAGGTTTGCACGTGTCTCGAGGGATGTATAAAAGACATTATTTAGTGCAAACTGCACTTCATTTTATACACCAGCTTGTGGACTCATTTTACGCAAACATCTTACAGTGCTCTTCGCGTGCAGTATAATAATGCTTTCAGGGTGCTGATGGGGCTGACTCGTTTCTGTAGCGCGTCAGGGATGTTTGCTGAAGCCCGCGTTGCTTGCTTTTATGCTATAATGCGTAAGAAATGCGCATCTTTGGTGCAGGCCAGCGCCAACAACATCTTGAGCATGATTGCTAGCAGACTAGACTGCTCTTTTGTGAATCACTGCTGCAGGGTTGGAGCGGTATCCTTGAAGCAGTGATTCAATCAAATAGGTACGAATATTTTCAAATATGTAATTGTACTATCATAGTCTCTAAGTCTTTTATAACTAACAAAATATGAGTCATTGAGCTTGAAATAAATATATTATTGTTGCATTTATTTATTTCATCACTTATTTAATACATTTTTAAATATAGATATAAAAAATACATTTAAAAATATAAAAAACAGTTCCCCACCGGCATCGGGAACAGGGTCCTAGGTACCGGTGGTTTAGGCTCCAGAGAGAGAAAATTCCTCACTATGCGTGCTGATTCTAGGAGAACTGCCTCCTGAATCTGGCCCTTGATCCAGCCACCTAACGCGAGTCTCTTAAGGTGTTGGTCGAGGCTCTTGACCATTAGGTCATGGGCGGAAACGACTATGGGTACAATGGTTGCCGTGTTGACAACCTCGTGTTGAGATCAAGATAGGTAACTGCTTCCTTTATCTTTCTCCGCCTTCACGAGGTTCTCGTCATGGGGGACAATAACATCAACAATCATTGCACGGCGCTCTTGACGGTCTATCAATACTATATCGGGCTTATTGGCGACAATAGTACTGTCAGTAATGATAGATCGATTTCAGTATAGTGTGATATGACCATCTTCGAGAACCGATTCTGGCACATACCTGTAGTACGGCACTTCAAACGTCACTAGGTGGTATTTCAGGGCAAGTTGCTGGTGGATTATCCCGGCTACTTGGTTGTGTCTGTGCACGTATTCACCATTAGCGAGAGGTGAACAACCGGAGATTATATTCCTGAGGGATTCACCAGGGCGAAGACATGCCCGACATACTCGTATGTCGATGGTTCCATCCCTGAGGATAAATCTCCGGTAGTTGTTCGTCATCACAACCTCGTCCATAATTGCACAGACATATTATTATTTTCATACATTAAAATTAATTAATTATTCATTTCATACATTAAGTAGGTAAATTGAATGTAAACAGTTGGTATTGGTACCTATTCGCTACACAGCTTTATCGCGAGTGATATGGCCGTATACTGCAGCTATATCTATTTTTACTCTTACAATATCTAGATAAATTTGTACAGTACCTATATATTTTGTGATTAAACGAACTTACCTGTAAGTGAAGTTCTATCATAATTATACGAAGGCTTCGTCCGAAGAGATTAGCATATAGGTAAACACTTGTAGTAACGCACAGCGATCGCCATTATTTGCACTTTATTGAGGGTACTCTTATTAGATTCCCTGCTCAATTTTTTTTTTTTTTGTGGGTATTCACATATTAGTAGATCGCTGACCGCAATCTGGTCTTCATTTAGTTCAGAGTTAATTAAATATTTCGCGATGAGGGTGGGATAACATTAATTCATCAAATCTTTACTGATTAATGCATCATTATTATGTGGGGTGGGTTGCTAATCTCTTCGGACGAAGCCTTCGTATAATTATGATAGAACTTCACTTACAGGTAAGTTCGTTTAATCACAAATTATACTTTGGCTTCGTCCTCAAGATTAGCATATAGGTAAACACTTGTAGACTTTTAGAGACAAAATATTATCGAGAAATATTGTCTTAAAGGAATAGGTTAAATTATGTATATGTTAAAAATAAATAGTTTTTATTTTATGTAAATCATATATTTAATTTTCAATTATAAATATGTAACATAAAAGTATAGATCATAACTATACCTAAACAAAACCATAATAATATTATTCTGAAAGATTATTGTTAATTAAAGCACGCGCAAATGAATCATCATCGACCATTGAAGTATTCAAGGGCCTGTTATAGAACTTGAAGAACGTATTAGAGGTGTCGCTCCAGCCAGCAGTTTTCCTGATAACGTCAAGGCTGACGCCGAGCTGGTGAGCACGCGTGGTGGCGGCGTGGCGCGTGGTATGCGCTCCAAACGCCGCCGGCACACCGCTGTCGTGAAGCGTTGTGCGGATCCAGCGACTTAACGTTTGGCTGGTAACGGCTCCGTGTGGACGTTTCATCCCTATGAACAGATTTTTAACGTTCCCACGTAGGGGTTCTGTTCGTGATAAATAGTAAAGTAACGTTTTTCCGGGGCATATTTCCGGCTTTTCGTTATAAAATGGTAAAATCAATATGGGTTGTGGAGTACCAAATTTTGAAGTTTTAATTAAGTCTGTGATCTTAATTGAAATCTGAGACTGAGAAGTAACTATATTGTCAATATTAATTTTGGAAAGAGTTTGCACTCTATGAGCGGTAACTAAAGCTAACAGAGTGACTAGCTTTTTAGATATAATTTCAAGTGTTAGATTTTCTAAAGGAAAAAACTTCTCTAAGAAATGTAACACTATAGATGGGTCCCATGTTGTTTCGTATTTAGGCGCGGGGTGACGTAACCGAAATATGCCCTTAAAAAATCGTTTAATATTCTGATTAGACCCTATATGATCTCCTATAACTAAAGCCAAGGCGGAACGACAAGTATTGAGAGTTCCATATTGTGCTCCTTCATTAAACAACATGGTAAGAAAGGTAATAATTTCTGCAATAGAAGCATTATACAAATCAACTTTGTTGTGAAAACAATAGATATACCATTTCTTCAAGTAAACATCATATTGTTTAACGGAGTTTATCGATAGCGAAGCGAGCATTACGTCTAATGCAGATTGGGGAGTTTCTCTTTTTAAGAACGCTGACCGGATAATACTGCGGCAACCAGGGTAATCCGGGAGTGCATCATGCGGCTGCTGAAATGAGAACATTGAATTACTCTTTCATCTGGTCGAAAAATCAGAATATCTGACGATACTAGGCTCTTGAAAAGAGGATACCAGGGTTGAGTTGGCCATAGCGGTACAACCATGATTCCTTTGGCTTCATCAGTTTTTATTTTGCGTAATGTTTTGAGAATAATAGAAAACGGAGGAAATGCATAAAAATTTAACTGTGTCCAGCTGACTGTAAAAGCATTAACTGTGTGAGCTTCTGGGTCACGATGCCAAGAGATGTATGTGTCACACTTCCTGTTTATTCTGCTTGCAAAAAGGTCAATATTAGGGCAACCGAACTTTTTGACAATTCTAAAGAATGCGCTGGACGACAGTTCCCATTCGATATCAGGGTGTATCCGCCTTGACTCGGCATCTGCTTCTGTGTTGTCAATGGACCTTATGTAAGAGGCATAAACGTACAAGTTGCGGCTTTCGCACCACTGCCACAATAGCTTTGTCACCTCCGTGAGAACTGGGTATTGTATACCACCCATGCGGTTAATGTATGCTATAGCGGTCGTGTTATCAATCCGCAATAAGATTTGACACTCAAATAGATCCTTCGCAAAGATTTTTAGGCCAAAAAATGCTGCAAGAATCTCTAAATAGTTTATGTGCATCGCACGTTCTTTTTCGGTCCACTGACCGCTCGCTCTCTGATCACCACAGGCGGCACCCCATCCCGTATTTGAGGCATCTGAAAAGATCTCCAGATCATAGCTATCGTGTTTGATTTTGTTTACTGAGTGTGAAATGGCTCGTCTCCACCAATCTAGATCTGGTAAAATAGATTTCGGTATATTCATGTATCTATCATAATTATCGTCATTTTTCAGGTTAAGAAATTTGATACGTTCAAATAATTTTGTGTATAGCCAACCGTATTCTATGGCGGGACATGCAGAGACAAGCAAGCCAACGAAGCGTGCAAAATCTCTTATTTTACACCTATTAATAGAGGAAAGCTTTTCAATTTCATCCTTTATACGATATACTTTTTGTGACGGTAGACTGACTTGGAGATTCGTAGAATCAATATTATAACCAAGAAACAAACATAGCTTGCTCGGTATTGTACTACTTTTGTCTTCATTAATGATAAAGCCAAGAGATGTCAGTAATGTCCTTGTCTGTTCAACATTTTCTAAACAATGCTCATAAGATGACCCTAGTAAAAACCAGTCATCTAAATATACGGTCGATAAAAAACCTGCGGAGCGAAGGAGTTTTGCCACTGGTTTCATTATTTTTGTGAACACGTAAGGTGCTGTGCTAAGACCGAAAGGTAAAACGTTAAATTCATATAGATCCTGTCTCCATTGAAAGCGTAAATATTTTTTAAAATCTCTATGAATTTTGACAAAAAAATAGGCATCTTTGAGATCGATTTTTGCCATAAAACAATCCTTAGTGACTAACTTTAATGCAGTACGAAAATCTTCAATTTTGAAATGATTAGTATCAATAAATTTGTTTAATTTTTTCAAATTAAGAATGAACCTCATTTTTCCATTCGGTTTTGGCACAAAGAAAGTACTAGATATAAACTGTCCTTCACATGGTTGGCATTTAGAAATTGCACCAACCATCAGCAATTCATTGACTGTTTGTTGAAACTGCAAGTTGTCTTCACTAGAGTAATTTCTAGGAGGTAAATCATGTTGGAAAACACGGCGAGAGAATGGAATTTTGTAGGCTTGAATATATGAAAGTACAACTGGATCGCGAGTGATAATACTCCATTGTTCAAAAAATTTTGCTAATCTACCAGCATAACTATTTACCGGTAGGGAGCAGACCGAAGTATGTGGTGCTAACGTCGACGGGTGTTGTAAGCTTGACGCTGATTCTGCGACTGTCTGGAGGAGCTGCCGCGAGGATTCTTCATCGTCATTGAAGATGTTGCATCCTTCGTCTTCGGGGTCACTGGCTGCTTCCGATGCGGAAGCGCGGTTTTCCAGTTTTTTGACGGAGGATTCATCTTACTAGTAGATGGTTTAGGTGCAGGTACCTTTAACTCTGCACCAGACTTGTTAATCGCTTTTGCGGTTTTAAGTGTGTCTGATAAGTTTTGTCCAAAAAGAAGATTATCAACTTTTGTATTTTGAAGCGATTCCTTCATATCTTTTTTTTTACCGAGTAGATGATAAAATTACGCCTAGTTATAGTATCGTTGTGCTGGCAATCACACAACGTACGTCCAGTATCGATAAGTAGACGTAGTAAATCGGTGTTCTTTTCTTTTGCAGAAAGAACGCTTGTGATCGCCTCTCCGAGGCTTGAGATTGCTGAGGCCAATAGCATTTGTTGCGATTGAATTACTTTATCGCGCTTGATGACCATATCCGACAAAGCAGCCTTAATCTCGGGATTTAATGCTGGTGCAGCAATTAGTTTGCAGTTACTGGGTATTAAATACCTGTCTGTAAGGTCTTTACGCTCATCTTTGGAAAGACCCATAGTTGCCGTATGTTCAAAACGAACGGTTACATCTTTTTGAATTTCTTTGCCGAATTTATTTAATTTTGTAGGATCGACACCAAGAATTTCGATTATGTCCGAGTCTAATTCGGGTATGACGTCATCATTTGTTTCTAAAATAGATATAGAACTTGCCCCGATTTCTGGGGCAGGTGTGATGATTGCAACGTCTTGCGTAGCATTGGCCGTCTGCTGGGCTTCACTCGGGGTTACTTGATTTGCCGCTGACGGCTGAATCACAACTTGTACTAGCTCTGGATCAGCAGGGCCAGGGACAGGACTCAGCGTGGCGCTGTCTGTAAAAACGTATTTTTATGTTACATTCGGTTCAAAACTCGAATTATATCACAATACCATTTAATATGATATGTTGAAATGCGGAAATCCGCGTAGTATGTAGTGAAGAGATAGCCTCTGAAGCTACCCACAACACCAAGTAAGAAATGCGATGATATTGCATGCCTACCGTGAGGTACAGCATTAATAGTAAAGAAATAGCCTCAAAAGCTACCCACAATACTATAAAAACGGCACGAGACAGCCCCAAAAGCTGCCCGCAATACCTTGTGCAATATTGCATTTAAAACTTTCAACTACATCCATTATCTGGCGTACATATGAATAAGTACTGATATTTAAGTTTATATTAACTTACCAACACGATTTGACTGTCGATCCGACGAGCCTTGCGAGTCCTCAGACATGGATGAACATGATGAACTTGATAGTACACGTACACGCCGACGATTTACACTAGTATTTCTACTCCGTTGAATTTCTCGTTCGATTTTTTTAAGTTTCTTGCATAAATTGTCGTAATTTATATCTGGGTTCTTTCTTTTAGGCATTATGGAAATAAATCAAAGCTTTTAACTTGTTTTAAACGATTGAAATATACTTTGAATAAATAATTAATTTAGTCTGTTAATTTCGTGCGTAATGGCAGAACACTGAAACGCGAATGAAGACCAGATTGCGGTCAGCGATCTACTAATATGTGAATACCCACAAAAAAAAAAAAAATTGAGCAGGGAATCTAATAAGAGTACCCTCAATAAAGTGCAAATAATGGCGATCGCTGTGCGTTACTACAAGTGTTTACCTATATGCTAATCTTGAGGACGAAGCCAAAGTATAATTATTTATATAAGGAGGCGTCCATAAATTTTTGAGGCGATTCCCCCCCCCCCCCCCCCCCCGCCTTGGAACTCAAAAATCTCACGTGAGATTTGGCTCGACCCCCTAATCTCACGTGAGATAGCGAATCACGGAAAAAAAAACCTGCGTATAATGCGCTGGATGATGATTTTCAAAAAATCAACTCCAAAAAATACAAGTCTGATTTTTTACTCGCGTGTTGAAAAACGCTCAATATCGCCTCGCGTGTAATGGCCAACTTTTCACACATGTATCATAATGTACTATTATTTTTTAGAACGTAGTCTAGAATCACAACTTTGATTTTTAACAATAAAATACAAAAAGGAAACTACAAAATTTCGAAAATTTAACCCAATGTTCTCGCAATTCTAAAATTTTTCTTGGGGAAAAAAATTACTTGATATTTTTCGGGACCAACACGTGAGATTGGAGGACATTCAGACCCCTCTAAACGCCTCACGTAATTTTTGGACGCCTCGATAAGTATATTTTTAAAAGTCACATGAAACTGGGTAATTTAATGACAAGCTTGAATAGCTACCTAAATAACATAAATCAAACGATCTATGACATAACCCAGAATATTAAAAAAGGAAAACCTCACCAATAAAATGCTATAACCCCACATTCTACAAGATACGATAAAGTTTAATAAGCATTACCTGTTACTCTATACATATATAAAATGGCTTGTCCTGTGTGACCGACTGACTGACTGATCTATTATAATAAATAAATAATAAATAAAATCTGTTTATTTCAGGCCTTGTTCCACCCATATTACCTACTACAGTTGAATAGATAATAACAAATTACTATAAACGTACAGCCTAACTCACAGGGTCTGCGAACTTGAAATTTTGCACACATGTTCCTCATAAGTTATGAGGAACACACATAGTTATATGTCGGGAGTTTTTAAAACGATATAGTGTTTTTATTTATGTTTTCTGGTTATTTCATTTTATTCCTTTCTTTATTGTAAATTGTCTCATTTGTTCATATTGTGATTATATAATAACAACTTTTTTTAAACAGGTACGCGTAAATGTACAGGTAAACGTTGCCCTTATTCGCACCGCATACCGCAGCGAAAAACTTTGTTCCTGCGCGTGAGTAAAGTCGCCAGTACCCCCAGTGTAAAGAATTGACGATAATAAACGCTTACTAATGCGTTTGCGTTAACTACGTATAGGAGACATTAGTACCATGAGTATTCCGCTAGAGGCGCTGTGCCAATTCCCATAGAGAAGTGTCGTAAACGCAAACGCATAGTAAGCGTTTACTAACGTCAATTCTTTGCACTCGGGGTACAGAGGGAGGGGGAAGGGTCGGTAGCGCGTGAGTGATGCCCCGTGTGTTGCAAGCGTCCATGGTTACGGTAACCGATTACCATCAGGCGGACGTACGCTTCTAGTTTTGTTCCTAGACTAAATTGTATTTGAAATGTAGAAAGACATCAAGAAAGCATAATGAATTAAATTGATTTTAACCAATATCAATTTGTTTATGATAATTTAAATAGATACTTAATTTACATTGAATTTGCATGTTTATGAAAAGCTAAATGTGCTGAATCCAATGCACAACTACAAAGCATGTTTAAAGCATAAATAAATAATATTCTATTCCATTCTTTGTCGACTCCGTAGTATAAAAAAAAATACAACAAAGTATAAATCATTCAAATCATCAAGCTATCAATTTCGCTGACAATAACATTATTTATTGGCCAATTAAATGCATGTTAACAAATATATGAAAATCTTGATGATTTTTCTATAAACCTGTTCGCGTGCAAAACACGATTTCACAAAAATTTCTAGACAGACTAGAATAGGTATCTACACCTTGATTACCTTGCACCGGTATTAATTAAATATTTTCAATCGAGGCAAGAAAACTTATACCTATCGCCATACAAAAAATAGAAAAAGGTAAAGTTGAACACATAATTATATACACTTTCCTCGCACTCAAATCATAATAGGTAGTATATAAAAAGATTCTGCCAGCATTATATTTCATAAATTCGAGAAAATCCTTGTAAAATGTCACTAAGTGTTAACATGTTTATGTAAACACAATTTTTCCAAACGTTGAGTATCTACTTTAAATCTTTCGTTGTAGTTTTCACAGGGATTATCATCATAGTTATGATACTTATATGTAACCCTAAAAATGTTTCAATCATTAAGTTTTACTACGAAGTAGTATGCTGATATCTACTTACATATTTTATAACATTAAAAAAATAGTATTAATTTATATGGCCTAATCATATTACAAGTAGCAATTTAAAGTGCTCGTCGGTAAATAAGTAGTATCTAGTTACTTGAAATTAGGCGATCCATGAAGCGTAAACGAGAGGGAAACCAATAAAAATAAGTTAATCCGTTCTATATTAACGTTGACCACTATACTCACTTCCTACATTGTCATTCGACGGCGACGGTCGTTAGGTAATTTAGTAACTCGACTAGATATTCAATTTCAAGCAACTACACTATTGATTGAGTTTATTAGAACTTCATAATATAAGTAGACCTTCATCATCATAACCATTCAATTGTGTCTACTTATATTATGATAGCTAGCTAAATATGTTGTGTAACGTAGTTAGTAGTAACATTGTAAATAGTAAGAAATGCCAGAACATAGGGCAAACTATGAAATATATTTTCATACGATTTGCTTTGTTGTCTTTACAACTATACCCACCTGCACATATTTATACGACTATACACCATGACTTTTTATTCGTCTTAGAAACGCAGCCCAACCCAACGAACCCAACTAATCAATCATAAAAAATTGGTACTTTTTGAGTATTTTTCTTTAGTAGGTATATTATGTGATACTCAAAAATACAGTTTTGTCAAATAGTTTCAAACTGCTGCCATCTATTACTATTTATTATTATACCTGTCTCCTTGCGCTACATTTGGTAGAGATAATCTCAAATATTTAGTTTAGTAACAGTTTTAACATGTTACACACAAATGGTAACAGGAAACCATTTGGAGAATTGGAGAGACGTGGTCATTTACTGCTGACTACATAAATAAGCTCAGTCACTCAGCGAGCTATGGAACGAGCTATGCTCGGAATTTCTCTACGTGACAGGTCCGAAATGGGGACATTCCTAGGAGAACGAAAAGGACAGATGTGCAGGCCACATCGCTCAAAGAGCTGATAACCGATGGGGAAGAAAAGTTCTCGAGTAGCGACGACTTACTGGGAAGCGCCGAGCGAGACGACCTCCCGCCAGATGGGCCGACGTCCTGGTCAGAGTCGTTGGGCGCTGCTTGATGCAAGTGGCCCAAAACTGTTCAATGTGGAAGTCAATGTGGGAGGCCTATGTTCAGCAGTGGACATATTTAGGCTGATATGATGAGGTATGTATATGGCCTGTCTAGTTCCGCTTACTGGTGTATGATCATCCGCTTCTCGTAGGTAAGTAGGAAATTAAAGTACCTAGGTACCTTGCCTAAAGTAGTATGTAGTACTAGATTCTAAAACAAATTAAAAAAAAATACCATACAAATTCATAAAAAAAAATCTCATGCCCGCAGTTATGGAGATTCAGGTGGCACTAGGGTAGGGTTGCCATCCGTCTGGGTTCCCCCGGATTTTTGTTCTAGTTCAGAGGGCGTCCGGAGAGGGTCAGGGCGAGGTTTAATTTTTTCCGGGTTTTTAAATTTGTCATGTCACAACATACAAAACGATTTTTTTATTTTATTGAGTTATTATAAAAAAAAAGCACTGTTAACAAGTCCGGCTTTTACGCTTCTTGTCGGATATTTTATTGAACTCCTTCAAATTCAAGGAATGGTATTTAGGAACTGCAAAGAAAAGGACACTACAAAACCATGACAAAGAGTTGAGATAAGAACAGCTCGCTAGCTCATGGCCCATATCCAGGATAAAATGTTAAACAGTGCGGATTTTTTTTTGTGGTTCAGATCATTTGTAAAATATATTTTCTTACACTTTTTAAATTCAGCAAAATAGGGACACAATCTAAGTATAAATGGCGCGCGCGGCGGGAGTCAGTAGGGGATACAATCCCCACCCGGGCGGCAGGGTGGCGCGCGTGTTTCGTTACGCCCGCACACCGACGAGTATCAAAGTAGACATGTTTCGTTACCGATAACTTGATTTGTTTGTACTAAGACATACCAACATAAAAAATAGGTTTTTAAAAAGACTTTTAAGTTTAATTTGTCAAAAATAATCCTGTCAAGTAGCTACTTCGTAGTAGTACACGCAAAGCACGTCTTGAGGAAACTATAGTACGTACTGAGATAGAGTACTTTGTAGTACCCGCCAGGCACATAGTGAGGAAACTATAGTGCGGTGGTAGAGTACTTAGTAATACCCGCCAGGCACATCGTGGAGAAACTATAGTGCTGTGCTAGAGTACTTTGTAGTACCCGCCAGGCACATCGGGAGGAAACTATAGTACGTACTGAGGTAGATTACTTCCTAGTGCCCGCCAGGCACATCGTGAGAAAACTACAGAACGGTGGTAGAGTACTTTGTAGTACCCGCCAGGCATATCGGGAGGAAACTATAGTACAAACGGAGGTCCAGTACTTTGTAGTACCCGCCAGCAACATCGTGAGGAAACTATAGTGCGGTGCTAGATTACTTCCTAGTACCCGCCAGGCCAATCGTGAGGAAACTACAGTACGGTGGTAGAGTACTTTGTAGTACCTGTCAGGCATATCGGGAGGAAACTATAGTACAAACGGAGGTCCAGTACTTTTTAGTACCCGCCAGCAACATCGTGAGGAAACTATAGTGCGGTGCTAGATTACTTCCTAGTGCCCGCCAGGCCAATCGTGAGGAAACTACAGTACGGTGGTAGAGTACTTTGTAGTACCTGTCAGGCACATCATTTGGAAAATATAGCGCTGTGCTAATTCTTTGTAGTACCCGCCAGGCTCACCGTGAGGAATCTATAGTGCGGTGCTAGAGTAATTTGTAATACCCGCCAGGCACATCGTGAAGAAACTATAGTGCTGTGCTAGAGTACTTTGTAGTACCCGCCAGGCACATCGGGAAGAAACTATAGTACGTACGGAGGTAGAATACTTTGTAGTACCCGCCAGGCACATCGTGAGGAAACTATAGTGCGGTGCTAGAGTAATTTGTAATACGCGCCAGGCACATAGTGAGGAAACTATATTGCGGTGCTAGAGTACTTTGTAGTACCCGCCAAGCTGGGTAACACCTAAGCTACTACGCTCTTTAAATATTGGCAAAACATCCCCTTGGTATTGCTATTCTTGTCCGTAGGCAACGGTAGCCACTTCTCCGTGGACCTTCTGCGTGCTACCTTTTGACAACTGCTCTTAGTTTAGGGAACGAATCCTATCAATAGAATAAAAATAAAACAAAAGCGCTCGGTAACCACATTTTTTCTTTAATCCACAGTCTTTCTCATTGATTTATAAAATGCCAGGCTACAATTTCCACATTAAAATCACTAAAGGTACCGTAAATATTATAAAGTAGATTCTAATTTCATTTCAATTCTTGCACCATACACAAATAATATACTTACATATAACATCATCAACTGTTAAAACAAGTTTGATTAACAACATTATGACATTCTATAACGCGTTTAATTAAAGAAAAGTTTTGAAAATAGCAGACTATTTGACAGTTTGTTTGTTGTTTAATCTAATAGAGGACGCGAATTCGTACTTCGTGTGTCAAAAGGGTACACATACAGTGGGTGGGGAGGGAGGGATAGGGACTTGCGTTACTATTTAGATTTATATCCGTGTATTGTATACCACAGACAAAGAACTAAATAGATAACGCATTTTCAATACTTTTCTTTTGCAAACGCGTTATAAGTACCAAAACAAATCAACAAAATTATTGTCATATATAAGTTTTAAGTACGCTCGAAGTAAATAATAATTAATTAAAATCAGAATTCAGATTACATGAATATCAAGTTACCTCCAATTTTCGGCTGTATTTAATGTCATAACTGCTTTTTTTTATACGACTAACTCGCTGCTGCTCTTCTAATTAGTCGAATAATCTGGTTAAAATTTGCATTTTAATAAAGCAGCTTATTAATAAATAAAGTAAATACAGACGGACGGACGGTAAAGCGTATTCGAAAAAGAAAACAGGTAATCATGTTGTCTTTACAAAACACATTAAAATTCTGCATCACGTGTATGAAAAGCTACTTTGATACCATACAGACAAGGTCCAAAAATATTAAATACTCGTCTATTTGAGGTTATAATGGTAATTTTTTTCTGAATGGTTTCATTCTTAAATGTAGCTTCATAGTGACTCGCGAAAATTTCGTTGACGGTAAACTTTGGGTTCAAAGGCACTGAAAATTTGACATATACATTGTTCCTTATTATTTCCTAATATTAGGCCTATTCGGCGAAGCAGCCCAAGAAACCTTTGCCGTTTGGTTTTCAATCTGCATCGAGACGTCAACAGTGACACTAAGGGTTAGTTTTACTTGTACGAGTACAGGGGCTCTACCGCGTAACTTTGATGGTAATCGTAACGAACACCATTAATTATTTCATCCAATGACGCGCACGCGGTATGACGCGACGATGACTATTCGTGGGCCCTGATTGGATAATATTTTTTAATGGTGTTCGTTACGATTAATTATTTCATCCAATGACGCGCACGCGGTATGACGCGACGATGACCATTCATGGGCCCTGATTGGATAAAATTCATTAGGTAATGGTGTTCGTAACGATTACCACCAAAGTTACGCGGTAGAGCCCCTGGCCCCCCAGACAAGATGGTTGTCGACAATCGTCATCGTTAGTTTACTGTCGATGACGATTGTCGATATCCATCTTGTCTACTGGCCCAGGTCGGTTAACGAAAGCTGGCACGATCACAGTACTCACACATAATGCAATTTCACGACACAGTATTTGTATTACGTTATTGCTTCTAATTAGTCAGTCAATTCTAATGGACAAATGCACAAAAAGACCACTATATTTATGAGCAGTAACAAAAGCAAAACAATAACTGTCACCTTCACAATCATAAGCTTGACCGCGTGCGAGAGAGACGGACAGAATTTTCATTATACGCATGCAGTGCGACGTCACGCCGCGCGCTTATACACAGACACTACACAAACGCAACGTGTGTTGAACGTGCCAGCTTTACTTAACCGGACTTTACTGATTTTAGTCACATAGCACCTTATTACAAAACATGGTTTAAAGGAAAACCAGGTTTTAAAATAGCCCCGTCCCTTTTTATTATATGACGTTAGAAAGTGACCAAATGACAGTAAAACCTGGCTTTACTTTAAGCCATGTTTTGTAATAAGGGGGATAATGTTTGCACACTTGCTTGCTTCACTATTCTATAAGGAGAAACTCGAACTTTTTGCTTTATTGAGGATAAAGGGAACGGAATGCATCACTCTGAAACTGAGGTCACGTCAGGACCTCGATTTTAAGCTTGAACGATATGACTTTATGCACAAAATAACATATGTATGACTACAGATACTAAAACAGATCAAATATTATGGAATTATAGTAAGAAACCTAATATAAATTGTTTCAAAAAACAACAGAATGTACTTATCATGATCATTATGACAATGGTTACAGTTTGTATTTTCAAATTTGGCACATACATTTCATAAATTTATAATAATTTCACATTAAGTGTAAGTACAACAGACAAATATCTGCAAATTGCTAATGGCACTAATCCTTGCTAACTGTTATCAATAATAATTAATAATGTAAGTACAACAAAGGCTTAACACTTATTACACAGTATATATTTTGTTAAACGTTAGTAAGTACTCGATATTATTTGGTCAATAAAATCACACATCGAAAAGCACACATTGCATTATTGATTATGATACTTATACTATATACTGTTTTAAATTACTCGGAAGACGAAATTGTTGAGTTTTAGAATACAATATATTGTGAGCAGTTTATACTTCTGTCATGATAAAATCATTCAAATTCACGTATCAGGTAGTATATATACTCCGAACCAAACTTAATGGCGGCTGTTAAGTGTACTGCTAGCCAGCTTTGCGCAGGTACAGTCATCTCGAATTTCCGGATACCTTCTTTTCGCTACTGCGCAGCGTTCCGCGCCTAATTTCACATACGCCAATAAGTTTGAATCAGTCCATATAACGAACTTTATTTATGCCGCAAATGTTCTTACAGAAGTTGTATTATTTGAAAGCGCTAACCAATTTTCTAATTATTATACATCTAATGCTAAGAATTCGTCAGTTTGATGTCAATTTCAAAAACGTATTATAGTGTCATGTATTTGGCCGAAAGTAACACTAAAATGGGCAAGCATATTATAGGTATAACAATACCAATATCATTAGAATGTTCCCATTACTAACTTTTAATTATACACTGGATACAATTTTAAAAGCATATTTGTCATTTATATATTTCACACCACCAATTGTGTTATTGAAAATAAATTCAGTTTCGCTCATTTCATAATTATTTTTTTTAAATCTATGTAGAAGTCTTCTAAAGTCGTTATAAGTCCCATTTGTCTTTGAAAGGTATACTACTTATCTATGTTATATAAGTTAATGTTATCTAAAAATACACAACTACAAAATCCTTTCGATACTACAAACAGCCGTCTAAAAATACGATTGTTAAAATCAATGTCTAAAAAGTTACATTCTATGCAACGATAATATTTCTAATAGAATAAAATGTTCCACAAGTTGAATTCACTGGTTGATTAATAACGTTTGGACACAATTGTGGAAGAATATATTTATCAGTACAATTTTAAAATGTCATGATTATTTACTTATATTATAATAGCACTGGTGTACGGTACGGTAGATCAACTCTGAAGTTTCTAATATAAGATAAAAGCTATTCTGATATATGTTTTACAGGGCCTGTGTTTGACCACAATCTCAATCGATGATGTGGTCTAAGGTAAGCACACGCCTAAAGATATGATTTGATATGACCTCTTGAATATTTATTACAATCTGATTATTTCATAATATCTTCGCATTATGTTACTAATATGCAGAATACATTATAAGGTATAATGGATGAGTGTCATAGTTTTTTCAGTCGAAATACCTAGAATTCACCAACCGCACCATATAATAAGCATAAAAGGCCAAAGCAGACTCGCTACTTATAACATCGGCAATCGGTGTGTTAGTTCCGAAAGCTAGATGCCGCGTTCACACATACAAACCCTAGTCACGGCGATCAAGTCGTTTTTTTAAGCTATTGACTGCGATCGAACGCGGCAAGTCGCCAAAACAATCGAAAAAACGCACAATTTCAATTCATCAATCAAAAGAAATTCATCAAACGCGATGCAGCATCTATGCAGTCACAACATCGCTGATCACTGATGCTAAAAGAATCGTGTGTTATGGCCCGGAGAAACGTGAACAACCACGTATCTAAATAGTAAATACAATGATAACTAGTTAAATAAACACTTCGAAATATGTAACAATAATACATTGGGAGAACCATTTATCCATTCAATTTCGGTGTCGTTTGTGACAGACTCATATTTGCACTACTTTCCTGCGCCTTGTGAATGCTAGCGCGTATTCCACGCCCCAAACTAGAACGCACGACATAATGAGGGCATTCTGTACGTGAATGCATATCGCGAAGCTATCGGTGTAGTCTCTTACGTAGCCTGAAATTAATGAAAAGTACATACAATAATAATACTTGCTTCTATATTTTTTTAAATATTCATAAACATAATGTATACCTGCATGAGTTCTAAAAAAGAAAAATCTTAAATATATATAAGGTCCTAATAAATTAGTGAAATTGGGAAAAAAAATAAAAAATCCTATACTGTCTCTATGCAAATCAAAGAAGCCGCGACAAGGTTTTTTTTTTTTTTTTCTTCGGATTGTTTTTCTAATATTATTTTTTGATTACTAATGATACATTCATCCCTCAAGAGGAAGTTCACTAATTTATTAGGACCTTATATATCCTATTATAACTACATATATCAACTAGGGTAAAATAAATACAAAATTAATAAACAATCTTCGAAATTAACAGCCGCAGGTCGTGGGTTCGATTCCCGCACAGGACATGCATTTGTGTACATGAACATATCTGTATGTTTTGAGTCTGGGTGTAATTATAGTATGTATTTACAAACAAAAAGTAGTATATGTATTATATCAGTTATCTGGTTTCCATAGTACAAGCTCTGCTTAGTTTGGGATCAGATGACCGTGTGTGAGGAATGTCCTAGGATATTTATTTATTTATTTAATAGGAAGCAGGCACAGTAAGTGGCACGAGTCTTGAGCACGAATTGACACCTGCGCAGAAATTAATTTTTCGGTCTGTTTGTTGGAATGAAGAAGGGGGGAGCGCCGAGCTGCACACGATTGGTTTGTCAGTCGATGTGAGTCGTCTATTGGATTCTTGAAGTGTACATGCGCGAGCTTGCCCCCACTACTGCCTATCTGTGCTCACCACTCGTGCCTCATACGCATCGAGGAAATATCCCTTTAGAGTAGTAATACTGAACAATCAAATTCCGAAACTAGTCAGTGATTTGTCACTGATTTTTAACAGTAAGGACCACTCGCCGCATCGTGTGTTTGTGACTTGGCCAATCAGAGCGCACGTGTCCTTGACTTAACCAATCAGAGTGCATTGTCGGCGGTGGGAAATTGGCGGAATATATTTCAACCAAAATGAACGTCATTGCGCTTCTTTGGGTTTATTGTTCGATGCTCATACGACATCATTATGAACAACTTTTACTATGAGACTTTTTCGTACATTTTGATCGTGCAGTAGGACATACTCAGAACAAAGTAAAAGACGTTCACCATGATGGCTAAAATAACCTCTGATAATTTGACTTCCCTTTGAAAACCGTGTATAGGATAATTTTTTACCGAGAAAACATACCAATATAATAAACCGGATATTTTTGTTTTTACAGGCTAATATCTGGAACTACCAGTCGGATTCGAAACATGTGTTTACTAATAGGAAGCTACAATATCCCCGGGTAGTATAGGGTACTCACCGATGATTGGTCCAATAATAAGGACGAACACTCCCTTGCTGACCATGTGCAGGCCGAAGGCGGCGGGCAGCTTCTCCAGCGGACAGTACTCGGAGATGGTCAGCGTGAAGTTGCTCAGGCACATGCCTCGGAAGAAACCGCATATCGACAACCACACCATTAGCGGCACCCATTCTGTTTGTTCTGCTAGTACTGGAAATAACAATGTAAACTTTCACTTTGATTCTTTATTTTATTAATGAAACAGCAACTCATCGCAACTATCGGCATCGACGGGGAGTCCATCCACAAGCATTGAAACCAGATTTGTGTCGAACTGTGCGGGCTAAAAGTAGTTTTCTTCCGCGGACGTTCGGACTATGGAATGAGCTCCCCATAGTGGTGCACCCAATGGAGTACAGCATGGGGTTCTTCAAAAAGGGTGTGAAGAGATTTCTTCAGGGTCGGCAACAACGTCGGTCCAAAATCATCACTGCCCGTGGCCAAATTTTGGTAGCAATTCCAAAATACAAATACCTTTCAGAGAAGTAGAGCGTAGCGTTTATTCGCTTAAAGAGCAGCTCGACTGGGGAAATACTTACCTCCACCTTACAGAATACCGCAGCCAAACAACTGTATGTTGTGTAAAGTTGTGTTCCTGTGCGTGAGTAAGGTCGCCAGAGCTCATTGGGGAGGGGGGAAAGGTCGGTAACGCGTGAGCGATGCTTCGTGTGTTGCAAGCGTCCATAGGCTGCGGTAACTGCTTACCATCAGGCGGGCCGTATGCTTGTTTATCGACTAAGTTGTATAAAAAAATACATATATATATTGTACGTAAATAATACTCACCAGACCTCGTAGCTGCCAAAAAGAATGCGGATATGAAGAAAATCATTTTCTTAGATATAGTAGTTCTATCAAATATAGGCGGCAGTATGAGCCGCACCAAAATATCACTAATCGCTGTCATGGATAGGCAAAACGCCGTTTCATTCACGTTGTATCCCAAATTCGATATAAAGAATGGAGTCAACATCCTAAATTGGAGCTCCCCACTCCAGAATAGGGAAAGCCCTAGTAAAAGGTTCAAAAACGACCAGTCTTTTAGTAGATCTAAGTCCATAAGTGCAATAAACTTTCTGAAGAAACCCGCATTCTTGACTTTTTCAGGCTCTGATTTCTTGATGGCCTTCATTTGTATCGCCTCATCGTCTGCTGTCTGAAATTGAACATTATTTTTAACCCACTAATAGTATAATGAAAAAGTTTGTGTGTTTGTTTAAAAAATAAAACCAAATGACTTCTGAAGAACTAACGTACCAATAGAATCAGCCGGGCTATTGCGTAACTTTGGTGGTAATCTTAACGAACACCATTAATTATTTCATCCAATGACGCGCACGCGGTATGACGCGACGATGACCATTCGTGGGCCGTGATTGGATGAAATTCATGAATGGTGTTCGTTACGATTACCACCAAAGTTACGCGGTAGAGCCCCTGGTTGATAACAGAATAGAAAATAATGACATTATCATAGGTGGATTTTAAGGCGATGATAGCTCAGTGGTAGCGACGTCGAATGTCGAAGCGAAGTTCCCGGGCTCGAATCCTACGATGAGCTTCCTTCGGTGAAGGAAAACATCGTGAAGAAACCATAGCACGGTGATAGGATACTTTGTGTTACCCACCTGGCTGACTACCATCCTCAAGTTGAAAATCTGTCGCCAAGCAACTATCGGAGTGTTCCGACAGCTACACTCGAGAACCAGTTCCTTCTAGGCTACCATCTTCGGCCATATCATTACTTACCATGTTGAGATTACGGTCAAATACAGGGACTGTTTTACAAAAAAAACTTAAACCGACTTCAAAGTACACGAAGAAGTAATCAAATCCTGATCTGATGACAATGGGACCAAACGGGAAGTGTACCCTTCCAGACAAAAAAAGAATTTTCCAAATCGGTTCATAAATGACGGAGTTATGAGGTAACAAACATAAAAAAAAAAAAAAAAAAAAAAACAACCGAATTGAGAACCTCCCCCTTTTTTTGAAGTCGGTTAAAAATAGATGGCTGTCACTTTTTTACATGATTATCGTCTACACTTACATCAAGATACAGCTGCAAATAACTGCCAGTGAAGTCCATATTCGATATATTGGATATGACAGAGACCTTCCTTCGCCTAGCAGCTTCACTCATACTACCAGTAGATGTGACCCTCGTCATAGCAGCGACTGACGCCGCAGTAGTAAGAACCGGGAACAACTTGGCGTTCTTCTCGAAGTCTTGCAACGGTTTGTCACAAGTCTTCGCCCGCGGAAGACCCACTGTCCTCACTGACGGATGATTCATGTTTGTGTGAGAACGCTGGGTAACCAGCTTTGGCATTGGTTTACTGACGAGAGGGTTTATCTCGAATTTATCTTCAGCTTCCTCGTCACTCTCTAATATACATTCCATTTCCTGAAATTAATATATTTTGATATTTTTTATTCACAGACATGAAAAATACTCTTTGAAAAATAGGGTAATTAAAAATACAAATACGCAAATAAATTAACAATACCGTAATTCTAAGTATAAACTTTGTATAACAAGTGTAGCATTAATTTATTTCTATACAATGACGTTTTTAGGGTTCCGTACCCGAACGGGACCCTATTACTAAGACTCCGCTGTCCGTCCGTCTGTCTGTCAGTGGGCTGTATCTCATGAACGGTAATACAGTTTCAGGTAGACAGCTGAAATTTTTAGAGAATTTTTATTTCTATTGCCGCTATAACAACAAATAATAAAAATTAAATAAAATTAAAAATTAAAGGGGGCGCCCATACAAGAAACATCTTATTATGGCTTTTTTTTTAGTTTAGTTTTTTTTAGTTAATTTTGTACGGAACCCTCTGTGTGTTAATCCGACTCGCACTTGCCCGATTTTTTATTTATTTCGAAGCTAAGTCATCTTTGCAATAACGCTACAAGATACGTTATATGGATGTGTCATCCATAGCTTCTTATTAGCAATAAAGTTTAGATATTGCAATATCTATCTACCAGCAGGTACTTTAATAATGTTACCGGATACTGCTACACATGAATAAATGGAATTATGAGCGTCTGTTTAAATATAAGATATTAGAGTCATCGGGCATGCCTATGTAAACACTGTAGCGGTACTAATTTGATTATATGCTTACTATATTAAATAAACTTAATAAAATCACATACCTTCACATTTTGCAGTTCACAATCTATCGGCTCATCAATAAGATGCCTCTTCACTGGCTGCAGCAAACACGAACCAAGAACGGCATGGAAGGCTAGGCCTCCCAATATCACAACAGTCCATCTAAACCCGAATTCCCATAGCAACAATTTGACTAGTTGCGGCATCACCATCAGACCGAAGCCAGTTCCAGCCATTGATAAGCCCACGGCTTGACCACGCTTCTTCGAAAAGTAATGGTTGAGTGATACGAATGACGACGCAGATGCTAAACCTACTCCGAAACCTGAAAATAAGACATACTTCGGTTTATTAATTATTATTAGCAGTTAAATTATATAAAATAAAGTTAAAAAATGGGACACAATAAAGGTTAAAATAATTAACTGTACCTAACAGTTATTGCGCGTAAATGTACCTACAAACACCGAAATGATTTCTACCATTGATAATTTACTCGATGGGAGAAATAATTGGGCCATTGGGAAATAATTGGAAATAATAATATCAATGATTTAATCGCTCCCATTTTGCGATAAAGAAATGAGGACAATTTCAGATCATTATAGGTATCAGATGATCGGATATTGGCAAGACAGCTAATCGTGATAGCGGTAAGTGGTTGATTGTAAGTTTTAAGCATTCTTTCGTAAATCTTCGGGGCATACTTTATTTTCTGTGCGAACGAAGACTCACGAAGTGCCATATCAGTTGGCTACTACTGTACCTAGCTGTCCACATCACACAACAAAGTTCACTTGTTTGATAAAGTCCTGTAGTGTAGTAACGTGACAGACTGACAGTCTATCTAGACATATTAATAAATTTATGTATACAACGATTTGATGTCTCCGGTTCTAATCCTAATCTTTTATGGGCCGTCACCTTCAACCACAAAAATCTGATGCGATCAGAAGACTATGTGCAATCAAAAGATCTGCAGTAGAAAGACTGGGAAAGGTCTGGAAGGATCAGAAGGATAACCAGGAAAACAACGGTTCGATTTATGAGATATCTTGTCTTTCCAATCTTTCTCTATGGAGCTGAAACTTGGTCCTAAAAACTGCAAGCTCGCCAGAAAATCGACGCACTAGAGATGTGGTGCTGGAGACGCCTCCTGAAAGTTCCGGGAACGGCTGTTCGTACCAATAACTATATCGACAAAGGGCTTCGAAAAAATAATAGGCTGTCATCGACTGTGCAGCTTACAATTCTCAAGTTCTTCGGTGACATCTGCAGAAATGAACACTCGATGGAGACTCTTGTTGTCCAGGGTCAGGTTGAAGAGATTCAAAAGATTACGTGGCCGATCACCCACTCGTTGGACGAATCTTATAAAGACGGTAACTCAATCTACCAAAGTAGAGTACCTACTCGCAACGGTACGCCAAAAATGGAGAAATATTGCGAAATCAGAAACCCTAGAGGAGAAAATTGGCGTTGAAGACCCACCATATAAACCATCTATTCTAACCAGGATCACTCTGACAAAAGTGCCCGAGTGACCTTTACTGCCTTGTCGTTTACATACCTAACTGTCAAACAATGTATACTTATTTTTTTAACTTTTGTACGTATGTTCCCATAGCTATGATAATTGTGAAGGACTACTTTTATGAGACTTGGTGGTGTATACATATTTTTGTTTTACGATTGTACGTACACTGCAATAATTTCGGCTATTGAAATTTCGAAATAAAAAATCTCGAAATAGTTGGGCCTATATAAATGAATGAATAGCTCCAATTTTGCGATAAAGAAATGAGTCCTCATTTCTTTATCATATTATATCCGATGATCAGATATTATGATGGCATGTCAGCTAATCGTGATAGCGGCAGTTTGCATAGATAAGAAAGAAATTCTAATGTTACCCATGAATTATCATGTTTTAAACAAAAATAACCGATTATACGAGAAATAATAAAATCCAACTTCGATTCGGTTTTAAGTAAATCGGCCAATGGTAAACATCCTACGATTTATCATTATTTGATTTAATTTATTACTTTAAATATCCACTACGTACGTAGGTACATCAGATATATAGTTACATGCAAGGTTAAATTCCCAGAGAACGGTTTAATGTTAATTAACTATATACGTAATAAAGGAAACGGCAATTTATTCTCTAAATAACTTTAGGTACAGTTGATTAGATTGAATGTGAAAATAACGTCCACAAATGACGCATGTTGTAATGAGAAACGTTCATAACCCATTTACGTTATGGGTTTACGTATAAACAAAAAATACTACCTTATGAAATTACTACCGATTACATATTATTATCTCATTTGACATTCTGGGTTAGAAAGCTGGGTGCCGCCATGCCGCCAGGATTAAGTAGTATTTATTTGCGAGACATACTCTATCTGTGTTAAACCAATAAATGTTTTCGGCAAAACATTCTATACTAAGAAATAACCTTACCCAAAATGGTCACAAGAAGATAAACACTACAAATTGTCTGTAAAAAACTACAGGAAAATCTCTTATCAAGACAAGGATAAACATAAATCGTCTTTAAACAATCTTGACGACCTCATACCGAGTCCTATAACCCTAAAGTAGTAAAATAATACTGATATTTTACTACTTTAGGGTAATTTAGGATGTTATTATTCTGCACGTACCTACATCATACTTAGTTTAGTATCGGTCTTGTGAAAACCATAAAGATCTAACGCTAAGAGATATAAAATACGTGGTTGCGATACGATTTACGATCCACTACAAAACAAGGAGACAGTTCATGATCTCTTTAACCAAAATATTGACTGTTTGAAAGTCAACTAGTAGATATAGTTCCTGCCATAATGATCGAACTCCTTTTTTCGCGGGTCCATCTTGCGTGAAAAGCTTGATTCACTTTAACTGTGGTTATCGAGTAATAAGCACACTAACAGACAATTAGACATAGAAAGAAATTGCGTTTTATAATAATACTAAGGCCCACTTGCGTCAATCTGAGTAAAATTTTAACAATTTAACCCGAAGTTACAGCACCCGACGGTTCGTCATTATGACACAGCTTTTGGGTTATGTAACTTCGGGCAGCTAAGGATATTAAGAGGATCGCAGTAATGAAAGTGACTAGTACAGAAAAGAGATGTATCCAAGATGTATCCACTAGTTCTGTTTTAGAAAAGAAGTAATAAAGGTACAAAATACATATTACTATCGTTAAATATTTTGTTACTATCAAATATTTATTTATTTATTGCAAATCATAACACCATTACAGTTAATATGTATAATATGTTTGAGATTATCAAGCATCAGTCAATTATTGAACGTTTGTGAAGGTTATCGCTCCGTTAGTGTGATATTAAGGGTAGCTGTACAATACAATTCTGCGTTACGAAGCAATATTATCAGATTAGGACATGCCAGTACGCAGTGACATCAGAAAAGTAGTAATTCTCTCTTTACCATAGCAAAATTTGCATCGCGACATACAGTTTTATAAACACAGCATTATTAATAACGTTGGTTTATGTTTGCCTTACCAGTGGTATGAACTATCAATACTTATTTGTCATATGATGAATTATCGCTTTTCTAAATGACTGCAGAAAAATATTGAAGGGCAAAAGTCGAACTACTTGAGTTTTTTTTATTGTGTTCATGATTTATGATTAGTATTGAACGCGCGTATCTCAGGAACTACCAGTGCAACTTAAGAGGAAAGGATGGCTGCAAGAAATTTGGAATATAGGTTTTTAACATATCTATTGCTGTCGCGCTATGCCCGAGTTAACCCGCCCGAGGGCGATAGAGACAACTACAGCTTGGACCGATTTTGCCAATGTCTTGATTTGTGAATAGCAAGAAGTGCAGGTTACAAAATAAATTAAGATAAATGAATAGAATGTCTTAAAATATTGTAAATTCTCACCTCCTAAAATACTGTAAGTGGCCAGTATATGGCCCATGCTATTAGCCGGCGCTGTGAAGAGTAGGCCAAGAGCGCATATAGTTGATCCAACGAAGCATACCTTCCGATACGAGAAGGTTTTTATCACTGGTCCCACAAAGAAACCCGAGAAGTTGACCACACAGTCCAGGGTACTAGCTATGAAGGAGGCACCCGTCGTCTTTACTCCTAAGTCATCCAATAAGTCTTTGAATAGAAGACCGAAAGACGGTTCTAAAGAACGCGTCGAAAACTGAAAAAAAAAAAAATGCATCATCAGTCATCAAGTGTTTTGACTTAAATAACTTTGTTATATTATGGTCAAAGTAATTTATTGTGAAACATAGGTAAGTGTCAACAATGTAGTTTATACATTATGTAAAATGGGTTGGCAACGCGCGCGTGATACCCCTGGTGTTGCAAGCGTCCATAGGCTACGGTAACCGCTTACCATCAGGCGGGCCGTATGCATGTTTGGCACCTAAGTGGTATAAAAAAAAAAAGTTAAATGGTCATTTAAATACTAGATATTATTTTAATTTGTAAGGTTCTAATTCTTGACCCGCAGTTTCCAAGTCACAATCAACCTAAAATTTTACAGTTTACTTTATTATTGCACAATGTACAAATTGTACAGTTACTGAATAAATTCATAGAATCTAGCATACTTAGGTACCTATATTTTTCGAGTATTTCAACCACATAACTTGCTGTATAGACCGGTTTCATAAAAAAGACAGAATTTAATAGCCATCAAAATCATCCGTAGCTTTAATTCAAGTAAATATAAATTATGCTAATACATATACTGGTAATAATCCAGTTGGTACCTAGTCAAACTTGTAATTTTGTCCCAAAGACGACTTAAGGTTACATAACTAGCATGACAGTTCAAAAGCAACATAAATCTTTTATATTAGTATCGATTCAATCATTGTTCTTCACGGAAGACAATACCCACGTTATACTTCAGTCAAGGCTTATAATTTGCTATACAATATGAACAACACACATAAAAAACAATAAAAAGAAATGTGTATGTAGTCATAAATTTTTCGTTTTGCTTTTAAATGTATTATTATACTTTCATATTTCAGTTTAATGTTTAATGTGTGCGTGCGCACTGATTTAATTAAACTTCATATTAAATAATAACTTCATAATAACTTTTAATCAAACGGAATTATGAAAATGTCTAGAAAAGATACGTCACCGTAAAAATATGTAAACAATGGCTGTGTATCGGCTCAGATACAATGAAATGCGTAATTGTGTCAATTCATTCTACGAGAGCATGTGACTAGTTAAGCAAACAATTACTGTCGGACTTCGAGAGTTCTTCACACACCGCCCTTTGGTATAACAACAAATTGACATCGTATCTGTATCTTTATTACTATACATTAATAATTATTATCACTTCTTTCTTGATTGCATAACCTGCTGTAAAGGTGTGTGTTTACGTAAGAATGTCCTTGTTATTTATCTTGTATTAAGGCTTGACATTCGGAATCTTTTAGAAGTGTTGGGTATTGTCGCACGTGATCCATCGCAGGTCTTGTAAATACAAACAAATATTCATAACAGTTTATTTGCACATAAATGTGTTCGTTTATCCCATACGGTATATAAAGCATCACGTTTCAATAGAATTTGCAAATGTTATCGAAATATGTGTCACCGAACGGGAAAAGGGTGTAAAGATCATTTATGCATGTAACATATTATTAATTAACTCATGATATTATTAAACAAACGCGTTGTGTGTTGCATTCTGCAGTTATTTTCATATTATTCCAAAAGACAACTGAATTATAATTACTACGTATTTTGGTGACTTTGAAGATGTTGCATGGATCACAAATATTACGAAAAACAATAACTATACGATGTGATACGAAATTCAAAATCAAATCATCGATTAACCCGGCGAGGATGTGGAGGGGTCAATTTGACCCTGTAAATTTTTAATCCAGTGTAGTTTTATTTTCCGTGGCCGTCTTAGCTTGTACACACGGCTACCGATCAAGCTATACATTTCTAGTATAAGCTGACCTCCCATAGTACGGAAATCCTATACAATGCAAGATCAGCTTATACTGGAAATGTATAGCTTGATCTGTAGCCGTGTGTACGTCTCAATAGCTGTTGCTAAGGGATCCGCACGCACTTCGAATACCCCTACTCAGTCGGCCGCCGCCTGCAACGGGAGATACAGGAGCGCAAAGTCAAAAAGGGTAAATATGACCCTGCCACAACCGCGACGTTGCAATTTTGTGCAATGTTTCAGAAGTTTTTTTATTTAATGTAATCGTGTTTTCACGTATTTTTGGGCGTAATGAATAACCGGGAGCGTCAGGATGAGCTTATACGTCATGCTTTGTTAAAACCAGTCATTGACGACGACTTGTTGTCTGACGGTAGCGAAACTGAAGATCATGTGGGTGCACGCAGTCATGATAGTGACACTGAGCAGAATGTTAGTGGTGAATATGACAGCGAGGATGACGTACCGCTATCTAACTTAGAAACTCAAAATCATCTCCCGCCAGAGGAAGGGGAATTGGATAATTCCGTGGAGAATATCAACAGGAACCGCCTGTCAGAGTTCCAGGGGTACGAAAAAGTTACCAAGTGTGTCCTTATGCTCGACATCGCAAGACTGGTAACGTTGGCGAAGAATGCCATACGTATATTTGTCCAGAACATACTGTTTCGTTCTGCCAAAAATGTGCTACATCAAGAGGCAATAATATTGTCTAGTAGGTATATAAGACTGATAATTAGTGAAACTAATTGATTTCTACATATATATATACCAAATTATCCACATTTTTATCAAAAGATTTACTTATTTTTAGTTTTTTACATGTTTGGAACGAACTGCCTTATTAAAATTGATTGTTTTTAGGCCTTAGCTAAAATTTAAAAAATAAAAACATTTTGTATTATCACTTGTTTTTTTTCCTTCAAAATCCATTAAATAATACCCATGTAATCTAATCATCTTCAATAGTTTGTTAAAAAATATAAATTTAGCCTTTAAAAATGCAATAGAAATACAGGGTCAAATATACCCTCAACAACCTCTACGTAACTATTTTCACCACATCCTCGCCGGGTTAAATGAAATCATTACAAGTAGGTATATTATTAATATTAAGTAATCAGTGTCTCGACTGCACTATTACACTGATTCACAAACGGAATAAAGAGAGCCAGAACTTCTTTCTGAGTCATTGTAAATTATGTTGTCATTTAATATGCAAAGAAAAGAGGAACAGGGACAGAAGGCCATGCCATTGTTTTAAGGTCACTTAATAATGGGCGCATTTTATTAAGCCTTTAATGCTTGTCAAAAAGGTACTTACATTAACTAAACTGACTCCTAAGCAGACCATCCACGCCCAGCCACCATCAGGAGCAACCTTCCTGGTCGCTGGCGGGATCTTTAGCTCCGGGCCCTTGCTCTTTTCCACCGTCATTTTAAGCCTTTGTCACCTTTGTGTCTGTAAAATAAAGAAAAAAAATGTTGTATTCACATTTATTTCAGTGAGTTCCATATTTTCCTGTCAAACAGGCCCTATATACAGAAACTTATATGAATAAGGAATAATATAATATTTCATAAATTCATCCCAGTAACAATCACATGATTTTCTATTATTTTTCTAGGAAACAGTACGTAGTACTATTAAATATTCTGTGGAAACAGTTAGATGTCACGCATGTTATTGTTGCATTAATCAGTGAGCGCTGATCTTCTAAGGATCGCGTGACGATCTTAGAATTTTTCCGACAGAATTATAATCAAACTGCATAAAATCATCCACAAAATAATGATCTTGGTTTCTGTGTTTAGTTTAGACGTCCATTGCCGCATGACGAGTTATCAGCAGTAGCGATAGCGTGTGTTTTGGTTTGTTGCCGGCCGGTCGGCTGATTCGCTTCAACAATAAAGCAAGAACCGTAAATACATGCTAGAGTTTGTAAGAAGGGGACGGAGCACCACGCAATATGCACGTGCCATAAGTGAAACATGCAGACACCACGTGGCTTCTATGAATGGTCTGCATGTGACGAGGTCAGATCGCCCAAAGATGAAAATAAACTTATGTAACGTAACGATTAAGGCACATTAGCAACGCTGCTTTTAGTTGAGTTTTGTGAAATAAAACTGAGTTAGTGGTAAACCCACCGATGGGCCGATCCATCTTGGCCATTGATAAATGTTCCTTAAATATTTTTTAACATTCCTCATGTAGGTATGTCTTGAATATGGATAAAATACGTGTTTAGAAATCCAGGTAAGGCCTCGAGCACTAACATCCTTGATGTAACATCATTAACATTACAAACACCAAAATCGATTTCGAATTACACCTATTGACGAGCTGCCTTCAAGTGCCCATAGAATACTAAATCAAAAAGATTGACAACAAATAACTCGACAACTTGAAATAGATTACTTTCAGAGCGTTTCGATTATCATTTCAATAGAAACATAGATAACAAGTGGACATGATCACTTTACTAAAACCGAATGACATACTTGAACACCTTGATTGAAGGTACATCCTTTAACAGTTAACGAGTAATGTATCCATGTTACTATACATAAAGATCGCACGAGGACGGTGCACGAGTGTCAGATCTGTGCGAAGAATGCCGTAAATGACCCGACCTTATTTTTATGAAATATGACCTTATGGTATCATAGCGATTTGCTAAGCAAGCTAAATACTAGATAGAAAAAAGGTAGGTACAATAACATGGGACCCAACTTCGGGGAAGTCCAGCTGTAACCTGCTGAATCTGTATTAATGAATTTCGCATTGCAAGCAAACAAGAAATGTCAATATTGTTTTGATATTAAATTCTCCTTATGCCTACGTGAGCATATACTCGTATTCACGAATTCCTCGCTTTATATGTCCAATCAATTACTAACAGCTGTTTCGCTCTATGTTATTTTTAGGCATGTATTTAACGCGGCGACAAATTAATCTGATTTTGGGATTTATAAAAAATGAAAGGAGGTACTAAAAATAATAGGTTGGCAGCTAAAGTGAAGGATCATTTTAAGTAGAAAGTAGCAGCTAAATAAGCTTTGTTTTAATTTAAACTGGCATTGATTTTTTTGTTTTGGTAACTGAATTTATTGTTAGGCGAAGACTTGACGGCGGATAAAAAGTAGAAAATAGGCTTTCTTAAATTATAAAATGAGGTTGTATATAAAGTAAACTGAGATGAGAAGAAAATATTAACATGGTCATATAAAACATACTTTGTGCGACATTTTAAGAGCTCTAATTAAAGCAAATAGTGACATGCAAAAAAAATATTGTGGGTCTATAGTTTTATTTCTTGATGACTTTTATTTTCAACACGCTTTTATTAGCTTCACCTGTATGTATGTATGTATGGAATCACATATATGTAAGCCGTGTTTGGACTTGTTGGAATCGTCTTGAGATGCATTTTGAACATCTATGGTTATGAGGGTCTGATGATGGAGTAGGAGGGTTGGCACTGGAACTCAATAGTGGCGCAATGTATCCTAGCCGTGTTTGGGGTTGTTGGATTTGTCGTTAGATGAACTTTGTTCATGTATGGTTTTCAGGGTCTGATGATGGAGTAGGAGGGTCCGGCACTGGAACTCCATAGCGACGCAATGTATCCCACCCGTGTTTAGGCTTGTTGGAATTGTATAAAGATGAACTTTGACCACATAAAGTTTTCAGGGTCAAACTCCATTATTAAAACTTTTTTCATTTTCATTTTTATTTTTATTTTATCTCATCTCATCTCATCATCATCATATCATATAGTTCATCTCATGACAATTCCAACAACCTCAAACACGGCCAGGATACGACGATCCACTATGGAGTTCCAGTGCTTACCCTTCTACTCCATCATCAGACCCTGAAATCTATATACAGTCAAAGTTCATCTCATGACTATTCCAACAACCTCGAACACGGGTAGGATACGTTGCTCCACTATGGAGTTCCAGTGCCTACCCTTCTACTCCATCATCAGATCATACATGATCAAAGTTCATTTCACGACAATTCTAACAACCCCAAACACGGCCAGGATACAATGATCCACTATGGAGTTCCAGTGCTTACCATCCTACTCCATCATCAGACCCTGAAAACTATATATGGTCAAAGTTCATCTCATGACAATTTCAACAACCTCAAACACGGGTAGGATACATTGCGCCGCTATGGAGTTCCAGTGCCATCCCTCCTACTCCATTATCAGACCCTGAAACCCATACAAGATCAAAGTTCACTGTTCCACTGTCCAAACAACGCGATTTACCAAAAAAGTAAAAACCAGGTTCAACTCAGTCATCCAGATACGAATTATGATTCCACAAAAAAAATACTGAAACCCTAATTCTTAATTATAGTACCCGTTTAAATTTTTACAGCTGCTTGCAAATCGCAGCCCGAAAGTGTTTTTTATATGGAAGCCTATAGTTGCCAATAATACCATGTTTGTTATCCCACTTTCAATATTAGTCGCCAAGTCATTATTTATAGTACCCTACCTATTATTTCTATGTGCCTGTTTAATATATTTGCTACCTTAAAGAAGCCGCCACTCTTTAGTTTTTATGATACCTTGCAATTTGTAGCCCATCTAATTTAATAGTTGCCAAAATATTTAATCGCTGCCTAGTTATTTTTTTGTAAACAGTAGTTAGTCGCCCTTTAATTTGTTAGTCGCCGCGAAAATAATTAGCCTTATTTTTATTGCACTGACAATACAATAGCAATTCTATGATATTCTATGATTCTTCCTAACTAATATTATAAAAGCGAAAGTGAGTTCGTTTGTTTATTTTTTTGGTTAGTTTGTTTGTTACGCCTTCAAAATTTAAATAACTAGGTACCCAAGGGATCACGATGAAAGGCACGCAGATAGCCTATGGTATGGAGAAGGACATAGGCTACTTTTTATCCCGGGAACGCGAGTGAAACCGCGGGGGTTGGTCATTTCACCGTTAGGAATATCGTATTTATTTATAGAAATAAATTTCATCAAATAGGTTTCATATATTGATATGCAGTCAATTTCAATAATAATGCATCGATTTGTTTAGTGCGGCCAAGTGCGGCCTATGTCTTTCCAAGTTTTTTTTTATACGACTAAGTCGGTAAACAAGATTACGGCCCGCCTGATGGTAAGCGGTAGGTAAATATGGACGCTTGCAACACACGAAGCATCGCTCACGCGCTACCGACCTTTCTCCCCTCCCCAGTGAGCTCTGGCGACCTCACTCACGCGCAGGAACACAACTTTACACAACATAAAGTTATTTGGATGCAATATTCTGTAAGGTGGAGGCAGTGGAGTGCATTCCATATAGGCAAATAAGCAATGCCTACCTCATAAGATTCAATTCAATAATATTTTGATTCAATTAAACTACATAATCACTTTAAATAAAAATTCTAACCTAACATTCAATACGAAATTTCAAACTTTGCCGCGCAGGCACTCGCGAGTTCGCCTCTCAAATTCACGGCAATTCACGCACACTAAAACGATTTCGGCATATTCATACACACACACACACTTCTTTAAGATAATACGACGAAAGCATAAATCACGCTTTTGCTATGCGTAGCATACTGACATTTGACATTCGCGATTTATGGACCAAAAGTAACCTTACCTTCTCTGTTGTAAGTAAAGTAACCCATCCAAATTAAAAAGACTACAGTTACAACTACTTTACCAACATTAGAGCAACTCAAATATAACTTCGCAATTTATTTGTGTTGGTTTGTTTATGGTTTGGCTGGCATTGTATGCAATGTTGTTGTTATTTACTTATTGTGATTTTGCGAAGTGTATCTATGAAGTGTATTGTGTGTGAAATGAAGAAATTTTGTGGTGAAGATGCAAAATGTGTCGATAAATTATTCCTTTAGTCAGTTTTCGTTTGTTGCTTGTACTTGCTGTAGACCAACTCCAAAACATTCATGGATTTAAAACAAAGGTAAAAATCTTAGACATTTTAACACAGAATATTATGTATATTAAACACCTGGCTACCTGGGTGCTGTTATTCGAATCTATTATTCTATTATTATGTATTTTGTTTGCTAATGAATCATACCAAATGTGTGTGGAATGATACGCTGACCTAAACAATTTTACGAATCGGGTCAAAAAACATAATCTATCTAGGAGGCATATTTAGGCGTGTATGGCCATGATTTCTTCTGCCTACCTAGTCCGAAAACCAATGCACGCCACTGGGTGGAGGTACTTCCCCACTCGAGCTGCTCTTTGAGCGAATAAACGCTACGCTCTACCTTTCTGAAGTTAACCATAAATTGTGACTGTGAGTAAATATGGCTCTCTCATTGAATTATATTCAATGGGCTCTCTGCTATTTATAGTGTAATCGATGGATATGGCTTTCAGTTCGTAGATACCATGTATTTTTAGGGTTCCGAACCAAAAAGGTAAAAAGCTATACCCCTGTGGTGCCACTTCTAGAATTGCCACTCTTTATAAATTCACGTTAAATTAGGGAAGAAATTGAATAGTGTTGAGCACAGATAGTCTTGAGATTATCTTAAAATCCTAAGTACTATTTTTCCACAATTACCTACTAAGTACCTAATGGGATGACGAGATAGACTACAGATAGAATTTCTCATAAATCTATGTCTGACCTCCGACTACTCGTATATGCCCCGTCACTCTATTGTTCTCTCCCTATTCAATTAGCTTTTGATATTTTGAGCGGTAAGAAACTATAATAAAGCACAGTTAATGTAGGCATGACCATTATAATTCTCCAGGCTCCAACAAATTGTCCTAGATCAACCTTCAGACTTTAATAAGTTGGGAAGAGTCATTCGCAATAGCAATGGAATTCAGAGCAATTTCTCTTTATGACACAACACCCAAAAACATTCGCAATATAAAATATTGATGAATATAGTCGAATATTAACATTAGATTATATGTAGGTATTACAAAACTATAAAGTCCTTTACTAAGCATTGAAGATGTATTGAAATAAATTATTCAAATGTATTCAATTGAATAATTTTAACATATTGAATTTTATGAATTGTACACACAATTACACAATTTCAATAATATTGTATGCCTCTAGAAGCGGGACATAATTGAGCTTTAACATGGCTTTAACATTACGTAACATCTGTTACCTATGGTCCATAATTAAATAGGTACTTATGGTCCATAATTATATAGGTGACATTAAATATTCATTTTGTTTTTTTTGTTTCTCTTTTTCGGAAATTTGATTTATCCTTATCCTTTAAACGTGCCCCCACGCCCAGACAGCCAAGGGAAGCGCAACTACCTACAACTACCTACCTTTTCTCGAAGCGCTTCGTTGTTTTTTGAACCCTCATAACTTGGGTTTGGATTATACCAGATAAACAAAATTCTCGGGACATGATGTCATAGTGAACTTATTAATTTATTAAGTTTAACATAGCTCTTATACTTCAGATTTTATTTATATATCTAAATTAAAAACGTTTTCGTAACTGACTCACTGATGAACTTCAAAACTCTTAGGGTACTTCCTTAAGTCCTAGAAAGCTGAATTTTGATATGTAAGCTTGTATTCGAACACAATCAACAAAATAAATATAAAACTTGGAAATTTCAAACACAAAAAAGAAAGAAATCATAATCAACTTACAAAAAGAAGTGAAATCCCACCAAAAACATTTTATGTAAAATGCTGCCAAGACATATGGCTCGCACTGTCAAAAAGTTACAGCCAAGCTTATAACCCTACATGCCCTTACTCTACAAGTCCTAACTTCACAAACTCTACACACCGTAGTCAAAATATGTGGCTTGGCCGTTTCACTACTACAAGAACTATTGTATAACAAAAAAGAAATGAACAGTGAATAATATTTTCATCTTACTCCCATATGACGGTAGCGAAACGGCCTAGCCACATATTTTGACTAATGTGTAGAGTTTGTGAAGTTAGGGCTTGTAGAGTAAGGGCATGTAGAATTACAAGCTTGGCTCTACATGAGATCTCATAACTTTTTGACAGTGCGAGCCATCTGTCTTGGCAACATTTTACATAAAAATGTTTTTGGTGGGATATCCTATTATATGTTGAAGATTACTTTTGTGAACGTAATTCCGTAGTCTTAAATAATATTGAACTTGAGAAGACCCCAATAAGCCTGTGTTTTCTAAAAGTCCGATTATAAGCTCAGTAAAGCACCATGCAAAGGAGCGTTTAGTCATCCTAACCTTTACCAAGCTCCCCTGCTTTAATACTTACATTCACTAGTCATGAAACTCATGATTCATCAGAAGCCCTTTTAGACTAAACAAAAACATGACAATGTATTTGTTCGTTCGTTCACCTGCATATCCTAATCGCAAGCACGTGTCGTCTCGACGGTAGACTAGACGAGACGCTCTGTCACTGACCGTTTCATCCAAAAGCTACGGTTTAATATAGATTTTCAATTTAGCACCCATCAGATTTCAGCACACGCGATTAACATTCATCAAAATGTTATAGGTGCTGACATATATGCATCGTCCATCATCATTCATCAATCATTTTGGTAGTTTTATTTTGTAGAGTCATTAGGGGTTATCCTATAATAGTTTTACCGAAATTATGAGTTGTGCTAGGTTTGGTATTAAGTCTTTCATCTAAAAAAATATAGATATAATTTATATCTTCACTACGTGTACAATAGTCCGGTCAAGTTAGCGCGAAAAATAGGGGTTCTCAGAAATGGTGAATGGCATTGTTTGTAGATAATTGCATGATCAACAATTTTTGTTTGAGCCATTTTTATCACAAAACTAACCGTAAATCTTTGCGAACTTTGACATTGCATATTTTTTTGCACGCATGGGTTCGATGGGGACTTTTTACAATTTCTTTATACGTAATGGTAACGTTCATGTTAATTTTCAGCTTCGTTGGAATTTATGCAAGGGTAAGTTGTCTATTTTGACTGGACTACAAATATTTCTTGATAAATCCATACGCTGTGTTCATTGAATTGATGACCTTTGTTCAAATGTTGAAATGAATAAAACTAAAATCACTCAATGATGAGACAAAAGGCAAGTGCAAATACAAATACAATGTCCTTAAGATTTGAATCTCGGTCAATGAGCTACTTAAAAGTGCTATCTACTGTGTATCTACAGTTGACAATAAACATTTTATTGTTATCAAAATCACTTCAGCGATTGCACAAACGAAATCACGTGGTATTGACTGTTAACATTGGCAATCTGTGGCAATTAGTTTATCAGTGCTCTAATGCCGGTTGGTGGTCCAATTAATATTACTTTTACATTTGGTTTTTTCCTTCACTTCAGGTTTGCATATTGTTTGTGAAAGACTCGTGAGATTGGGATGTTATTAGTTTGGACACTGTAGGGGGGAATTTAGAAAGTATTTTCAACTCCTAAAAGGTGTTAAAATAGGGAATTGCGGACGGAAATACTAGTAATTAATATTTTTTTATAGATAAGTAACCACTTTCGTTGTCAGTATGTAAGCTATAGATACTATAAACTCTTGTCAAAAGTCTACTTGGTTTATACCTCGTTTGACATAAACAAAAAAAGCTTCAAGGTTATTGAAGAATAATAAAATGGTAATGATATTAACCAATATTTGTTAGGATGTCTTGCAAGTGCCTCATACGTAAGCAAATAGTTTGGACTTTCGAACCCAGAGAACAAGTCTTTTGAATGTCAAATACAAGCAAGACTGTTCGTAGGCAGTTCGTAGGTACTTTAGGCGTTGACTATACATTCGTACCTTATTAAAGACCTAAGTAAAGCTAAATCGTTATTTTGATTGAAATCAATGCGGAGTCTGTTGTGCAATGTGTGTACGTCAAATTAAATATTTTAATATACCTACTTTTAATTCTACTTCTCAATTCAATTCAATGTATTTCTTGTAAACATAGGTTCTTGGGTTTGAATCATACAATACAATGAAGTTGTGCTTTCAATTATGTAAGATATTGTGAGACAATTAAATCTCGGTCTTAGGGGTACCTACTTCCTCATATTCCCTAAGAATTGTAGCTAAACATCTTCCGCAACGTACACAACTTGAGAACTAGTCCCGTTCCAGAATTTGTGTGTTTACCACCCCTGTTCACCTGCACGACGAAATTGTGGTGAAATGCAAATCATACAAAGTAAATAACTTAGTATCAAAGTTAAGTTATATACAAAGTAAATAACTTAGTATCAAAGTTAAGTTATTGCAAACTTGACCCAATCAAAATCAAATAAGATCAGCCCCCCTAGACAAGCTGGCTGTCGACAATCTTCATCGTTAGTAAGCGATCAACCTTTGTATGGGATTGACATAAGAGATTGTGAAGAATCACGTGATATTTCGATTTGAAATTTCAATCCCATACAAAGGTTGATCGTTTACTGTCGATGACGATTGTCGATAACCATCTTGTCTACTGGCCCTGATATTGCGATCTCTAAACAGTCCGCAGTCGAATCAATGATTCATATGATCTTAGCGATGATGTGAATGATGATGACTACTTATCTGAGAATAAATTGAAGCTACCACTTTCTGAAAGGTATAATATTGTAATAATTAATTACAATGGCTATGCAAAACAACAAGTATCGGTAACTACCAACAGACAGTTTAAATACAGTTACAGTTTAATGATACTTGCGTGTAAGCGATTTCGTGACTTTGAGATCGATGTCTTGTTTTTAGAAACTTTGGAGAAATGTTTCAGCATTTTATAATAAATTTAAAATGCAATCCTCCTGGTATCGCTAGGATCCATAGGCGACAAGGTGAACCGTCTGACTGCTTGTTACGACTTTTGACGCAAATAAAACTCTTTACATAAGAAAGAAGGTAAGTGTAACATGAATGTGAAAACCTCACGTATTTTTTTTTTATTTTGCTTGGAATGTTATGAAATGCAACTGTCAGTAAATAATAAATAAAAAAGTGTGAATCCGTTAAGTTTATGTAAGTAAGCTTAAAGTAAATGTATCCGCAGGCAATCTAGGACTCCAGTTTCTAGGTGACTTTCTCTTATAACATGTCACTGACGGACTTAACTGCATACAGACTGATACAGACATACGTACGCATTGACGCTTGATGTTTATTCGTCAGGCTAACCTGAACCTGTCGAAATGTATCCTAATACTTTTTACTGGACTTCGAGCACGTTCGATATTAGGTACATTAATTCATAACCGAATAAACCTGTCATCATAAGTTTTAATTAGCGTTGGTGGTGGTTGGTGTGGTTATTGGATCATTTGAACTTTAGATATATGTCTGTCGCGCTAGGTAGGTACCTATTCGATTATTTGAACTAGGTAGTTTGAGAAACATGTTGAGGAGTAACTTCAAATATATATTCAGTAATTAAAACAATAGTCCTCATAGTTCCACCCTCGTTCCCGTAATGCACCCTATTAAATATTCCTGGACCTAAACTAGGTAACCATTTTTATGAAAATCCCATCAGCCGGAGCTGAGACGTAACAAACATTAAAAAAAAAAAAGTGTAGACTGTTTGAATAATTCTTGTGATAATCAGGTAATGTAGGTATAGCATTCGAATGATTTCTGATGATGATGGCAAGATTGGCCCAAATCCAAATAATTGATACGGTACAATGTGAAAAAATTCAACAACGAACTAAAATAGCCCACGTCTAATGCTACAACACATCCAGAGTAATTATTATCTTGAAGACCGTTGGCCCACCCGATGAAGAAGCACTATAAGAAAATGTCTTCATGATATTTACATTCTTTTAATGAAAATGATAAATATTAATCTTAGTTTCAGTCGGACACTCATCGTCATCTCTTTTTTTTTATACGACTAATTCGGTAAACAAGCATACGGCCCGCCTGATGATAATCGGTTACTGTAGCCATATGGACGGTTGCAACACACGAAGCATCGCTCACGCGTTACCGACCTTTCCCCCTCCCCAATGAGCTCTGGCGAACTTACTCACGCACAGGAACACAACTTTACACAACATACAGTTCTTTGGCTGCGGTATTCTGTAAGGTGGAGGTAAGTATTTCCCCAGTCGAGGTGCTCTTTAAGCGAATAAACGCTACGCTCTACCTCTCTGAAAGGTATTTGTATTTTGGAATTGCTACCAAAATATGGACACGGTCAGTGATGATTTTGGACCAGCGGGGCCAGACGTCCTGATTTTCAGCCCAAAATTAAATGTGACAGGCTCAGTCCTGCTTTTCGAGGATTACTACAACGGTGAAATCATCGTTGGACAGACAGAAATGGCAACAGCTTATCCGTGACGCGTTTAAACACCGCAGTGGTAAGTAAATTTTTTTAGAACATGGTTGTCATAGACTAAAACCGTGGGCTAAAATAATTCCGGTCATAAATTTAAATTAACCACAATTTCATAATGATTTAATTAAATCTACCTATTAATAACACTTCTAATATACATTTAATTTGAAATGACGAGGAAAAGCTCTTTTGTTCATTTAAACAACACCCACAAATTCCCTGGAAATAATATGAATGTCATCACCCCATATTTTTTTTTATTATAATTATAGGTAACTTCTAACTATAATTATAACTATACATAGTTATAAAATAACCGCTTACCATCAGGCGGACCATATGCTTGTTTACCGAATTAATCGTATAAAAAGAAAAAAAAAGAAAAAAAGCTTACTAATTAGAATAGGTAGGAAGTTGTTTTCATTAAATATAATAATATATAACATTAAAATTTCCATAAGGTAGCAAATAGACTTACTAAAGTTGTTGAGATCTAAGAGGCCCATTTTGACAAGAGGGTGTCTCTTCTTGTCGCAATATGTTTGTCTCTTTTGGACACATTGATTGTACGGAAATGCCATACAATGCGAGGTCAGCTTATACTGGAAATGCATAGCTTAATATGTAGCCGTGTGTACATGTGCTGTCAAAATGGGCCTATTAAATCTCGCCGACTTTAGTTAGTAAATTATTTTAATGAGGTTTTTATTTGTGACTTCTTGATCAATAAACTGGATGGTAATAAGGTAAAGTAAACTGTAATTAAATCAGTTTAATTTGCAAAAATACTTGTAATTATGTGCAATTGTTTTAAAATCAGTCTAAAAACAGTAATACTTAGGTATACTAATAAATAAATCTGAAAGTGAGTTTGATTTTTTCTTAAAGTCAAAGTCAAAGTCAAGTCAAAGTCAAAGCCATTTATTCAATTTAGGCCCTAGAAGGGCACCTATGAAGGTCAAAGCTACTGAAGTTACCGCCAGTTCGTAAGTCGGCCTTCAACTGAGAAGAACAGGCAAGAAACTCAGCAAGGTTACACTTTTAAATTTTTTTTTTTTTTTTTTTTAACAATCTGACTATATACCTATTGGCTATATGGTGTGTAACTGTACATGCTTGGCGAACCGAGCAAGAGCCGAGCCACGAACGAGCACGATTCGCGTAGCGTGGACGGGCTAGCGAGCCTCGAATGAGCATTCGTAGCGTGCTCGACTGCGCTCTGCCCGATTGACAGTTTTTTAACGAACACAAGGCGCAGAACGCAGATTCGCATCGTGCTCGTTGTAGGCTCGTTAAGTAGGTACGTCCACGCTTGAAATCGCGAGCAACGAACGAATCCTTTTTCTTCGCATAGCATGGATGCACTGTTACATCTTGACACCTCAACGCAAAAACAAATTATGATAAAATTTGGCCTGCAGGTACATCATAACCTGGTATAATATATCAACATCATCACCCCATAATATCGCACTGGAGAGCACAGGCTTCCTTTCACAAATGAGGGTGAAAGGGAATGGGCAGATACTACACGACCCCACCACGCATGCTCTATGCAGATTGCTGGAGGTAGGCTAGTGGACAAAAAGCCACCTAGGAGGCCTCCAACTAGCTTAACGACTATCACAATTAAGTGATTGCCAGGAGCAACAGTTTCAGATGCCTTCAAAAGCACAGAAAACACTCGAGTTAAAATACCACTAGGTGGTCACCCATTTGGATACCGTCCACAATGGTGATTGCTTAACTTTACCATTTAATTAAGAAAGGCTAATCAAGCGACACCATGAATTCCGACAAATAGGATACCTTTTCTGCAGTGAAAGAGTAACATCCCTCTGTAATGTAGGTGAAACTTTGGGTGGCAAACTAGTATAAGATAAATAATAATAATAATAATAGTGTAAAGAATTGACTTTAATAAACGCTTACTAATTTGTTTGCGTTAACTATAAATTTGTATGGGAGAAATTAGTACCATGAGTATTCCGCTAGAGGCGCTGTGCCAATTCCTATAGGGAAGTGTCGTAAACGCAAACTAATTAGTTAGCGTTTGCAAACATCTATTCTTTACACTCAGGGTACAGACTAAATTTTTTACAGTCTGTGTGCCCTTTGACACAGGCCTCCTCCAACTCCTTCCATAATATTCTGTCCTTTGCAGCCCTTGTCCACAAAAATAATATGGTGACTCAATACAGACTATAATAGGTAGGTACTTGTAACAAGGTAAGTATGTCATGCATGTTGTGATAGGTATTTTGCAGTGTCTTCAATTCAATTCAAATAACAATGGTATATCTGTTTTTGTTTCAAGTGTATAATAGATATGATATGCAAATTCATTAAATACATATGTATACACATAATATTTATGTACAGGAAAATAACTTTTACAGATATTGCGATTATTGATTTGCTGTTAATTATCCTAGTTTTCATGAAAATGATTAAATTAATTGGCTAGTTTATCAAGCATTTGCCTACCTGTGAATCATGCTTTGTTTATGAGATTTTTGGTGCATGGAAATGTGTTTTTATTTTATTGTTATCAAGTAAGAACTATTTATGAAACTAAAAACAGTGTTAGGTGAAGATTACTCCTTAGTGCTGATTTTGGGTTAATCTTGAATTGTAGTAAATCAAAAAGTCATTTATTCAGTTTAGGCCCTGGTAAGGCACATAAGAACGTTAAATTAGTACAAACAGTTGAATTTACCACCGGTTCGGAATAAAACTGAGAAGATCCCGGCAATCAATATAATTAAGATTTTACCTACAAAATATATTTTGTATAGTAGTAGTAATAAATCACGTAACCACAGACTACCGTAACACATAAAATTCAAATTCTAACACCTTTGTAAATTCTGGAGACTAAAATATTGGCCATAAAATGTCATGGATTTACAAAGGTGAAATTAGAATGATTCCATAATATATCGTGCGATACTTACATTTCTCAAAATATTTCCCATAAAGTTTCTTCAACAATAGTTTGATGTCATAACACTTGTTTTTGAGAAAAACAAATAATTTCACTTGCTTCAAGTTTGAAAGTCAAAGAATAAAGAAAACTTAGATGAATAAAGTTTTTGTCGATTCTACAATTTTCTTTTTTCGATTATTTACGTCGTGAAGTTTGCAATCCAGAATTATTACTGATTTAGCGAATATTTCCAACCGAATGCAAGCGACACGTATTTTTCTAAAGCAAAACAATTTAAAATTATAACATATTCAGTACATACACAGAACCTTGTTGCTTTATTTCAACACAAAATACCTAACTGAATAACTGAACGAGCAATGCAAGGAGGAAAGTCTCCAGTATATAAGTTACTCTATGGAGGAAAGGAAAGAGATACTACAGACTACACCACAGACCACTATAGAGGATACCACAGATCAGAGGATACTTACACGCAGTGCTGCAAACTCCAACATGCAAAAAAGAAGTATATTTATGCCAAAAATCCAGGAGACAGGGGAAAAAAGAAGGAGAAATATAAAAAATACCCTTATTGGTTTCTTTAGAATAGGAGGATTTTTCTCTTTAATTTTAAGTTAGGCTGGTTTGGCAAACATCTTTTTTATTAGGTTTTATTTTTGCCAATTATAAGTCTAGTCACAAAATTGTACCTGACGGAGTGGACAAAGTGAATGTTTCACTTTAAAAATAAACTAAACTTATAACTTCGGTAAAATGTTGGTCAATATACTAAAACTTTTCACGGAATTTTTGAAACCACATGAAAAATCACGATACATGTAATTCATTCGATTCAACTTCACATGGCTTGATCTATATTTGATAAAACCCCAATTTTATGTTAAAATACATGACTTTGTCGAAATAAAATGAAAACGCAACGTCACTTTGCAAGTTTCACGGTTTAATTCGGAATCTGAATCACTTTACATTGATTTATTATTTTTTGAGAGCATTGATTGATTTATTTTATGTCAATAACAGGTGTTGTGCTTAGAAAAATATAAAATGTGGCTCACATCGTGATAATACAGGAGATTTTCATAAAATTGAAAAATAAATTGAAAAATATCCAAAAATCATGGATCTCCTGGAATAGAAGGAGAGTTTGCAGCAACGGACTACACGTATAGGAGGAATGCCGAGGAATGCAAGGTCTTCTTTCCTTCACTCACTCACTGGTCTTCTCTCTCTCTCATTGTCTCATTCGTTCGTCGGCAGTGTTGCCAACTGTTTAGCTAGCTGTCCGTGTCCTACAGTATACAGATTCAACATATAAAACCACACTAAAATCCTAAAAAAATCGACTTCAGAAAGAAATTAACTGAAAATTATGAAATAATATTTTTATATGTACACGAAATTAGCCAACAATAACAACGTAGAAACTCTAATATAATACTGTTTTGAAGTCGGTAGTATTAATGAACCTCATAAATCCCAAACCTTCCTTACTCTGAGTCCCAAACAAATTATTTGATTATTACGAACTCAGATTCACGGATTATGATTAAATAAGTACTACGTCAGATTACAGACAGATGGAGCGCGCCGAATACGAAAGTGAAGCCAAAAAAGCAAATATAAATTCAAAATGAAAGTTATATTTGCCTGGTTTAACAAACTATATTTAGTAAAAAAACACTTCTTTTTTAATAAACTTTGTTTAAACAAAGCAAATATTAATTCAAAAGCGAATAGTAGGTAACTGATTTTGAATTTGTATTAGCTTTTTTGGCCTCACTTCCGTGTTCCGCGCGCTACTAGTTGAAAGAGTCTCCAGCAGGAAGCATTTTCAGTTCTAAATTCCAGTAGGTATAAAGTCAAGTATAATCTGTATAAAGTATAGCCGTTGAAGACAGGATGAAGTACGCTGAGTACAGTGCTGCCTGATATAGCAGAATGTTTCCACAGACTATAAAAGGGTGTCATATTAAAAATACCGAACGCTCGTGAACGCGCGCTCACAGCATTCAAAACATACAATTTCAGAACCTTATAAAAACTGAAGAATACGTCAGGACTCTTTAATATTGTATAAGTTGACTCGCAAACAGGAATATTTGCTTTTTATTATTATTTTTCTCTCTTTAATCATAAATAGTATCTTTTTCAAAATAGTCAACCAAGAATCTTAATAGATTCTTGCAGGAAACAATAATGAGAAGTTTTCTTCTAGGTATTAAATTTTCCTTTCTTTACGTCTTAATAGATGGCGTTATGATGAGTGAAAATAACTAGCAAGCTGTCAGTTCAATAAAAAACTATGTACCTTCATAACTATTTGGCTTTATACTGGTAACAGACGTTCCAATGGTCGGACTCCTATTTATCCCAATGTCTTGTTGTTGGAACGTGTAGCGCGGCCAGACCCTCATAATTATTACTAATACCAGTTGGAAGCTTTCGACCTCTTGCCGCGCTACACACGGCCCTGACCATCAGACGTCCGACCGTCGGAACGTCTGTTACTATCATGTGTTTGTTTTGTTGAAAACTTTTTTGAATTTAGTTTAAGATTTTGGAATGATTTGTAAACTATTGAAAATGCGTGTTTTTGCAGTTGTACAAATAAGGGATGCCTTACATTTCCAACTGATGAACCATTAAGATCACAGTCAGCGGCGGCGTAAGACCTAAATTTTATGTGGGGATTCATTTTGCGGGGCCCTCTGCCAGCGCAAGAAGACGTATAACATAAATATTCAGGGCGCGAGGCCCCCTGGGTTGCGAGGGCATAGGCGGTGGCCCACATCGCCCACGCCTTACGCCGCCACTGATCACAGTGGATAAGAGCAACCAGGGTGGATGTCCAACGCAAAATTGGATGGCATTTGAGACAATATTCATGCTTATGTCCTAATAATTTTAAGGCTAGCGATTTTCAATCAGGTAGAATGCGACTTCTTATTTATTGACGGGCCAGTTGGCGCAGTTGGTTAAGAGTCTGGTAAAGATTCCACCTATTCACAAACAAAAAGTAGTATATGTATTATATCAGTTATCTGTTTTCCATAGTATGTACAAGCTCTGCTTAATTAGGGATCAGATAGATGACCCTGTTTGAGGATTTTCCCAGGATATTTATTATTATTTATCAAATTGGTTCGAATTATCAACAGTTTGACAGTTACAGTGCAATTAACTGACGAAAAATAGGAAATAAATTAATAATAATTATCATTGAGTAAAATATAAATTTTTGTCCACTTCATGATAGAGATTTTAAAGTTTTATTTTCGAAAATTGCAGAAATCGATGGTTGAGATGATATGCGATAAAAAAATTGTATCTCCATACACTGTATTTATAAAAATGTACAGTACAGTAAGTATACGTATAAGTACAGTAGATAGTGTGAAACTACGGTAGATCTACTATAATGACAGTTTATCCGGCAACACCGTATTCAGTACATTTCCCCTCATCAGCAACGGCTTACTTCATTTCATACCCTCTTCCTACTAGTAGCGCCACAAATTTTACGCCTTTAAGGTGGATGTTCCGCATGAAGCGGGAAATTTGAAATTTTCAGATTTTTTTCTATTTTTACCTTCTTATTTTTATATTTGGCAACCAAGCCCAAATTAGGGCTAATTTCTGCCAGTATCGAGTTATATTATAGTTTCCAGTCACAATAAATCACTTTCACATTATAGTTTGATTATAGTCCTCAGTGAGTACAGTTTTACTACAATTGTGGTCATTGTACTAAAACTCTTCACGGACTTTTCGGAGACAACTTGAAAAGTCACATTTCATTTCACTTCACTGGTGCACATGGATGATCTTTATTGGGTAAAATACCACTAAAATACATAATAAAACTCAAAATACACAAAGAATCATAGCGAGAACCATACATTGATTTGTACAAAAAAAAATGAGCATTTTGAATCACTTCCAATGTTTAGATTATATTATTTACCAGCAACATAATTAAATTAGGTAGGTACTTACTTGAAATATTTTATAAACTCCGCGAGCTCCGCAAGACATTGTTGTATATATGTTTTGAAAGAGCACGACGTATTCCAACATATTTCGCTGACTTCAAATCGGTGTCAGATTAGAGTTATTTCATAATTTTTTGTGTATTTTGAAGTCGTTTATTTTTAATTACTTTTTATTGGTGTTTATTTTGAAGTCGTTTATTTTTAATTACTTTTCATTGTGAGTTGGTAATATTGTACGGAACCCTCCGTTTGCGAGTCCGACTTGCACTTGGCCGGTTTTTTATATACCTAAGCTAAATTTACCATTCTGAACAACTTTTTTTACAGGACCAAGGGATCAACTCATTTTTTTTATAGCATTTTGCTTTTTAAAAGACCGGTTGCAGTGGCTGGTAAGATACCCTAACAATAACAGTTCGATTCGCATCGCGGAAAGACATTTGGGTGTATATGCAAGTTTCTGTTTGTCCTGAGCTGGGTGGAAATTATCTTTGTAAATATAGGTAGGTATATTTAAATCGTAGTATCTCTACTTAGTTTGGGCTAGTCATGTTAGCATGTGTAATGTATGTCCCAAGATAATATTTAAAAATATGTTGTCTTTTGTGGATTTCTTCAGGGTCGGCATCGCGCGATGGATACGTTACCCCTGTACCCCGATTGTAAAGAATTGACGTTTGTAAACGCAAACTAATTAGTTTAGACACTTCCATAGGAATTGGCACAGCGCCTCTAGCGGAATACTCATGGTACTAATTTCTCCCATACAAATTTATAGTTAACGCAAACGAATTAGTAAGCGTTTATTGGCGTCAATTCTTTACACTCGGGGTACTGGTGTTGCAAGCGTCCATAGGCTACGGAAACTGCTTACCATCAGGCGGGCCGTATGCTTGTTTACCAACATAGTGTGGTATAAAAAAAAATGTGCAGCTCCCAGAGGCGAAGAATGAATTACACTACCTATAGGTATATTAGACTACCTATAGGTATTATAGTTATTAAAAATGTACACATATATGTAAGGATTGTGTGTTTTTTCATCAACTATGATATCCAAGTAACCTGTAGGATGAAGTTTGTAGGTTCTTATCTAAAAGTCTAGTCACAAAAGGCATCCTATTCCCGTTCGAGAGTAGACCTTATTCCGTGATATGTCTATGATAACTTCATGGTCATATGGAACATAAAACAATTACTTAAACCAACTAAAGCGAGTAGGTCTGGTACCTATCTGGGAATTGGGATACGACACGACGAACAATCCTAGAACATCAAATTATGAAACTACTGTGCGATATCAACATTATTTATGTTAGTTACTTGATGTCAAATAATTATGTATGTTTCGATGACCCCAATACTGTCATATCATGTCTACATGAGACATCACACTGGCAACGGCTGATAATTAGTATATACAAGTACTACCATGCAATAGGTAGCTATAATAGAGCGTTACTTAACGACTGTTAGATATAAGAAATGATAAGCTGATAATACTTAATGATTACTGTCAAAATAAACTTTAACTTGGTATATGTGCTAGATAAATTAATAGGTCGCGGTCGGTACGTATGTACAAATACATCCCACCAAAAACATTTTCATGTAAAATGTTGCCAAGACGAGACCATATGGCTCGCACTGTCAAAAAGTTATAAGATCTCATGTAGAGCCAAGCTTATTAACTCTGCACGCTCTAACTCTACAAGCCCTAACTCCACAAATTCTACACCTTAGTAATGAAAATGTTTTAGGAGTTGCTTATGTTTTTTTATTTCTTAAAATTTGTTTGTTTGTTAAAATTTTATATTTTTTTGTTGTTTGTGTACTAATACAAGCTTACATACCAAATTTCAGCATTCTGGGCCTTCAGGAAGTACCCTAACCCCCTTATTAATAAATAAGGTGTAAGTCAACTATAGTAATACCTTATAGGTAGGAACCTAAGTTTTAAATATGTCACTTTCTAATGTCATATATACAAAAAGGGCTGGTACCTAGGGGTTACGGGAGGGGGTAAGAGTTTTGGTGAGTCAGTGACGATATCGGGGTTTTTTTAATATCAATAAAATCTAAAGTATAAGAGCTATATTATTGAAACTTCATATATGTTTTAATAAGTTCACTATTGACATCATATTCCGAGAAGTTAATTTATCTGGTATAATCCAAACACAAGTTATGATGGTTCAAAACCGACGAAGCGGTTCGAGAAAAGGTAGGTAGTGTGCCCTTGCGCTTCGCTTGGCTCGCCTTGGCGGGGTACAGATAAATATTTTCATCTGCGCATTTAGATAAGTACGGCGGATAGTCATCTGTCTGTCCCATGGAAATGTTGAATAGTTTCAGTCATTGCATTGAGGTTGAGTTATCTGGAGAACTAGGTATATTTTCATTGGATGTTAGAGTGGCTATAAACGCTCGTCTGATTACGTTGACGTACCTATTAATGTGTTTAACTGATACCACAATTATCAGTTACGTTCGTAACGCATTCAAAGACTGTTGTGACATTTAAAATTGACTTGTCTCATATTTGTTTTAAAGTTTTCACATTTGTTTATCGAATTTTGCAGAGGATGGCGAATACGAAAGAGATAAAATCAAAAGTGAAAAAGGAGGGCGAATTCATTCCCCCTGATGGAGGTTGGGGGTGGATGATCGTAGTTGCTGCTGGATTTTCAAATGTGAGTTTAACCATTCAATTTTTTTCAATTTTCCTCCTTAATGCTATCCTTAAGTTTTATTATTATCAGGTACTACTAGAAAGAATATCTTTATAAGCTTTTATTGTTTAAAATATAACAGTTCAAGTATTTGTGGTTTACTTACTTGATCCAAAAAAATATTTAACTTCCCTGTAAATTTATTATGTTACAATATAAATTAAAAAATAATAATGAAGAGAAAACATAGAGTTAAAAAGAAACCTCCTTATCTTCTCATTCAGAACATTGAATCCACAGGCGCACTCATACATTTTTCCATGTACCTTACTAACTCCAATTGCACACAAATAAGGCCAAACAAAGTCTCCCTCACCGTTGGCGTAGCTATCACGCCGCTGCCTGTTCGATTCCCACCCAGGACATGCATTTGTGTGCGTGAACAATTGCATGTCCTGAGTCATGATTTAGTAATTATGTAAGTATATAAGAGTGCATTTAAAAAAAAAAGAACATTATTGTTACGTAAAAGTAGTAATATCAGTTATCTGGTTTCCAGAGTACAAGCTACTTTGGGATCAGATAGCCGTGTGTGAAGAATGTCCCCAGGCTGTATACATAATTTTATTAATACCGCCATACCCGGGCGAAGACTACCAAAACATGATGAAAGGCGCCGTTTATGAAAAAGGCTAGGCTGTTAATTAAACGGCTAATCATACTTGCAACATATATATTGGTTTACGGTACATAGGTATAGGATATAAATTCACGGAAAAGCTACCCCAAATAGGGTTATTTACGAATGGCCACATGATTACAAATACCTAGTATGTTATTTCTATCATTACAAATAAATAGTAGGTAGGTCATAGGTAGGTACTTTACGTAGCTGGCCACAGACTCGGCGCCCGTGCTGTTGAGGAAAATTACAATGAACATAATGCATCTACTGTCAGCAATCAATTAAAGCTTCTGTTGCGACAGCAATAAGGTTTTCTTTATAATATACACTCATGTGCAGAATACATACATAATTATAATTCAGTTTATTATTTACATTACAACACAAACGTGACCAATATGCAACCATGAGTCACTGCATTTATCAATGTTTCCAATCCTATTAATCTATACTAATATAGGTATGTAGTAATATAATAAAGGTATATTTTTTTTTGTTTGATTGTTTTTTGTATTGCTGTCCTTTGACTGTTTGAAAACCCGCGCGGGCGAGGAAAAACAATAGAAATCAATTATTATTTTTTAACCGCAAGTCAAGGGATTAAAAGCGATAATCTCTGGAACTGCCATTCGGATAAGAACAATACTTTCACTAATATGAAGCGACATTATCCCCGAGTGTTATGGGCTACTTTATATCCAGGGAACGCGGGTGAAACCACTGGTACAGCTAGTAATATAATAAAATGCGAAAGTTAATTTGTTTATTTGTTATTACCTACTGAAGCCTCAACGGCCCAACAAAACAAATCGAGATGAAATTTGGGACATCGGTAGATCCATAATCTGGAAAAACATACAGGATATTTTTTCATCCCGGGAAAATATTAGATCCCTCGGGTGAAACCGTGGGGAAAAATGAGTACAAAGTTGCTAGTGTGATTATGTACAGACAGCTACAGATCAAGCTATACTTTCCAATATAAGCTGACCTCTCATTGTACGTAAATCCTATACAATGCGAGATCAGCTTATACTGGAACGTATAGGAAATATATAGTTCATCTATCCGCACCGGCCGCACCGCACGCACGACACGCGCGGCACGCTACGGATTGAAAGAACCAGTGTTGCCAGATGCATTGAATCTTTTGTCTGTAGTAGAAACTGCTAAAATCTGTATGCTATTTTAACTTGAAATCTGTTTAAATCTGAATGGTCAAAAGAAACAAAACAGTATGAAATACCTACTTACCTGCCTTATGCAGTCAAGTTACTTTGTTCTACTTCTTTGTAGAACAAGGGGCAGGATTAATTATCGTACATTAAATAAAAATTAAAAAAAATGTAATGTGGTCATTTGTTTAATTAATGCGAATTCTTCAAAACGGGCGTGAAGAGGTTTCTTCAGGGTCAGCAACGCGTGAGTGATACCCCTGGTGTTGCAAGCGTCCATATGCTACGGTAACTGCTTACCATCAGGTGGGCCGAATGCTTGTTTGCCACCTTAGTGGTATAAAAAAAAAACAACAGAATCGGCACCTTTATCAATACCATTAAAAGTTTGTACGATGTCATTTTAGGACACATAAGTTCATCTCGACTCGAGAGCGCAGTATGTTGGAGAGCACGCAAAAATCTTTAGTTGGGGTATTTCCAGACATTAAAAAAGAACTTGTTTTAAAAACGAAAAGAAATTTTAAAGAATAGATGCAGGCAACTTGGCATTGTGTAATTTATTTTGTTACGTTCCCTTTTAAGCCGATTATGGTAATTTAATCAAAAGAATTAAAAAAATCTGTATCCAGTGCTAATATGTATCCCACATCAAAAATCTGCATAAATACGGAGAAATCTGTATATATGGCAACGCTGCCGGTAGCGAAGTAATCCGTGTGAAGCCACTGGTAAGTTCGCAACGCATTTCTTGTAATGCCGCCGGTGTGTTCGGTGCGGCCGGCACCGATATAAGTCCTATAAAAATTCATACAAAGCAAACGAAAATCTGGCGCAATCCGTGCGTGCGGTGCGGATAGATGAACGCACACCTTAATGCAGATCTTTCGTCTTTCCAGCTATCAGCATTACCTATACTCCAACAGTTCGGTCTGCTGTTCCGCGACAAGTTCGCTCGGCTTGGGATCACCAGCTCGCAGACGACCACTATTATCAACATGAATTCCGCCCTGACCTCTTGCGTCGGTGCGTGACGCGCCCTGCATGGTAACTCTCTGATACCATACCGGCCCCTTCATAATTACCGCTATTTATTCAACCATTCCACATCATCATTATCTCCCAATTTCTCTTCAGCGCTCTTAATTACTCGCGCGTAAACCACTTCAAACCTAAAGCACAGAATAAATAATAGTAGGTACCTACTAACGTACCTAAAGGTGTCTTTTGGTTTGAGGTGGTTTACGCGCGGGTGATACGCCGATGTTGCAAGCGTCTATAGGCGTCTATGGTAACCGCTTCCCATCCGGCAGGTCGTTTCGTATGCTATTTTAGCCAAATATTCATGATTTGATAGATGCTTTCTTTAATTGCTGGATCCTTAAACATAGTTGCTACTAGTCTATTCTGTGCGACTAGTTAAAATTATTGCAGTGTAGGTATCAAAGTACGCTCGAGAAATACTCTTACCGACATATAATTTAGTAGCCCAATCACGAAATATCATACTATGAATGTACAATGAAGTGTTTTCAGTAAAGAGTTTTACACTGAATTTGGTGTCTTAAGCCAAGGTTAAGGGTGTTAAAAAAAACGGATATATTCTCGCTAACAAAACACTGTCGCTCAAATCGGCCACCACGCTGTACGTAAGTACCTACAAGCCGGCACGCACACATTCACACATTAGTCGAGCGCGGGTGGCGCGGGTAAACGGCGACAATCAAAGACTTGATGATACCTTGAAAGATTTTCCCGAGGAATAGCCAACTAATGTGTGCATGATGAGAGGTGACCGACTCTCATAGACACAGTTTTTTGTTAGCGCGAATATGTCCGACGTAGTCTGTGCTCAAACGTGATAAAATCAGGTCACAGACAGGGTTATCATCTTAAAATGTAGCAATTTTCAATGGACAATTTGTGTTAAAAAAAATATTTATATTTATACAAAAAAAAAACATCATCATCTGCCTGCCCTGTTCCCAAACATTTGTAATCTCTTGAACATAATTATAGTTGTGATAATACACATAAGTTGAGTGATGCCCAGCGTGTTGCAAGCGTCCATATAGCTGCTACGTTAACCGCTTGGACCGTATACCGACTCGGTCACAAAAAAACAAAAAGTTCTAATTTACCATTGTCATTCGGAAATTACGTTTAACAATTTATGTGAACTCATTCACGCTATTGAATAAATAATTGTAAATTCTGGAGCACTTGAACATAATCCTTTGATAATAACATTATCAGGTTACATTTATTTTGCGGTGGATAAGAAATTGGCATTTAATCCATATTTTTGCAAGGTATTTATTATCAGCGATTAGGTACCTACTTTATATACATTTCAAGGTAACCTACACCATCTACGCTGCACTGCACTACTCATTAAAGCAAAGATAAAACTGAACCCGAGACCGGTGTTGTTTGTTTATACAGAATGGATATTTGGTTAATTAGTCATAATTATGACAAACCTTATTTACGTAGAATGTTCCTGTAGCCCTTTGTCATACTTTATCACTTTCCACTTAATTAGATAAGAATTTATACCTTCTGCACCATTTTCCTTTGTTCTCTGTATTACAAATTCCCAGGGCCCCCATTTCTTGCCGAAGTCTGCTCAGTTTAAGTCTATTCCGACTGTATGTACCAATTTAACGTTCATAAGTGCCTTACCAGGGCCTAAACTGTATAAATGATTTTTTGATTTTGATTTTCTGATCGTCAAAATGTCGCATAGACATTTACCAAAAAAAACATTGCGGATAACATAAATATCTATTTCTACGTTTTGACAGAATACCGCCATGTTTATCTTCAAATGTCTATTCGACATCGATGTCGAAAGCGCGAATTGGGGGCGTATCTTGGCCTATTACTACTCAAAAGGATATTAAAATCAGAAGTTTGTAATGCCTCATTACTATGATATAAAAATAGGCACACTCCAAAAGATTATTTCAAATGTAGGTTTTTGTTTTCAGGATTAGCAAATGGCCCAGTGTTCAAAACATTCAGTTACCGGCAAGTATCGATAACGGGAGCAATTGTAGTGTTCATATCGCTGATGTTAACAACATTTTCCTACAATTTCATCACTTATCTTGTGTCGTTTTCGATACTTTATGGTGAGTTTTATTCCTTTTCACTAACATTAACCACTTTAGCTTTAACTTTATTTAGGAGATAGTGAGTTTTCATCTCATCTCAGAGTCATCATAATTATTATAAATATAAAAGTTTGTAAGTTTGTCACTCAATCACTCATAAACCACTGAACGGATTTGGGTAATCACAACCCGTTTGTCAAACAGATAATATTTTCGTTTTCAATAAATAAATAAATATCCTAGGACATTGTTCACGCACGGCTATAAACTAAGCGTATCTTGTACTATGGAAGCCGGGCAAATCCGTTTGAGCCTAAGTCTAAATATGAATTTTGAGTAGTATATTTACAAACTAAAAGTAGTATAGTAGGTAGGTATATCAGTTGACTATACTATACTACTTTGTTGTGTTACTAGTTCTTTATGGGCTACGGTTGCTGATTGTTCTTTTCAAATAAGCGAAATCTATAAATAATAATGTATACAGGAAATTATTACTGACTATCGTCGTGTGAATAAAGGTCAATTAAGATAAAATCTAGAATCATGTTTGTCATCCATTATAATTATTATAGTTCTTAAATATACTGTATGTATTGTAGTTAAGTATAAATAAGTAGGTATCTCTTAATTCTATCAATGGTAATAAGCATCCCTCTCACGAAATTTGCCATTTTTAATAATATCTTTATTGTTTTTATTTGCACCCATGGTTCCTCCAAACTGGTCAGAAAAAGAACGAACCCAACGAATTGGTTTGACTAATATTGAAGAAATAGTGAGTTTGGCCGTGTCGTATCCTACAATGAATAGGCTTGAGATTTTGGTAAAGTAAAACTTCTGAGGAAACCGGTATTAAGGTACTTTGTACTACAGTACCTCTCTGGATAGCAACCACCCTCAAGCTTAAAAACTGCCATTAGGCATCTATATGTATGTTCCAGGCTTCCAGCAGCTGCAATTGGAAGCCAGTTCCGTTTTACGCATGCTTACCCTACTAAGCCTACCCGCGCACTAGGCAGCCGAAGTATTGATAGGAATTCGTGGCTGCCTAGTGCGCGGGTAGGCTAGTACTTACAGACGTCACTTAGTATCTAATTTCTAATTAAAGTATCTTCATCTTTGTTTATTGAATAGTAATGGAAAGAGACAGGGTTAGAGATAAGAGATAATTAATAAATAAGGTTATTTGACGACTCCGAGTGCGGTTGTAAGCCACGTTGGGACGTTACTTACCACAGTGGGATTGTAGTCAAACATCAGAGTATAGGTACCTCCTTATTTAAAAATGTCTATGATACGTACCAAAATCATGACACTTTACATGTGCAAACTATAAAGTAACTAATTAACTAAAGTCGTAATATTTTTCTACTTTCAGGTGCTGGCTATGGCATCAGCAGTTCAGCTAATGCTCTAGCTTTAAATACATATTGGAAGGAAAGGAGAAGATTAGCAACAGGCTTATCTTGGACAACAACAGGACTTGGCCCTATGTTATGGCCACACATAATAACAGCACTCTTCGCTGTTTTTGGAGAAACTGGTGCAATTCTTATCATCAGTGGAATATCACTTCACGCCATTGCCTGTGCACTTTTGTTACAACCAGTTGAATGGCATACTAAGAAACCAAATCCTAAAGAAAAAGATGCAGAAATGTTACTCATACCAGAGAAAGATCAGCAAATAACAAATGAGAAGAAAGCTGAAAGTGGTTATTTTAGTCGAGTATCAAAATTCAAGAATCTTAGTGCATTTTCAAGTCAATATTTGTATAATGAGGACGATCCAATAAATACAGGCTATGAAATAACAGACCCCGGTGTACCTATGATGTTACGAGCTAATGATGGTTATTTCAGTCAATCGCGGCAGTCGAAAAGCAGATTGTCTTCAAGAGAGGGTTCCAACAAGAACTCACGACTTAATTCTAAAAAACCTTCGATGACAAATTTATTAGAAAACCGTTCTCGCAAATCATCAACCTTATATTTAAATGAATCGAAAAAGAATTCATCAGCCAATTTAGGAGCCCTAGCTCAGGAGCGAGAAAACTACAAACCAAAGAGAAAGACTTCTATTAATTTAGATACTCAAATTCCAGAATCTGAAATTGAAGATTGTCCTACACTTAAAGCACCGCAAGATTTGAGAGCTGAAGAAAAAGTTGCTGTAGAGAGTATCGACCCAGTAAAAGCAAAAATAATTGCTGATAGAGCTGAAAAACATTTAGCTGGTAGCAAAAGTCTCAAATCGTTCAAGATGGACGGTCAATATGGAGAAAAGTATGGCAAAGATAATCACAGCAACATATCGGTGAAAAATCAAGAAGATCACGACGAGAAGCAATATTTAAAAGATAATCACAGTAACCAATCATTTCTTGGCAGGAACAGACGAAAATCTAATCATTTTAATTACGAAAGTGAAGTTTTGAAGCAAGCTTCACTAAAATTGGAACAGTATTTAAAAGAAGAAACTGAAAGTAAAGTTCAAACTGATAAAGTTATGTTGTTATTGACTCAAATGAGTGAAGATGGTAATGATAATGTATTTAATGATAAGAAGGAATTGAAAGAACTGGATAAAGATGATGAAGACGAGGAAGAAAACTTAACATTTTGTCAAAAACTTGCTATTTTCTTTGATTTAGACCTTTTAAAAGATTTTACCTTTATTAACCTAATGTTGGGTATAACGTTAGCTAATTTTAATGAATTAAACTTTTCAATTTTAACGCCATTTATTCTTGGAGACTATGGTAAAAGTAAATCTGAGGTGGCTTTATTTATGTCACTATTAGCCGGGGTTGACCTTAGCGTCAGATTCTGCATACCGTTTGTTGCGGGGAAAATTGGATGGGACAATAACTCCTTCTTCCTTTTTGGAGTCTTATCAATGGCTTTAGGAAGAGTTGGTAAACATACTACTTTAAAATTATTACCAATTAAAACATCGGTACTGACTCTAATTTTTTTGTAAGTTATGTTTTTTGTTTTCTTTTTGTTTCAGTTTTAGCATATTGTCAGACGTACTACGTTGTACTTCTGATTGCTGTGATCATAGGGTTTGGAAAAGGCCTACGGACGGTGTTCATGGCTTTAGTTATTCCAACACACGTACCGTTACATAAACTGCCTGGAGCGACAGGCATTCAACTGCTCACAGCCGGCATTGTGTACCTCACATTGGGACCTATTGTTGGTGAGTCGTATTTGCAATCAAATAATAATGTGCATCAAGACAGACCTTATTACGCAATAATATGGGCTAAACTACTGATGATACTCTTTTTAACCGACTTCAAAAAAAAGGAGGAGGTTCTCAATTCGGCTGTATTTTTTTATTTTTTTATGTTTGTTACCTCATAACTCCGTCATTTATTAACCGATTTGGAAAACTATTTTTTTGTCTGGAAGGGTACCCTTCCCGTTTGGTCCCATTGTCATCAGATCAGGATTTGATTACTTTTTAGTGTGTTTGAAGGCGGTTTAAGTTTTTTGTAAAACAGTCCAATTATTAATGTATGTAATTGTTCTTGCCTCTCAGGTTGGATCAAAGACAACGCTTCGCCAGCAGTAACACTGCACTGTCTGAACATATTCACTTGGCTGACGGCTTTATCATGGGGATTGGAGAAATTCATCGCATCAAGAAGACATAAAACAGAACAGGATATTGTGAAGGCGTGAATTATGAAAATGCCTTTAGAATTTAGTAACAATTTATTAAAACAACAAAAATATTCGTGATTGTTTTTATTTATCATTTTCCAAAAATATTTTCATTAGGCTCCAGTAGTTGTTTACAATGATCTTTCTATCTAATTCATAATTTATGCAGAACGATTAATATTTTTGTAATTCTTATTATAAAATATTATACACGGTACCTACACTATGACCCAAAGTGTGTTTGGAAAGGGCAAGAAAATATTAAAAGACAAATAAGATCAAATTCTACCTACTTCAGGTAAATAAATGCACGTGCCAAAGCCTGCTCAACAGAGAGTTTCTATTCGGTATTTGTATTTGCATTTTATAAAGCCGATCTAAACCAAAACCGCGCGAAGGCCGGAAAGTTGATTGAGGAAACACGCATCTTAATTTGAAATGAAAGAAAATACGAAAATTGAATTAAAGTAGATATCCTCCGACTGAACCGGGGCTATTAACCAATGATCTCGATTAGTCAGTGTCGCTGTCGACAGAGGCCAAGTCATGTCACTAGGAAAGGGTCACACAGAATTAAATTTTGTCAGTGCCTACGCATCAGACCCATATTTTTGATAAATAACATGGCTTGGTTTGATGCTTGGTTTTATTTGAACCAGTATATTTCAAGGTGTAATGTGTTTTTGTGATTGACTACAGTGATAATAAAATGCCAGTGAGTGAAAACTTAAGTAAACGTAAAAATGTTGCTAAATTTTGACGGAATTCATTTCTTTTATTTAAAATACACAGTAAACCTTTTATATAAACTTATAGCAAAATTTGAATCAGTTTATTTTGATAGTAGCCATAAAACAGGAGTAACGTACCTTATGAAACTGTTGAATAAGTACATCCGATTGAACGACATTCGGGCCGATCGCGGGCATAGATAACAATTGATATAAGTATTTTATGCTATTCAAAGGGTTAAGATTTCTTAAATTAGTAATTATATATAATCCAAACTTGAATGAAGCAGGAGTTTAAATCAAAACTTTAGTAGCTAGCTCATTAAACATAAAGAACCTAAAGAGATTATGAAATTAGAATCATACAGGAAATCGTATTATCACACGTAATTGAGTATTCTCATTTTGATGGACTAAGTGGTCAATTACAATTATAATTATAATAATAAATTTATCAATTAAGTAACGTTTTAATATAATCTGTCTTTATATAAAAATGATAAGTGACTTAAAATATTGCGTGACCGTTTTATCATTGATAAAGTAAAATTTGGATGTTGGCTTGGTAGGAACTTTATCTATTTCAAGAAATTTATCGATCTACCAATAATTAGACCAGAACTGTAAAAGGTGTTTGAACCTATAATGTTATGCTATTGATGGATGTGCCCCAAATAATGTTGTTATCTGCTGCGTTCTGCTTCAGTAGGTACCTATAGTTGAATATTGCTCTATGATAATTTATGATAGTTTTATGTAATGAGCATTTTGCTCAATATTGTGTGCTAATTTTAAGTATGGTCAACTTCTTAAATGGCAAAAACAACTACAAGAAACTAGAAATAATGTTTAGGTAGGTATGTAATGGGCAGCGTTCGGGAAGGTACGGCATATCTTCACGTCCAAAATACCTCAGAGTCTGAAGACAAAGGTCTTCAATCAGTGCGTGTTACCAGTGATGACATACGGGACAGAGACGTGGTCTTTCACTGCTGGCCGCATAAATAAGCTCAGAGTCACTCAGCGAGCTATGGAACGAGCTATGCTCGGAATTTCTCTACGTGATAGGGTCCGAAATGAGGACATTCTTAGGAGAACAAAAACGACGGACATAGCTCGTAGAGTTAGTAAGCTGAAGTGGCAATGGGCAGGCCACATCGCTCGAAGAGCCGATAACCGATGGGGAAGGAAGGTTCTCGAGTGGCGACCACGTACTGGAAAGCGCCGAGCGGGACGACCTCCCACCAGGTGGACCGACGACCTGGTCAGAGTCGCTGGGCGCCGCTGGATGCAAGCGGCCCAGAACCATTCGAAGTGGAAATCAATGGGGGAGGCCTATGTTCAGCAGTGGACATCCATGGGCTGATATGATGGAGGTATGTAATTGCCATAGTGCTTGTGAACTAATAGCGATCTGTTGCAAAGAAAATTAGAAAACGATACGACTGCATCAATGTCAGCGTTAGAAACAAGACTCTATGCAACTCTATGCTAGATTAATGGCACTATCTACTGATCTTATCTAGTATCTACATGTAATAAAACTGTAGAACAGGCGTATCTGTACATTGAAAATATTTACCAATGATCCATGAAACCATGACCGGTGATGTGAGAAGAATAAATCATACGTTAAAAAAATTACCATCGCTCTTGTTGCAATGATATAGTAGTAGGTAGATATACGGGTGAAGGATGGGTAGTATTGTTATTGTTACACCATATATGGATGATAATCAAAATTCTGGGGGTATGATGTCAATAGTGAATTCATTTAACATATTAAGTTTCTATAACATAGCTCTTATACTTTAGATTTTATTGATATCAAAAAAATCCTATTTAGTCACTGACTCACTGATGATCATAAAAACTCTCTCTCTCTCTCTCAACTATGACACAAAACTGAAATTTGGTATGTAAGATTTTATTAGTACACAAACAACAAAAAAAATATAAAATTGGAACTTTTACCAAAAAAAAAAAGAATCATACACGCCTTAATTCCACAAGCCCTAACTTCACAAACTATAAACACCGTACTCAAAATATGTGACTTGGCCGTTTCGCTACAACAAGAACTATTGTAGTACAGAAACGTAATTAACAGTATATTCATTTTTCAACTTATGCCCATGTGACGGTAGCGAAACGGCCGAGCCACATATTTTGACTAAGGTGTAGAGTTTGGGAAGTTAGGGCTTGTAGAGTTAGGGCGTGTAGAGTTATAAGCTTGGCTCTACATGAGATCTGATAACTTTTTGACAGTGCGAGCCATAAGGTTTCGTCTTGGCAACATTTTACATGAAAATGGTTTTGGTGGGGTAAGCTTATCCCAGATAAATATGAAGTAACTACGTATCTTGCATCCATCTTGATGATAGTGGTGGTGAAGTCGAAAGCCGTGTCGAAAGCAGTGGTTCTGCAATGGTAAACATTCTGGATTAAACCATATAATGATACGGTACTGCCCAGTGCCCATTGAGATTGCCTATTTATAACTGGAAATAAAATACAATAAAGGGAAATCTTCGATGAGATAATGCTTTTTTTTTTTTTTGCTGAAAAGCAAGCTGGCATGTCCATTCCATCTGATGGTACCAGGGGGTTACCAAAGTGTTGCCGACCAATACAAAGCCAAGAAGAAGCTGAATTATTTGTTTGTTCATTTAACTAAAATAATTACCGAATTTTACATGATCACCAGTTTGGATTCACAAAAGGACGGTCTACGACAGATGCTGGCGCTAAACTTTTAAAGCATATTTTTGTGAGAGCTCTCAAGACGCGGTTGGCGTATTTTGTTTGGTTTTCAAGGCAATGTTAGGCCTAGTTTCATTTTTGGATTATAATAATGATGTGCCCTATATGGAAAACATATTGTCTGATATAGTCTTAATTGTTGATGACACTTCACTCTAACGTAAATGAATGACACCTTATCAACTGTATCAAAATAATTTGCCACTAATAATCTTTTAATTCCTGCATAACTACTTAAGTACATAATCCTATGTTGCTAAGAGTGATTCTCATATTATAGGTAATATGCTAGTGAGATAGGAGACTTCAGCTTTTTTCAACTTAACACTAGTTAGACACTAAGCTACATTTTTAAGGTTCAAAAGTCAATTGAATTAATGAGTTTTGAATTTGAGACTTTATTAGTCACTAATATGTAGAGTATGTTAGCGGGTTCTTTATCAAAATTTATGTTATATGATGCATTCACAGATTTCGATGATGTTGAGTTATACATATACCCCCTTATTAATAAATAAGGTGTAAGTCAGTATTGTAACACCCAGGTATTAAGATAGCCCCAGCCCTTTTTGTTTACATGACATTAGAAAGTGACGGATATATTTAAAACCTAGGTATTACTATACTTGACTTATTTATTAATAAGGGGGATAGATTGTAGTATGCCTTTATACAAAATAGTAAATTGCCCTGAGAAAACTATTAATTTTCTCCTAAGACGTGTGAATGTGATCACGTGAACCGTAAGACGAGCTAAGACCTTCAGCTACCAGGTAAAATTACGACTGCCCAAATTATCCCCCTTTATTCCAACTGTATTAATGTTACGTTGCCATATATAAGTAGGTACCTAGATGATATAGTATCTAATAGCTAAGGACTTTCGTCAATCAACCTCGATTGTTCAAAGCTAGTTTAAAATTCTAAATTAATTAATTGGAAACAGGTATTGGTTTAATTTCCCAAATAATCGGGGTCTTAGCACTGATTTATTTTTATTTATTTAAGCAGAACTAGATGTCTACATTATAAGCACATTGTAAAACGTTATTGATAACAAACCACATTATTAAAGTCAAACCGATAACAGGCGTCGGAGTATCTACTGAGAGTCTACTGTCCTAACATTACATGCAGACAGAGCCGCGAACACTCGCGCATAGCTCGTTACTAGTGTGTGTTAAAGACGTAATAAGTATCTGCGGGTCAACAATCTAACAAGTGCAATACATAGGTACATTACTAACGAAATTGAATTCAAAAGTTTGTTACCAATAGTGAATAAAGTGATCAAAAAGGATTCCTGACTCAAAATGTGTTTAAATGGTGACTTGACGTTGAATTGAAGAAAAGAAATGTGACTCGTCCCATCTGATCATCATCACAATGTCGTATACTGCAACTACCAAAGTACCACCCGATGGAGGATACGGGTGGGTCGTCACATTTGCGTATGCTCTAAACAATGTAAGTTGACGTAAACATAGATTAACTAACACACACAATTATGACAAATTATGTTAATTATGATTTTGATATATCCCCTATTGTTATCTATATACTGATACGTAATTCCATTATTTTTTTAATTACCTACTTCTGAATTAAATAAAAACATCATCTGGGATTAGCGAAAATGATTTATCATGAAAACACAATACTTTCTTGAATATTGTATATTTTCAAGCAATTCGTTATTTTATCCGAATTCAAAGATCATATATTATCATTAGCTCGTTCTAGATAATTATGAAACATTATTTGCATTTCATTAGCAACTGTTGATATTATGATAACTACATTTGACATTTCTATCAAAGAAGGGAAGGGTAATCACAATTAAATGTTAGTTGCATTTAATAGCCTACATACTTATTACCTAGAGCAAATTCACATGCTGTTGCCCTTAGATCTAACCATTCAATGGTATTTTTATCTATAATGAACTTTCACTTATCCATATTACAGGTAGTAGTCCTGCCTCTAATTGCTGGGTTTGGACTAGTATTTCAAGAAGCCTTCGATGACACAGGCCTTTCCATCACCCAGGGCACTCTTATTATAATACTCAACCATAGTATTGGGATGCTCCTGTCATTCTTTGGAGGCCCTCTACTACGACGATTTGGATATAGAAAAGTAGCAGTCAGTGGGGCCATACTTATCTCGGCAGGTCTTATGTTGACTTCTGCAGCGTCCAATTTTTGGGTCTTCTTGTTATCATACAGTATTATAAATTGTAAGTTTACCTGAATTCCAATCAATACTATAAAATTAATACATTACTAATGTATGCCTACTAAGTTAATCATTATACTTTGTTTCAGCTATGGGTGTGGCTGCAGTAATGGCAGCATTTACTTTAGCAATAAATTCATTTTTCAAAGAGAAAAGAGGTCGAGCCATTGGAGTGGGAATGTCGATTACAGGCCTAGGAGCTATTTACATGCCTCTACTTATAGACGCTCTCATGAGTGCCTATGGCTGGAGATATGCAGTCCTCATTTTAAGCGCAATATGCCTGCACTCTCTTTTAGGAGCATGTTTACTTAGACCAGCAAAATGGTACTTAATAGTTCCTCCTGCATTAGAGGAAATGCGTCCTTTGAATAACGATGTTGAACTTATCAATGGTAGCGTGACTACTTCATCTAAACCTAACGGTACGTTTTTAACAAATGTCATCATTATACGCTCGTACTTATTTGAAACCTTTCTCGTAGGTACATTTTGAAGTTTTAATCTGCTTTCCAGGAATCGCATCACTGCCACAACTAGAAGAATCTATCGAAAACGGTATTCCACAACCAAAAAGTCTGTCAATGAGATCTTTAACAAGTAGCTCCAGTATTCAAACAAGAAATGCTATATCGCACCCTGATATCCGAACAAAAACTTCAACAGGAGTACCTTTATCAGAATCACGATATAAATGGTGGGAATCGCAAGAAATAAACTTGGGCAGTTCCATAAACATTTTCCACGAGGACAATATAAAAAAACTGCAAGAATTTCCTGTAAATGAAAAGGCAGATGAACAGAAACCAAAGAGTCTATTAGATAAGTTTATTGAATTCTTCGATCTGACACTTTTAAGGGACCCAATATTCGTCAATATTTTATTTGGTCTATCTATTGCCGCTTGCGTAGAGACAAACTTCTCACTTTTACTGCCAATAATTCTGAAAGATTTGATGATGTTCGAAACGGGTGATATAGCAAAATTAATGGCAGTAATTGGACTTTCTGACACGCTGTTCCGTCTTGTTGCACCATTTATTGGAGAATGGTGTCATAAGCCCCCAAGAGTTATGTATATGGTCAGTTTACTGATGATTATCTTTATAAGAAGTAGTAAGTAGCCAATTATTGCTCAGACTGATTAATTTACAAAATACTCTTATATCTATTCATTCAATCCATACTTATATATCCTAACTTAATATTATAAATGCGAAAGTGAGTTTGTTTCTTTGTTTGTTACGCCTTCACGCCTCAATTACTCAACAGATCATCATGCCATTTGGCAGGCAGATAGCCTATGATATGGAGAAGGCCATACCTACTTTTTATTTTGGGAACGCGGGTGTAAACACGGGGGCAACTAGTAAAAAAAAATTTAAAATAGCTAAGCGGAAGCACTTGCTACGTACATGTGAACGGACACGATTGTAGTGTTTCCACAGGTTGTTTATAAATATCAATTTATGACTTTATAAAAAGATCCATTTCCATAAATATAACAATAAATAATTTTCAGTTATGCTCTTTACGACAACATTCACTGGGATGGTGCTTGTTGCACTAGCGATGGGCATCACTAAAGGAGTAAGGACAGTGTACATGAATATTGTCATTCCAAGCTACGTGCCAATTCATAGGTTAGCCTTTGCTTCTGGAATACAAATGTTCTTTAATGGAATCACAATTATAACCATTGGATCTCTCTTAGGTAAGATATTCATCATCATCATCATCATCAGCCTTTTTTTAAGTTCACTGCTGGATATAAGCCTCTCCCAGAGCGCGCCACTCCTTCCGGTTTCTTGCCACCCGCATCCAGCCCAGTCCGGCCACTTTTTTGAGGTCGTCAGTCCATCGGGCTGGCGGGCGCCCCACACTACGTTTGCCAAGACGCGGTCTCCACTCTAAGACTCGTCTGCTCCATCGATCGTCGGTTCTGCGGCAAAAATATTAGGTTTTATATTATATTAATATTATTTATTTTATATTAAGGCAAATTTATTAGGTAAGATATTCGGAATATTTTATTTTTAATTTACTTAATTTGTATCTTCGTTATATCTATTTATACATTTGTTGGCAAAAAGTCATAGTAAACAAAAAATACACTTTTGAAATTGAGACAAAAGCTGACAGAAAATATTTTCGGCGATTACTTCCTATTATCTACATTCAATGTGAGACGAGACGAGAGTGATGTGTACGAGTGTGGTCATAAACATTGCAATTTAGACATAAACCCCCTTAACCCTTAATTGATACTACCAATGTCGCGTGTACTACCTATTAGCATAATTAAGGTGATTTGGCAAAAAATCAAGGTACAAGAGATATGTATACATTTTTTTTTCAACTATACCTTTATTTACAACAAATATGTATAAAATACATATAATTTATTATAATATTTAATGAAAACCTAGTTACCGATGTTATCTTTGTTACTTCTCGTATACTTAATTAATCATTGTCATTTAAAGGCCACAATCAAATATAATCCGTAGTCCATATCTCACGTTGGAAGTAAATCCAAAATCTGCAATGATTGCTTAATTAATATTCTAGTATCTTATCCTTAATTCCACGGTGTGGTAACTCAGTGTCGCACATGATCATTATGAGGGTGGAGTGCCTGACCCCTGAGTTTTAAAATTTACTTACGTTACTTACAACTGGCTTTTCGGTGAAGGAACATCCTGCAGAAACTTGCACGTCAGAGTCAAACTCAAAGAAATGTGATAGCCCGCGTGGTGAACTATGGCATTGATTCCCCAAGCAGCTATGCTATTCTGTAAAAGGTAAATCATCTCGAAAGTCATCTCGCAACTCACCTCGCAACTGAATTGGCGGGTGAATTACGTTTCAGAATACCAAATCCTATTGAAAAACGTCAAAATACTCACCTGTCGTAGTTCTTCTCACTTATCTCATCACTCGGTGGCGCTAGTGTCGAACTCACTCAATTTAAGAATATGAAATTCTAATCTCATCGCGGATTCAGAAGTGATTTTACAAATGAACGTTACAGAATAGCACTGCTGTTAAATGAGGCCCTGTGTTAGGCACTTCTAAGTGCTGTTGTTGATGACATTCGCTAATAATGGATGAATTTATTACTAATTTAGTGCAATTTTAATTTTCAGCTCGTGTACGCGAGTTATCAGGATCCTACAGAGCGCCTATAATCATCCTAAATGTTGTTACTTTTCTAACAATTATATTATGGAGCGGAGAATTCCTATATTTCAAGATTAAGAAGAAGCCTCAACCAACAGAACAAATTAATTAGTAATTATATGGTTTGTGTGAGTATACATTGTTGAAGTATTAAAAAAAAAGACTCCACATCGATTGATTGCAATTTATTTACATCTACACCTATAGGGTTTATTTACATATTGTTTAATTATTACTTTTGTATTTTCAAATATAAAGGATAAAAATAACAGTTTTGCATGCAAAAGTTGCTATAACGAGTCCAAAAAAAATTTTACTTACTAACTAGAGAATGTGACCAATACTGTTTTTTTTTTCAGTATCCTAACCAAAACATTAAATTGTCATGGATTTAACCTACTTTGGTTCACTTTATTTTTATACTATCCTTTTCCTTATAACTAAAATATTTGATCAAATTAAAAAGAACACATTATTGCCATTCAAGTATTCTTCTTAATTTGCTCGTCATTTCTTAAGATACTAAATAGTTCTTCAGTTCTTTCACTTCACTCTATATTCACTGTAATTTCTGAACACTATTAACACAGTTTTGATTTAATTATCTTATGAGGCTTTAATTGTCAATCTTAGCACGTTTTCATCAATATTGATATTATTATCATCAGATTATCCATGTCGGTGTGGTTCTGCAGTCGTAGCGATGATGTCCTGCAATGCAACATAACCCATTGAGAATATACCTAACCAAATTAAAAACTTTGTCTGATATTATTGTTCATAAGAAAGTAGTCTCATATTACAATTGAGTAAGTATCAATCAATCGGAATCCTAACTAATATTGTAAATGCGAAAGTGAGTTTGTTTGTTTGTTTCGCCTTCATGCCTCAATTAAGCAACGGATCATCATGAAATTTGGCATGCAGATAGCCTCTGTATGAAGAAGGACATAGGCTACTTTTTATCCCGGTAACGCGGGTGAAACCGCGGGGAACAGCTAGTCTAATATATTTTCTCAGAAATCTGAATTGTAGGTCAACCTGACGATAAGTGGTAACCTTTACCCACACCAGAGGGATTTTCGCTCTGGAAATTTATTACAACAAAAAACGTTAATTATTTGAAATTGGTACTAGGTATGATACATTTTTTATTATTAACTCTCGAAGAGTTAAAAAGTAGGTATTTTATTAATAAAATTCATCGTTTTTCTCGTAAATTATTAGTAAGAAATAGATAAACACCTCGTCCGAATGCGTTGATTCTTTCTGCTGTGAAAACTCTGGTAAAGTCGTGCTATTGTCCTGCGCAAAAGCCTCCAATTCATTTACTGAAAAATAAAAACGAATAGAAAAACATAACTTTGTGATTTTTTAAATATAATATTAATTTTATTGCAGTTACTTACTGGTTTGATACCAACTTCTAGAAAATCCATAGGACGAATCAGATTTAACAGACTCAATCTTTCCTCCTGAGGTAAATCCAAATGACGGTCGATTCATAAATCTAGGAGATTTGAATGGTAGATTATCGGATACAGGTAACTCAATTCCTGCATGCGTTTTCCTCGATTCAAATGGCTGTACTTCATACCATTCATTACTCATATTTTTTGCTTCCCGCCAAGGTTTGGAAGTGACAACATACACTTTTTCTTTGGTGAGAGGTGATATTGACGTTTGTATTTTCCCCCATGGCGCCGGTGTAGTGCTTGTACGAAATGAAGATGCGGCAGTGTAAATATACGGTTTTTGGAACTCACCCACATGTTCATTTTTACCACTGTTAGGTCTATCCTTTGTTCTATGAATTGTATTATACTCCTTACGAGGTATGCTTTGAGTTTCATTATTTTCATCAATTATACTCGTAGAATGTTGAATACTGCTTGATACTTCGTGATCATAGAAATCATAATTATAATTATTTGCCTCTGTGATATAATTACTTGGCATTGTAGTTGTAAAGAAGTCATCAGGTATTTGCTTAGCGTATTTTTCACTATTGCGAGTCTTTTGAGGAATTTTATATTCCTTAGAAAACTCTTGTTGTGTCCAATCGTCGATCGTATGCTGTAATTTAATAATATCAAATGGTGGTTCTTTCACATCATAAAGGTCGTTTAGGATGACAGCAGGGTTCATTTGATCGGAATTGTAACTATCAGTGACTGTCTGTATAGATTCATCTGTAATTGCTGTTGATGTGCTATAATTTTCTGTAATTGTACTGATAAAAGAATTTTCAGTGTTAGATGGGACTTTCCTCGCTTGATATTTATCTTCAGATGAAGTGGGCCAGTCCTGTGATACTTTTGAAAAGTCATCATTATTACTTTTTTTCTTCCCGCTAGTATAAGGTACAATTATTTGCACAATTTTAGGTTGATAAACATCTTCCTGTACGGATGGTGGTGGTATACCATCACTATAATCCGTCCTACTTTCATCCCAGGCACTTGTAAGAGTAGGTATTTGTGGTGCTGATGTACTTGGTACATCATCATACATTTCAAACTCGTTTCCATTTATTGGGGTAGAAATAGCAAAAAAGAAATTTCCATGTTCTTTGTGTGGAGCACTTGGTTTAAGGTATAATAGCGGTGAATCAATATTTTGCAAATTACTTTCTGTACGATATTTATCGACATCTTCATCTTTTATTCCTCTCAAGTCAGCAAAATTAGGTTTATGGTTTGTATTTTGTGAGAATTGTACAGGTAAACCATTATCATAAATATCATTGCCAACATCAACGCCTGTGCTTTCAAAGCTTGAGTCGGGATGTGATTTAGTAGCTGAAACATGATGATCTTCAGATGCTTGTGAAGATATATCCCTGATCTCATCAACAATATAACCATTCGGTATATTTCTAAAAGCCTTAGTATGGTTAATATTAGAAGAAGAATCTAAATCAATAACAGGCGACTGAATAAATGTCGTAGGATAATCAACAGAATGCGTAAATTCTGCTAGCGAAACACTCTGCTGTATATTAACATTATTAGATGGTTGCAATTGATTTATCCCTTGGAGTACATTTTGTGGAAATTGTGGTGTAATTGGTCGAAAAGGTCGCGCATTAAAAATTGGTGGTAAAGGCGATACACTTAGATTCGGCAATGCAACTGGTTGCAGCGTATGAATATTTCTTCCTCTATTTGATGTAAATGGAGCTGGATTTGCCAGAGCTAATGATATATTCGGTTTCATTGGTTCCTGTGGTAAAACTTCCGTCTTTATTTTAGTTGACTCCGCCGCTGTAGCTGATACTGGATATGGAATATTAAATATTTTAGGATCAGTGATAGTCTCTCCATAAGAATTCTTAAATCCAGTTGGTTGTGAAACTTTTGGTAATTTTAAATGATTAGCTGGTTCTATTTCATCTAAGTTTTCTATGTCACTTTGTTGTGGCAGCTCATTATTTAATACTCCAGGCTCATAATGTGGTGTTACTGGACCATAGGTGGTAGACAGTATATGTGAGGTTACGAAGGGAGAAGATGGAACTAAATATGAGGATGTTGGTGGTTTAAATGTCGAACTAGGAATATTAAACGATGTACTAGATACTCCGTGGGAAAGAGATGGCAGATATGAAGAGCTAGGAAGACTATTGAAACTTCCGGATAAACCAAAGGATGAACTCAGTATCGGATATGATGTAATGGAATCACTAAATGTAGAACTTTGGATATTTTGTGGGTAAATTGTTTGTGTTGGACTTGGTGGACCGTATGTAGAACTCAGTAATGCAATAGAATTACTATTAAAGGTCTGTTTTGGTGGGCCATAATTGGCATAGGGCACGCCGGGTGACAGTTGCAAGGGTTTATTCTCAACATGTTGGTTGTTAAAAGACTGTGGTCGATACTGGGCAACATTTTCTGAATCTGCATTAGCAGTGGGACTTGGAGGGCCGTAGGTAGAAATCGGGTTTTGCTGTACATTTTTAGCTCCTAAGTTGTATCTTATAACTGGTAACCATGGCACTAAATTGCAAGGATTGCAATCTTTTTTGACAGCTATATTATTAGGATAAACCGTTCTTGTATCATAACTTGTTTGTTGTGATGGAAAAAGCCATCCTGAAACTTTTTGAAATATAGAAGGAGATGGAGTTGTCGTAAAAGGTTGAGGGGGAGGTACAAAATTAAAATTATACTGTTTGTAAAATGGCGATGGGAATTTGAATTCTGATGATAGAGGAAGTGGTGGAAGTAATGGAGGTGGAGGCTGATATTGATAACCGATGTCTAAATTCTGTCTCTGAGTCCTCCCTGATCCGCCATGGAATGGCACAGGCAAGATCTGATTTATAGATGGAGGTGGAGGCGGTTTCAACAGCTCTCCAATTTGTGACGCACCATTACCAATATTGGAACCATATCCATTTGAATGATCACAATTACACCTTGTGATCACAGCGATCAGCAGCACCGGGTAAATCTGAAATCAAACAAAAGCTCAATTAGCAAAATTACTTATCATTTAATAATATATCACATAATTCTACTAGCTAGGATATGTGCTATCCTGTATTTAAACATTAATGTATAATTCACGTTAGAAATTACAGTGAAACATGCGGCGTGACATATTGAAGCTATTGTAGGTGATTCCCACGAGCTGCCATTCTATGAACTTTTCTCTTTTCTCATAGCGCTGATGGTCGCTATCGGAAGGCGCTTATGAGTTTAGCTACGATATAGGTTGATATTTCTCATTAGAAAATGCTTACTTATTAATTTCGGATAACATATTTTATAAAGTTAATTATTACGAAAATTTCAATAATTAACTGCTAACATTACAGCATAGACTAATTAACCTTCGTGTTGATTGTTTATATTATTTATATTATTGATTGTTTTGATTATTTATATATTTTATATTACGTCATTTTATGGAAATAACGAACTCAAAATTTTTCATTTGTTTTTATTTTATTACTTTGATGCAATTGTATGCATAACTAGCTGCCCGGCGCGACTTCGTTCGCGTGGTGCTACCCTACCCTATGGTGCTATCCCCTACCCTACCCTACCCTACCCTGACAGCAAAATCCCCATTAACAAAATGATCCGCCATTTATTGAATTCATTTGTTACAAAAAATGTGATAAATCAAGAACCGCTCAACCGATTTTGTGCAAACTTCACATAAACCATCTACTAAATAGTCCGAACAAAGCCTAAACATTTGTTTTGGATAGGTGAGCCCGTTCTTGAGTTATAAAATTACAACGAAAAGTGGCATTGATTTTTATACATAGATAGATAGATAGATAGATTATATATAACTTAGCAGCGTCTTGCAGGTCTTCGCATCACTCTTACGCAATATTATTTATTTATAACGATATTGAGAGTTAAGACATGAACTGCGCATGACTTGGCAACAAGTAGCCATTAAAATAGCAATGATCAATGCAAAGCTTGTCCAGTGACCGAATTTCGAAGTGAGTTCGTTTCGAAACTCGAGTGAATTCCGTCCACATACATTTGGGCGCATCATTTAAATAAGTACGTGAATAAAAGTGAAATTGTTCAATTGCTTTCAAGTCACGGAATCAATGAAGGATGCCCCGAAGCCAAAGTTTTATGTTTGTGTAAGTAAATATAATACCCAAATTACGTAACATGAAAATTACTTGCAAAATTTAAAAGCTTTAGCTTTAAATATTTGGTTTTGCTTAGATTTGAAACATTTTGATAGAATCAGCTTTAAACTTTAAGTCCTAATGCACATTATAAAAAAAAAAACTTGTTGTTACATGAGCCCAAACATAATGTCGGATCAGATACGCCCATCTTTTGTCTGATAAGACAAGAAATTTTCTATTTGCAATAGGCTTTAGTGTATTAAAAGGTCACCTGCTAGTGAGGAGCAATGGCGTTTCTCCATGGTATTCGCACGCCTGCTCTTCTAAACTTTTACTTAATAGGCGGTCAAAACGTAACAATGCTTTCTTCGAATGACATAAGATACCTAAGCAGTTATTTTATTCTCACGACGAAAACACGTGAAAGTGAAAACTAGGTGAGTCGAGCCTATAGAATGTTCAATCAGAATTAAGATATGAGAACTTATAATTTCCTTTACATAAGTAATTCGATTGCTGACCTATAGTCACATTACGTAGGTACTTCATTTAGGACTATTCATAGACTGCTCCGTAGTAACGATCGACATTTTATGTTTATTTTTTTCATAAATAACGAGTTCTATCACAAAAGATCTATACAATAGGTCCCTTGAAAGCTATCACAAGCCGATCGCAATAATTGAGCTGTCATGGAGTGATCGTGACTTCGATCATTGTCAAACAGTGATCGATCGTGAGCGGCACATAATGATTTTTAAAATTAAGCATCACTTGTTACATTCCATTCCATCTCAAATATGTATTTAACCTAAGTCTATAAACCAAATTTTAAAGGATCCTGGACAAAATGTATGGAAAAAGCCGTTCGGTCGATTTGGTTGAAATTTTGATAAAATGTAGGTAGTAGGTATATAAACACGGTGATCGTTTGTGTAAAGGTTTGAATGTTGAAACCATAAAGATGATTTTTAGGTCATGGATAAAAGCCGTTCGGTCAATTTGGCTGAAATTTTGGGAAAATATAGTCTATAATATTATGCATGAAAATATTAGAATAAATGAACAAAATTGAGGTCATTAGTTTAGTTACATTAGATATGACCTGTAAATCATCTTAATGGTTTCAATATGAAAATAGCCATATTTTCAAAACAGGTCATTATCTAACGTTGCAACTGTACACAATCGATAACCATGCTATAGATTACCGTGAAATTAAATTTTAAAGCAACAGCTACTATTTTCTATCACATACCATAAGTAGGTGCTTTTTATCCTGGGAACGTTTTTTTTTATGTTAAATGGGCTTGCGTTTGACCTTCGACTGACCCCATGAGGAGTTAAGACGAGGCCGAGGATGTAGCACGCTTACCCAGAAAAAGCCTATTCACTCTGGCCTTGAATACAACTAGGTTGTAGGTGTCGGGAAACACAGATCCCGGAAGACAGTTCCACTCCTTTGCTGTTCGTATAATAAATAATAAATAAATAAATAATAAATCTATATGCTATAGTGACTTTGATGGCTAACTCTTGACGGCACAACCAATCTAAACCAATGGCAAACATTTAAGTATAGTATGGAAAGAGACAATAGGCTACTTTTATCTCGGAAACGCGGGTAAAACCGCAAGGCGGAGACTTGTATGGTATACATACATATTAATTTGAACAACGCATGCAAAATGTATGTATCGAAAGTAGAGACAATGTGATTGTGAATACTAAAGAGAATTTCTTTTTGTGTATAACATGTCAAATGTTAAATAACGTGTCAAACATTTGACATGTTATACACATGTCAAATGTTTTACTCGACATCATATCCACTTCTAACAATGGACATGATATTTAAATAAGACTAATACTTAGTTATGTTATTTAACATTTTAATAAGTTCCGGGTAGACTACGCCAGTTTCTATGAAAACAACAGTGACTACTGTAATCATATTTTTTTTTACTAATTTTTACATTCATATTTAAAATTTCAAAATTACGTTCCGTAAACAAACGTTAACTTAGCTAGCTCTAAAGAAAGTGAACGACGCTAAAACTAGTGGTTTTTCAGCTTTTCCTGGGACACGGGGCAAAAGGCCAAGTCTTGCATGTTCAACCACCAATTGCATAGACCGTTGACTCCGTTAGAGCGTGCATTGAATTATAATAAAGTTATGAGCACGTTCGAAACGAAAACAGGAAAATCTTGGCATTAAGAAAATTTTGAACAATGATATGGAAAAGTAGCAAAAGGAATGGTTGTAATAAAGAAACTGTGGATATATCTATAAGCATACTGGTATTAACGATCCAGCCCAATTATCACAATTTATGAATAACAAGTAAAATGTCCATGCGTCCATTCTTGTCGAACCGAGCACGACCCGAGCCACGAACGAGCACACTGCGAGCACGATTCGCGTAGCGTGGACGGGCCTGCGAGCCTCGAACGAGCATTCGTAGCGTGCTCGAGTGCGCTCTGCCCGATTGACAGGTTTTTCACAAACACAGGGATTCGCATCGCGCTCGTTGTAAGCTCGTTGAAAGATCGTTAAGTACGTCCACGCTTGAAATCGCGAGCAACGAACCAATCCTGGGGGCCTACCCCCATCTTTTACAAAACAACCTTATTGCAATACTGTTTTGTTTCCAGCATATAATAACCTTATTTATATTCGTACCATGACCTCTACCAAACACTATTGTTATATGATTGTTATATTCCTGCTAAGAACGAATGATTTTTGAGAATTTGTCTATGGGCTCATTAAAGATGAAAAGAAATAACGCTATGGGCCTAAGCAACTTTCTCTCTCTTAACAATTCTCATCTCTGTCACTCATCCATACTCTCTCGCTCTTTCAAACAACCTTATTCTTCTTTTCGTACCATGATGTCCCTAAAACAAGCTTATTTTATGCATGAAAACAACCTTGTTTATTTACCATAATGGTTCATTCAATTCGTACCATGAGCTATTTTTTATAAGCTTTTGACAATTAACATTATTGTTTTAATGTCAAATTTAGCAATCTTATATACGTTGTATTTACAAGCTGGAAGTAACATTGTTTTCCAAATTTATATTATAAAAATCTATTATAGTGTCATATAAAGTAATTATATCGAATTTATTTACTTATAGAATGAATATATCGGGATTGCGATATTAGGTATCATCCCAAAATAATATAACCGATTGTTTATAAAGTTTTTGATTGCACTTGTCGTTCACTACACAACTATGCATCTACGTTAGTAATATCGATCCCTCGACCCTTAGCCTTAGATTTATTTAGATGAAACGGAGCTTTAAATAGCGTGTTTATATATTAAGTGATTTTTCATTTAGGTACCTACCCACTATTAATATCCTGTTTTCATTATAACCAACGTACATCGAATAACCCCAGATTAATCCATAAAGTTAACTTTCCTGCAGTGTTAGTACACAGAGTAGTCCCTGTGTTCCTGGAATCCAAACTACCTAGATTCTCTGGCAAATTTTCTAAAATTGGTCGTAACCTACATTGCCTGGATGGAATATATTATTGTCAACAGACGGACAGACGACAGACTTATAATAATCTATAAAGATAATCATTTTAACCATCTAATGTAGTAAAATATTAATTAAGTATTATATATTTGTATTGAAAACTCAACTCACAACAATCTGCTATACTGTTGCAGAGTAGATGCAACCGTGCGGGAAATTCTAAAATACGCATCCATTGGACCTAACTTTCTGTAGCCTTTGTGGCTGTGGATAGAACCGTGGGGGTCTGAAGCTCGCTGATTTGCTCACACATTATCATCAAAACCTCGGCAAACCGGTTGGTGGGGAGCTTTTTGTGACAACGCATTAGCTTGGCTATCCAAAGAGGAAACACTGCCAATAACGAGCTTGAACCTGGAACCTTGTCGATGATCGACAACAGCGGCAAATATTTATATACCTACATACACATAATATGTTTAATTCCAAGACCTGCAACTACAGTAGGATTCCCGTCAATAACACAATGAATAAAAACACGAAAGTATTATGTACCTACATTCTTTATTCACATAAGTTTAATGAGAGTAAGATAATTATACACAATATAAGTATGGCATTAAACAATCTTGCAGATACAGATTCAAACTTTATTTCAGCGTTTATAGGTAGGTACTTAGACTTCACTTTAGACCAGCCTCTTCATCTCTACGTACACTTTTTTGAGAGTACTCCTTCGCTTGTAGATATCGATTGAAGGCGGTATTTTTGGTCTGTTTGTATTTAACCATTTCTACCTGCTGACTGGATCTCTGGCGAACTCTTCGGCTACAACTCTACAAAATGAATTGCAACATTTGTGCAACTTACAAATGTTTATAACCATAACATCTTAAATTTCATGCACTGAATATTACTGTCGAATATACTATTAATATGTATCCATATTGATTGCACTTTGTTTGTTATTAAATTACATAAACAAATATATTTAATAACTAAATATCTTGGATATCTTTATTAGACATTTGAGTATGACAAGAATGACAGGTGAATATTTTGTTCCGATTCATTTCATTTGATAATCTAGAGTCGGCAGTCTATATATTTTTTCAATTAATTTCCTTACTCTTCATAATAACATTTTAAAATATTTGTATGCATTTTATAAAAATTACTCGAAAATATTTTATTCTTTTAGTTACTTATACTTTACAATTAGTTTAATTTAATACTTTGCTAAAAGATGAAGAATCTCAAATCACTTCGGTCCAACGTGTGAAAGAAATGGCACTATACAGTTAATATATCGTTATTTCTTTTTATCTTTTATCAGGTTGTAGCAAGCCATAGACAAATTCTTACAAATCATTCATTCTTTCTCGGCACTTAGCAATGTTATATCAATGTTGAACGATTGAGCTCATGGTACGAATCAAAGTAATATTATTATAAGGTGAAAACAAAACAGTCTGGCAATAAGGTTATTTTGTGAGAGAAGATGATGGCCCTATAGGATGGAAAGGGACAAAAAAAAAACTTGTCAATTGTGACGCACGAATTTTGAAACTCAATGTGCCCTGTTGCACTACATATTTTGAAATAATACAAATATTTATTTTATGTATATCGACTTTTATATTACTTGAATTAATATTACTTAGGTCAATATGAAAACAAGGCAAGGGGCCGCCGTTCAATAGTGATATTCAGTGAATGAAATTTAATATGGCATGGTTACAAACAGAAGTAATTCAAGTATTATTTTATTCATTTTGCAGTGAAGAATTCGCCGGAATTCAAAGTAACTACTCTAAGAAATGTGCTGGAGAGAAATAGGTACCTAATCCTCAACTAGCAAAGCAATGGAGCACTTCTTGGTCATTACAAAAACGAGACAAAGTTCATACATAAATATATACCTAGGTAGGTTTATGTTTATGTATGGCACTTCAGTCTTAATACCTATAGTCTAGGCAGGTACCTATTGTCTTTAAATTATATGAATAAAGAATTTACCACAGGAATCAACACATATTTTTATTTATTACCTTTTGTCAGGAATGCTACTGTAGTTGCAGGTCATACAATGAAACATTATGTGTATTTAGGCTCGTATTTAGGTATATAAACGTTTATGAATACAGTACAATCACAGTAAAGCTTAATCTATACGATATTAAATATTTACAACAAATAAATGAAATACAATCTAGCACTCGTATATAAATTTTCCTCTAGGCTGCTGTAGATTATCGGCAAGGTTCCCAACAGGCTAGCCAAGCTAATGCGTTGGCAGAAAAAGCTCCCCGCCCGAGGCCTCGATTATTTTGGTGACAATATGCGAGCGACTCGGTGAGCTTCAAACCCATACGGTCGTATGGTTTCGATAGCAAATGGCAATTTGGTCCATTGCATGCGAAAGTGTTGATTCCTCACGTAGCATAGATGCATACCAGGTCGCTTTCGTGTATCTATTATTGGCTTCTTTGGTATTTGCTTCCAAAAACACAAATAGTTCATATTCATTTGCCATCTAGAAATGCTAGATGGCAAAAGCTAGAAGGCTAGAGATACACAATTCATTCGATAAGTTAAATAAATACGATCTACTGACTTTATATCACTATAATAATAGATATTTTTATCATAAATTTGGATAATTCGTCGCGTATATTATGTTATATTTTGATTGATATATGCAATTGACATAAAAACCATAATGCTAGTTGTCAAAAGACACATCATGGTACGATTTGAATGAACGATTAGAGGTGACGTCATCAAACCTGCTAACAAAACAATATTGTTTTATGCCTATAATAAGCTTATTTTTAAGGATGTCATGGTACGAAAACGCAAAATAAGGTTATTTTAACCTTGTTTTAAGAGCTTGTGGTAGGCCCCCTGTTCGTTCGAGGCTCGGCTCGTGCTCGCTTCGCGTAGCATGGACGCACCATTATGGTGCGTCTAGGGTTCGCGAACTGAGCACGAGCCGAGCCGCTCTTCTTTCGTTACTTGCGATGTCAAGTTTGGACGTACTGTCGAGGTCAATGAAGTTACAAAAATATGTATCCATTTAAATAACTAACCATATAATGCTATGCATAAGGATAGTTATTTAAATGGATACATATTTCTGTAACTTCAAATGTAAACATATCATTGACCTCGACTGTACAACAAGCCTACAATACGAGCGCGATGCGAATTCCTGTGTTCGTCAAAAAACTGACAATTGGCGGAGTGCAGTCGAGCGCGAGCGAATTCCGAACGTTCGTTCGAGACTTCTAGTCCGTCTATATAGGCTACGGGAATTCGTGCTCTTGTTTTCGTTTGCTTGGCTCCAGCTCGGTTCGCGTAGCTTAGTCATACTAGGTATTTCATAATCATAAAAAGAAGAAAGTGACATTAATATTTTCACGCATGACTAGTGCAATACAGCTATCATTATCACAGCTCCGCAAGACACTCATTATTATGACAATTGTTTACGATATGACATTATCCTTTTGTTATTTATATTCATATACAACAATGGCAGATCTTTAGAGCAAATGCAATGCAACTAATGTGATGGGAACTAGTGGTGAAAGCAAAAGTATTGCTCGTGACTTAGGCACCAGCGATTTGGAAGTAACATCTCACTTCCATTCTTAAATTAATGGTCCGCACCATATTTTACCCACTATAAATATTGTTTGCAAAACAAAAGGTTTTTTATCTAAAGAACTAAAAAGCTCAAAGTTACTCAAGATTCAACTCGATTTAAAAAAACAAATGGAGAGCATGTGATGACCAACAAACAAGTCATTATACCATCTCGATGGACGCATTATAGAGTTATAAAATTGTGCGAGTTACGAAAAACTGATGATAAGATAATTATATTTCCATTAAATATGTATATTGTACGTAGATACCAAAACTATGTCATTATATTTTGTTATGCCATCTAATTTAATTATGGAAAACCATTTAGAAACTGTTTAAATACGCAGTTTGTTCAGCCGTCTACGTGTGACAGTTTCACTTCTTCAAATTAGTTTATTAACATGTGACGGAAGAAGTTTTCTAATAGATATGCGCCTACGCACCTACTTTTTATTGATATTCATACAATAGGTATAAATTTTAGTTTTGCCAGTTAATTGTATGAAACAACATCATCATCCGCACACCTAAGCAATTTTCTATATTTACCGGTTTACTTTTATGAACGACATACCGTATAATCATAATTATCTGCCGTTCATTAACCATCATCAAGATCATGACCATCTTTAGATTATAACTCATATTACCATCCCACTGTTACATAATAGTTTAATATCGATACAATAAATCAAATCATTGCACAAGGCACAGCGTGTACTATTCTGGTGGAAATTGAGAGTGCAGTTCCGAGTGTGTGTGCGTATCGTGACTGAACCGTTCCGAGAACTGGAACCTGTTCTGATCGAAACACGAATTATAAACCATAACATTGAACTTGCTGTTTGATTGCCACACGTTGTGCGTCACATGTTGATTGACTACACATTTTGAAAATCTCTAAACTAAACGATTTCGAATAATTTCGATACATAGAAGTCTCTTTATTATGAAAAGGTCGTGAGTACCTTTATACAATAATTAAAAAATATGGTCTCACAGCAGGTAGGATTTGGTGCATAGAGATAGATAATAATCCTAAAATATACATGAGGTATTTTTGTCCTGAAAAAACATAAGATCCCTGGGAACGTGGATAAGACCTCAGGGCGGAAACTGTAGTAGGCATAGAACATAGAGTATTCAAATTCAATTCAAAATAATTTATTCAAATAGGCGAAGGTCTTTCATTTATGAAAAGGTTGACTCTAAAACTCTAATACCGGTTCGGAAGGTTGCATTTGCTGAGAAGAGACGGCAATAAACTCGGCAATTACTCTTTTCAAAACAAGCTTAGATTCATTACATAATATTTACATTCTTATCGCACTGACAACAATTGCGTGCCCCGGCGCGGCGGCAAAATTACAAAGTAGACTGAATTGATATTAGCAAACATTTATTTGATTGGTTCGTAGTATCATCATGAATCTTTTGTGGCAAGAATAAAGGAGGGCTGTATACAAGTAGAGATAGAAGTAAAAAAATACCTATGTGTAAGAAAAGAGTGAATTCTGATGCGACGGTTGATGTGATGGGAGAAATTTTCAATCAAAATACTGATGAAAGTGAAACCTTTACAGTCCATCATTTAAATATAGGTAATTTAGATTTCTGTAACATTCCGATAGGTACCGATAAATTTATAGCAAGAAATAAATGATAATCTGCATACGAGTGTGAAAAATGTCTTAAGGTACTGCAATAAAATACAAAATAAATAAATGTTCTCTATTAAGCTAATGGATGAACATTATACAATCACGCATGGGAGATTTTGTGAATGATTATCATCGCGGCCAGGGTGAAAGGTCGCAAGTTTCTTATAAAGAATGTAGGTACCTTTGTGTAGATTCAAGTGTCTATTGCTATATTTAGGTACGCTTTTATTTTTGACTAGCTGCGCGGTTTCACCCGCGTTCCCGTGATAAAAAGTAGCCTATAAGACTCAGAGATAATGTAGCTTTCTATTAGTGAAAGAATTTTTCGAATCCGACTGGTACTTCCTGAGATTAGCCCGTTTACACAAATATAATTGCCCGTTTATAGATTATAGATTCCAGATTAGATTATAGATATTTTTTTATAGATTCCAGTGACAGGGAAATAAACACATGTGAAAACGTGTATTCAAGTGATTATGATAGTTCTGTAGTTGTGTAGTTGTGTAGGCACCTATTTGCCAACTGAAAATAAGAAGTTGTGTTCTTTTGCCATCAATATCTTTATTGAACTTGGATTTTAAAATACGGGTAAATTTAATAACTCCAATAGTTTGACGGAAACTACAATCTCAGAGTATAGAAATACTAGCTACAATTGAGGTGCGTGCGTAAGCGCATGAAACATCAACGGGTAATGTAGGCACAGATTACCATTAGTAGCTTCGTAAACAGGCAAGTACACAGGTTTATTCTTATGCAATGATTGTTTTGCATGCATCAACTACATTTAGTCATTGCATCATCATGGCATGACATCAAAAAGTGTGACCCCTCCTGTCAGGGCCACCAACTAGGGTTTAAATTCTAAGTGGATGAAAATAAATATCGCCAAATACCAGATTTTCTGCAGTCCCTAGTTGAGTGCTACATTGTAAAAAAAACCGTAGCATTCATATTCTTTATGCACAGCCGTAGACTTTGTAGCAACGCTACGAAATAGCAATTATAACTAATTACTTAAATTAGGAGAACATCGGTTTATTATGACATAACTAACTCCGAGTGACTTTAATCTACATCACTTTGGTCTACTTGTATCTGATAATTATTTCCATTATTAATTTGGTATCACTTATTTGATAATTCGGTATTTTTATCGAAAATCAAATCACTGACACACGCAATTATCGCAACGGAATTGTCATAGTAATTATTTTATATTTGGCGCAAAAATCGGCTTTAATGAAAAATATCGGAGTTATTTATTTCAAAATAACTTTTCTGTATCCATATTCCATGTCGATCGCAATGATAACTGGTGTTAATTACTCACAAGCAACCATTATACGGTTTTTAGTCATGCGTTGATTTTCATTATTTACACTATTCCGTGCTTTGTTTGCATTGTTACGTTACATTATGTAAACATTGTAGTATAATCAGGAAATTAAATTAATACGCTGTATTATAATTAAAATCAATCTTTATCTGTCTGAAACTGCGTGATTGCGATCAGCGCCGGCTCTAGGATACAGCTAGAGGAACTTTCGCTCCAGGTGCCAGGTGCCAGGTGGTCAGGGGGCGCCAAAATGCCAAATGCCTGAAAAATAATATCTTGATGGCGACTTTTCGAGAGATGCGGGACTGCGCGGCTTAGTACGCAGCGGGCCCACTTGTTTGTAGCCAGACAAGTAAACGCGTTGACTAAAGGGTGCCAAAAGGCAATCACGCTCTACCCTGATCGAGGGCTAGAGTCGGTGCTGATTGCGATTAAACTTTGGTGAGTTGTTGTGCACAACCGGCAGGGGAAGATATAAGAAAATAGAGGTATTGCAAACCGCTGGGCAGTAGCTAGTGATAATAATAGTTACAGTATGAGGCACGAATGGTGAGCACAGATAGGCAGTAGAGGGGCCAAGCTCGCGCATGTACACTTTTGGCTAAATCACAGTAGCCAAATGACACGCAAGTATCCAATAGACTACGAGCATCAACTGACGAACCAATCGTGTGCAGCTCGGCTCTCCCCCCTGCTTCATTCCGCCAAACAGACCGAAAATTAACTACTGCGCAGGTGTCAATCTGCGCTCACGACTCGTTCTCCTTACTATATCTGTGCTATGTGGAATGAATAGGTAGTCCAGAAAAATGTCCTCTAATTTCAAAAATCTTCCTCTCGTTAAAAATATTTATGATCACCATTCAAATTCATTCGTTTATTATTACAACATAACACACGAACATCTTATTCTAATGCAGGAAAGTTCGACACATAACATTATCTCCAAATACAAATTACACACATTACCTGTGTGAAAATATATCTTTTTTAAATGAACACTTAACATTGACAGTATTTCTCTATAGGTGTGGGTGAGAACCTACGCTTTCACAAGGAGCTTTACAAACGAGTTAATTCTCAGACGTAACAATTGCATATAACAATGCTCGTGGGGTTCAAGAGCACTGACTTCTGATATGGAACGTGGCTCGTGAGATACTGAGATATGCTGAGTGGTGATTCAGCTACCTATTGGCTATATGGCCTATATCTATGAAATTGATTATTTTCATATTTAGGCAATGAATTTCTACTGCTTAATATAGGCAATAGATTTCCACAAGGAACGGTGTTGGGCTGCTTTCATCTAGATAAAGGTTCTCAGCGATCAAACCACGTAAAGAAATGGGACTAAATTGCGGACTAAACAAGTCATCCCAGCCATTCCTTGACTCGTCAAGTGACTCGCAAAGAGAATGGGAGGTTAACTCAAAACAGTTCAATACCATATTTGTAATCGACTTAAAAAAAAGGAGATTATCTATTCGACACTTATGTATGTAATAATATTGGAACTGCATTATATTCACATATGATAATCTATTAGGGCTTCCAAACAAGTATACAAAATTTCATAGGTGTATGTATGTATGTACTGTATGTATGTTTGTCCACGCATATCTCCGAAGACATTAATCGGATTGTAACCATTCTTTTTTTATTGGTTTACATATACTTCAACATAGGGAACAGTGCTAGTTTAATCGAAATCGGTTCAGTCTTTTTCAAGATGTGGACAAATATGTGTGACGGCCTGGCTTATTGATACGAGCTACGGTTGTGGTGTAAAGGAATAAAAATGTATTTAAAAAAAAATACGACTTCAAAATACACTAAAAAGTATGAAATAACTCTAATCTGACACTGATTTGAGTCAGCGAAAGAGCATGACGTATTCCATTGAAAATATTTCGTTCATCAGAGTTATTTCATACTTTTTAGTGTATTTTGAAGTCGATTTAATTTTTTTAAATTACTTTTTTATTCCTCAACCGTAGCTCGTATCAATAAGCCACGTAATGGTAGAAGAGAAGTGGTTCTCAATTTGTGCTCTCGGAATAAACCGATTGGTGCTGGCAGACAGATTTTACTGTAGAAAGTACTGTATATAAATTACTCCTCTTCTAATACCAACTACTAATTAATTACCAGTTAACAGCCACATCTCTTAGCCAATAATTAATTTACATACATATAGTTCTACACTCTCTATATGATTGTTAAAGATCGAATGATATTTGGGTGTGCCACTGCCACATTTACTACGATGGCCAACTGCCACCTGACATCAATAGGACCGGTAAACAACTCATTTTACGAGCCTACTACATATTTAATAGGATATTTTAAATCACTTTTACTCACGATAGGCACCAATACATACAACCAATGCTGTTTTACGGAGTCCAAACGTCGCGTTATGTACAAATCTAAAGCCGACAAAGAATGTCCTTCTATAGATTAATAATATGCAAGGAAATAATTAACTTTATGGTACTGAAAATTAGCAAGATGGTTTGAGGTTACCGGACTTTACGAAATGTTTGAGTGATCGGTATTATGAACCGGGCGGTGGGACAGTATCTAACGTTCCTTATGAGGAAATAAACTGAACAAATGAGTTAAAAAATTGAACTTAATTACAGAAAATGTTCATGAATCAGTAGGTACAATAGAGAAATGACTGCACCATTACTCAAAAAATGACATACGGATGGTAAACATAACAGCCCATTGAAGAATTCAAGTACAAAAGTAAACGCGACGAAATGGAAAGTGAAACATGCACAGCACGCGGCGCGAGCTCGTAAACGTATCGTAATGTCGTATATCGAACGTGCGCGGGCGCAACACAACACGGATGCCGGCTCCCAAATACTACCGACTTTTTAATTTGCATTTATATCGAATTGTGATTATGTAGTATTGGAATTTTGCTTATCACTATACGGACGATATATGAAGATGCGAATGAAGCTATTCTTCTTCGAAAATAGTTGATTCTTGAAGGTTTTATGGCACCGGAAACTACATTTTTTTTAAATTAGCTGAATACATCATCAACATCAGCCCATAATGTCTTACTGCACGGGCCTCCTGTCACGAATGAGGATGAAAGGGAATGGGCACATTCTCAGTACTGAATCTATTTTTGGAGTTTGCAAGCCGCCCAGAAGGCTGGAGGCCTAGACTGGACTAGCTTAACGACTATCACAATTAAGTGAGATAGCTGAGACCAACACGGCTTTACGTGCCTTCCTACGAAAACGCTCAAGTTGAAATACCACTAGGCGGTTACCCATGCGGATACCGTCCACACCGGTGATTGTTTAACTTTGCCGATCGATCAAGCTACACTATGAGCGCTTCAACAGATATGTACTTATCTTTTCTCAGCAAATCTCTGATATAGTAGACAATTCAATCAATAATTTGTTCGTATCTAATGGTGAGTCCATGCTACGCGAATCGAGCACGAGCCGAGCCACGAACGAACCTACAACGAGCACGATGCGAATCCCTTTGTTCGTGAAAAAACTGTCAATCGCCTCGTTCGAGGCTCGCGAGCCCGTCCACGCTACGCGAATCGTGCTCGCAGTATGCTCGTTCGTGGCTCGGCTCGTGCTCGGTTCGCCAAGCATGAACGCACCATTAACGATCCCATTTTTGCCAACTTTCGAAGAATTTTGGTTAGTGTTGGGTAAAAATAAAATATTTTCTTCATTCTTTTATGACGACATTTCGGTAACAACGCTACAAAGTTAGGATAAGATAATCCACAAGTTCAAATACACTTGAGCACGTCTCCTCCATCATCTTTGTTTACTGTGAGCAACGCTGTACAGTCGCGAAAGCAAGTTCTAGCGTAAGTTTTGGTATTTACAAACGTACTTTTATTACTCGCCGGCTTCTATTTCAGTAATTTGTAGATACTTTAATTTCTGATCAATATTTGTTTATTTGTGAATTATTATGTCACAGTTGATGGCCTTATTGTTTGTCAGCTGAGATAGCAATACCTTTGATGCAGAATATTTGATTAGTCTTTGGTTTTTGATATTCTTTTTTCAAAATTTTGTCAGTGATCAATCGTCTTGTGAGATTTCGCCATTAAATGGCAAATTATTAGATTTTCCCTATTTATTTATTTTCTCAAACCAAACATGCAGTCTACATGTCCACAACAAGCTTTATCTACGTAACTAATAAAAACCTAATAAATCCAATGAGTTTTATACGCCCCTGTACAAAACGATTAGGATGATTTAGATCCGGTGAGCATTTCTCGTTCATCTTCAAGAACGTACAAACTTGTTCTCAGATTTCTCTAAGCTAGTGTCAAAATACCAGCTTGATGGATTCCGGTATTCACTTTTTATCAAGACATTTATTACTTACTTTACATTGAACTATTTGAAATGTATTTTTTTTCCTTTGCTTACAGATTTCTTTACAGAGATTGCTTTACGGAGAAATTTTCAATTTGTTTTCACGAAATATACCATTTTAGTGTTAGCATAGTAAATAGCGCTCGTGGTGTAGCATGATCAGCCATTCGCTATCGCCGTTACGGTCGGTACCTGGATAGGTGACCTCCTAGTGGTATTTCAAATCGAGCGTTTCCGTGCTTCGGAAGGCACGTAAAGCCGTTGGTCCCGGTTATCACTTAATTTTGTGATAGTCCCTCCCTAGGCGGCTTGAAATCTCCAACAGTAGGTTGACCACTAGCCTACCTCCACCGATCCGCAATGGGCACGCGTGGTGGAGCATTGCCCATTCCCTTTCACCCTGATTTGTGAATGGAGGCCTGTGTTCAGCAGTGGGACATTATAGGCTGATGATGATGATAGTAAATAATAATTTACTGTCGACCTATTTAGTAAAATTGCCCGAGTAAATTTAATGTCTCTTTCATAGAGTTGGAATATTTAACTCAATGGTCTCTCTCTATCGTAGTCTGTCAGTCAGTTCGCCGAGAAGGGATTCATCCGTATATCCAATTTCTTTGCATTCATCCATGATTCATCCTAACCGAATCTTTACATGAATTTTTGTGAGTTGAAACAAAACAAAACTTTCAAACTGAACGTCTTTTTTATTGAGATTTTCATACAATAATACCAATTTACCAAAGAAAACTTTCAGTCGAATATTGTCCTGACGATTTCGACCGCAACATCCAAAGCGGCCGAGCCCTTCTCGTGTGATGATGTTTCATTCATGCGACAATTAATTTTCAGGATTCTGAACCACAAAGTTAAAAAAGGAACCACAATATGGTACCACTCCGTCTGTTTGTCGTCTGTTCGTCAAGTGTGTTTCAGCAACCACTAATGCTATTTATTTGAATTATAAATTCTGCTTACCTAACCATATTGCAAATGGTTTTTTTCTTGGCAAAAGCGGCTGCAATGGGGGACCAAAATTTCAAAGCATGGCTACATGTTTAAATGGGGTATCATATGAAAGGGCTGCGTTTGTACATTCCGAAACAGGTTTTTATTTTTATATAGCGTAGTTTTTGAGTTGAAGAATCACAAAAAGATGGATCACAAGTATTTACCGCATCCTTCTGGGAGCGACTAAGATCGTCGACTAATGAGATTCTCCGGACAATGAGGGAACACCTTGACGCCTCTATAACCTATCTTGAACTTGTACATTTTATTTTGCTTTGTATTTGTTTGTATTTTACTGACGTTGAGGTGTGGTGTATTTTGTTTTTATATTTTTCCTCACATTGGTTGCAGAATGCCTAAATAAACAACTTTCTTAATATTATTATTAAGACTTTTTTTCTATCTATGGGTTTCTTGACACTAAGCGCCTTTGCACATTATAAGAAAATTTCTTGTTTCTTATCAGACATGTCCTGTAAGACATTCAGTCGCACTGGTTCTTATATGAGACCGTGCAAGAAATGTCTGATCAGACACGGCCATACATTTTATGTCTTGTGTCTGATCAGACACAAGAAATGTTCTTATAATGTGTAAAGGGACTAACACTGATTAGCAAACAGCCTTTTTTACGCCTTTTTTGAAGAACCCCATATCGTAGCGCTGAGGGAAAACCGTAATGGGGAGCTCATTCCACATCCTAATGGTCCGCAATAAGAACGTCCGACTAAAACGTAGATTTCTGGAAACAATAAATAATAACGGAAAAGACAATTCAAACCAAAATAAAGTAATCCATAACGTCTCTACATTTCTTTTCCCATGTTAACTTCAAAGATAAACATAACGTTATCTCATCCTTTCCAAATTCTTCGTTGAAACCTCATCCGCGACAGAAAAGGGTTTAATGTTGACATAATCGTGTCCAAGTGTTTTAGTACTACACTGTCATTTTTAACAGCTTTTAAACGTGTCGATTACACATGATTATAAGATACGGAAGCTTTTCATGTGTCGCTCCTTGTCGTAAAAGCTAATGGAAAGCTCAGTGTCATTACAAGTGATTGTCATGATGCTCAACAGCTATAGCGTTTTCTGAGATCTGACTCTTTTATTGTGCTTTTTCTCATATTTTTATTAACCTGTCGTGACATCTAGGAATTAAGAGCTTTACTTTTATCATCAAATATGTAGAAGATGACACTGCTTAAAATTTTTAGGAAGCAGCATTACAGTACTATAATAATGTCGAGTAATAAAATCTTCAGCGTTGTTTATGTGAGTACCTAAATTGCATTAAAATAAATGATACAAACCACCTAAAACACTACTCTGAGAGCAAGTTTGAGAGCATACTAAATGTTTGAAAAAAACTACAATAATTTTAAACAATTTTGGCTAATCTAATTCAGAGATAAATGGTAACAGATATACAAACAAACACACACAACCTTTTCACCCAAACCCATATACTAATGTGGATAATATAGTAATCTTAACAATTCAATAAATAGAATTCAATATTTGCATCATGCTAGTAGCTTCCAGCAATTATTTCCGGAAAAATGATTAACTTTCTTCAGACTATTTCTTAATTAATTAAGTAAAAGAGTTATTTTGAAAGAGTTATATTGAGAATTTGAAAAAACCATTCACATATAAGTAATTAAAAATATATTACATTTGAGAATAACCGCTTACCGAGTAAGATAACTATCCAGTTTTAATTAAGCTCACAAAATTATTTCATTGCTTAATTAAATTGAATGGTTCTTAAATGAATGAACACTAAATTCAAGTAAGATTGGTAGAGTTTTTTTTTTAACTCCAAATATTGATATGTATCGCTGTATTAACTTCAACAACAAATAAACTATATAGACAAGTGTATTAGGTGTTTATAGTATTCAGCATTTGTAATAAATTAATGCAGTCCATTAATTATTTCTCACAGGGAGTAGGTACTAGGTATCCCATTAAAATGCCATAAGAAAAATTAAATTAAACGCAGTATAATGACTCACCGGTGCGACCGTCATGTCTCCGCTTATCTGATAGGAAGATCCCAATCACTGTGTCTATTTGATCATCACTTAACTTTCACAAGGACCCAACCCGGTACGTCTCCTTATACGCCGATAATCCCCATTTTTCATATCACACCGTGTCCCTCATACTGATAACACAAAGCTTGCAATCATTACGTGCGGGTGCTCCAGTTATTGCAGATGAATAACTCCGGCAGTAAAGCACGAAAAAGTCAATGGTTCCCACGTGAGAGAAATGCGCGCGCGCAAACAATGGTGGAGGCTGCGCGCGAGTCGAAAGGTGGGCAAAAAGCGAATGAGCGCAACCATACGCGGTGCGCACCACGCCGCCATCAAGCGCTACGGGGCGGGCGACGCTCTATACCTGCTGACCCATTTCAAATACTCCACAATGATTATTGGAATTTATACACCCTCTCCCAATATTTCGGGTCGTCCTGTTTCGGTCTCATCATAAAGTTGTGGCCAGTTCGAGTTATTTAATCTTGGTCAAACAGGATAAGGTATGCGTTAAAAAAAACAAAATAAACGAATTACAGAATTTTAAATGTCTTCCTGTTTTGTGTAGGTAAGGTACTGAATTCGCTAAGGCTATTATACTCGTACATACAGTATTATATTATACAGTAACATAAGCATAAAACATAATATGTAGTACTACGAAAGTCTGATATAGTACCAGAAGAACATAAAGGCGTCTTATGACGTCACGATTTGGCACCCGATGTCATGACATGTCGGGCCTGACAAATTGCTGTGAAATCAGCAAGTCTGACGCAAAGTTTATATGACAAGAGAAATCAGCCCGACCTATCGGCCCGATATATCGGGTGCCAAATCGTGTTGTCTGTAGACGCCTTAATAAATATCAAGTAATTAACTCTAAAAGCAAACCAACAAAAAGCATGAAAGTTTTAAAGCGCCAAAGGCGTATAGGGAACACAATCATAATATACATGCATAATCGGATACAAATCGACCCACTAGGACTTGTTATCCTGACCACAGTTATGGTTTTTATTCTTTTTTCACGACCATTACGATGGATGGTGTAACTTAGAGGTATGACAGGAATGCACTCTATTTAAACGAATTTAAGTTGCTTTACTGGTTCCCTTTAAAGAGCTGGTTAGTCATATGCACTTTTATACGAAAACGAGTTTGTTTGTTTGTTCTTCCTTCACATCGTAAGAAAGGACATGGATTACTTTCTATCCTGAAAGCCAAAACGACTAAATACATATTTGCAACCCGGCTTTTAAAGTATGTAGTACGAAATCTGGTGCGTCCATGCTTGGCGATCCGAGCACGAGCCGAGCCTCGAACGAGCACACTGCGAGCACGATTCGCGTAGCGTGGACGGGTTAGCGAGCCGTGAACGAGCATTCTTAGCGTGCTCGACTGCGCTGCGCGCGATTGTCAGTTTTTTCACGAACACAGGGATTCGGATCGCGCTCGTTGTAGGATCGTTAAGTACGTCCACGCTTGAATTCGCGAGCCACGAACGAATCCTGTACGTTCGAGGCTCGGCTTGTGCTCGCTTCGCGTAGAATGGACATGGAAATGCTTTATTCAAAACAGAAATAAAATCTTCGATTTGCTGCAATCTAAGGTTGAATCTTACATATTCGTATTTACATTGTCTCCTATATAATACGTAACAGTATGCGGCATTATTAATGACGATGAGAAATGTTTTTTTTTTACAATTATTGTAGACAAGAATAATGTCACCGCGCATGCAATAGTAAGTTTTCTAAGTAACTGAATACAGGTTAATTAATGATTAAAAATTATATTAAATAACGCAAGATAATTAAAAGTACTTAGTATCAGTTTGTAAAAAGTCGTTGTCCATTAGTAGATAATTACATACGCTAACGGTTTATTTATGAGCTAATGTTGTTCCGCATAACACTGGTAATCGCGGAAGGAACGGTTGCATTAAGCACATGCACATGCATGTACTTCTTTCTTTTGGTTTTCCTGTAAAAACATATAGAGTGATCTTTGTAAATAGATATACTGCACGACCTCATTAAGAAATAAAAAATATATAAAAAAATGAGACATAATCCGATTGAAATCACAAAATTGGTCCTATTGCACTAAACACAAGTTACACTTTTTTTTTACTGTGTATCGGCCTATGGTTGACCATAATCTCACCATGGTAAGTGATTATGTGGCCGAAGGTGGTAAGCACACAAAGCTCAGAAGGAACTGGCTCTCAAGTGCAGTTGTCGGAATATACCGATAGGTGCTTGGCGACAGATTTTCAACTTGAGGGTCCACCCTCATGTATGGTACTTAGTAAGTACCCTACCACCGTGCTATGGTTTCTTCACGATGTTTTCCTTCACCGAAAGCTCAAGCTCAATGTAGGATTCGAACCCGGAACTTTCGAATCTGCATCCGACGTCACTATACCATTTGGGTATCATCGCATCAAGATTGTTCGAAAAATAAAACATGCAATTTAAAACTAGATCGTGGAAAACCTATTGTGAAACCTAACTTAGTATTCCCAATTGCACGGAGTTATTTAGTGAAATTGTTAAATTTCGAAGAGTATCGACGCGTGTTATTTATTAAGCAGCTGCTTTCGCAAATATCGGGTGCGATGATGTTGACCGGGAGTCTGTTCACGTATTCACTTGACTTTTACTGATGTTGATTCTTATTTGTTATTTGATGCGATTACAATGGAGCCAACAAACAGCAAGTGACTTTAAAACACTTGCGTAACGTCCAACATTTGGAAACTTTTCTCCGCAAATACTTTGTATCATTTGTGTATCAAAAAAATTTTTTTTTTAAATTGCAAGAAAAATACAATTCGTATCCTTAGGGCTTTTATATTTCTAGGTATAATAATAATAAGTTTAATTATTTCTCTTTCACAAAGGTAAGGTAATTATTAACTAGTAATTAATGAAATACAGTTTCCAGTTAACATCCCTTTGTGAGAGACTGTTGTCTGTACTAGGGAGACCTGTGTTACAGTGGGCTTACTGCGAGATTTTTAACGCGCTCGGCAAGGTTAACGTTAACTCTAATTTGTATGGCGCAGGACCAGGCGCCGCCAATTGCCGCTAGGCGGCGCTAGTACAATGCCATATAAATTAGAGTTAACGTTAACCTTATCGAGCGCGTTAAAAACTCGCACTAAGCCCACAGATTACCAGGCTCTCTCCCCTAGAACTAATACTGTTTAGGTATTTAAATAGTAAACATTACATTAGTTATTATTGTGATATATATGTGATTGACTTATGTTTAGGTAGTAGGAACATAAAATAATAAAAAAAAAACTTACAAAAAAATATTAATCAATGTTACTTATGTAGATATTAGCTGCATAAAATAACAATGATATGCTTAGGTACCTAAATGAACATCTTGAGGGAGTGATTGACCCCCATTTCCCCCCCCCCCTCCTGCCTACGGGCCTGCAATAAATACTCAAAATCCACAATAAAAGTATGTCTTAATGCTTTCTAATAATGTTTGTTATTGATAATTGAAACAGTAAAAAAAACAAGAGTAGTAGGTATCGTAATTTATTTTCAATTCTGTATTCTCTAATGCAGAAAAAGGTAACGAAATATTTTTTTAAAAATCTATGTATCTCTAAATATCAAGGCAATAAGATACCAACACAGGGGAAAATTTTAAAATGATAATTAGTCTCCCCTAACTTTACCAACACGTAACAAATTCTTTTACGAAGCCATTATTACCCTGCAAGCGTACAATGTGAGATACATAGTTGGCTGGGTGCCAAACACCGATTACGTAAAAACTTTTGCAACGATCTAAGTGACATCATCAGGAAGCTTGGAGTCACAAGAAGTGCAGCTCAAATTAGCTGGACACTAAGGTTTTTCCACCGGTTTTACCCAAGAAGTATTGGTTTAAGGCGAATATTACGATATACAGAAAATTTAATAAACTTTTTATTAATACACAATTATTATTATCTTTGAAAGAAAATACAAATTTTCATACAAAAAGAGATTCATATAATCTTTATAAGATTTAGGATACCACTGTGAGATTTTTTATCACCTATATCTTATAAAGCTTATACTCTACTTGCATTTTATGCTTGAACAAAAGACTTCAACGCACTCGATTGTAGAGTGACCAATTGCATATCCAAACGGCATAATGTATGTAGGTACAATATGAATGTACATATTATGTAAACTATCGTAAGGGCATGCAGGTTCTGTAGAAACTTGATTTTCTTTACCATGCCTGTCCATAAAATTGTTTTAAATGTACCTAAGTTTAATTAACCTATTCTAAAACTCCACCATAACTCGTTAAATAATGCTAAAGCAAACATGAATATTTTCTAACAAGTTCCTATTTATCTGCACTTTCTTAGAAGTCATGTCACGCAAGAGTGTTGTTACTATTCTAATTGTATAAACTGCAAACGTTGCGAGTGCTTCGTCCGAATGACCGATGACGATGACTTGAAAGTTTATTCGTGCGTGAGGTGGCTCCGAGAGAGCTTATTTCTCTTGTCTGTTGACGTTAAAGTACTATGCAATGTAATCTTCAAGACCTAGTTAGTTCAAAGGATCATGGCGAGATTTGTACAAAAAAATAAAGTTTTTTAGAGACGGACGAACAACTTGAGCCATTCAAAATATTTTTAGAACCCCGGGATAAAAATGCGAATTTCTATGGCAAGCCGGCGAATCGCGACTATTTGCGACCAAAACCATTATGTTGTTGTTATTTTTTGCGGGGTTTATAAAATATTTCATGTATATTAACATGTTGCTGGTAATGTAATCTCAACATTGGAAGTGATTAAATACCCTCTAAAATGTTTTATTTTTTTTGTACAAATCAATGTATATAGCTCGCCATGATTCTTTAATACTTTAGTAAGCGGGCTCAATTTATTGCTTTGTTTTTCTTAACGCATTTTTCCTTTGCAGTAGGTTCGTGTATTAGCAGATGATATGGGACATGTTTTTGAACTCACTCTTGATTGTTATTGACTTTAACGATAACCTACCCTCTAGAATTAAGGATAGGTATAACAAAACACAACAAAAGAAGATGAGTTAGACCAACTGTCACATGGAGAGATGAACTCGATAACTATGAGGGTGCACTATGGCACAGATCCGCAATGGAAGAAAGTTTGTTCTGCTTCCTTCTTCTTCCACAAACATTTTTCCATCCGTTGTGGTTATTTGTTCGGGATAATAACTTGGGAAATCCGTGAATCAACGTAATGGTGCGTCCATGCTACGCGAATCGAGCACGAGCCGAGACACGAACGAACCTACAACGAGCACGATGCGAATCCCTTTGTTCGTGAAAAAACTGACAATCGCGCTCGTTCGCAAGCCCGTCCACGCTACGCGAATCGTGTTCGCAGTGCTCGTTCGTGGCTCGGCTCGTGCTCGGTTCGCCAAGCATGGACGCACCATAAGAGTGACTCAAATCGATTATAACCCTGTAAGGATATTGCAAATGATACGAGTGAAAGCTGATATACCCAAGATAGTATCCGAGCATAGTCAACTGAATGGATTAATCAAAGTACAATGGAGGAAAACTGGTTAAGCGTGTTCTAACTTGCATTCTGGTTCTGTACGGACCAGAAGAAAAAGAAAATCTTTTAAAAAATACGATACGCTTACAATTCACGATACAATATATAATATATAGTTTGTCTAAATATGTAGGTATTAATGAAATGTGTAATCAAATATTGTGGTGAGAAAATAATTAGTTATTATTTATTATAATAACACATCCATTAAACAAAAATCAAAAAGAAATTTCTCATTAAATTCATTATAAAACTGCTCATGCTATGACTATTTTTCTACGTTTATCGTGTATACCTAAACAGCGCGAGTACCTATTTCTTTATTCTGGCTGAACCGAACCTTCAAATTTCTGGGGTCATCAATGATTTCATTTTTTATTCAGTCGCGATGACAAAGTTCTGTGTGTACTTAAAAATCTTGAAATTCGACATAAATTATTCAAAACAACTTATTATTTTTTACAGACCAAATCCCTGGTAAAGTGAATCCATGGAAAAGCACTGACCACACCAATACCATATTATTAAATCTACCTAATTTTCCTTTTAAAAAAATAATCATTTTGCTATTCTTAAACTTTCTTGTTCATTTACGGAAGTAGCAATTAAACAGCTTGTACTTGCTGGCAATGAAAACAATAACACCATCGGGAACGGTCTCATACTCTTTCCTAGAGATCGACATAAGTGACAGAGCGTGTTAAATTACAATATAAAGCATGCATATTATAATTTAGAGTTCACATTCGCGTACAGCATCTCATAAAGATGGATAGTGTATTTGGATGACTTGCCAGACAAATTTGACCTTGATTCCGCGGCATGAGAGCTGACTCTCGACGTTCATTGTGTGATTTTCATTCACTTTTTACTAGGAGATGCGATAGTATCACGCTTCTTCGTGTTAAGTCGTTTGCCATTTACATTATTCACGGAAAATACTCACGGTTGTTGTAATTTTAGCCATTTGAGAAATATTTACGACCAACATTTTGGAAAAAATTATTTGATATATATAGAAGATTTCAATAACTGGAAATCCAATTTCGAAAGTGGCCTTTTCCAGGAAACAGATAAAAATATGAAAAACTCTTTTGTAATGTATAGAACAAAACAGAAAAAAGTCTATGAAACTGAATCAATCTCAGAATGACAATTATCTGTTGATAATAATGGTTGATGACAGTAAGACTTATTTTCATGATTACTTTGATAACAAAATATATTTTATTTTTACAATGTATTAATTTCACATCATCGACGAATTGCGTTAATACATATCAAGTAAGATGTGTTAATGAATCCACTTATTTAGTAACAAGCTTCCCTGAGTTTGATTACGATAACTATAAACGAATGCTGAAAGAAAATAAGGCAAGAAATTATAGAAAAAAAGCTTCATCCTCTAATAGAGATATACATTCAGATGAAGATAATCAGGAGAAACTGTTTAACACTGTGATGGTCAGTGAGAAGAAAGATAACACTAAGAAGAAAATACCAGCATCAGTGATACAAAAACATAGGGAATACTACTTCAGTAATTTATACCCCACCAAGATGAAACCTAAAACGAATTCCAATGTACTTCCTGAAAAGGACCCTCTGTACAGCAGTTTAATAGAAACTAAATTCAATGTAAATAGCTCTCTCCCAATTGATCACAATATCGAAACTGTAAGGAAACTTGCGACGTTATTGTTTAATGGAATTCAGAATCTTACTACTCCAAAAGAACTTAATTTAATGGAAAATATATTAAATAACAAGAAGAGAAAGAGAAAGAAAATTTCTGAACCATCAAAAAGAAATACAAGAATGCGCAGGTTATAATAATATGAAGGTTTTTATAAGTTGTAACTAATAAACTACCGCAAGCGATATACCCCCTTATTACAAAACATGGTTTAAAGCAAAGCCAGGTTTTACTGTCATTTGGTCACTTTCTAACTTCATATAATAAAAAGGGACGAGGCTATTTTAAAACCTGTTTTTTTTGTAATAAGGTGCATAGAGTCTGAGGTCAGAGATCCACGTGCGTTCTCCTTGACTGCCGCGGTCGCTGTGTGCAAAGATCATAAGCGCCACATAAATTGTGTGAACGCAGAACTTTAGACCGCTGTGGGACCGGCGCCTAAAGGATCACCCGTCGCAATGTAATATGTATTATTATTTATACACAAATTACAGGATTTTCAAAATACAATAGTGAATGATCAATATAAACTTAAATAAAATAAAAATGGTTCGTCTACTATTCAAAAATAAAATATTATTTTGAGTTTATGCTTGATTGAGTCACAAACATCCAAACTATCCCATTTATAATATTGTGAGAATGAGATGAGATTATCTATATGAAACCTGCTATTTCTTTTAAATCAAAAACATTGCGGAATTAGCGATAATTGAAAACTGTTTTACAAAAAACTTAAATCGACTTCAAAGTACACTAACAAGTAATCAAATCCTGATCTGATGACAATGGGACCAAACGAGACGCAACCTTCCAACCAAAAAAAAAAAATTTCCAAATCGGTTAATAAATGACGGAGTTATGAGGTAACAAACAAAAATACAACCGAATTGAGGACCTCCTTCTTTTTGTAAAATCGGTTAAAAATATATATTGATGCTGTATAAAATAACTTTATTTCTATTAAAAACATAGGAAGCATTTTTCAAATAACATAGCTTTGGCAACCACTGCTTTGGTCCATTTACATATTTTGTCTACTACGCACGGCTACAGATCAAGATATATATTTCCAATATAAGCTGACCTCTCGTTGTACGGAAATCCTATACAATGCGAGATCAGCTTATACTGGATCATATATATATATATAGCTTGATGTGTAGTCATGTGTACTTGCGGTAGGTGACTTAGTACTCGTTCCCACTATGTCGTCTGTCGGGACGATTTTTTATCGTGTGTCGTAGCGGCGGAACATTTTATATGAAGCTATTCACACTCGTCGGACAACGATTTTGTGTCGTATCCGACAAAAAATTACGTGTGTTTTGTCAGCCCTCCCGTCCGGAAAAAAATCGTGTCGGATCAACGCTCGCATATGATCGCATAAGGCACTGTTCACATTTGCCGGATGTCGGGCCGACCTCGCCCGCACCGCACCCCCTGTGCCGCCCGCGCCGCGCGTCGCTGCCGCTGATCGCATACACATTTTGGCGCGCAAGCAGAGTTGTTGTATTTTTCTTCGTAATAATGGCTGTACTAAATATAAATATTATAATATTTAATATTCTATAATTTAATTATAATATTCTAAAATAATTGAAAAACTTAACGTCGTCACTTCTTAGTTCAGTTATTAAGTTCTGAAATATTCCCAAAGTAAATCTTTCCCTCAGAATTGGGTGCACCCAATATCTTCTATTTTTCGTTTCCTTCGCAAATAATACATCACAACAAAAGCTTCGTCGACGTCCATCGTGTACAAGAATCCAACCAAACTAATGGCACCAGCTGCGGTCGTGGCCGACAGCCGACTAGTGTGAACAGAGGCGCCGATACCCGATTAAAATCGAAATCCGACACACGACATAGTGGGAACGAGCTCTTAGGTATATTATTACGACGTTGGACAAGTGTAGCTAGTAGTACAAACACTAGTTGTCGGACTAAACACTGATGTAGAGGGGCAAGTGTAGTCGTATTGTAAATATGTTCCATTACTTGCTAGTACGCAGTAATAGTAAGTTTGGCACGTAGTATCTGTACTGTTAGCAAATCTACCTGCAGTTGTACAAGTAAATGTCGCGTCTGTCGTGCAATTGTAGTCAGATTCGCAAAGAGTTGTGTTCGGATTAAAGTAAGTATCGTCTGGACAAGTGTATGTAGTTTCCGTGTAGTTTCCATCGATTTCGACACATTGTATATAGGTTGTGCAATTTGTGGAATCGGGATCAGCAACGTAACCATCCGCTGTGCACACAGAAGTGGTAGTGTTGCTGGTTGACGTGACATTGCACACGTAGTCGGTGGTGCATTTAGAAGTGCTGGGATCAAATAGTGAAGTAGTCGGGCAGACGTAGTTGTAAGAGACATAGGAGCTCGACGAGCTGACGTAAACGCAGTAAGTATAGTTCTGACAAGTCGTATCATCTGTATCAGCGAAACGACCCGCTCCAGTCTGGGTACAGTTGACAGTCGCAGTGTGGACTTGCCACGCCATACAGAGCACCTAAACCAGTAAATTATTATATGATTATTTAACAGGCAAATTCATATACATTATAGAACAGAAATCACATAATAGTTACTTACGAAAAATATACCAACTGTTATTCTGCTCTCCATTCTGTTTTCTTAATAATTGACTGTGGTAATCTGTGTGTCTCTTACCTTTTTATACCAGTCAAAATAGTAAAATTAATCCGCAGAATAACGACTATCTACATTACCATGACGTGATGGATGGCTTCATAGCTATGATATCTCATAAATTATGGGTTCTCGTAAGACAATCGTAAAAACCAAAGCAGGCCATGACATTTCAGGAAAATTATTCATTTGCGAATTGTGCAGCACATTCTCCACTGTATGCTCTCAAATATTGCATTCGTAGTTAGTGGCAGTTCCTACGATAATTATGGTTGCCAGAGCTCCATCAGGAGGCACTGTGCTGGTAGTATGCGTAGCCAGCGATACTGCACTTCATACCTTCCGCTTCCGCTGCTGGCACAGTGACTCCTCCCTCCCTCACTCAAACCCACAGCTCAAACCTCTTTTGGATGTGAAGATTTTTTTGCAGGGTTGGCCGCCGAGAGATATCCCTGGTGTTGTTCGGGTCTATAGGTTACAACAGTGATTCCCAAAGTAGTCCAGGTTAACCCCCAGGGGTCCACGGGAGACTCAACGGGGGTCTACGTTAGACAGATCTAATCTTCAAATGTTTTGATGAGCTCTGGAAATTTGGTAGAAATGTCGCAGCAGGGGGTCCACCGAAACCAGACAATTTTGAAAGTGGCCTACGAGAAAATAAAGTTTTTATTTTTACCGTGTATAGGCCTGTGTTTGACCACAATCTCACCCATGGTAAAAGATGATTTGGCCGAAGGTGGTAAGCACACAAAGCCTAGAAGGAACTTGCTCTCAAGTGCAGCTATCGGAACACACCGATAAGTGCTTGGCAACAGATTTTCAACTTGAGGATGGTTGTCAGCCAGATGGATACTATGAAGTACCCTACCACCGTGCTATGTTTTCCTAACGATGTTTTCCTTTATCGAAAACTCAAGCTCATTGTAGGATTCGAACCCGGGACCTTCGTCTCGGTATCCGACGTGCGCCGCTACCACTGAGCTATCATCGCCTTCGACGTTTGGGAAGCTCTGGGTTACAATAACCAGGGCCGTATGCCTGCTTGCCCATTAGGTAAAGAATGATTTTAGCAAAATAAACTTTTTCTATACAGTAATAGACTATTACATCTCTATACAATTTTACGTTTGATATTATCTCGTGGATAAGCTACCTTATAACTTCATAAGCGAAAAAACGCCTAACGTGGATCAAATACCTTATGAGCATACTGCAAATTAAAAAGAAATTTAGGCGTCGAGATTAAAGTTATCCTCGTTTAAATAAGCTTATTTGACTAATATACTGTGAGTTTTATTAGACGTTTATTATGGACACTATCAGTCGCTGTGTTTGCGTCATTGACATCGGTACCACCGTGAGCAGAACCTTTATACATCTAAATATTTTGCTGACCAGCAGGGTTATTTTAAAACGCTCTGATTCGATATCGAAAAGGGATCCGATGCGATATTCCGCAATTGCTTTTTTAATTTCCGAATTAGAATATTTGTGATATTTCTTTACAGAAATATCAATTCGATTCACGGAAAAGTTATCGGATATTAAAATAGCAAGTGCTGAAATTCGCCTCGGAATTTTTTAAATCCGTTTCCGATATGGAATCCAACGTTTTAAAGAGCCCTGCTGATTTTCAATTGTTAATTATACTCCTACAGGACTGCAGTGTTTGTATCTATCTAAAGGTACACAATTTTTTATCATAGTGGCCTTCGGTTCCTTCCACGGTTACTGCGATATTCTGATGTAATACCGATCTTATGGAATTATAATGAATTCGGTGGCAGAAAATTTGTGTGAAACATTCGCTATTTGCTCCGTACAATCAAAAGCTTTCTGATTTTATGGAAATTCAAAATTCAAAATCATTTATTCAAATAGACCTTCGCAGGCACTTATGAAAAGTCTGACTCTAATACTCTAATACCGGTTCGGAAGGTTGCATTTGCTGAGAAGAGCCGGAATAAACTCAGCAATTACTCTTTTCAAAACAAGCTTAGATTCATTACATAATATTTACATTCCAATCGCACTGAAAACAATACCGTATACCGAAACAGTACTTTGCAGTAGTTTGCGTAATAACTGTATAACTAACCTCTTTAAGTGTCCCAAATTTGAATTTATTACATCAATTTTAAGCGCCTATAGTCGAAGTACCCGTTTGAGTGCCGATTTTTTCAGCACCAATGCTTTTTGAGCACCTATGGTTTTCCTTTTAGGCACCGATCAATATTTTAGCTGGGTGCTCAAAGGGGAACAATAATTAAATTCGAATTTATTCCCTTAGATTAGAGGACCTACTCTTATGTAGCTTTTGGTGTTGTGATTTTTAAACTATGAACACACAGTTTATTTCAAGGCAGCGTTGCAATACCCGTGCTCACGGCATATACTCTAGTACAGACGCACTATTAATTTTCCATCTCTTTGTCTATTCTGTCTCTATAATGTTTTAATAATGTTATTTTTATTTCTCCCACAATAAGTTAAAAGTAAAAACAATGAAGAAATAGTAATAATGATAAACACTTAAAATGCGGCAGAGCCTGTATTTCAGGACACTAGGAATGCAAAATTAATACATCAGTAAATCAATATTTTTACCTACCTCATACATAAATCACATTACCTACGTCACAAAGGCACTTGACATTTACAAAATAAAATAAAACGCAAAAAAGATATGGTAAAAATTTAAAATGGGGACCATCCACCCTAACCGCCTTTATCAAAATCCTCAGCATCTTCATTACGTGTATCTAAATTGTAATTGTAAATTGTCGCCATCCTCACCGTAAGCTATAATAATAATAATAATAATATAATAATAATTCGTTTATTTTCAGGCTACTAGGGCCCATAGATATATACCTTACAAACTAACATAAATATTATAATAAAACATTTTTTTGTTAATATAAACACTTAAGCCTATGTTAGTAAACACTAAAAGCACTATGTCTCAGCGCGAACGTGTGGTACTTGTCCGCGAAACCGACGGAATACCACGTCCTGCGGCCAAAAGTCCTCTTCCATGACGAGGTGCAGAATACATGTTGGAACTCGCACCACGAACGCCTTGAAGTTGACGTTGCGGCTCGATTCCAACAGCTGCACCCTCGGCGTGTACTTGATCTTTTGGCGGACGTACTCCACAATGTCCTCCGCCTTAGTGGAATAACTCAATGCAACTAAAGTGATATATTACATCCTCATTTGCAACTAATATTATGCTCCACTATAGTTAATTTAATACGATATAAGTTTTGTGTTTTAGCAATGAGAAAGTCAATAGGTGCATAAATAAAATACATCTATGCAACAAATTAGGTTTATGATTTATTGTCTTGATTTCTGAATAATTTATAAATAATTATATGAAATTCAAAAGAACATGTTTTTTTAGTAGATAATATACAATGTACCCATAGTTTTAAGAGTAGGTACCTATATACATTTTTTTTGTATGCATGGTATAAAATAAATATGTTGGAGAAAGCAGTGAATGTAAGCAGCTGTTATGGCGGAAAGAAGGCTCTTCTTGAAATGGAAGAAGCGTTCATATTACGTCGATCCCAAGTGATTTGGAACAGGGCAGGGAAGATGATGAAGTTCAGAATAAAATTGTACACTTAAATCCTTTAAAATTAAATCTCTATAAAAAATACATATTATTTGTTAATAGCTACTTTATTATGGAGGACAAGTGTAACGAGCAGTACAAATTTTAATCGCGGGATTAAAATATGAACTATAAGGACAAGTATATTTATACTTTACTAACGTTCCATTTCTCTCCAACACACACATATAATAACCCTTGCAAGTGGCATCAATATCTATTATATACAATATTCATAGTATCTTCAAACCTTCCTGTAGATTTACATGTAAATTCTGCCTGGTTGTTGGTACCCGTTGTATTACTTGACGAAGTAGGGCATTTGTAGTCCAATTCACATGTCTGCGTATCCGGATTAAAGTATGTTAAATCCTGACAAACAATCGGGACCCCAGAATAAGTACCGTTTTCTATATAGCATTGTATATAGGAGGTACAATTTAAAGAATCGGGATCGGCGATGTAGCCCTCTGCTGTACAAACAGAGGACAAGTCAGTTGTATTACTAGAGTTGAGATTGCAAACGTAATTAGCAGAGCATTTTGAAATTTCTGGATTGAAGAGAGAAGTAGTAGGACAGGTAAAGTCATAGCTTATGTAAGTGATCGCGTAAATTTGGTACACGCATAATGTGTAATTTCTGCAGCTTATGTCGTCTGGATCAGGGTGTCGGCCCGCTCCTTCTGCTGTGCAGTTTACAGAAGCCGTACAGACACGACACACCATAAAAAATACCTGAAAATAATTCACATGTAGAGATTACTAATGTAATGATCAAAAAGTAGAATAGCTATTCTATTCAAATTTAAACCGACCGATGATGACGCTTACATGCAGTTGTACTTGAGGGGCAGTTCGCTTCTGCTATCTAGCGCTAGCCGGCCGCTGCCGCGGCATTGTCACAGTTCCAACCTAACCTAAGGCTTCCTGCCTAGTCCGACCCTGACAATTGCTACATGCAAGAAAGGTAATCTAAGTAGTCTTACACGAGATTTGTATGGTAGAGTCAATTAGTTAACGTTTAGAAGTGCCTTATCAAGGCCTAATAGTTTTTTTTTATTTGATTTAACAGGTGCTCACCAAAAATATTCCAGACACCATACTGCACCTCATATTGAATTATCCTCCAATGATCAGTTCACCGAGTAACCTTTATATACTTGCTATAATCTAATGATTAAGGATTAAGATCTTTCCTATAATATAATTAATCTCTCAAAGTAAATAAACATTGATGCATTCATTTGCAGACACATGCAGTTTTAAATGTAAGGAAAGCTGTTCACACTGCTGCGACTCCTGGTAGGTACCTAGTAAAAAGTATTATATCAATATGAAACTAGTTTTCACCCACATTCCGAGGTATCTTTTGTTTTACAGGGATAACCGAAATGTGAACCGAGTAATATTATTTAAAGCAAAAATGAAAAAATTAGGTAATATAGGTACCGTGAGGTATACGCAAGCAATTGCTCTAGGTAAACCGTAATGGGAGCTCATTCTCTATTCGTTTACAATCGGAACGACCGACTGAATTATTGCGTGGACGACCGATCCAGCTCAAGGATATGAGGATGAGGATGAGGATGGAAGAAAGGTGTAGTATACACTGAGTGAGCCTATATCAAAGGCTAGATGTTCTGAAGGCCGTATGTTCGGCATCGTCAACGATACAAGTGATAAAGAGGCCCGCCTTTGCACCAAGGCAAGTGGATCAAGCTGATAAACGGGTGCGCCTGCTCATATGTGTGAGCAGATACCAAGCAGTTAATGTGGATCTTAGTGACTTTTTAGATTAATTAAATTACTCTGTAAGAAAATAAACGTGATAATCATGTTATAGGTAGAGCCCTATAGGTAGAGCCCGTATGAACCGATGTAACAGAAACTCTAGAAGTAATAAATTACATAGTATGCAAATAGTTTGAGGAATGACAGGCAATAGTTACCTATTCTCTATATAAAATTAGGGTAATTTAGAAGGCGAGTTTTTGATATGGAGATTTTGATTTGAACAATCAAATGTATTTCAGGAGATGCTACTACTACCAAATGGTAAAATAATGAAATGAAATATTTTTATTCAATCACATAGATCTTCACTGATACCACAGTTTTACTATTGCATATAATACTGTGCTGATACTATGAATGCAATGGTCAGACTCCGCACGGTACGGAAGTAATCATAAGGACTTATTTGTTACATCTTTACACTCTTGTTCCTATTATACATTTTGTTTTTTGTGTTTTTTTTACTATTGATAAGCTTGATTGCTTGTTTGACCACAATCTCACCATGGTACGAGTGATGATTTGGCCGAAAGTGTTTTTTTTTTATACAACTATGTCGGTAAACAAGCATACGGCCCACCTGATGGTAAACGGTTACCGTAGCCATATGGACGCTTGCAACACAAAAAGCATTGCTCACGCGTTACCGACCTTTCCCCCCTCCCCTATGAGCTCTGGCGACCTTACTCACGCGCAGGAACACAACTTTACACAACATAAAGTTATTTGGCTGCGGTATTCTGTAAAGTCTTACTTCCCCAGTCGAGCTGCTCTTTGAGCAAATAAACGCTATGCTCTACCTCCCTCATAAGGTGAGCACATTTTGTGAGGTGCTTTATTATCTAAGTATTTTCATTTCTTGAAGGTATTTCAAACAAACCCATTGTCTGTAACTAGTGTGTGATAATAAGATTATAAAATCATACGCAGTTACAGTTCCGACGAATCTAGGCAATGCTAGAGTTGTATTCAAACATAATTATCTTTTTTATCTTATGCCAACATAGTGATGTGAATGTGTCGATATTTATTTACTCATCGACCATTTAAATGGCAAAGAATACTTATACTAGTACCTGCTACTGGCAACATGGGAGGCTACATTTATAGCTCAATAAAAAAGGCTTATTTTAATATTTTAGCTAAGGACTGGAGGGATAACTATTCTGAGTAGGCACTTAGAATAGTTATTATATAATGAGAAATAACTGATGCTTTGTTATATAACTATGATTTGAATTTGAGATGTTGGTTTGATACATCATTGACAGGCAGTACCGTAGACTTAGGATTTCGCTACGCGAACTAGACCTCTATAGCATGGAAAATAAATATGACAATCCTTATGACAATTTGCAAGAGAGACACACATAGACAATTCTGACGTGAGTCAATGTGTTTTAGATTTATCAACCCATATCAACCCGGCTGCTTAAAATAATTACGATTGTGGAAATAAAACTAGAAAAGTGTATAGACATGTATGTGTTATAGACATTGTCACTTGTTCTGTGAACAAATGTGACGTGAATAGAATGAAATAACCCACATAATTATACGTTTCGCAGGGAAATGCGTATTTTTTTATTTGGATTGTTTTCAACTATATTTTATCACTAAATTATCATCAAGTAATCGGCTCCAATCAGTCAATATCAGTTTATATCAATCAGTTTATACCACAGGATATGTATTTATCTATATCTCAAAATATAAGTAGGTAACTCAAGACTAGTTTTTATTTGTCCCATACAAATCCCGAACATTCATTTTCGTCTCGTCTTATACCTATGGGCTATGTTCTTCTTGTACATACAATTTCTTTGGGCACTACAATAAATTGTGTACCTACACCTACACATTTGCAATCCCGGGACAAAACTAATGTTATTGTAAAAAATATGTTAATTGGATTAAGCCTAAGGCCTAAACCACAGGCCTAAACAAAAACCTTGTTATTATTTTATAACATAACTTCATACTCAATTTGATAAAATATATTTAGAGGCGATTTCAATCGGATAAGCTTTTCCTCGAAAACTGTTCTAATTTCAAATTAACAGCCAAATAGATACCATTGAAAAAAGTACTGCCTTTTTCAGTGTAATATCGAATAAAGGTTCTCATCACTAGTCCACGAATTACTTTGTAAGGAATTGTTCAGTTTCCGTTTTTATCTCAACTAAGATATATGAGAGCGCTAAATACATTAATAAAATTAAGTAGGTGAAAAAACATTAAGAAACTCGGCATAAAATCAAGAAGTCTCACACCTATATGTATAATCTTGTACTGTTTACAACTAATCTTACAACTGAAAAATGAGACGAATCTTTATTTTAGTTTTGACAATTGTGAGTGCCAATTTATTATATTATTTCTAGATTTTAAATTGATTTATTATATTTTCGTACATTTTCCCAAGCGTGCTTTTTAACTTTTACGTTTGTTCATTCGTATGTGTTGTTACGTCATAAAAGGCTTTTAGTTAATAAACTTTTATAAGTATATTTATTATCTGTTAACATATTTACAAAATAAACTAAGTTTTACAAGAGGTAGAGCGTAGCGTTTATTCGCTCAAAGAGCAGCTCGACTGGGGAAGTACCACCTCCACCTTACAGAATACCGCAGCCAAATAACTTTATGTTGTGTAAAGTTGTGTTCCTGCGCGTGAGTAAGGTCGCCAGAGCTCATTGGGGAGGGGGGAAAGGTCAGTAACGCGTGAGCGATGCTTCGTGTATTGCAAGCGTCCATATGGCTGCGGTAACCGCTTTCCATCAGGTGGGCCTTATGCTTGTTTGCCGACTTAGTGGTATAATAAAAAAAAAAAGTTTATACAAGAATTATAAAACTTTACACGTAAATAAAAATAAATTTACAAAAAATCCGTTCCCCGCACCAAGAGACCTAAAATTTGGCTTGTGTGCAATTAACGTGTTATGCCAAGAATTTTGCTGGTTACCATAGCATATTTGCGGGCGCTTCAACCCTTCTTCCTGGGCGGCGGCGTCATCGGCAGTGACTGAAGAAGCTGGAAGATGAGTCCCACCCTCCACGGTACCAAAGTCATTCCATCCGGTCTCTTGCCATCATCCCGCATCAAACCGTTCGGTTCTCAAACGGTTGGTACACCGGCGAAGACAAGACGCTGGCAGATGAAGTTGTTTATAGCCGCATTTGTCATAAACTAACTACCTACCTACTAATTAAATATCGAGACTTTTCGCTTAACTTTTAGATTCTCTAGGCAAAGTTCTATAGATAGGTTACCTACAAGATCAATCTCAAAGTACCTATCCCAGTAAAGTATATAGTCCAAAAACCTTCCGAGTTTCTTGAGAACGTATATGAAAATATTATGTAGTATTTACATTTAGATACTTCAACATGGATATCTTATCTCGCACCTTATGTTGCAGTTGTATTAAATAAACATTGCAGTTATAAAATTCAATAATTCTGCAAATAAGAATAAAACAAAACAAGCTAATTATGACTGATAGTATAATAAAACTAATATCTTATTACAGGGTTTATGCAACGGTGTAAGCGAGATAACAGAATGCAGTGCTCGCGGCAGGTTTCCTAATAACGAAGTTGAAGACTGTCGGGGTTACACCATGTGCCTGCTAGGCGGCGCCAGCTTTATCCAATATAAACTTGCATGTCCCACAGGCTTTGTCTACAGTCATTTAGAGCAACAGTGTACTAATGCCACCGACTACCAATGCTTACGAAATTACAACTGCACCAGTGCAGGTAATTTCTTTTACCCAGCCGTTATGGACTGCAGCTCATTTGTCACTTGTGTAAACGGCACAAGTGATCTTGTAACCGCCAGATTGATTGACTGTCCTCCAAAAATGATTTTCAATCCTAACGAAAGTGTATGTGTCAATGAAACTGATTATAACTGTAATGTCAATATAATTGGACTTTCAGGGGTCATAATTTCGGATGGCAATAATATAAACTTTGCACGTAACATCAGTATCAGCGGCGCTGTAAGTTTGTACTGCGCTATAAGTTTGTACTCTAGTTACGCTTTGATATTTTATTTTATTACTTTCGTTTTATTGTAAATAAATGGTCGTATACAATGTTTTATTGGTGTATTATTCGCTACCCCGATGCAATTGAAGTTGTAAATAGTACCTAAGTATTATTAGAGAGCAATAACGTTTACTGGATTAAGCTTGAGTAATACGCCAAACTCTTATTCGATGGAGCAGATGTCTACGAATGGAGATGTGCCACCACCCACTTCTACCATACTTATGGACTGCCGAACTCGAAGTAGTGGTAGGTATTATCGTAACCATCGCAATAACATGAAAATGTTATGATTTATTTGGAACTAGTAGTCATCTCCATAGCATAAATACCTAATTACTAGCTAGTATTAACTACCTAAGTATTTTCTCGGTCATTCGTTTCTATAATAAAATCCCAATTTAAGTAGGTAAGTAGGTATTTCAAGGTGGACGACTCACCTACAGACTCACACAGATACTCACCAGGCACGGGTGCTTCGGTGATTATCTCTGTAAGATCGGACGTGAGGCGACGGCGGCCTGCTTCCACTGCGGTGGGAGCGGCCAGGATTCCGCATCGCACACGCTCGCAGTGTGCCCTGCGTGGGAACCCGAGCGGCGGATCCTGGTCGGCTTGATCGGGCGGAATCTCTCCCTGCCAGCAGTCGTGTCGGCGATGCTGAGCGGGGACACAGCATGGAGGGCCGTAGCCTCCTTCTGTGAGACCGTAATGGTCCAGAAGGAGGCTGCTGAGCGGGATCGGGAGAGGGCCGATCCCGCTCGGAGACGACGCCGCCGAGGCGCAGACGTGCCTCGTGGTGGCCCTCCTGCCCTGTAGCTGGGGCTTAGAATAACAGCTACGGTGTTCCCCTGCCTGTCGTAAAAGGCGACTAAACGGGGCCTTTGGGGTCGTGGGCAATCAGGGCGGGGGCTCTGTGCGCCCAGAAGCGACCCCAAGGAGGACGATGAGTCGATGTGGTCACGACTCATCGTGCGATAGCACAGCGAGGGTGCTGGGGGGAGGTATCACACTTCCCCCGGGACGAGCTATCTTAGCGCCGCGCGTGGAGGGGCGAGCAGGTACGCGTTCAACACGAGAGCCCGCCCCCCTCTACAGCGCAGATGGCGACCACCGTGGGGTTTTAGCCGGTACAAGTCCGGCATAACCTGGCCGCTACCCCCGGGGCGGACGGGTACCCTATGAAGATTTCCCCACGAAAAAAAAAAAAAAAAAAAAAAGGTAAGTAGGTATTTAAAATGTCTAAGGTACCTTTAATATATTAATATATGATAAGTACTTACTTAAGGTGACTCAATACGCTGAAGACAAAGCTGAAGATAACAATATAATGGTTATAGTACATAAGTACCTATAATAGCTTCTATCTGCACTTGTAGCCCCTGACCCCTGGGTAAGTAACAATAAAATTGTACCTACGAATAAGTATTTGTATAGTACCTATATATTATATTTTATATATACCTATTATATACAGGGTGATAGGCGCATGGACCAACACAGTTTTTTGGACTATGACGCAGACTGGTCCAAAAATTTCTTTGAAGGATAGAATCCGCAAGGAAGTCATCTGACAATTTTACTGAATGTACAAAAATAGTTCATTATAAACAAAATGTATCAATTCCACAATATACCAAATGAACTACTACGGTCGCTAATCACTGAAATATTTAGCCATATTATTCTATGAATGTAAAAATCAATAAAAATTTGAAAAAAAAACCGCCTCATGCTGAGCATCCACCGTAAATTAAGACACCTTTTCTGGCATTTTTATGGGATACCTTTATTATTTGAGTTGGCATCACTGACAAATATATCTGTCAGCTCTGTCGGATTTCTAGGCTGTATGGCTCAGACCTTTGCCTGCCTTTTGGCGAATATTATAAACATCAAATGTTTGTCAGACACGGCTGTCAGATGTGGTCAGATTGACAGTGACACTGACAATCCAATTTAATTATTTGAGTTGAGGTTATGTACAGAATTGCCGCAAAATATTTATAAACTAAACCTATAAATAAAAAGACATCATCTCATTTCGTTTACCCTCATAAAAACGATACTGCGTCCTAAATGTATTCAAATATAGTTGTAACAAGGTATGAAATTATCCTAACCTAAATATTCGTCAACATCGTAAATAATGTCATGCCTTTAAGCTATAACTTATTGATATCTTCTCTACAGACAATGGCAAAGATTAGCGTGTGTGTGTCGCACATTGTCTAGTATAGAGGGTCAAAAACTTCCTCAAGGCAGTAAATCCAGCGATGGAATCGCTCCTCCACCGCGCATTCCCAGAGGCGCCACTGACATACTTCAAGCTCTAGCAGCAACTGTGGGACCTGATCCAACGGCTGCACATTATAAGTAAGCTTTACAACAACAACCATACATTTAAATCGTATTATTACTGCTAATTAAACTGTAGTCACTAAATGGAAACCAAATGTTTAATGTATTTTATTTTACTTCCTTTGACCACAACCGCACCATGTTCAGTGATGATGTGGCCAAAGGTAAGCACATGAAGCCTAGAAGTGAACTGGTGCTGAAGTGAAGCTTTTGGAATACACCAGAAGCTAGACATATTTGTGCCCTGATATTTTAATATCATTATTATTTAGGTACCATGATGATCCATATCTCATTCCACTATCCAACTATCGTAAGCGGGCCTATGCATTATCCGCGGAGGCTGGTCGCAAAGCAGCAGCATGGATCAGAGATGAGCATGCAGACATATTCACAACTAGAGTGTGGGATCCACCAGGCAGAAAAAAGACACCATTCAACAATGCTGACCCCCACATAGATGCATTTAACCCTAAACCTATTTACAATGATGAGAGCAAGGTTAGTGCTGCTGCAAATAGATAGATAGATAATACTTTATTGTTACACCAAAATATATTATTTCAAACTTTTTTTTTTTTTTTTTTTTTGTTGTCAATTTCGCGTCTTGGCAATCTGTGATTGTTTTCACAATGAGCCATTACGTTGTCCATATTGAAAATTACACAATACAGAGAGCTGGCTCCAGTGAGCTCTCTCATATGTTGTCTTCAAATCTTTGAGCCAAACAAGGGACACTGTGTCTTTTAAGTCGAGAGTGTTTAACGCTTCCTGTGCCTTCCAGCTTTAGAGCCAATTCATTGGCATGGCTCGAGAGTCGAGCTTGGTAGTTCTTGCTGAATTTAGCAATCTCCTGTTTAACAGTGTTAATATTCAAATCCATGTGTATGTATTTGTTACTTATAAAATACGGTATGTTTAACATTGTTCTTAGTGTTTTACTTTGGAACCTCTCGAGTATTTCCAGGTTACTGTTGCTGGCTGTGCCCCACAGCTGGATACCATAGGTCCATATAGGTTTAAGGATTGTCTTATATACTGTAATTTTACTAGCTGGGGATAATCTTGATTTGCGTCCAGTCAACCAGTACATGGCCCTAAAAGTTGAGTCGAGTTGTTTGCGCTTGCTCCAAATGTGTTTCTGCCAAGTAAGGCGGCGATCCAAGTGCATGCCCAGATATTTTGCACTTTCAGCTCGTGGAATTTCCATGTTATGTAGCTTGATCGGTGGACATGTCTGTCTTCTGAGGGTAAATGTTACATGTAGAGATTTGCTTTGGTTTACCTTGATACGCCATTTGTCAAGCCACACTTCAACCTCTGACAAATGGGTTTGAAGATTTGTAGATGCTGTCGCTGGGTTGACGTGCACTGATAGTAGTGCTGTATCATCGGCGTATGTGGCCGTTGTGGTCTTTTCGTGTGTAGGCAAGTCGGCAGTGAAGATTAGGTAGAGTATGGGCCCCAATATACTTCCTTGCGGTACCCCTGATGAGATTTCGCACATTTGTGATGTTTCATTATTGTGCTTGACTTCAAGGCACCTCATGCTCAGATAAGACCTCAGTACATGATAGAAGGAATGTGGAATAAGATTTTTTAATTTATGTAGCAGTCCGTCGTGCCATACTTTATCAAATGCTTGGCTGATATCGAGGAATGCTGCAGAGCAATATTGCTTATTTTCTAGCGTGCGGTTGATCGTATCAGTAAGACGATGTATCTGCTCGATTGTGCCGTGTTGTTCGCGGAACCCAAACTGATGGGATGGAAGTATTTCCTGTAAGTGCGGTCGCATTCTATTCAGAAGAATTTTCTCAAGAAGCTTACCTAGCACAGGAAGAAGGCTGATGGGCCTATAAGAGCTCGCTTCCTGGGCTGGCTTCCCAGGTTTAGGTATCATAATAACCTGTGCAAGTTTCCATTGGTTGGGAAAGATTGAAAGTCTTAGACAGGCGTTGAATATTACTGTGAGGAGTAGGATACCATTTCTTGGTAAGTGTTTCAAGAGTGTATCATCAATTTGATCGTACCCTGGTGATTTATTTTTTGGTAAGTTCATCACCTCACGTCGCACCTCTCTCGGACTAGCACTTTTCAACGGGAGGCACATTTGAAGCGGCGTGTTTAGATACTTCAGAACTTCCTCATCATGTTCAGGATAAATACTTGGGTGTGGTTGAAAAACTGTTTGGAGATATTCTGCATACACTGTTACTTTTTCATGGTCGGATCTAGCCCAGGAGCCATCATGAGATCTGATAGGTGGTATTTGGTTTTTTGGTCTTTTCAGCTTCTTTGTGGCTCTCCACAGTGAATAGTTTGTATCTTTATTTGGTGTCAGACCTACTAAGTAAGTTTGGATGTTGTCATCAGTTAATTTGTCTATCATTCGTTTCAGGTCTTCTGAAGCTTTGTTGAATTTTCTTTTGTCATTCGGATAGCCAGTATTGTGCCATATCTTTCGCAGTCGTCGTCTTTCGTTAACTTTATCCTTTATATACTTTGGATACTGATGTGGTTGTGTAGTCCTCACTTTACTTATTGGAGTTGATTTATTTGCTGCTAGATGAATTAATTTGTTAAGTGATTCAATTGCGGATTCAACTTCATCCTTCGTTTTAAGAGAGACATTTAAGTTCATACCTTCGTTAATTATATTTACGTACTCATCCCAGTCAGTGTTGCGGCCATATAATCTTGGTGGCATTTTAACCAGTATAGCTCTACAGTTTACATTTACTATTACAGGGGTATGATCCGAGAACAGATCGGTACATTCTTCTATATGGACATGGCTTTGTGGGATATTTTTTATAATGAAGAAGTCTAAGAGGTCTGGTACTTTCTTAGTATCAGTTGGCCAGTAGGTAGGTACACCATGTGAGATGCTTTGAAGGTTTAACTCATTAATGGTAAAGCTAAGTTGCCTTCCTCTTGGTAAAGTCAATCTGGAACCCCAGTGAACATGTTTTGCATTCCAATCACCACCACAAACGAATCTATTTCCAAGCATTGTAAAGTATTTTTTGAAGTCATCCCTTGTGATAACGTGTCTGGGTGGACAGTAAATTGCAGACAGAGTTGTTTCTGTTTTATTATCCTGAATTTTTACTGATGTTGCTTGTATTTTTTCTGTACTATATTCTTCGATCACATAATGTTTTATGTTTTCTTTAACTATGACGGCGGTGCCTCCATGAGATTTTCCTGAGGGGTGGTTTGTGTTGTATATTTTATAGTTTTTAATTTTAATATAGCTTTTCGGACTAAATCTTGTTTCGGAAATAAGAGCAACATCTATTTTTTCAGTTCTCAAGAAGACTTCAAGTTCCTGGCGACGCTCCGTGAGCCCGTTGGCATTCCAAGTAACTATTCGAAGGTTTAGGGGCATTTTGGTATTAAGTGGGTGATAAGTTGGATCATGCGATCCATCATGCTGTCTAACATATTGCTCATAATAGTTTGAAATTTGTTTAACATTGCGTCTAGTAATTCGACTATGTTGGCATCTTTGTTATTGGTTATATTCCCTGATGATTTTGCTTTAGCTGTTTCTGCGTATGTTTGATTAGATGACTTGTTGAAGAATTGGCGTTTCTGGTCCATAGGTTTTTCTGGGATGTCTAATGTGTGCTGTACTCCAACTGTATCTTTTGCTGTATATTTATTTTTCTTTTTTAGGATGAGTTCTTTGTACTGTTTATACTTTTTGCAGCCCTTATAGCTAGCAGGGTGCTTTTCATTACAGTTTGCGCATGTTGCGTCAGTATCTGGTTTTTTAATGCAAGTTCCAGTTGAGTGTTCTTCACCGCACTTGACACATCTGTATGGTCTAAAACATTGATTTTTGGAGTGTCCGAATCTTTGACATCTTTTGCATTGAATTATTTCAAATTTCTTGTAAGGTGCTTCGAATGATATTACCAAGTAGTTTAGTCTGACAACTTTGAATATGTCTCTGTTGTTATATTTTGGTTCAAGGTCTACATAGAATGTAGGAAGGGGATCCTTTGATTGTTTGTGCCGTACGTTAACTATCTGTCTTACATCATGTCCCAGTTCTTTAAGCTCTTGTTTGATTATTTCTGTATCTTCTGTTGCATGCAGTCCACGAAGAACTACTCTGTAGGCTCTTTCACTCTTAAGTTTATAAGTGTAATGACTTATATTATTTGTGATGAAATGATCTCTTATGATTTTATAAGTATCAATATCAGTGGGCATTATTTTAACGATATGACCAGATTTCATGGTAGTCATTGTATACATTTTATTTTCTGTTATTTTGGACAAAATTTCTTTTAATGATTTTACATTTATTACTCCTGTCACAAATATAGGTTCCGGTTTTGGTTGTTTAGATGTGTTATCATTAATCTGTGTTTCATTTGTGTCTGATTCCAGTATTTCATACCTATTATGTGTTGCAACTGAGTAGTTAGTTTTTATTATCTTTTTGCTAGATTGGGCTTCGGATTCTGGGCTGGTAACTGTTCTTTTTCTCTTTGATGATGGTGCTTGATCTTTTTGCCAGAGTTCTGCATTGCTGTTTGTTGTTTTTAATATTGGGGCACTGAGAGGTGATATAGGTGTTGCAGCAGGAGAATTGTTTTTTGTTGTTTCAAACATACTTTTATGGAAGGTTTGTTGTATCATATTTGTTTTATTTGGGGTGTTGGTTTTTGTTGTATTTTCTTGATTTGACATATTGTTCCCACGAGAAGGGTCGAAATACACAGTCGCTCAAGGGGTGACGCCCATTCCCTCAAGAAGGCGCAGTTCAACGGTGTTAGCCAGGTCCACCGAGGTTGGCGCTCGAGACTAGTCTCCCACTAGCCATCCGTCCTATTGGCGCGTATCCCACCGTAGGATTAGGGTTATTTTTGAAGAGGATTTCTTCCTCACAGTACAGACGGTTAAGTCAAGACCATCGTTCCTGCGAAGCATGTGCGCAGGTTTACGATATGAAACCGACCTTTCGGCCTGCTGGTTTGGAATCAGAGTTTGCCGTCTCCTAGATGAGGTACCAGCCATGGTTGACGAGGCCCATCTCCCCAGGCATAAGGTCCTTGATTATAGTGGCGGGCCTAGTTCGCCACTGTCATCTGCCATCGACGGGATTGCACGCCTTTTGTTGAGGTATACCCTGCCACAGGCTCCCCGGCGTCCCTCTGACAGACCGCTCCGTTGTCCGCGACTGCTTATTGATTATTCGCAGCTAACCTCCATATCTGGAGGCCGTTCGCCATCCGCAACCTGCGACGCGTGTGGTGGCAATGAGCTCTGCCTCTGGGAATTGCTCCCCCAATACTCAAATACTATTTCAAACTAAACTTCAAAATAACAGTGAAAGTGCTACAATGGGCGGCCTTATCACTAAAAGACTACTATCATGATCAATAACTGTGAACCATTAACTTGTTGTCAAATCCACTGTGTTTTCTCTTTTATGCTTACTATCATTTGTTTGATAAGTTATCTTGTAGAATCTTGCATTTATTTAGTGGATACTGGATGGATTTTCTACTCATCATTCTTATAATATTGGTGTGCCAATGATAAATCTATCTCTAAAGATTTTAAAGCACTATTTTATTATTTAATATATTTTTGATGGGCCAGCTGGCGTGGTTGGTTCAAACTCGGGTTAAGATTCCACCTATCGTGCCGCAGGTTGTGGGTGCGATTCCCACCCAGGACATGCATTTGTGCATGAACATGTCTGTATGTCCTGTGTCTGGGTGTAATTATGTATATTAAGTATGTATTTACAAACAAAAAGTTGTATATGTACAAGCTCTGCTTAGTTTGGGATACAAACATCATGAGAAAATAAATTACTGTTTACTTACTATAATTTCTAGGTTACGGAAGAAGATTTGAAATACACAATAGAAAATGCTCTTATAGATGATTCAGTGAAAGTATTCCAACTGCTTGGCGGTACAGATGGTGTGAAGGAAGACCTTAAATTACAGTTCCTTCAACTCCTTTGCTTCTATAATGAGAAGGAGCCAGACTCTATGGAGTGGATGGAGGAGAGGTGGTTTGCTGCTAATGCAAGGGAAAGACAAGCTGCTACGTGGAGGTCAGAACTTTAAATAATATAAAAACTAAAATGGAATCAGTGAGAGAGAAGTTAGTTTTATCACCACTTTTTATGGTTTCATAGTCAACAAGGAACCCTTATAGTTTCACCATGTCCTTCTGTCTGTCTGTCTGTGTCTTAGCTCAGAGTCTATTAGTACTAGAAAGCTGTTATTGGCATGGGTATACAAATTAATCGCGCCGATAAAGTGGTAAAATAAAATATAGCAGCTACGGAACCTTAAACTGCATGTGGCCAGACATGCATCTGGCCATTTTTATTTGTAAAGATCCAGTACTGGTGGCAAATATTAATAATAAAAACTGATAGAAATATGTGAGTACACCTCTGCATATTCATTAAAAGTTTTTGATTTCATGTGGTAAAAATAAATGTAGTAAATCAGTAACTTCAACATGAACTAAATTTAATGTTGTTTACAGGTTAGGTGGTCTCGCTGATAAAATCTTCACATCATTAGAGCCTAAGTCTCCTGAAGCATATTGTGCTATCATCCAAGGAATGGCTAAATATTATCAGGTAAGAAGCGTTGTTCTGTATCCTGAAAAGATTAAAAGTTTGTTGTAATTTACAATGGGAGTCCCAGAAAATCCAGAGGAGTAAAAAACCAACCAAATATTGACACAAATTTGTTTTTAATCCTGAATCTTCTTCGCCAAACGATATACGATATTCTGATCGTCATTGTCAAATATTAACAACATGTGTATCTCAATTCAATTCTGTTGTATAAAATGTGACAACTGATTGGACTAAAGTATATCTTTCTTTTGAGAAGATCATCTGGTGCGCTACAATCTGTGCTTAGAAGCAAGTTCCCTTAAAGTCTTTGCACGCTTTTTTTTACCCAAGGAGTGCCAACGAGACCCTATTATAAACCTCCGCTGTCCGTCCATCCGTCTGTCTGATAGTGGGCTGTATCTCATGAACCATAATAGGTAGTTGAAATTTTCACAGTGTGCTATTTCTATTGCCGCTATAATTTACAAGAAACGTCCCTATACCAGAATCGTCTTTTCTTGTTTTTTTTTATACGCCTACTATTCATTGCATATTTACAAAGTTGAGGTAGGTTATATTATCATTATTGTACGGAACCGTCCGTGTGCGAGTGCGACTCGCACTTGGCCCGTATTTTATCTTCTATCACATTACCACCTACTGTATTTGTAGTCAAGTACAAAGCTATAATCAAAATTTGTTCCAGGCAGAGCGCGCGCACATGCTATCTCAAGAGGCGAGAGAGAAAGGTATTCAACTGTCTACAGGTGTCTACAATTCTTTGTTGGCCTGTGTAGGATTCTTGCGAGAAGGGACCGCCTTGCGTATAGAAGCACTTAAGTCATTGTTGGCCGAAATGAATGAACAGGTTAGTTAATTTATATTTTATTAAATTGAATCAAATAACAAAACGGATCACATATCAGGCTAATATTTTTCTACAAGTTACTACCTAAGACAAGAACTTTGAAATTCAACAGCTTTTTAAGAGAGGTAGAGCCTTCGAACAATTAACCCAAAGAAGCGCAATGGCGTTCGTTTTGGTTGAAATATATTCCGCCAATTTCCCACCGCCGACAACGCGCTCTGATTGGTTAAGTCAAGGACGCATGCAGTCTGATTGGCCAAGTCAAAAACACACGATGCAGTGATTGGTCCTTACTGTTCAAATTCAGTGACAAATCACTGACGAGTTTCGGAATTTGATTGTTCATTATTACTACTCTAAAGGGATATTTCCTCGATGGGTAGAGCATACCGTTTATTCGCTCATAGAGCAGCTCGACTGACGACCGACGATACTTTACAGAATACCGCAACCAAATAACTTTATGATATGCTGTATTCCTGTGCGTGAGTAAGGTTGTCAGAGTTCATTGGAGAGGGGGGAAGGGTCGATATTGCGTGAGTGATGCTCCGTGTGTTCCAAGAGTCCTTATGGCTGCGGTAATCGGCCTCGTCATAACTTGTCATGGGGTCAGTCGAAGGCCAAACACGAACCCATTCAACATAAAAAAAAAAAATGCATTCAAATTGAAACTTTAGCAACATGATAAAGATTATATTTATAAATTACTCACATTGGAAACAATTTAGACAATTTTTAAATTACTATAAGTTGATTTGCTTCTCATGTTACAATAAATTCAATTACCCAATTTATCGATGAAATAGTTTATGGAGTCTTACGAAAAAGTGATGACATACCGCATAAAGAATCTAGTTGCCAAATAGAATATTTTTTTAGGGTATATCCCCAAATGAGGAGACATTAACAGCGTGTCTCAGGTCGATATCGGCTTGGGGCGGCGGCAAGATGCTGCAAGAGCTAGCCTTGCAAGTGCTCGCTGAATTCAAGCGGTTGGACATAACTCCTGGATTATCTGCGTATTACTTTCTATTATGTCTGTTTTGTAAGGAGAGTGAGTATAATTTAGTAATATCTTTGATTACTAACCTTTTTTCCTATGTAGAGCATCTAAGTTATCATTGGATGTTATATTCAACAAGATTCTCGAGAATAGATTGTGTCAATCGAAAATAAACCTTGTATCTTGTATGGCTGGTTCCAAATTCAATTGTTTTAATTTTGACTCAAAACTTGACGAACATCTATTATCGGCTTTGGCTTTCTTCCGATCAAAACTCAAATCAAGTCTCAAGAATAGATCGTGTTAATCGAGAATAAACCTAATATCATTGGGGCAAGTGCCAAATTATTAATTTATCTCGACTCAAAATTTGACTTGATCATTGAATGACATTCTAGAATACGGAACTATGTAAAACAGTTGAGAAAACAATCTTCAACTCGTTAAATCGATAAGTAACTCAACAAAGCATTTAAATTTTTACCTAATATTTCCTTAATATATAATTTCAAGTATATTTAAATTTCAGGAGGACCACGCATAGATATTCTGACAACAATACTGACTGATTTAGAAACAAGAGAAACATTGAATGCCAAAGAAGCAACTGACACCAATTTCTTTATAACTGCTATGAGCGTTTGCAGCGATCACTTACAAGTGAGAGTTAATAACTTTTATGATTTTCTTATGTACATTTGAAGGTTTCTAAATAACCATATATGATATCAACTTTTCCGCAGGATATAAACATGGCTGAAAGATTACACGCTCTCCTAATGAAAGGTGATAACTACAAATTGGTTGGCGACGCATACAAAGAAAGCATTTATTACAGACATTTAGTTACTGTTGCTTGCAGGTATATTTCACATTCTACTTCTGACTATTCTTCTTATTATATACGACTAATTAATGTCGGTTAACTAAAGGTGACACGTTCTACACATTTACACGTTGCGTCTGTGTAGTGTCTGTCCGTCTCTCTCGCGCGCGATCACGCTTGAGTATGAAGGAGACAGTTATTGTTTTGCTACTGCTCATAAATATAGAATGGTCTTTTTTTGCATTCGTCCTTAGGCATATTACACATTATAAGCAAAGTCTAATAAGATACAAGGCATTTTCCGACTTTTCTCGTAATATGTATTGTCTCATATAACAACCGATCTGACTTGAATTTCTTATAAAACATTTCTCAATTCTTGTGTCTTACAAGAAATTTTCTTAAAATATGCAATAGGGCTTAGAATTGACTGACTGATTAGAAGCTATAATGAACCATACTGTAAACAATTGCATATGTGTAATACTGTGAACCCGACCTGTACAGCTGAACAGATTTGCATGAAATTTGTTATAAGTATAATGTCCTGGAATGTACTTTTCGTGGGTGAATAATAACCTTATTGTGTTTTTCAGAAATGCACCATTCGAAAGAACAACACAACTATTGGATACGTTCGTTCCAAATGTGTATGTACCTGAACCGACTGTCATGGAAGAGGTTTGTGAAATGCTTTTGATTACTTATGGCGAAGAAGAGTGTGAAGAGGTTTTGGCGGGAACTTGCAGAGTGACGTAGCATTTTCATTTTTATTTTCATAAATTTGTGTATTTTGAGTTTTATTGTGTATTTTTGGTGGTATTTTACCCAATAAAGATCATCCATGTGCACCAGTGAAGTGAAATGAAATGAATTATGTGTATCGTGACTTTTCAAGTTGTCTCAAAATTTCCGTGTAGAGTTTTACTACAATGACCACCATTGTAGTAAAACATGACTTTTATGGACAGTGACTGACTGAGGACTATAATGTGAAGTGATTTATTGTGACTGGAAACTATAATATAACTCGACACTGGCAGAAATGAGCCCTAATTTGGGCTTGGTTGCCAAAATTAAAAATAAGAAGAAGAAGAAGAGTGTGAACTGTACATTCATATTGACAGTAAATCACTAGTGTACGATATATGTATGAATTAATCTTTATGTGAACTGCTAACGCATTGCACAAGGTAATATTGTTGACGCTAGCTATATATATATATATATATATAATTACACTATGATTATTAAATAAATAAAAAAAATAGAAAAAGCCTTATATTTCTTCTTAATAATTACAAAATTTAAGTGTATACTTATTAACAATACTTTATACTACTATACTATATAATAATAATTTAAATACTTATTTATTACGTTTTATACTGTAACTATTAAACAAATTATTATTTACTAGCTGTCTCGCGCGGTTTCACCCGCGTTCCCGTGGTAAAAAGTAGCCTATGTCAACCGGGGATAGTGTAGCTTCCCAACAGTGTAAGAATTTTTCAAATCGGTTCTGTAGTTTCGGAGCCTATTCAATGCAAACAATCAAATCTTTCCTCTTTATAATATTATTATTAGTATAGATTAAGAAAAAAAAATTAACTAGGGTAACAAGAACCCATCGTTAGTCGAAGGTGAAGGCCTCCCCTAGAGATTTCCAGTTGTCCCGATTGTTTGCTGTGTTCATCCACTGTTCACCAGCCACTTGGATGATTATTATCACCATGACCATATAGTTGTGTAATAACGTAGACCAGGTATATAATATTGTTGTAACCGCGTAGATAATAAAGACGCTGGAAGTGGGCGGCGCGGGCGAGCGGCTGGCGCAGGCGTGGTCGCAGCTGGTAGTGTTCGGGCACGCCAAGCGGACCAAGCTGCTCGAGCGGCTGCTCGCTGCCATCACCAACTGTTACACATATCAAGGTATGTCTAACATACCTACAATACGTTTACAGTATACTAATACACCACAAAAGTACGATCAATTTGTGGCACCAACGACCACCTCTTGAAAAAATATATATTTTTTGTTTAGTGTCCAACCGAAGGTACGGCTTCGGCCTCTTTAGGCCAAATCTTCGGCTTCCTTCGGCCAAAAAACACTTTCGACCAAATCTTCGGCGTGGACCTCCTTCGGCTAAATCTTCGGCTTCGGCCAAATGAGCCGAAGTTTGATACTATGAAATAATTTAAAACTTACAGAATACCGCAGTCAAATAACTTTGTGTTGTGTTACTGCGCGTGAGCAAGGTCGCCGGAGCTCATCGAGGGAACAGTCGGTAACGCGTGAGCGATGCCTCGTGTGTTGTGAGCGTCCATATAGCTATGGTAACCGCTTACCATCAGGCGGGCCGTCTGCTCGTTTTTCGAGTTAGCCGTATAAAAAAAACAATTTTTATCGATATAGATGTATTGAAATGAATTCCACAAGTAATAATACCCGAGAACGTTTCCGTTGGATTACTATAACATTGCTACTTTATTTTCAATTTCAGACGATGAAGTAAAAGGTAAAATGCGCGCCACAGCAGAAGATATGCTGAAGTTTGGTCAATTAACAGAGGAACAAGACGCAGCGAAAGATCTCAGATCACCTGTACAAAGGTAAGGATAAGGTATTTTTAAACTCAATTCGCCTTATTCGAAATAAAAAATCGCCTTATATTCTACTAGCACTAGCCTATAGCTTTTTAAGGACCAAATAATAAATAATGAAACTCCAGAATATTTTTAAGAGCGTCTTAATAGTCGAGAACTCGATACGCTCCTACTCCATACAAGCGAACTGTCGATTTATATTTCGATCTATCCTTTAGTTTAAGATTGTGAATGATATAGCAACTGGCAGTTAGTCACAACTCAAGTGTGAGTAGCGTTTCAGTATTTGGCAATATAATAAAGAGAAATAATCTAAAATTGTAGCTTAAAAATAGTGAAAAACACTCCTTAAAAAGTTTTGCACTAAAACGTATTAACGATTTATGGTACCAAATTTTTGTATCGTTATGTACTGTGTCCTTGATAAGTGTGCAAAGTTTCAGTTTAATCTTTTTTTGAAGTCGATGAAAATAACGTTTGAAGATTAAATACATACATACACACAGGTCAGTTAACTAAAGCTGGCACGTTCAGCACATTCACATGATGCGCTTGTGTAGTGCCGGTGAATAAGCGCGCGGCGTGACGTCGTCTCTCTCGCACGTGCTCAAGCTTATGAGTACGAAGGAGACAGTTATTGTTTTGCTTTTGTTACTGCTCATAAATACAGAGTGGTATTTTTATGCATTCGCCCATTAGAATTGACTGACTGATTAGAAGCAATAATGTTATAAAACATACTTGATCGTGAAATGTCATAAGTATGAGTAGTGTGAACGTGCCAGATTTAGTTACCGACCTGTAACAGGTGAAGCTAATAAAAGCTTAGTGTGTGGTTGACAAGCGAGGCCGTTCAACAGGTTATCGGCTACAGCGCTTTGCAACATAATCGAGCTATGTTCGGACGTGCAAGACAAGGCGGACCCGGCGTGGGACGCGGTGTCCGCAGCGCTGCAGCGCTTGCAGCGCGAGGAGGCCACCGGCTTGCCCTCCAAGCCCGAGGTGCTCTCCGCTGTCGCACAGAAGGCTGCAGCCGCTGGAAAACATGGAATCGCTGCTGTAAGTGCAAAAACGATTATGCAACCTCTACCTACATTGTAGATTTGATGAGATTATTTGTAGTTCTTTTTTTACCTATACAACGTGTAAGGGTAGGTACATGGCGCACAGATCGCAGAAAAGAAATTTTACATTACCGGTACTACTAAGCAACACTTTGCTATGCTTTCCTAACGATGCTATCTCATTTTTTTAGAATTATTGTGTTGTTTTTCCCTCTTAGCACAGCTAGTCTTCTCTATTTTTTTTAACCGATTTCAAAACCAACTTTAGTACCAAAGAGATAAACAAAATTTTATTGGTGTATGTATGTATCCACACATTTCTCTGAAACTTGATTTTCGCGATTTTACAGTTGGTCCCATACTAACAGTTGTTCACATTGCTAACCTTCGCTAAAGCTAAAGGCTACAAACCCTATACCCAAATAGTCGGCAGTAACATACCTGGCGGAATGCGGTTTCGAGGAAGCTATTCCGGCGAGCGTGCAAGTTCTGGGAGTGATGCTCAACCGGGCCGAGGGCGAGGTGCACGAGTTGTTGCAACAACAACACTCCACCGTCGTCGGCGCCTTGCAACCCGCCGCTGTTACTGTAGCTGAGGCTTACCATTTGTAAGTATATGTTTCGATCATCATCACCGAATTAGTATAACAAAAAAAACATTTTCATGCCTCTTCTTTTAGTTTTAAGTTTGACAACCAAATCCGTGTTATTGGGACTTCTTTTTGCCAGTGTCAAGGTATATTATAAGTTCTAGTTATAAATCAATTTCACATAGTCCGTGGTAACTTTTTAGGTTTTGGGAAAATGGTGGTCATTGTATTGTATTAAATATTGATAAAGATTGATAGTTATTTGATAAAATACCACCGCATAAGCAATAAAACTCAAAATACACGAATAGATGAAAACGCAACCTTGTTAGTTCCCGACAAAAAGTCTTTCATTGCAATGGTCTTACAGGACAAGCTAAAAGGAAAATTCCGAATAATAAAAAAAAGAAAATTAAGGTAAATGGTACTTACAAGTTTTCGCGAAAATCTAAATTTGCCAATATCTTTCTATCGTTATCAAGGACCTGAGGTCCTTGATTTTTATACTTCTAATAGGGAGGGACTATAGACCTCAGTATCTGGTATAAATTTCAACTTGCTAGGTCCACCTGTTCCTGAGAAAATCGGTCGTGACACACGGACACAAAGAGAGTGATCTTATAAGGGTTCCTTTTTTACCTTTTGAGGCACGGAACCCTAAAATAACTTAAAAAAAATTGTTATAGGGCTAAATCTGGAACGTCCATCACACACGAAGCTTCGTCGACAAGCTCTGGGAGTGACAGTGAAACATCATCGGATGACGAGAAATGAGGTTGTATTAAAAAATAGCTTTAATTGTAGTTTGTATTTAAATAAAATTATATAATAATAATGAAATATTTCTTTTTATTATGATTCTAATATTTTCGACCTAAAAGCAACCTTTTATTAATAGGTTTAAAGATTTTTCTGTAATGTGATCATAAGGAGAATATTTAAAGGTATCGGCTGAGTTCAAAACTACTGGATCAAGACCAGTATTTATTTATATATAATTAAGAAGGACCTCGGAATTGAATAGTCGCAAGCACATATGACATCAGACTGTTAATTAGTAGTTACTGATTTATTATAGGTACCTACATATTTTTTCAGTTCATATGTAGTGTAATATATACACTTCAAAGTTTAGAGAGACCAACACCAAATTTTCCGTTTGCTAGTCAATGAATTAATATTTAATCAAACATCATTTTGATTTCTATTTAAATAACGGATACAAGTGGGCCAAAAAATTATGAATCTTTGTTTTCATAGAGAGAATTCGATGTACCGAAGTGTTGCGTCGCGTACCGTTAAAGCTCAAAACTTACAAATGTGTGACAGTTGTGTGAGTTTGGACTCGTTTCTCCATATTGTGCCTAACAGGTGATAATTGTCCTCAAACTATGGTCGAAAGAAAGCATGCGACCGATCATTAGTCGTGGGCCGTTCGTCTTGAAAGCAACCTTGACTTTGTGTTTGAAAAATGCCTGTTTATAATGTGTGCATCAACCTTATGCTTATTGCGGTAAGTACCAAAATATAATAATTATTTAAGACCAGTATTTTCCACTACAGGATGTACCTACTATAATTTAAACCTACATTTAAATACTCTTGAACGTATTCGTTATCTTATTTGGATACATCTTATACTCGTATACTTAGTATGTTTTCAGTGGCGGGATTTACGGGTGTTAAATTGTGTCACTGTGATAAAATGAATCATTAACTCGGTTAAAAACAAATGTGTTAACTAATTAAAGCGCGTTTACAAGCGAATTAGATAATTAAGGAAGGTTCTCATTGTATAATATGTATAAGAATTTTATATTAAAAGTTTTTTTGCCAAAGTAATATTGTGCGACACTGAAATTAGTGTTATAGAATTGCTTAGAATAAATTCTTGTATTAGGTAGGTACTCTTCTCACACCTAAGCTCTAATGTGTAAATGGCTTAACCTTAAGCAAATAACTTATCAGTTGTTGTCGCACTTTCACTATCACGGGAAACCCATATTTATCACGCTAGTTTTGTTTTTGAAACTTATTATGTTCTGTTTTTAGAACATTTCGTCTCATTTATTTTCAAGGAGATAGGAGATTAGTATTTACTTTTAGAGACAAACATAGTCAGAAAACTAATATTCATATTTGTAATCTTGTTTGCAGCTGATATCGAGTATTCAATCAGTGGCAGGTTATTACTTAAAGCAGTTCCAATGTGGCCCATACGGTTTCAATTGTGAACCTAATAACAAAGTTCGACTCTGCGAAGGCGATAATCTGCTTGGACCTGCTTTCATATGCCCGCCAAACACTATCTGTAACGAAGATTCCAGTGATGTTTGCGAGAATTCAATGAACTACATCGACTCCTCGGTTAATAGGGCTATACGGTGTAATCGCAACGAAAGAATAGCAGATCCAAACGTGCCGGGGTGTAAAGGCTATATTCTATGCATCCCTAATAAAAACCGTTTTCAGGGTATTAAGTTTAAATGTTCAGGGAGTACAGTTTTTAATGGTTATTCACGTACGTGCTCATCACCAGATAAATACAAATGTCCTTTATCTAATACTACAAGAACTACTTCAGAATTATATGCATCAGAAAACCGAAGAATCGATTCTGATCACCGAGGGCACAATCAGAACAAAAAAACCAGGCCATTAGAATGCAAGAATTATAAGTTCTCGGTGACACAAGACAGTACTCCAGTGCGAGCGACCTATTTCTGTCCATCAAGACCTGTTCAGGGAGAGACTTCAGTAAGATGCACAATATTCTCCAACCAATTCTGTGTCACTTTAGAAAGAGATGACTATGATCAGTTTATACAAAGTAATAGTGGTGCAGCGTACCGTAAACCACGTAATTAATTATTGGAATAAGTGTTAATGAGTGACTGAGTGTGCAAGACTGAATTTCAATAACTATTTATCAGTGTATTGTAGTGCCTATTATTATTTATTATTGTTGAAAATAGGAATATTTTAAATAAAAGCTCTTCCATTTATTTGATTCTCATATTTATTGAAAAAATATTTCTACAAAGTACCTATTTATGCACGTGTAAAAAAGATTAAGAATAAAAGACAGATACATTAACAATAAATTAAACATGAATAGCATAAATAATTTCATAAGCTTTTACTCTCTATTCATTGACTTAATCAACATTCGGGACTTTCAGAGTCCTTACATTTTTTCGTGTCTTTATCAAATACTTCATCGCTATCACATTCCTTCTTCTTTCGCTTTAGAACAGATTTACTATTCTTATAACAAACATAGTACTTCCTACAGTCATTTGGGTCCGCGAATTTTCCTTCACCTTCGCATATGAATATATTTCTTGACGGTTTTTTCATTTCCTGTGACCTTATTGTTACACTCTGATTACTACTACTACTACTATAGATGTTAGTATTTTCACTGTTTGAAGTCAAAGATTGGTTTGAAGACAAAGACTGGTTAGATTCTGTTACCTTAGGTATACATTTAACAGATGTTTGATTTAAATAGTAACCATTCTGACATTGCAATTTAAACCGAATATAATGATCGTTTGCTGAACTATTCCTGACACATACATAATAAACATTATCTTGAAGAAAATCTCCATATCTGCCTTCTGATGTACATACAAACTGATTGTTCCTAATACACTGTGACAAATTTTTTGTACATTGTTTTCTAATTTCACTAAATACTGTATCAACGGGACACATTCCTTCAATAGGTTGGAATTTCCCCACACAAATATAGAACTTTCTGCAATTATCTTTATCAGCGTATCTACCTCGACTGTAATTCAGACAATTGAAATATGATTTATTCATTTGATCAGTGGTTTCATGAAAGTAATATTTTGTTGTATTAAATGTTTCGTTGCGATTCTCCTTTGTTTCGATTGTAGTGTCGGTAACTTTTAATGACTGTTTACTTTGTGCTCTATTTGAATCTGAGATATTTGCCAAAGGAAGGGTTTCTGTTGCAATATCTTTTCTATTTAGACTGTGTACTTGAAAATCTGACACATTTTGGAAATCTGATCTGCTGTCGCTAGTTGGCAACAGCGTGGAATCCCTGTTTAAACTGGTATTTTGTTCATTGGGGCGGTTATTTGGAACTAAATTAGGGGTATTTTTAATGAGAGAGGGTGAGAGTACAGAGGGTGCCTGTAATTTTGCAATGTATGATTCAGCTGTCATTGATACATTTTTCTCATCAAAAGTCACTGCAAATGTTGTTGCTAAATCACTTTGCACATTAGAAACCGGACGTGAAATACCTTCTTGGACATCTAGAAGATTATCTGTATAGAATTTCATGTTTTGTCCAACTGTTACGTGCGTATCTTCAGATAAATACTTGGGTTTTTCGGTCGATGGTTCACTATTGATTGAAAAATCCAAATTCCTTGTCTTTTCCTGATCAATTCCTACTAGAATACTTACTGGTGACAGTGATTCTATCTTAGGACTATTTATCTGTTCACTTTTATTTAGAATATTTTGAATTGACTCAGCCGCATCAAGTTTAATGGCAGGAGGCGTAATCAATGAAACATTTGATGGTTGAATAGAAGTTTCATTTTGGAAATTTAAGTTGCTTGTCACTGGAACTTCAGGACTGAAATTGGAATCATTTATTTTAAATGCATTGATATTTGATGGTGGGGTATACATGAATGTGTCTTTCTTTTTATCTTCATTATTATTTATGTTTATCAAAATGCTCATATCATGAGATATTTCAGCGATATTGGGTGACGATGTTGCAGTCTCTGTTCTTTTCATATCCTCATTCAACGAAGAATTAGTCCTTTTATTAGTTAAAGTATCAATATGTTGTGACATTTTCAGTGATAAAGGATTCTTTTCTTTTATTGTTATTGATTCATTGTGTTGTGCATAATTTTCTTGAATAGTTTCCGTAACGGAGTCGTCAGATTTATTCAACAAAACCTGGAACCTTTTTGTTGTATCTGGAGTAGATACGACAAAAAGGTAGCTTGGATCTATTACCTTCGGCGTTGTAACCTTTGCCATTACTAACTCTGATAATTGGCCCGGTTGAACTGAATTATTTACACTGTTCTTCAATGCATTATTTAATAAAGTTTCCAAAGAATAACCTTGGTGTAATTGTGTTTCTAAGTTGGAGGCCGTTGTTGTAATTAAATTATCTTCTTCTTGACCTATGGCTGATTTACCTGTCATCAGATCTTGTAATAGTGGCATAGGTCTAGGCACTAGGTTATTTTCTTTATGCAAGTCGTTTTTTGATAAACCATCAGTTATAACTTCCGTAAGATGTCCTTTAGTAAGAGAATCAAATTCTATTACTATATCAGTAATATTTGAAGAATCTGGTAACAAATATGGTATTTGAGTTGTTGTAGTTTCTCCGGATTTATGGAAGATCAATACACTTTGCGTTGTAGCATCACTCGAGGCGGTGTCAGTTTTAGATGTTTCCTGAGCATCAGAACTTTTACTTTGCGTACTATTAATAAGAGTACTAGCAAGATAAAGTTCTTGGAAAGATTCAGTTGAATTGTTGACCCCTGAGTTTGTAATCGAATGTGTAGTTGTAAATTCATTTTCCGAAACCTCGGAGTTCGTTTTGTTTGAGGTTATATTTACTGGGGTTAATGTAATCGTTTGACTTTCAGCTGTGGATATGGAATCAGTCGAGTCATTCTGTATTAAAGAAAATGATGTCTCTGTAGATGTTTCTACTTCATTTATAAGCAATGCAGTTGATGTTTCTCCTTTTAGTATTTTCATGATTGGGTTATTGAGTACTGTTGTGAATATTACGTCTACTGTTCCCATACTATTCGACATGTCATTCATTACATTACTCTCTGTTGTGAATATTATACCTGCCGCTTCCGTACTATTCGACACTGTATCATTCGTTATATTACTTCCTGCTGTGAATATTACGCCTGCAGTCTTAGAATTATTCGAAGTTATATCATTTGTTACATTACTCTCTGTCGTGAATATTATGTCCTCAGTTTTGGGACTATTCGACTTTATATTATTCATTGAACTACTTCCTGTTATGAATATTACGTCTCCTGTTTCCGTTCTATTCGACGTGTCATTAATTAAATTACTCTTTGTTGTGAATATTACGTTCGCAGTTTCGGTACTATTCGACGTTACATTATACTTTACTGTACTTCCTGTTGTGACTACTACCTCTGCTGTTTCAGTAATATTCGACATGTCATTCATTACATAACTCTCTGTTGTAAATATTACGCCTGCAGTTTCCGTACTATTTAAATTCATACCATTTACTACATTACTCTCTGTTGTGAATATAACGCCTGCAGTTTCCTTACTATTCGACGTTATATCATCGATTACATTACTTCCCTTTGTGATTATTGCATCTGTTGTTCCCGTACTATTTGACATGTCATTAATTAAACTATTCTCTATTGTGAATATTACGTCTGCATTTTCAGTACTATTCGACGTTATTTCAGTTATAACATTACTCTCTGTTGTGAACGTTAAGGCTGCAGTGGCCGTACTATTTAACGTTGTATCATTCGTTACATTACTTCCTGTTGTGAATATTACGTCTGCTGTTTCGGTACTATTCGACGTTATTTCAGTAATTACATTACTTTCTGTTGTGGATATTACGCCTGCCGCTTCCGTACTATTCGACATTGTACCATTCGTTATATAACTTCCTGCTGTAAATATTACGCCTGCTGTCTCCGTACTATTCGAAGTCACATTATTCATTACATTACTCTTTGTTGTGAATATTACGTTCGCAGCTTCGGTACTATTCGACGATACATCATACATTACATTACTTCCTGTTGACAATATTACGTCTGCTGTTCCAGTACTATTCGACATGCCATTCATTACATAACTGTCTGTTGTAAATATTACGTCTGTAGTCTCCATACTGTTCGACGTTGTATCATTCGGGGCATTACTTCCTGCTGTGAATATTACGCCTGCAGTTTTCGTACTATTTGAAGTAATACTATTTACTACATTACTCTCTGTTGTGAATATTAAGCCTGCAGTTTCCTTACTATTCGACGTTATATCATTGATTACATTACTTCTCGTTGTGAATATTACATCTGCTGTTCCCGTACTATTTGACATGTAATTAATTACATTACTCTCTGTTGTGAATATTACGCCTGCAGTTTCCTTACTATTCGATGTTATATCATCGATTACATTACTTCCCTTTGTGATTATTACATGTGTTGTTCCCGTACTTTTTGACATGTCATTCATTACACTATTCTCTATTGTGAATATTACGTCTGCATTTTCAGTACTATTCGACGTTATTTCAGTTATAACATTACTCTCTGTTGTGAACGTTAAGCCTGCAGTGGCCGTACTATTTAACGTTGTATCATTCGTTACAATACTTCCTGTTGTGAATATTACATCTGCGGTTTCGGTACTATACGACGTTATTTCAGTAATTACATTACTTTCTGTTGTGGATATTGCGCCTGCCGCTTCCGTACTATTCGACATTGTACCATTCGTTATATAACTTCCTGCTGTAAATATTACGCCTGCTGTCTCTGTACTATTCGAAGTCACATTATTCACTACATTACTCTTTGTTGTGAATATTACGTTCGCAGCTTCGGTACTATTCGACGATACATCATACATTACATTACTTCCTGTTGACAATATTACGTCTGCTGTTCCAGTACTATTTGACATGCCATTCATTACATAACTGTCTGTTGTAAATATTACGTCTGCAGTCTCCATACTATTCGACGTTGTATTATTCGTGGCATTACTTCCTGCTGTGAATATTACGCCTGCAGCACTTCCCGTTGTGAATATTTCATCTGCTGGTCCCGTACTATTTGACATGTCATTAATTACATTACTCTTTGTTGTGAATATTACATCTGCCGCTTCCGTTCTATTCGACGTTGTATCATTCGTTGCATTGCTGCCTGCTGTGAATATTACGTCTGCAGTTCCCGTACTATTTGAAGTCATACGATTTACTACGTAACCCTCTGTTGTGAATATTACGTCTGCATTTTCAGTACTATTCGACGTTATTTCAGTTATAACATTACTCTCTGTTGTGAACGTTAAGCCTGCAGTGTCCGTACTATTTAACGTTGTATCATTCGTTACATTAATTTGTGTTGTGAATATTACGTCTGCTGTTTCCGTATCGTGCGTCGGAATTATTTCATTTTTATTATTATGACTGTTCTCTGTAATCATTACATCGGCTGCAGGGTTAAGCGTTTCAGTAATAGTTTCATCATATAGTTGTGTGGTTTGAACTGTTTCAGTTTCATAATAGTTTGTATAAGCAGTTGTAGTTAAATCATTACTGGCTATGGTGGACACGTAACGTTCTCCTTCAATTATTTCATTGTTATTGTTGAACTCATTTTTTGCAGTATTTTTTTCAGAAATTGCATCATTCCGGACACTTAAAACATTTTTAGATAATCTTTCAGTCGTATTAGTGTCATGATACTTTTCAGTTGTAGTGAGCATATCAATTATATTATATTTAATCTCAAAAGAGTTGTTTTCAACAGTAAAAGTAAGAGGTTTATCAGTAGTTATTTCGTAAGCAGGTAACATCGTAGCTATTTCGTCAGTAGGAGCAATATTTTTAAAAGTCGCAGAGTTCGTTGATTTCACAATATCACTATTTGTTTCTTTGACATGTGTTTTATTTTGAAACCTTCCTAATACTAATTCTAAACTTTCTGCATTCGTTGTACTTATATTGGAAGTTGTACTTACGGAGGTTTCCGTTGGCGTGTTGATTGTTGTTATTTGCAATGCTTCTGTCGGTGCTACATCCCCATTGTTTTGTAGAGTTGGTAAATTTTCCGTTAGGGGCTCTTTACCGTTGGCATAAGTGTTATTTGCAATAGCTATAATTTCACTGTTTTTATCAAGGAACAAATTGATAGAATCTTTACTTATGTTAACATCAATGGCAATGATGTCTGAAATGGCTGTAGATATTTCCAGTCCACTTTCAATATAAGGGGTACTTACAGACTTAAATTTACCATCTTCCTCATCTCCAAATTGATTTGTAATAATTTCTTCAGGTTGACGTGTAGTAAACCGCATAGCTTCATTTTCAGAAACTATCATAGTACTAACTGTATTGAAGTTATCTTCAAATATTCCATTAGTTGTTGTTATCACGTCCGGTAACGATGTCGTAGCAATTATTTCAACATTATGAGCACCATCGGTTGGTATAAGTTCTAACTTCGGAATGGTTGGAGCAAATTCACATTCGAAACGATTGGTTCCTTGGCAAACTGTAGTTGGTGGACATGGTATAATAAAATTATCTACAGTAATTGATACACCACCGCCCAAGTCTACACATATCATGAAATGTGTCGAATTAATGCAGTGGAAAGGTTTTCCATCGCAGTCAATATTCGTTGAGACTATCAACGGAATTGCCAATAGCACCTGAAAACGAATCAGAATAAATATTTTTAATATGTTAATTTATATGCTAATACCAAAAAAAAAATTATTTTTAAATTCCGTACCAGAAAGATAATTCCTTTGATGTCGAAAACTTTATTTATCTTGAAAGCCATGCCACATTATTTTACTGGAAAATTATAATAGTGGCAGCATTCAGTCGTTTTATACACTAGCTCGTTTATCTCGTAATGATTTCGGTTGAATGCCTGCGCCTGTGCGACTCTTACCCATAATGAATTATGGAGTAAAGCTTTGTTAGCATAAGCGCAAGACGTCTAACATTACACAGTTGATTAGGATGACGTTCAACAAATAATGTTGACATCTTATTTCCTGCGGCCTTACCAGTTATTCTGTTATGAACGATATTGATTTGTTTATTGTTATGAAGAGACTCATTTTCATTGTCCTAGATATATACTTACTTTAAATGTGTACCCATTTCAAAGATATTATAAGCAAAGAGGTTTAAGATTTGAGGTTTGAGATACGTTACCTACACAAGATTTGAACTTGTTGACGATCTGCCGCGACTCATAGCTGAAGTGAGCTCACTAGCACAGTTTATAACGTGTCTACCTCTTTTACTTATAAAATCATTACTTACCATTTTTAGTTTAATTAATTATCCCTGCAGCCCTTCACACTCTTATTCAGAATGAGTGGATAGTAATTTTAGTACCCAAATTTTGGGCCATGCGTACATATATTTTGTGTTTTGGGCCAAAACGTTTTCCGATAAATGGCTATGTCTCAGACAATAATAGAGACTAGAATGACAAACTTCACAAAAATTTTGCCCCTACTATGCATTTCCTTCTCGGTATTATTGCTAATGGAAACCTATTTTACGCAATGGGAGGCCTTCGCCCCAGAATTGAATAATGTTTATGACGATAAACCTACGCCTACATATTATACTTACTTAATCTTTGCCAAATATTATTTATTAATCATACATTCACGTGACGTTTTGTGACTAAAGCGTATAAACGAGATAAGTTAAAACAGATACAGGTATTCGGTATCAGTAGATTGGAATATACGACTTCCTCACAAGATATTTGAAGAGTGAATGATTCATTTAGAAATAGAATGCTGAATGTGCCTTAGTGCAGAACATTTAATTTGTTCCAGTACAAATTCAATAAAGTCAAAGCCATTTATTCAATTTAGGCACCAGAAGGGCACTTGTGAAGGTCACATTTACTGAAGTGAGACCACCGGTTCGGAACTCAGCCTTCAACTGAGAAGAATCCGGCAAGAAACTCAGCAAGGTTACATTTTTCAAATATTTTTTGGACAATCTGACTATGTTTGGCTTTTTTGTTCCAAATAATAAACAGTAAAAAAGAAAACATATACCTAAGAATAGATACGGACCAAAATAAAATTTGACAAAATTAAAGGTCTAAAAATAAATTATAAGTAAAAATGCCGTGACCACTGTGACCAGCCGCTATTATCGATATTCGTAATTATTCGACAATGGCGAATAATCTGAGTTATGTTGATTCAGTACCTACCTACCTATAGAATATCTGTTTTTAACCTACTTGTAGATGTGATTAGGGTAGTTCAAATCAAACATTTTCTTGTTACCAAAAAAATATTATTTAATTGATATATAAATAAATACGTATGTTTTACAAATTATTACATTGACTTAATTATCATACTTAAAACTGTATAAGTATTTTTTTATTTTTGCCAATCAGTTTGTCCGTGTGATAATTTATTTAGATAATGTTCTTATCGTCGTCATCAGCGACACCTTATCGTCCAAACCAAAGGCAGGGTTATAATATACATAAAAGCCTACCAGTGAGTGGTTTGGCGGACTTTATGCCTCTGTTTTTTTTATGCAGGATCTGCAAGATCTTTACCTTCACCGAAAACCCAACGGAGAATCCGTATTCAACTAAGTGCGCGTTGAGGAATCGCAATCTGCGATTGTAAGCGGTCCAAAATAATTATGAAAATATCCAGCTACCACCAATTCTTAGTGACCTTGCTTTAGTTACATATATCGACACTAATGATATAATCAGCCAAATAATTGTGACTCCAGACAATATAGAACCTAAAATAAATAACGCGTACTGTCTGCCTCCTTCTTGATTAACTATAAATGATATTCCGACCACAAAGGCAGTCAAGAGACAAGCCGAGAGTGTTTCCAGAGTGCTATGAATCTTTGGCCATTTACGGGCACCTACAAAGTCTTGTACAGCAGTCTCCCAGCATGAGGTGATGGCGCCGTATCCAAAACCAGCCACCACACAACCAATGGAAAAGGAATCGTGATTGCTGGCATTTGCTAACACTGAAAGATACAGAGTTTAATTAATAAGCAAAAATGATTTTTTGGATACTATATGAGCCTAAAAAACTGCTTCCCTCGTGCAGATAAGTTCAAATACATACCAAAACAAGCAGCAGACGATATCATCAAACCAATGAGTGCTACATATTTAAAATTCCTTTTCGGCGTTTGAGCCAACCACGGTGTACTCAGCAAAAAGCATATCCATGTGAAACCGTACAGTGACATTAAGAAATTAGTTTCCGTCGTGGAAATATTTGGTCGTATCTCAGTTGCAATCAATGGTAATAATACCAAAGATATTGCAGTCAAGCTCAATTTGCAAAACGCCAAAATCAAGGCCGGGTAAAATCTCCAACACGACAGTGACCTTGTCATCGGCTTGATAAACGTGTCATTAGTATTATACATGAGATATAATAATCTCCTTCTTATCCTATAAACTCTATATGATGGCATCCACATTCGTCTTTTCATACTTGCGTATACAGATTGACACCGAAAACTAAACGAATTAAATATTTTCTCCCTTTGTACATCTGTTACTGGCGATATATTATCGTACGTTACTTCTACTTCAGAATATTCCCTGCTTTCACTTCCATCGCGATCGCTCTGTGAATCTCTTCTAATCTGTTTGGTAATGAATTCATCGAAGCTATCTCCTAACGTACTCAGTCTTTTGATAGCGGCACTAAATCTTTTTTTATTCTTGCTCGTCTCATTCTCGGTCACAAAATGCTCTTCATTGTCATCACTATCCTCGCTCTCTTCCGGTATTTCTGGTAATATTTCTACTCCAAATATATTTCTCCGTTTTTCCTCGGGGCTAGGCGGAGGTGTAATCGTTGTAACAATTTCACCATTTTCTTCCATATCTTCATCTTCTCGATGTAAATTATCATCTGAGGGACTTTTCCAGCATTTTTTACTCATATCGTGCAGTTGTAATTCGGCGGTATAATAAGTGTTGTCTATGCCTTCGTTACTAAATACAGCATAAGTTTTAGCTAAGTCACTGTATCTAGAAAATGAAACGGGCCTTCTCATGCAGTCATCAACTTTGAGTAACATTATCGCTGGCAATGTTTGTAGGATTATTCCACTCAAAACGATATACGAATGTGCATATCCGTAATGATTTATTAAGGCTGTTAATATATGCGGAAATATTGCTTGTCCGGCCGCCTGGCCTGCAAAACATAATCCTCGAATTACTCCCAAACGAGAATCGTAGGTGTCAAAGATAACTGCGTCTACTTGTGCCGATATCAGTGATGATCCAAATCCTATAAAAATAAATGAAATTAACAGAATATTAATATAGTTATTTATACAACTGTTGTATAATAAGGGATATAAAACACAAATGTATCTAAATGGAATAATAGTATCACATGAGGGTTTTAATCTACACCCATGATCATTTTTATAAACAACAAAGAAAAAAATTTTTGCAATTCTAATATCGAAAATTTTATTTTTTTGAAATTCATAAATACCTATATTACGAATTGAGTAGTGAGAATGTGGCATTCTGATGAGTAAGTAAGGGATCGAAAAAGCAAAAAAATAGAGTCGCATAATGTAATTTTGTAGCACTCGTTTGGATGATATTATGGTTACTATGACACTGGTTGTTTTAATGTTGGCAATAAATTGTTTCAAACACTTTTATAGTGGATTTATAGCATGGGTGTAGATAAATATATTAATGCATTTGCAGAATTAATCATCCTTACCCTCGTGAGAGTATAAAGGTTCTATGTCCTTACCTCCCATAATGCCGTAAACACAGGGTTGCAGTTCATAAGGTATAAACGCACAGATCAACAAGCTAGCCACCACAGTCATCAGACCGAGTGAAGCCATCACGCGGTATCCGACGGGACCACCCCACGAGTCCGCTGCTTCTCTGCACCAGCATTCTGCAAACAAAACTTGGTGAAACGCTGTACTAATGTACAGAATAAGGCAAAGGATATTATTTTTTCTTACATAGGTACCTACTGCAACTAATATGTAGGTAGATACATATTTTCAACGACCTGTCACTATTAAATTATATAGGAATTCTTTGACTAAAACGAAATCTGTTTTTGTAGCTTAATCTAAGAATTATTACTAAATTCTAGTACATTCTTTCTTACGTGTAAGACTGTAAGCAAGGATGTAAATAGTTGGTGTAGAAAGGCCGAGCCATAACGGTACTTCAAGCTCCGTCCAGTGTACCAGCAGCACTCCATACGACACCACTAAACTTGGCAGACAAACCTGAAACCAACAATATGACAGATATCAAGGATACAATACAAACAATAACAAAGTATAAGCATAATTTGAACTTGAAGGTTATGATGAATGCAATGATCTCCTAATTACATAATCAATCAATCAAACCGTAATCTTAATCGATAAAGATTCGGTAAGTGAAAATTATCTATAAGTAAATATACCTACCTACTCTATTTCCTAAATTAAGCCGCGTGACTTTAGACTACATTTATTACCCATTTAGCTGTATATCAAAGATCATGTCCAATCTCCATATGCTAGACCAGTGGTTATATAGTGGTGGAATGGTTCGCAAAGGGGTTGTTTACCCAGTTCCATTGCGGCAATATTTCTGGAAAATATCTGTTAGAGAGAGATTGCCGCGCGTACCCCTTGATGCAACCAGTGGCGTAACAATAGGGTGGCAGGGCTGGCAAAATGCCACGGGCCCCCGACCCAAGAGGGCGCGAGCTCAAAAATATTTTTTTACGTTGTACCTGAGTATTTTATTTTTTTGAAAACATATTTTTATAAGTTCTGCTTAAAATCCAAAGTGAGACAACTAAAGACCATAATACAATTTCAAGTTAATCGTTAAGCATTTCAACCAACCTAAACAAAAAGATGTTGATTCATTTTTAGAGATGTACAATGTTACCCGTGACGAGTAATTTTACGTACTTATGACCGACGATTTTTACTGATAAGGCCACATCAAAAGAATTTGCCACGGGCTCCAGATGGTATAGTTACGCCACTGGATGCAACTAACCCAGGGGTACGCGTACCACTTATTGGGAAACACTGAGCTAGACAATGTACATTTTCATGAGTTTTTGTGTTAGTGAAAGGTTGCCTCAGAAAATCCTTCATAGATAGCTATTCCTGGTGTTTACGTTGCGCCTTGCATCTTCATTTTGTTCGCCTGCTCTTACACTTTTTGGTCTAGATACAGACTCGGTGTCAAAAGTAGCCGATCACTTTAGTTCCGTGTCACATTAAGACATTTTCATTTTTTATACAAACTCTCCAGAGAATGTCAATGGAAAGGGTAAGTACTAAAAAGCCAATCTACTTTTGACGCTGATCGTACATTTTCACTCACGGACCTCATTTACTATTACACACCTAATTAAGATTATCAATCATCCCACTTCCTCCCACAAAAATAAGTAATACCATTTATTCTGTGATACCTAATGCCCAGATTTTATCAGTAACTTAGATAGGTAGTTCTTGAATTTGAGTAGGGATATTGTTTATCAAATGCATTTGGTGGAGCTCTTTATAGAGTAAGTACATAATGTAGTAATTGACAAATTTTTCATTAGAGTAATTTTCAAATCTATGAACATAACACGTCATTTATTGACGTGCTGGTTGGTGTGGAGGTCATGGGTTTGTTGGGATCTGTCAGTGTCATAGCTTATCGGACTCGAATAAAGTTGGGTGACAGGTTCGATTCCCACACGGTACAAATATATATATATGTGCAGGAGGAACATATGTGTTTGTTCTGAGAAGGTTCTGTGTCTTGTCTACGTGTAAATATATACATTTAAAAATATTTGTTTATGTAGGTACCTACCTAGTAGCTCAGAGTAAATAAATACTACGTTCAACTAGTAGGTAATATATATCAGTTACTAAGTTTCCTTACTTTAAATCCTGCTTTATTTAGGATCATGAGAATGTTCTGGAAATTAATTAATGTAGACAATAGGAGGACGCATATACATCTCAATGCTCTATATTGATATTACTACACCGTTTCGAAAATCAGCCATTAAACGATAAGACTTCCACCTATTTATTGTGTGAAATAACTTAGTACATTGCTGTCTAGGAACCTGTTATCGAGACAAATAATAATACCATACTAATCACCACCTGTACATCCATCTGACTCTGTATATAACTATTATACATCTGTGTCTATGTATACATAATGTAGCGTAGTTTAATGTTAACGATGTCTGACGTCATTGTAGCAAACTGATAAGATTTCAAGATTGAGCGACGTGACATTTCATAACAATAGGTACGAGTTAGTAAGTTATTAGAAAAATGTCCTCTCAGGTTGGAACAGACTATAGAAACCACTGCCCGAAATGAAGCAGATACTAGTTTTCCTAACTGATTTTGTTTTAAAGCAAGTATTTGGGATACAATAAATTGTGCAATTATTTATTGGTTTACCTATAGACATACAAATATTACGCACGTTCAGCAACACGACAGAGAGTAGGAGAGGCCAGCGCCACGACGCGCTCTGCACGCGTTCCTCAATTTCCATCTAGTTTTCTTTTTTCCTGCATTTTCCAAATTATATCAACATTTCCAAAAAGTTATATCACTTGGCTCACAAAAACTCTCACTAATCACACAATAGTACAAGTATTCATCGCAGTAACAAGATTTAACGCTTATTTGAGTGTAAAAAAGTAATTTATTTGTATTAAAAACTAGTGGACGTAAGAGAGCATGTCGTCGTATTGACAGGATTCTATACATCGACCGTGTTATCAGAAGGCCCCAGCTTGTCGTTACTTCGTCTTATCTTATCGTCTCAGTGAAAGAATCCAATATTAGTAACTAATTATTGTTAGATATTATTTTTACGATTCAACTTTCTGATAATCGTTTGCGAGTTCATATTAAACACAACTCTCGAGAAGGCTAACTGTAGATCTGCCATACCAGCAATCGACCAATATATTTTACAGTTGCTTTGTTGTTTCTTTGTTGATTTCCCTATGTTCTAATATAAACGTTCATGATGAAGGTATTAAATAATTCTGGGAGATCAAATAGGATAGCCTACTTAATCTAGTGGGTGTGAAAGGGGTAGGTTACCTCTACCATGAGTTTTCTACACTAACGTAATCTACATACGCTAGCGACTACGGGGAATATTTTGTATGACGAGCACCGCCTCTAGTGGAGACTTTTGGAAGCATTTCATACAAAATGTTTCACCGTAGTAGCGACTGTAGATTACGTTAGTGTAGAAAACTCATGGTAGAGGTACCGAAAGGGGTTAAGACTAAATCAGGTACAGACTCTCTATATAAAGTTTCAGTTCAAAATTCATACCAAATTTTTGCTTCCCAGTTTATTGAATTAAAATCATAACCATTACAAAGTGTCACCGCTCAATGAGGGTAATTATCATTTTGCGTCGCTTGCTAATCCTTCTTCCTACTAATATTATAAATGCGAAAGTTTGTTAGTATGGATGTATTTCACGCAAAAACTACTGAATGGATTTGGATGAAAGGCACAGATATAATGTGTTCTCGATTAACCCATAGGATACTTTTTATCCCGGGAAAACGAACGATCCCTCGAAAATGCGGGTGAAACTGCGCGGGACAGCTAGTATTAATATAAAATTATCTCTACCGCTATCTGTGCGCCTAGTACCAAAGAAGTGGATTACAGTAATGAATATACACTTTCCGTTACATATAATTCTGAGAGACCGAATAGGACAGGATATCTAATATAAATATTAGATTCTAGGCTTTGATCGGGCTAAAACCACAGGCTAAAACAAAAAAAACAGCCAAGTGCAAGTCGGACTCGCACACGGAGGGTTCCGTTAAATATCAACTAACTCAACGCCAAAAGACGCTTCTTGTATGCCCTCTTTAAACTTTATTTCATTTTTATAAAAAAAATATAAAAACCTTCACTGAAAATTTCAGTTGTCTACCTATTACCATTCATGAGATATAGCCCACTGACAGACAAACGGACGGACAACGGAGTCTTAGTAATAGGGTCCCGTTTGGCACCCTCGGGTACGGAACCCTAAAAACTAGGAGCGCATTTGTCAAAATCCAGATATACCTAGGTAAATTTCAAATTTCTAACAAGAGAATATTATATAAGGTACGTAGGTACTTATTCTTTACGTTTACAAATGTTTAATAATCTGTTTAAATTTGAATATGAATAATAATAATTATTATGTTACAATCAATACTTTTGCAATACCTGTAAAAGGTCACTAAGTTATCTAAGCACTGTTTGTAATAGAATAAGACCCACTATACACTTAGTTGCAGAATAAATGAATATGAATGTGAATTTGAATAATAACCTAACTAGGTATAATTATTCCAGCGTATTGTTTGAATTATTCCACGACTTCAGCGGATAAAGATGCATTACCCGTAGCATTTGCAAACTCCTGCTAATCCGGAACTGCAATATCTGTAGCAAATTTTTAATCCTTTAACTGTTTGGCGATCCGCGCGGGCGAAGAAAACAATAGAAATCAATTGTTATCTTTCTCTGGAGTGCTTCTTGTTTTTAGGGTTCCATAGTGAAACAAGACAACGTAAAAAAAACTCATAAATAGGTACACACGGCTACAGATCAAGCTATACATTTCTAGTATAAGCTGACCTCCCATTGTAAGGAAATCGTATACAATGCGAGTTCAGCTTATACTGGAAATGTATAGCTTGATCGGTAGCCGTGTGTACATAGAACACGCATAGAACCAACCATAATAAGGTAAGTGATTAGTCATGATTACGATAGGGCTGCCACGATACTTTAAAATAAAACATATCATAGGATTGAGACTTGGGTTTTGATTCTTGTTATAAAATCCTACGGGCCTAACAGTTAGGTATACCTTACATCAGCTTTGCCAGACGTCCCGATTTTGGCGGGAATTCCCGACTTTGTGTCCAAATATAAATGTCCCGCGCGATTTGTTGGTGTTAGGGGTGTTAGGCAGCTACAATGTAATGAAACTTGTAGCTAATTATGCTACTTTTCAATACTTTCGATAGTTCGTAATAGGGAACTGGGTCTCGAAAGAAAAAACTAATCATGACGCTTGTGGGTATAGGTCAGTGGGAATTCTCCGTTTCTACATTCAAACCGTATATTATAATGATCGCATATTTTTGGCATTTTCTGGAGTCGCGTTTGGCAGATTTTTTGCCAGTGTCGGGCAGATTCGCCATTTTTGAGATGATCACCCTGAGGTACAGTGTTAACTAGGTACCGGACTTTTTCGCGGGAACTTGCTGAGTGACGTTGCGTTTTCATTTTTATTTTCATAAATTCAAGTATTTTGAGTTTTATTGCATATTATCGCAATATAATATAATATGCAATAAAACTCAAAATACACGAATTTATGAAAATAAAAACGTTCCCGCAAAAATGTCTCCAAGTTTCTTTCTATCATATAATTTTATCATTCTGTGTTGCTGTTTTTGGTTTCACTGGTTTGGTTTTGTTCTTTCGTGGTTCCTTCGGTTTCAGTGCGCAAACGGCACTTAAAATATACAATTCACTGCGTACTCAAAAGTAAAATTTGGTACTATTTTTAGGTGCTGTGCGTATCCTATCGTCAAGTCACTCTGGCAACGCTGTTTATCAATCAACATAAGGTGCGTTCGAATTGGGGTATGGTAGCAAAAATAACAGTAAAAAATGCCAAAAACGATCACAACTGGCGTTCGATTTGGAAAGTTGTGGGCGAAATTGGCGTTTTGAACTGTTTTCGTTCACCGTTCGTTTTGCTTGGAAACAGTTAAAAACGACATCGTGAACTGCAAATTTTGACCCACCTCCGAGGCAGGGTCGTTTGTGATCATATTTTGACATCTTTGAATCTGACAGATAAGTTTCGGAAAATTCATACGGGAAGCGAAAATTCTAATTTTTATTGTAAAATTTTATAGAAATACTAACAGGCAAAAGAATAATTTGTTAGATTAACTTTGTTTAATGATTAACTGAAGGAAAAGGTAGGTTGAGACAAGTGACAAGCAGGCGATCAGCATGGAAATGTCATTTTTGTATCTAATCGTTCGATTTGGGAAATATCGTTTGTGGCAAAAGTTGCAAAATTGTTGAAATTTTCCAATTCGAACGCATAAACAAAAATGCCCATTTTGAAACTGTTAAAAACGACATCACTCCAATTCGAACGCACTAGTAGAGTCGTGTAGGTAGAGTGAAGTGAAGATAGATAGATACGATAGATACACGGGACTTTTTGGCGGGAACTTGCAGAGTGACGTAGCATTTTCATTTTTATTTTCATAAATTAGTGTATTTTGAGTTTTATTGTGTATTTTTGGTGGTATTTTACCCAATAAAGATCATCCATGTGCACCAGTCAAGTGAAATGAAATGAATTATGTGTATCGTGACTTTTCAAGTTGTCTCAAAATGTCCGTGAAGAGTTTTAGTACAATGACCACCATTGTAGTAAAACATGACTTTTATGGACGGTGACTGACTGAGGACTATAATGTGAAGTGATCTATTGTGACTGGAAACTATAATATAACTCGACACTGGCAGAAAAGAGCCCTAATTTGGGCTTGATTGCCAAAATTAAAAATAAGAAGAAGAAGATAGATACACAGATTACTATATTAGTAGCTAGCTAGATAGATACCTTTCTCTGTGTCTACGTTTATGATTTATTTATCAACCACATATCAAACAGTCAACATAAAGAAAACTCCAAACATAAAGAAAATTGTTACAATCTAATCTATAAATAAGAAAGACAAGTTAAATGGCTATTATAACTTTTAACATCAGCTTTTCTCCTTTATCAACATAAGTAGTATTTTGTTACTTCATCAATAATGGTCAACGAACAACTTTTGGAAGAATACTCAAACACTATCAGAAGTTTGAAAAAACAATGCACTGATACAGGAATGACCGAAGAGGAATTTAAAGAACTATACTTTGAATCCATTAGATCAATGGAAAATACCCACCAATTAGGAGTTCGAGATCAACGTTCTATTATAAAATATCGTCTATTTAAATATTTATTAGGAGTAATTGTTACTGTTTGTGCTGCTTACCATTTCAAGTTTATTTACAGTTGTATAGTATGTAATTTACAAGAATATATCTATCCTGGATTAAAATTACTGAGGAAGATCTCTATCCCAATTATATCACTGTTTCCTGCGCTCACTGGTTTGTAAATTATAATCAAAATATTTAGTCTAATATGAACACAGTCTAATGTGAATGTTTCAATCTACATATTCAAACCTCTGATTCAAACACTGAATGAAAATGACTGAAAACAATGCCCAGCTCATACCTAAGCAGAGTACTTTAGGCTTGGGGTAATATGGTATAAATAGGGATAGCAGGTAAACATGCAGGTAGAAAGCTAGTCTTAGTTTATTATAACAATTGAATTTATAAACTTTTGAGGATTTTTTTGTACCTATGATTTACTTATGTAATTCCAGACTTTTACCATGACACATGCTTAGTGCAAAATCCATTCTTCACTGTAGTGGATATGGACTGTTGGCCATGCAGTGCCATAAGCAATGTAGGCCTAGTGGCTGATCCTACACCAGTCAATCAACAACACACTGCACCATTTATTTATGAGGTTAGTAAAATCATTATGAATCCTGACTTATTTCATTATCATATTATCCTATAGATTTCCACAACAATAAATTCTGAGCAACTAACACTCATTGGCTCAAAGCAAGTCTGATTCAAATGATAGTACAAAGTTGTCCCTTGAAAATTTGCCTCTTGAGAATAATAATATACCTACCTACATATTTTATTATTATTAATGAGTTATGTTTAAACTTATGATCAAGGTGTCATTTTTATTTTAGACTGAGCAACAAGTAATTGACTATGAATCACTCCGAAATCTATATATGATTCATAAAGATATATTTGATAGAGAATCCACAAAAATCCATGTAAACAATAAATACTACATAAGCCCAAGTGAATTGCTTCATCAACAACTAATCAGTGAAAAGAACTCCTATGTATGGTTAGTATTGTAATTTTAATAATCCTATTACAAATAAAAATCATTTTATAAATGGATAGTTATTTTTTTTCAGGAAATTCAATAATATTAATTTGGCAAAAGTATTGAGGCAAGTAATACCAAGACCAAAAGTTGTACCAAAATTTGGACAAAGCACTGAGAGATTCATCATAATTGATACAAGTCAGGAGTCATTTCAAATACCAGACACAGAATGTAGTTTTTCATTTTTATTAGTACTGAGTGGTTCTAGAACTGTAGAATTGGTTCCAGCTGAGGAATGCAAACATCAGTGTAAAACATTAAAAGTAGAATTAAAAGAAACTAATTTATGTAAGTATGTACTGGTTGTAAGTATGTATCATGATTTAAGTACTGTTCTTGACAAATTTCTTTGTTGTCAAATTGGTGTGGTTGCACACAAATATCAAGGCGTATTGGAATGCATAAACTAAGTAAACTTTAACATAATAATGTATACATAATTAAATAGATGATTTAATTTAAATTTGTATGGTTTATGTTTCAGTGTGGTATAACTGGTGGTACTGGAGACCTAAACTGCAATCTTCATTTGGAAATGTGACTCTAATTGCACATGTTGGCTCATATTGTTAATGAGTTAAATCAAAGTCTTATGATACCAATAAAATGTTACAATAGAATGTACAAAACACCAATTTATTCATTAAATTATTAAACTTTGCTAAATTGTACTAAATGCTTTTATTCAAATTTTTCTCTCAGTTTATCTTTGAGGAACACTGGCACTAGAGAAACTAGGGCAAAGATACTGAGAACAGTGATAGATGTCCATGACCAAGCATCACTTGTTGATGTCAAGGTATGCAAAGTTTGTCCAGCTTGAATGGCTACAAATGATGGTGGTGCTACACCTAGAAATAATAAATTGTTAATTTACAACAAACTTTTTTTAGGAAATATTAATTTCAATGCTGAAAAAAGATATAAATTCTTACCTATAAATGTTCCCAAAGCAAATGGCACTAATGGAACACCAATTACAGGTGCAGTTAAATTAATGAACCAGTTTGGTAAAAAGGGAGTCACCCTCAGAAATATTACATAGTTGAGCAAGTTATTCTTGTGCTTTGCCACAGCTTTTGACCATTGTACTGCTTTCTCTGGGAAGAACTTCTGCACCAACTTCTTACCAAGGAGATTTGACAAGAAGAAACATAAACTTGCACCTATAGCTGAACAGCAGCATACTAAAATTAGAGCAAAATAAAATGGAAACAAGAACCCTGAAAGGATACTCAAAAAAAGTGATCCAGGTATTGCAAAGGTTTGCAAACTGAAAAATCTGTATAGGAAATTATTAACTTCTGTAAGATAACATTGAATAGTAGTTAAACAAATAATTATATTGAATGGTAGATGTTGCGACTTAGGGCTTATCACACAGCCAAAAATATTACCATTTCACCTTAAGCAAAACGGGATGTGTAATGAGAAACTCCTTGTTATTTAACCATACTATGATCATTTGTGGTAGTTGCTACTATAGGTATTATAAGATAACAATAGTTAATTTCATTGTATGGTGAGCTCTTAACCATCCAAGTAGTATTTAGATAAATTTAAAGAGTAAGAAACACTTACAAGGTTTCTAAAAAGGTATATAAAAAGGATACAAAATATAAACTAAGAAAACTCCAAATAATACTTCAAAGAAATATTTCTCCTTATATCTGTCTAACACTAAGCCTAGATGCTTGGCATCTTCTAGGTCCCATGGTAGATGAATATGCTGTTTCTCATGCCTGAAATTAAACAATTTGGATTTTAAGTTAACAGTCAAAGTAAAGACTTGACGTGCCAGTTGGTAAAGATTCCACCTATTGCGCTGCAGGTTGTGGGTTCGATTCCTACACAAGTCATGCATTTGTGTGCATGAATATGTCTGCATGTCTTTACACACAAAAAGTAGTATATAAGTTATCTGGTTTCCATAGCTCTACTTAGTTTGGAATCAGATGACCATGTGTGAGGAATGTCCCAGGATATTTATTTATTAATTAAAGGTATTGTAATTAATTAATATGAAATACATATTTGCAACCTACTCTTCTAAGTCTGGGAACTGAGTATAGAGAAGCCCCAATGCAAACAATGAAGATATAAATATAATAGCAACTAATACTATTGCTTTAGATGTTGATACTCCCCCAGCATTTGGTGTTGCATTATATGTTGTATCTGAAAAATAGTAATATCCCATTTAGTTATAACCTTGCTAGTGTTCAAGTATTGGAACTAGGTAACACAATAAAGAAATATGAATAAAACAGGGAGTGGATAGGTACTTGGGAGAGGATAGAACAATCCAACACAGTCTGTTCTTATGGTGTTTATTCTTGGTTGAGTAATGGTTTGGTGGAGGATATGAACCGTGGAGGAGACAGAGGGATCTTGGACTTCACCTTGAATTTCCCGCACATGACGATTTCCTCTACTGCGATCAATTATGCTCATATCTGTGACCTTATTTTAAATGAAGGAGTAAGATCTGTAAAACTTATAGATAGGTACCTAATTTGTACAACTTAGTGTATAAAGATTGAAAAGCAATAATGAAATCAATTCTTTAGCACATACCTAAACTCTTTCAATTTTAAATGACCGAGACCGATTAATTATTATTTACGAATAAATCGAATCGATGAAAGAAATGATAAAAATGACAGACTCTAGCTAGACTGACTGCTGAACAGTATTGCCAGTAGTGATTGAATATTTAAAACGCCCCGCGATGATGCTGGGATGTCTGAAAAGGAATGAAATTCGCGGTGAAGGAACGCAAATGAAAAATAAGATGAACAAATATAGTTATTTTAGATAGATAGATTATTTTGTCATGTCATGCAGGCGGCAAATATCTTGAATATTGTTTTTGCCGACATCGTTATCACTCGCAAAGTACAGAATTAGGTAAAGTTTTCAAGTCTGTGTGACTTAAAACTTTTCTGTAACAGTCGGCGGCACCAGTGGAGGTGGTTGTCTGTACCAGTTAAAAAAAAACGTACAGAAAAGAACGTACGAAAGATGCGAACGAAAAGAGAACACATAACAATAAAATAGAACGAAAAATGTTCCAAAAGGCACGATCTGGCAACGCCTGCTGCTGACTGACTTTTCGGACTACACACACACTACATTTCCAATATAAGCTGACCTCTCATTGTACGGATATCCTACACAATGCGAGATCAGCTTATACCAGAAATGTATAGCTTGATGTGTAGCTATGTGTACTAAAGCTTTTCACGGACTTTTTTAGACAACTTGTAAAGTAACGATACACATAATTCATTTCATTTGTGATTTCATTTCACTTCACTAGTGCACATGGATTGATCTTTATTGGATAACATACCACCGCTTATATGCAATAAATTCAAAATACACGAATTTATGAAAATAAAAATGAAAACGCAACGCACTCTGCAAGTTCCCGCCAAAATGTCCAAAACTGACTTTTCTGAATCTAGTGTTGCCACCCTCTATTTTCTTCTTCTTATTTTTAAGTTTGGCAACCAAGCTCAAATTAGAGCTAATTTCTGCCAGTGTCGAGTTATATTATAGTTTCCAGTCACGATAAATCGCTTTCAAATTATAGTCCTCAGTCAGTCACCGTCCATAAAAGTCATGTTTTACTACAATGGTGGTCATTGTACTAAAACTCTTCACGGACTTTTTGAGACAACTTGAAAAGTCACAATACACATAATTCATTTCATTTCACTTCACTGGTGCACATGGATGATCTTTATTGGGTAAAATAGGTACGTAAAATACACAATAAAACTCAAAATACATAAATTTATGTGAAAACATAACGTCACTCTGCCAGTTCACTCTCTATTTTGTTTGGTGCCCTTGTGAAAATCGACACTAGGTATATAAAAAATAGGAGGATGTCCAGCATGAGGCGGGAAATTTTAATTGATATATGTTTCTATTGATTTTTACCTTCGTAGAACAATATGGCTAAATATTTCAGTGATTAGCGACCGGTTATAGTTCATTTGGCACTTCGGACGTGTAGTCCAGTAGAATTAGATAATCAATTTACATTAATTGTGGTACTAATGATTTTTGGCATATCGATAGAGTTATGTATGGTGGATAGGATATGATTACCTTAATTCGCAACCGATTTGGAAGTACGGAAAATGGTGAAAATTAAAAAAACTTTGATATTGAATAATTCCTAAACAAAAATTGTGGTACTAGTTGCGACAATACCATGTTTTTAGAGAACCTTTACCTACCTTCTCAAGCAATTTGGACCGGTTGCGACATACGGAACATACCTAAACTTAAAAAAGTGAGTTTTCGCCTTTATCTCCTATTAGGCAAAATGTGTGGTACTAGTTGCGAACTCATTGGTAACTTGTACTCAACTTAGCCTTTTACACTTACTTTTAAGTTTGCAGCCGGTTGCGATCTACGGAACCCTAAGAAAATACTTTTTGCTAAATTCTACTCCTAGCAAAATTAGCGTATTCTGTAATAGTGCTTATCATATTGGTAGGTCGACTTCTACCTACTTTGTGATCGCAACCGAAGAGAACATTACGGAAAATAGTTTCGTAACACGCGAATACGCCCATATTTTACTTGTAACAAAAACTATCTACCTTATTGTTCTGTTCAGCTGCGATCAAAAAGTAGGTATAAGTCGAATAATACAGAATACGCTAATTTTGCTAGAAGTTGAATTAAGCAAAAAGTATTTTCTTAGGGTTCCGTAGATCGCAACCGGCTGCAAACTTAAAACTAAGTGTAAAAGGCTAATACAAGTTACCAATGAGTTCGCAACTAGTACCACACATTTTGCTTAGGAGATAAAGGCGAAAAAACACTTTTTTAAGTTTAGTGTATGTTCCGTATGTCGCAACCGATCCAAATTGTTTGAGAAGGTAGGTAATGGTTCTCTAAAGACATGGTATTGTCGCAACTAGTACCACAATTTTTGTTTAGGAATTATTCAATATCAAAGTTTTCCTCAATTTTCACCATTTTCCGTACTTCCAAATTGGTTGCGAATTTAAGGTAATCATATCCATACATAACTCTATCGATATGCCAAAAATCATTAGTACCACAATTAATGTGAAATGTTGCTTAATTTTGAGCTAATTCTACTGTACCTCTACCATAAGCTTTCTACACTAACGTAATCTACACACGCTAGCGACTACGGTGAATATTTTGTATAGCGAGCACCGCCTCTAGTGGACACTTTTGGAAGCATTTCATACAAAATGTGTCTCCGTATTCGCTAGCGACTGTAGATTACGTTAGTGTAGAAAACTCATGGTAGAGGTACTGGACTAGTGATACTTTTTGTTTATAATGAACTATATTTGTACATTCGGTAAAATATACCAGAGCCTTATAATAGCTTCTCTATACGTAGTAATAATAACTCCTATGAATAGCTCAATGTCTTAAGTTGTAGTAGCGTCTCTCTGCACTGCACTTGCATCCCCCCTGGCTAAGTGACAATTGTATGAATAAGCATAATAATAATATATATATTGTATAAGTTTTTGGAAAGAAGCTGTAATATGAAAAGATCTTCCACAAAAAGTTTCTTGCCGGAGTCTTCTCAGTTTAAGTGTATTCCGAACGGATGGTAAATTCAACTGTATGTACCAATTTAACGTTCATAAGTGCCTTACCAGGGCCTAAACTGAATAAATGTCTTTTTGATTTTGTTTTGAAAAGTTCACATAAAGGTCGCAATTATCAAATCGTGAAATTTCGTGAGCAGTAATTACTACTTATATGGACTTTTTTGTCGTTTCGGTTCCGAATACTGAATCGACAAGGGAATTCCATACAATTATCGAGACTTTCGAGGTCTACAGGTCATCTCAGCAACTAGTCTGGTAAGGTATCTGCCTACCTATAGTCCGCGTGTTGGCCGCTCGGGCGGATTTCGATCCAAACTGGCCGGAACTTTTGACGCATGTTGCCGTTGCGAAGGCATGGTATCATTTAGAGATTTCAATGCAAGATTAATCAATTCGGCCCGAACGGCCAATTTTAATATATACATATACATTAATAATAAGGTTGCCTATATGGTATATCAAGAAATACCTACCTAATAAAACGCCGAGAAAATAATCATCTGAGATTAATCGTTGTAAAAATATTACAAACGTAGACTTTAGAACGTTGGTTCTATTTGCATGGTGTACTTGTAGCATCATGTAGCAAGAAATAATTTAATTTAGTAGGTACTATAAGTACTATACCATACCATAGTTCTGGATAAGTTGTGACGTAGAAAGAGCCGGATCGAACCGCTAGACCGCTGCTGCACGTAAACGAGCGCGCATCCTGCGTGGGAGTGTAGGAGTTGTGTGTGTAGGAGTGAGTAGGGATAGGGGACCGCACAGCACTCGCTCGCTTCGCTACAGTTCAATGTTTGGCCGCGTCTCCCGCGCAGCCCGCAGCCAAACCGTCAGATCTGCGATCGTATTTTTACTGAGCAAAGTACACAGTGTGTGCACTTTAACAGATTCTAAAAGTAAAATTACTCATAAGTGATATCGATGAGTGAATCGTAAATCCAAAACAAAATATATATGTCCATGTACAAATGTGAAAATAGTGAAAGTGGGCTTTCTAATAAATATAATTATTGAGATGTGGCCGTTCGTGAATACTTAGACAGCATTCATGAATTTAAGTATAAAGGTAAGCGCTTCTCGGTCGTTTACATAATAATGTAAGTAAGTAGGTACTTTAACTAACTACCTAGGTTACATGCTTCCCCAGCTAGTCAAATCTAGGTCTTACTAATCTGTCTATTTGTATATTTGAGCATAACGCAAAACCGTTTAGTTCGATAATCAAAGATAACAATTATGTCAGCTTTTGAAAAGTACCTAGTTGGTAGGTACCTAACTACATGTATGTACAGTAGTTAGGTACATATTGTACTGTGTAAATATCTGAAGAGAAATCTCAATTATAACATTATCACCTAAATAGATTACCACCAAATATAATAATTATAAATCCGACAAAAATAAATAAACCCTATATCTTATTAGATTTGGCAATTTCAATTCTCACTCCCACTACCTACCAGGAATATTAAGCCCATTAATTAACTGTTTTTGAGTGGAAAAATAACATAATTCCATCCTCCAGGAACTACAAGTCATGTTATTTGGTTGGTTAAACGTGACTTAATCGAACCTATTTGTTAACAGTTTTTTGGACTAAGTCATAAGACAGAGATGCACGCTAAAAGTGATGTAATCAACAGGTGATGCGAGGAGACATAACCAAGTTGTGTCTGGTGGTCGCAACGCTGGCCCTTGGTTCCGTGTGGGGCGGTGAGGTGTGCGAGCGCGGGACGAGCTGGTGGGACCGGCGCAGCGGAGTGTGCGTGCCCTGCACCCGTTGCGACCCAGCTCGTCGCCTCGCCGTCAAGTATCCCTGCGAGATCCACAGGGACACGGTATGCCAGCCACTCTCTGAAGTACACATCTGGCCCTTCAACACCCCCAAACGAGTGCACAATCACACCAAAGACAATGAAACGAGTGAACTTAGTGATTACGAATATTACGAATATGTGGACTACGATAGTGAAGTGATCGAACAAGAAGATGGTGACGTGAAATGGGACCTGCAGACGTTAAATCTGACTTTAGCCGCGAGTGGTTGTGTTATATTCTTTGTTGTTGTGCTGTCATTGTCACTGTACCATACGAAGCAGTGGAGGGTGCTCAAACAGGCACTCAAGTCAGGTAAGACAATCTTCAAAAGCCTTAATTAAAATTTATAATTATGTCGCCGATCGTTTCATGAGGCCAAACAAGCTATCGTTGCTGATGTCGTGGTAACGAATTTATGATTTAGGTCCACTCCTAGTTGGTACCAGAAGAGAGGTTCCGTTTATTTAAAGTTTTAGGGGGAATATTAATTGCTACGATATACCTAGCAGACCCAATTATGCCAACATTTATGCCTATAGAATGGATGGATATACTGTGAACGGTACCGCAGGTCACCGCAACATAAAATTGCTACAGATAGGTAAACAATAACAAGCTACCGAACACCAGATTCCAGTATGATAAAAACCAAGTGGCCAATAATGTTTTTCTTATGGATGCTATTAAAAATTATAAAAAAATGCATCTTCAGATGTGAAATAAATAATCGGCGTTGTACAAACATGATGTTGAACGCAGCATAAATTATGGTTTATTTATTCAGGACAACGGTCAGATCACGCGACCTCCGTGTCGTTTTTATTAACCAGACGCTTGGCGACCGCGACGCTAGACGAATACCAACCCATTTGAATTTAACGAATAACGATTAACGTGGGGTCCGTAGATAGGTACGCATATTTGTTTAATCCCGTTTTATCTACGTTGACACTGGCAGAAATGTCCCACAAGGAACACCAAAGAAAAAAATACGTGAGGTTAGTTCGTTCTACTTATCACAAAATTACTCACCCAAAATTGCCCACCTCATTTTATTATGTTACGTGACAGGTAAAGTATGATATTTAAAGCTGGACAATAAAATATGGAACCACAGAATTCTTACCTTGGTGTTAGAATGGAGGAAAAGATTGAAAATTAAAGCATTCATGAGATCATTAGAAAATGAATGCGTCGAACCAACGCGACCCCAACGTAAAGAAAAACCAACAAAAAATTGCAGAACATAAATCGTCAGTTAAATTTTATAAACATTTACGACCTGAAAAGGCTCAAAATATATCATGCAGGTGAGATCAATATGAGCTTTCAAAATTAAGCAATGGAAATATATGCCAATATATATAAAAAAAGAAAATAACTGTCTGTTTTTAATGTAAAAATAACAGCATTATACTAAATGCATATGAAAGTATTACTATACCAAAAAACTACTTATTTAAATTGTTTTTGTCTGTCCTTTCTGTTCCGGCTAATCACCGAAACGGCTGGACCGATTTCGACGGAACTTTCACTGGCAGACAGCTGATGGTATAAGGAGGAACTTTGTAAAACTTAAGGTTCATTTAACAAAAAATTTTAGGGATCGCAAAAAAAAAACCGTACGCGGGTGAAACCGCGGGGGTCACTAGTAATAGTAAGTAATAAATCTAGACTCGCTCGCCAGGCGCGGGCGCAGTCTCGACTCCATGGCGCGATGGTGGCAGTGCGTGTGCGCTGTGCCCATGTAAACAACACGAGTTTGTTTGAACATGTGCGCTACTAATTTTGACCTGCGTAGCGGACCGCCCGCGTAACAATAGCTAACGGGTTTTTCTTTGCATTCGTCTACACCAAAATTAGAACTATAATAAAAGCGTTAATGAGCTCTAAATTGGATAGCAATATTGACCGCAAGAACAATAAGTAAGGAACCTGATTTATAAATATAACGAGATGCTATGCCATGCTATATCTTGTCTTCGTTTAACATTATTATCTGTTTTGATTAGGAGTTTATATGTAAATAAGTCATTCTACATTTCCAGATGTACAAGACTTAACTGCTAAGCTAAAGCTTATGGAAGCGGGCGACGCACCGGCCGAGCCAGTCGTGTCTACCGACCACCACATATACTGCAACATTCACGTCGGCAAAGAAGCTTTACTCGGTAAGTGGCATAAGTTACCTCACCTTTCGCCTGAGAGAGACGTGACAAAATTAAAGGCTTCAAAAGATATCCTCGGTCTCTATAATCCACTAAATCCACTGTCCTATACGATTACCATTGATATTGTAGTGTTTGGTAACTGACTAGACATTGACGTTGGAAAAAAGCAAAAAATCTTGGACATCTCTCCCAGCTTACGTTAATACCTTGGGTACAGTCACAAACAATGAAAGCTATACTTACCAAAAAGGAATGTTTACGCGATCATAACTCTCATTAACGGGCAGGTCGAGTCCCCGAAGATCCTTGTAACGACGTCTTTGGCGCCATGCCAGTCAAGTTTAAAATACTGTGTCGCGTGGGCGTGGGCCGCTGCGCTTGCGAGTGTCTGGCGGTGGCGCCCGCATTTTATTTATTTTCGATCAACCGTCCTCGAGGTCACAATAATTGCATGTAACTGCATTACCAATACATATATGTACCATAACATCAAATTCATTTATTGATTCCGTCGCGCGTCGCCTACGTTGGTAAACCTGAAATGCGCAGGCGAGCTCGTTTCGATTATTATCCCACTTCCATTATAAAGTAGCTAGTTTCATACCTAATTGTTAATCTAATAAGGGTCAGGGCAGGCACAGATGGCTAGCTCGAGGCCCACCATCGAGGTGATCGAGGCCGTGGGATGCCATCACGCGCGCGGACTCGATGTCGATCAAATTTTAATGGCTCTGTCGATCTTTATTCTGTTGTCGAAACGTTGGCAACGTATAACTGTCGCAATGAATGCTTTCCAAATTGCAATAGAATACTTAAGTGCCTACCTACATTCAAACCAAGAGCGTATGCAAAACATGGTAGGTACCTACTAACTATTCGCAAAAGAAAATTTTAATAGATCCGCTCCATTAACCAAATCTAATTTCGTAGATTGCGTAGGTAAGTAACCGATCAATTTCCATAAACATAACCCTAAACCTAAACAGTTCTTGCTAAAACTGTTATTAATGATTTGTTAGTTTTACTTTCCACACATTTTGCCAAGAAATGAGGGTCGAACAGCGGTGAACTAAGATATTTTTACCCGAACACAACAGCAGTTTCTAAATAAATGTTCTTAGATTGTACAGAGTAGCAGGAGTTTGTTTCTCTAAGGCACGGTCGGTACATATTCTCAGGTGTCGGTGTCCGATACCCTAATAGTGTTACTAAATGAATATTTCAAGTAATTAAAAATAACAGGTTTTAGAGAAGAAAAAAATAATACTTTTAGAAAAAAATGCGTAACATTATAAATATTTAAATAGCTATCCCCGCGGTTTCTATAGGTACTCTATTCGACGTAAGATAAAGCGTAGCAATGCAAGGTTTTTAACGCGAGCTCCTGGAATATAATAGTACATTATGATACATGAGTGCAAAGTTGGTCAACACACACGAGGCGGTATTAAGATAAGGGAGCCGAGAGTGTAATGATCAATGCACACGCGTCATACGACGTTATTCAACACGCTTGCGAGAAAAAAAACAGACTTGTATATTTTTTTATAATAATCAATGAGAACGTAAAAATACGGCGTACAAGTTTTATTTTTGACAGCTATGCGCTGTCCAACTGTTACCCGTTTAAATTAAGAATGCTTCGTCTACACACATACCTATCAATTGCATTGAGTTCATAATAGGGATTATACCTATCACAGAAATGTGCATTTATGTAAAGTAAAAAGCACTAGTGCGTAATAAGCTGCGTTATGATACTAAAAACGGTGTAATAAATGTCACATTACGAGCAGGTGTGTTGAAAAAAAAAACACCTATTTAGACATATTAAAAACAAACCTTATCGTGCCTATTCAATGGACACAAAATTTCTATATTCAACTTCATCGTTGAATCTACATAATGAATTTTCCATGCCTTGCGCCAATGCCGCTAATATGGGAGTCGTAGGAAAACTGTTGCAGTACTTGCACTCGTTGACAACTGCGGGGCTACCACGTTGTTCAATCCTAATGACTTTCATGGAAATCCCATTATCTGGAGTTTTATAATATTTTGACCTCAAACGGGTCACCGGACCGGAGTCAACGGATGCTCGTTTGATATTCATGCGTTCCATTATAATAGAATTGTATAAAAAGGAAGACCATTTCAATTAAGTTCATACCATTGACTTGCGTGGTAGTCCCGCTGTAACGATAACTGAAAGTGGTTCCTCGGAGCCAAGGTCGTAGCTAGCTTTGATGATTAAAACCTGACTTGGCATACGTTTGACGTTAGGCGTCCTATAAGTATGTTCATTATTATATCCGGACGGCTCGATTATCAAATTGAGCGATCTTCTATCATAGCAACTTTCATTATTGTTAACTTATCCCACAGATATTTGTTAATAATAATGCACACACTATCTGAAGCGCGATGCTCAGCCACTAGGCAAGTGTGCAGGTAATCGACCCAATCTGGCTTTAACTGCGCACGTGCGTTCATTAGGCGGTTATTTGTAATGCAAGCTTGTCGCGGCGACGACGACCGCCGGTGCTTCCGCCCCAGAGGGCTTCACTAGAGCCGCCGGGAAGCCCCTCACTTCCTGCTTATATAGATTTTTGACAACAATAAATTTTAATTATAAAGAATCGATAACTGATTTATTAGGATATTGAACTTTGTTCTTTTTAATTAAGGAACAAAATACTAATCGTGATTGTGGGACCTAAGTAATTAATTGGCAATAAGTTTCTCATTCTCAAGATAGGCAATCTCTATTTAAATACATGATAGGAATATACTACTGCGTATGGCAAAAAATACGATGCGATTGGCTGACACGTCCAAAAATAAACTAGTCGGAGGGAGGAATTATGTACGTAAAGACTCGCTGCAATATCAAGATGGAAACAAAAATCGATTGATACATTAAAGCGAGCTGAACTGCGAGTCCTTGCTGCTTGTGCATTGAACTCAAAAACTTATTATTCTGTGGGGAGTCCGCGTCGTGGGATAAAGGATCAGGCGGTCTGTTCTGTCTCGGTAGCTCACTCGATTTCGGTGTAAACTCACGTTTCCATTCCATTTACACAAATCTGATACCTTTCGTAATGTGAAACTTTTTCTCCAAAACCGTCACATGTTTTTGGTTCATGTATGTACTTACTTAGTGACTTGACCAACACAATTCACTAACTATATCGCAAATAAATCCTCCAGTAATAAGAATTCGATACAATAATTTTTATTTCCAGATAGATCCTAATCTAGCTTGTTAGTAGCAGCTTCAAACATAATTTTCGGAAATAAACTTATGTTACAATTTCCAATGTCGTGGGTGGGTAATGGAGACGCATTTCTGATACGTCGTTACGTTGTAGAGGGAAACTTTTAAGTCTGGTCACGTTACTTAGTCGTGATCACGCCGTAAGTAATTATTATTGTTGCTCTTTAGGGTGTTTGTCATCATGGATGTTGTTTAGCTTATTTTGCTGAAAAAAGGTTTAGAGGAAGGAACACCCAATACATTGCCCAATTCTCTTAGAAAAGGCCTGCTGAAACATTGAGATCAATTTGTACCAACTTAGGACGGTAATTAATGCTAATGGGTACTTACTTTACATTATTATTATTTTATTTATTTGGTGTGCAGTAAGTACCTACTAGCACTAGCACAACCTACTGCGCTAATTTTATCCCTTCCTTGTTGTGAAAGTTCTTAATTAAGAACAGTGGTTATGTTCACAGAGTTGGCAGGAACTACACTTTCATACAATTAATGTTCAACAATGCTAAACCTTTCTTATCATTCAGGGGTTCACAAACTTTTTACGTCACGAAATAAGTAGGTAATAGAGGTTTAATAACTTACTTGTTGAATAAGAATAAGATAAAAACTCGCTAAAGAAAAATAAGGCTTTTGATTGTGGACAAAAATAAATGTTTTTAATTAATATGATTATGAGAATTTGTGGCAACTACGACCAACTGACGTAATAAATACCCCTGGACACCCACGCTTACCCATTTCGAAAAAACCTTTCCCATATTTATGTTCACTAGTGTCAGGAGTAGAGGTAGAGCTAAGTTTAACAGTCACAATAAGTTGCACTGCATTCGATAGACTATCTGTGCCGCACTTTTTAGTATATGAACATATAACCTATACAATTCTAAGCATAGCATATAAAAGAATTGGATGTACCCATTCTTCTTATTTTTCTGTATTTAAAGTACAAAAATAAATACATCGCAATCTCTGCATTTCCATAGCATGTACGGTAACTTACGTCCCTCCTAGCTAGAGGTACAATACAATTCAAAGTCCGCCGATACAATAATCGAAGATGTAATGTAGGTGCTTTGAATCTGTGAAAAATCCGAGACAGACTTTTCACAGAGCCGCAGACTCCTCCGCAGAAAGTCTCATCGTCTGCGCTGCACCTAACACTGACATAAAAGTTTTGGTAATTCTCTTGTGATTGCTTTTAGTTAGCAAGCTAGGCATTTATGGATCTGTCCATCATTAACATTGAGTTCAAAATAAATACAGTGCAGTTTAAAATAACAACACACCTACACCTTACCACGATCAAATAAATAAACTGCTTCATCTGCGCAGTTTACCCTTGAGCACAGACCTTGAGTGCCTGTATTTTAACAAAGTGGTTTTTAAGATTAGCTCACACTCGTCATCATTAACATTCATGATATTAATCTAAGTACCTATGTACACTAAATGTTTGTGATTGAAGATGGGGGCTGTGTGCACCGGTTTTAATTTAACATACAACTGTTCGAAAAAATGTTCTATCATAAAAAAAAAAGATATAATTAAAAGCGGATGTAGGTAAAAACATGCGTCACGGTACGCCATAGCCGGCCCCATTTCTCTCAGCGCGGCGTCAGGACATGGCCCAAAAGCTTCCTTTCACGCGATGTTTGCGCAGTCAATAAATAGATTCCATCCAATCTGATCCATCATATAAATATAAGAGGAATCTATGACGTGCGAGAAGATTTCGTTTGAATACAGAGTACCTACTTCATCAGTCTTATTCTTGTAACAACAAGGTCGAATTACAAGTGTTTATTCTGTAGACATGAGATTGAGGTTTTAAATCTTTTAACGCTCTTAACATAAAACATTGGAATGGCGCACTGGAAAGTTATTAGTTGGAGAATAAGATGAGCTCAAGTGGTAGGTGGTTATTTATTAGAAGGTACGCTAAGGCCCAATTTTACCACCTTCGGATAGATCCCTGAGAATCATAGAGAATCTGGCATATTTATCCTATGGATAAAAGTTATCCGACGTTGGTCAAATAAGGCTCAAGACGCAAACCTGACAAGAATTATTTCAGCCTGATTATAACAAAAAAAAAGATATAACAAGAAGAAGACAAATAACTATGTGATAGGTACTTCCGATTTGCATTCTATAACGAACAAAATATTAGTATGGGGCGGAGGGGACGGAATGGACCAGCCAAGACAATATCACGATCGTGGGCCGAATAAAAAATTCGCGCGTGAATTTCCTTTCCATTCGGGGCTCCGGAAATGACTTTATTTATAAGCTTATTATGGCGCTATAGTTAAGCATGCACAGTCTACCACAGAGCAATGTCAATAACACTTTGTGAACAAAAACTCGCATCTTTTTTATAGGCTGTTGGTACGCGTAGTAAGAAGGAATATTTTATTTTGTTTTGATATGTAGGCAAGTAAGGTATCTAATAAATAAAACAATTTTAATTCTATGGAAGCCTTGTGTTTTACAAGACACGTACCCCTTAAGGGCCCAAAGTTTAAATAACTAAAAATAAATGGCTACCTCCAACATCGCGTACCTATCCGTTTACAACATTTCTCTATAGCTATACCAAAGGAATTGCCACAACGCCTCTCGCGGAATAGGTGGTCGTTACTGGAACTAATTCATACGCATTTTTTTTTGTAGGCGCAATCGATAGTAGCGTTTTCTAACATTACCTATGTACGAAAAGTACTGAAAAACTTAAAACTGATTCACTTCAAGAATGTTGTATAACAGTTGCATTCTAGTAGCTAGTCTAAGTCTAAAGTTATACCAGGGTCATGCATGCAGTGGGGTAGCTAGGTAACCAAAGGCCCTGGGGCAAAAATAAACTAGGGCCCCAACTAAACTATTTAAAATGTTCATATCAAGCCATCTCGTTTTTACACCTGGAGCAAGACTACACTCACACATCTTGTCATGATAATCCGTAAGAAGAGGGTCAACAACTGTTTGTTTTATGCGAAATAATAGGCGCCGATCCCACAGAGAGAGTTCTAGAGTTCCGCGTTCAGTTCTGCATTTCTTTTATTTTCAATAACTCTATAGTTTGTAAGTCAGTCCGAGGGGCCCCCTCAGCTTGGGGGCCCCGGGGCACTGCCCCTTCTAGGCCACTGCATGCATGCCAGTAAATATATGGGTACATGATCATACCGATGTGTAAGCAGATACGTAGCCTGTAGTTAATTCAATCATATTTATATCTAATGAATTTTCCGAACACGTACAAAAGACTCAACGAGATCAACATATAATAGCACTGGCAGTAAGTACCAGGAAGAAGCAATAGTTATGTTTATAGGATAATATATGCCACGGTCAATGCACATTTAAGATAAACGAAGCAATAACATATGATACACTTGTGTTTCAATAAGTCCGCAAAACCTTTTTTTACTGGAAGCAAAACAACAAAAATCATGGTTAATTTATTGCTGCAATGTGACAAAACGATAATCAAAAGTTAACGATGAATACACTGCCAGTATCTGGCTGGCTACAAATATACAATATACCAATATAGGTGCGCGAGTTGCGCGACACTCAGACTGAACGCCACATGATTTATTATGTTTATGCACCGGGTCTCGGGCTTCTCAAATCGCTACTCAGTTGCAAATAAGATTTAAATTGTCAGTCTCGCGCACCAGATTGAACGAGGAATTGGCGAGCGAGCGTTTGAAGGTTAAATCTAAATGAAATGGGAATATCTGAGTTGTATTTAGTTAAGAGACATTTCCTGGAAATGCTCACTGAAACAGACGTCGCTCGCACGTTCCGTGTTCCATGCCAACAACGTCGGACTGTTTACATAAAACTCGGAATATAAACATGTAAATAATATTACTGGCTGTATGAAGCGAATTTCCATTACGTAATGCCCAATTGAAGACCTAGAATGCTAGCTACGCTTTGAATTGTTCTAGATCACAAGCACTTATTGCGTATCGCAAAACTATTTACGAAAACCACCTAAAAATAATTGTGATTTCCGCAAGAAGTCGTTTTACGACAGGTAAGCGCGAATAGCAGCAGCTGGAAACCTCTCTGGTAATCGTTTAGGATTCCATGCGCACGCGCACAAGCCGTAAATTCAAATATGGTCGCTACAAACCGCAATTAGCATGAGCACAGAGGAACTTTTTATATCGCAAATGGCTGGTTACGCAAGAGCAAATTCAATTTTATTTTTAGTATATATTCTAACGGAAGCTTTTTGTTGTTTCAGGTACAACATCGACGAAAAAAGGATTAGGCAATGTGTACACACAAGAGAAGCATCAATCTTGACTTATAACCACTGAAAATAAATGAGTTTACAGTACAAAATAACTAAACATAAAAAAACCTCGCGCATCAAATAGAGGATAAGAATATTATATTTTCTTAAGATAAATTAAATTTTACAAAATTATCCAGTATTTTATTTGAGATAGAATGAAATAGTTAAAGTGTGTATAAGATTTGTTAACTGGTTAGTTGTCTTTTTTGTACATTCTGGGGCGAGTCTCGAGTCTCGACCGTACGTAACAGCGGTGACGCGCGCATTCTTCAAATAGATTTGACCGTTCCTCGTTTAGTACATATCTGTTCACACCATTTACAAACAACTCTATTACTATTATTAATAGAGTTGATATTTTATTTAACTATGAGTACCACGACGTGCACGGAAGGAAGCAATTCCTCAACGTCACCCGCATACGCTACACCTGGCTGCGCTAGCCACAATGGCGCTTCAATGCCATAACGAATTTTATGTAGCTTAGTTATCACATGGATTCTATATTCAGCTAATAATGGGACAGACATACATTAATAAAACGCAGTTTATTTTACAAATATTATATTAGCAAAATAGGTACTCGTACTTGCTTCCTTTTACAAAATTGGAACAAAATATCGATAATATTATATTAAATTACATTAAAAGCTACTTATCAACATTAAAAACATACCTTAAATCTCAAAAAATAATAATTTACTAACAAACATTACATTACTGCAAGGGGTAGTAAATGACTACCGAGTTCCCAATCAGGTAAATACCCAATTCATATGGGGGTCTATATAAGAATAACGTCTTCGTGAATTTCAAGCAATCATTACCAAATTAAATTCACTCAGAACACGAGGGAAATTACTTCTGACTGTGGTTGTTGTTACAGAATTTTTCTGTGTAAGCTAGGAATAGAAATTGGTCGAGTAGTTTCTGAAATACTCGCGCACATACAAACATACCGGGAAACACAGAACCTTTTTTTTTAGTTGGTTAACCCTGACCCTATCTGACCATAATGATAATGTAAACACAGTGAGGATTTAAATGAAAATTTTATACTTATAAAGTGTAGAATCCGATAATTTGTTTCCATGTACTTCTTTGTACCTATTGAACAACCCAAACTGTTTTCCGAATCCAGCTTATTTTTTTATTGAAATACATACAGGTCTTTTGACCACTTCTTGCGTGAAGCACCTAAAGTTACAATATTAACAATATCAAAAAAATAATTACACATTGAGCCATTCATTATTTTAATATTGGGTAGTTAAAATCTACTTTTATTATAACAATTCACACAATATCATCTGAATAACCCAGTAATGTTATTTTGCATGTTAAAATTAGAACAACAGATACATTTAACACTATTAGAAATTTAAAATATTTAGTACTCACCTGGATCTACTGTAAAATACAGTATATTTGGCAATGTTTTGAGGTTTTTATGGAGCTTAAGAAGATTAAATGCCCAAAAAAATGGTAGTAAATGCCCTTTTTCAATCGCAAAGACAAACATGACAGGATTAGATGGTAGCAGGTAAAGGAATTACGTTCCATCATTGCGAATGATGACTACTCAGTCTTCAATCTAATCAAGTCTACTTATACCGCACACAATAAAATATACTATCTCCGCTTATTTGGCTCCTGAAACACACTTACCTATGGATAAAAAATAAGCAATAATATGTTCGATTCCAATAAATGAATATGGATATGTATTTATTTATTTTGTTACTGGTTCTGCAGTCGGACATCGCACGGCCGTGAAATAAGGTCTCGGTAGCAATTTTACTGTCGTCAATTATAATTCCATGGCCGTAAGATCGTAGTAATTCCACCAGCATAAGGTAGATTTTTGATTTTTGCACGTTTGGTGTGCAATATTTGGCTATTGGATAAATGTAAAGGAGTGATTATACTAGCTGGTGCGGGTGATGCGGGTGGTGGCGGCTGCAACGGGCGCGGGAGTCGGCCCGGCACCCGCGGGAGTCGGCGCGGCACTCACGGGAGTCGGCGCGGGAGTCGGCGCGGGAGCCGGCGGCTGGTACGCCGACACCGGGAACAGCGGCCGCGGGGAGATAGTCGATACGCTCTCATATCTGAAACAAACAGACATCAGTTTATTATTTAATAACTTTTCTTCAACGCATAGCATTTACGATTTAGGCCGCTGAGGTTGGAAAAGTGAAATTTTCTACACTGTTACCTTATACAATGTCTAACGGAAAGGGTATATCTACCCGAAAGGGGTGAAGTTTACACCAGATAAAGACTACAAAAAGTTTTAACTCAAAGAATTCATACTACATTTTTTGTTCCATTTTATCGAATTTTAATCATAAACAACGTGTCTCCGCACTACGAGGGCCATTTCACCCTATTTGCTAATATCATTATAAAATCTCTTTCGCGATCTGTACGAGCCGCATGTGCCAGTTTTGTTAGGGTTCCGTAGTCAACAAGGAACCCATTTTTAGATTCAGAGATTGCGAAATATTAAGCTTATTAAAGGCAATTTTTTTAAGAGTAAAACCTCGAGCCTCCTAATAATAGTGATGTTACATTAGTAGTACCCAACTGAAATGGCTTACCGATGTACCCGCGCAGAAGATACATTTTCAAAGCGCGGGATATGCTATTGGTCGGCAGCTGCCGCCATATGTGCGGAGGGGCGTGACTTGCGAGTGAGACGGAACTAACAGCTGCAGTGTATTATGAACCTTATATTAGTGATCTAAGGTTGATTGTGAGTTTTAAGCATTCTTTCGTTAATCTTCGGGCCATACTTTCTTTTGACCCACTACTACACTACACTGGTGACCTGTGAGGTTTTTATAAACCTATCTCAGGCACCAGTCTTTCACAAAACAGGTTTTCTGTATTTTATGTTATTAATAAGAGTAGTATATAAGAAGCCTTTTGTGAAAGATAAATAAATGAATTTTTTTTATTTATTTTTTTCTATGTGAACGAAGATTCACCACGCGCCTTATCAGTTGGGTACTACTGTACCTGGTTTAAAAAAAACGAATTAGTCCGTCAGTGAGATTATAAAAACATATTGGAAATGTATGTTGTGCTAAAGCACAACCAAATCATAATAAATTTAAAAAAGATAGAGCGCGTCAAATTCGGAAGTCGTGACGTCACCTTTGAGTAAAAAGTCCACCACAACATGACGTCACGCAGAACTTCAACACACCATATCTTTGTATTTTTTTGTTTAATTGACAAAAGAAAAATACGTGTCTAATATTATTTGATAATATAAATGACGGACTAAATTCAATTTTTCAGGAACCTAGGCAATTTATTGTACCCCTTAGTGTGCTTGTCCTAGTCGCACTTGGCCGGTATTTGATATAAGTATAGGTGTAGTATCGTGACTCACTTGTTAGTCTTATACTTGTCGGGTATCGCCTGGTAGGGCTGCAGCGCGGCGTGCGCGTGCGTGCGCGCCATCTCGCACAGGCACGCGCGCAGCTCGCCCGCCGAGTACCCGGCGCACTGCGCCAGCGCCGCGGGCCACGCCACGCCCAGGCACTCCTTGTGCCCGCCCGGGCCCGCGCTGCCGCACTCGGTGCACGCCAGGCAGTGCCGCGCGGTCGCCAGCGCCCCAGCCGCGATCACCGACGGCTTGAACTGCAGGTACGGGTCGGCTTCCAGCAGGCACAGCTCTGCTATGTACTGGGAATTAAATACTCACATATACAACGTGGAACGGAAAGTATATCTATCCGAAAGGGGTGAAGACTACATCAGGTATAGATTATAATAAGTTTCAGCTCTAAACGAACATCTAACCCAAAGAAGCGCAATGACGTTCATTTTGAAATCTATTCCGCCAATTCCTCACTACGGACAATGTGCTCTAACTAATTCGAGGACACATGCGCTCTGATTGGCTAAGTCAAGGGCGCACAACACAGTGATTGATCCTTACTTACTTACTTAATCACTGACTAGTTGCGAAATTGAAGTACTCGATATTATGACTCTAAAGGGATTTTTCCTCGATGGCTTAAAATAAGTTACTCAAAATTCAGATAAAATTTTTGCTTCATTGATTAACTGCCTAAAATAGTTAAGTTTACCTAAGGAACTGCAAACCAAATATACACAACATTTTAAAACGAGATTGTAAACTCTCGTAAGACTCTCGAGTTAGATAATAATCATCCTGTGTAACACTGTTCCTAAAAATATGACACACAAACTGCCCCTTGAGTATATTGTGTTACATTACAGACAACCCTGCAAGCACTTTCTTCCCCACAATTATTGTTCCACAATTAAGTATCTAAAACTAAAGTTTTTACATAGTATTTTTGATAAATATGTTTATTAACTAAATAACGTTTTACGAAAATAAAACTGTAGAATTACTTGAATACGGGATGACGAATTGACGAGTGAGGCTTTGGGACAGAAAGCATAACAGGTGGGGATTTCGAGATGGCATATTTTCGAAAACTATGTTGGGTTAGTCATTCTGAACAACTTTTACTATGGGACCAATAGTGAATACTCAATTTTATTTTAACTTTTCTTTCAAAATTTCAACCTTGCTCGATCATAAATTAAGAAAAGTAAAAAAATTTTTTTTTTGAGAATTCAGTGTTGGTCCCGTAGTTTTTACTACGGGACCAACACTGAATTAGTTAGTCATGCTGAACAGCTTTTGCTGTTCAGCATGACTAATCCAACTTAGGTTTCGAAAATATGCCATCTCGAAATCTCCACCCAGTATACAAAAAATAATACAAAGCAAACACTTACAGCAGCCAAATGATAAGTCTTCTTTGATATGCGGTTGGATATGCAGTAGTGTGAGAGAAAGGCAAGTGATGTTGGTGTGGAGAGATCGAACGAGAGCACTTTCAGGATCAGGTGCTCCATGCGAAGCACTTCGCGCTTCGTGTATGTGTCGTCAGTAATGTACACAAACTCTGTCACTTCTGGGGGATACACTTCTTCGTATTTTCTGTAAATTAAGGTAATAAGTTTTCATGTGAGAAATTTACTGACTGAGTTTAAATTAGTAGACCTAGGACCCATTTACTGAGCACATTCCTAAATAAGTGAAAAACTTCTTTGCATATCTTGGATGCGTTCAAATATGCGTTATATGTAGATAATTGTATATCATTGTTTTTTTTAATGTTAAAACTAGGAACAGCATTATAACATTCAAACAACAATAAATCATTAAATTAAGCTAGTGTTCTATTAAAGTTTCTAATACATAGTTATCTAAAACAACTCACGCTGCGATGTATGTAGCAGCAGTCCCAACAAGTTGCAGCTTAGTTCGCACAACACTCATGTAAGACAAGAAACGGTCCACATATGACACTGCAAGATGCAATGTTTCACTTTGCTGCTGGTACTCGTCACACACTTCCACCAACCAGTCAATGAGGATGGATCGCATCAGGTGTGTGATGTCAGGCTGTTTGCGCATGTAGCGAGGGTTTGCTCGGTTCTTTACCTATGATTACAAGAGATGTCGTCAAACCAATGTTTACTATTCTAAGTATTTTCTTTTCTTTTTTTTATGTGTCTAAGCCGGCAAACAAGCATACGGCCCGCCTGGTGATAATGGTAGCCGTTATAAACCTTCCCTTATGATGCCACAAGTGTTGCATCATAAGGGAAGGTTTATAACTAAGGTTGTGCAATAAAGAAATAAAGGTTGCAACACCCAGATAATTCACACGTTACTGACCCTTCTCCCGTGCCCAATGAGCTGATACACTTTCAACATGACAATTTTCTTTCTTTCAACATCGTCTTGAGGCAGAGAGGTTGAATGCCATGTCGAAACTAGTGGATTTTTGGATGAAGGAAAAGCTAGTGGAGTCAATGCCTACATGGAGTTCTAACTATTGATGATGGAAAACATCGCCAGCAAACTATAGAAAGGTAGGAGCCAACTTCTACCCTCAAGGGAAAATTTGTTTCCACCCTATCGGTATATTCCTTCTTATTTATCTTTGGCCACATAATCACATACCACACTGAGATATTGGTTTATCTTTCTATCTAGTAAAAAAAAAAAGTAGATTTAATTGTGATAAAGAAGAATGGGGTGCATTATATGGATGAAGCAGAGGTCTAACTTACATCAGTAGTATGTAGGTATTAAATGCTAGTATAGACCTGAGTATTTGATATGAATTCCAATTTGACGTATAAAAAAAAACTACTTACTAGATCTAGTTCAAACCAATTTTCAAGTTTGCATCGTAATGTACATCATATTTTTTTTTTGGTTTTATCATTCTCTTATTTTAGAAGGGCTAATTATTTTCGAGGCGACTAACAAATTAAAGGGCGACTAACTATTGGTTACTAAAAAAAATAACTTGGCAGCGATTAAATAATTTGGTAACTATTAAAAACCAAATAGTGGCAGCTTCTTTAAGGTAGCAAATATATTAAACAGGCACATAGAAATAATAGGTGGGGTACTATAAATAATGACTTGGCGACTAATATTGACAGTGGGATAACAAACATTGTATTATTGGCAACTATAGGCTTCCATATAAAAATACACTTTCGGGCTGCGATTTGCAAGCAGCTGTAAAAATTTAAACGGGTACTATAATTAAGAATTAGGGTTTCAGTATTTTTGTTTGTGGCATCATAATTAGTATCTGGATGACCGAGTTGAACCTGGTTTTTACTTTTTAGCTTATCGTGTTTTTTGGAAATTATATTTAGATTCGAATTTAAAAAAAACAGCTGGACTCGAACCGGGGTCTTCTGGTTTTGGGACCGAAAACAGTGACCTTTGATTTTGTATGGTTTTCAGGGTCTGATGATGGAGTAGGAGGGTTGGCACTGGAACTCCATAGTGGATCATCGTATCCTGGCCGTGTTTGGGTTGTTAGAATTGTCGTGACATGAACTTTGACCATGTATGATTTTCAGGGTCTGATGATGGAGTAGGAGGGTAGGCACTGGAACTCCATAGTGGAGCAACATATCCTACCCGTGTTCGAGAAATTGTCATGAGATGAACTTTGACTGTATATAGATTTCAGGGTCTGATGATGGAGTAGGAGGGTAAGCACTCGAACTCCAAGCGGATCATCGTATCCTGGCCGTGTTTGGGTTTGTTGGAATTATCGTGAGATGAACTTTAACCATGTAAGGTTTTCAGGGTCTGATGATGGAGTAGGAGGGTAAGCACTGGAACTAAAAAACTAAAACTAAAACGAAAACTAAAACTAAAACCAAAACCAAAACCAAAACTAAAACTAAAGCTAAAGTCCGAACACGGCTTACATATATGTGATTCCATAGAATGTGAAGCAATTCCATGTTTCCAGGTGAAGCTAATAAAAGCGTGTTGAAAATAAAAGTCAAGAAATAAATCTATAGACACACACTATTTTTTTTGAATGCCACTATTTGCTTTAATTAGAGCTCTTAAAATGTCGCACAAAGTATGTTTTATATGACCATGTTCATATTTTCTTCTCATCTTAGTTTACTTTATATACAACCTCATTATATAATTTAAGAAAGCCTATTTTCTACTTTTTATCCGCCATCAATTCTTCGCCTAACAATAAATTCACTTACCAAAACAAAAATATCGATGCCAGTATAAATTAAAACAAAGCTTATTTAGCTGCTGCTTTCTACTTAAAATGATCCTTCACTTTAGCTGCCAACCTATTATTTTTAGTACCTCCTTTCATTTTTTATAAATACCAAATTCAGATTAATTTGTCGCCGCGTTAAATACATGCCTTTTAGAAGTTACAGGGGGGGGGGACATATTTTACCACTTTGGAAGTGTCTCTCACGCAAACTATTCAGTTTAGAAAATAATGATATTAGAAACCTCAATATCATTTTTGAAGATCTATCCATAGACACCCCACACTTATGGGTTTAAAAAAAAATGAGTTTCAGTTGTATGTATGGGGGGACCCCCAAAATTTATCGTTTTTTTTCTATTTTTGTGTGAAAATCTTAATGCGGTTCACAGAATACATCTACTCACCAAGTTTCAACATTGTAGTTCTTATACTTTCGGAAAAAAGTGGCTGTGGCATACGGACGGACAGACAGACAGACAGACATGACGAATCTATAAGGGTTCCGTTTTTTGCCATTTGGCTACGGAACCCTAAAAATGACACCTTAACTTTTAGTTAGATTCACTAATATGTGGAAATGTGTTTGCACCTTTTTGGCATAATAGTAAACTACTCAGTTCTGTCAAATGGTGATATTGATATATATCTGATTAAGATGTCATTTGATTATTTATTGTTATCTTATATCAATTGGGACTTTTCTTGTAATCATTATTTAACTGGTAAGAAAATAAGAATATACTCACCTCTATCTCCCTCATATACTCATATATATCCTGGCGATACTCAGCCACATGGAAGAACATCTCACGGTCAGTCTGTGCCACAGTGGTGGTGTCTTCATCATCAATATCTTCAATAATCTGGCTCTCATTCTTGGAGATGGACATGGAAAGAATACTTGAGTCCACCACTGACATTGGTGATTCCACAACATCCTTCTTTTCTTGTAATGGGAGCCTGATAATGAAACCAAATTACTTGAGTCAGTGGCCTTTTAAAACAAATCTTATAATCTTAATTATGCTTTCTAGTTTAATGTTCAGTTGTTTGTGTTATTTGATTAGTTAACTTTTACATAATATTAACATCCTAAATAATCTGAACAGCTGTCAATATCTGTCTTCCTGCTTTGCCTTATGAGGCAAGCATGGCCTTATTGCAAATTACTTATTATGTGTGATATATTTTATATCTGGATATGAGTCTCATAATGTGCATGGCCCATAGCATTTGCTAACAACTGCTATGGGGTTAATTTGGCACTGTCCTAGAGTGAAGCTTTTAACAAGATAAAGATGGCTTCACATAGTTATAGGTGCTTGTAATTAATAATGGCTCCAAAGGGTTTGTGTAATATTACACACCAGTGCTGCTAGCAAGTTCTCTTTTCTTGGCTTGACATGCCATGTCTAGATATACTTAATGAAATGTGAAAGCAACTTTTCTGCAACATAATCACCGTAATAACTGTACAGATTTGAAAAAAATCTTCCACTCATCTCATATACATCATAATACCCAGAATAAAAGATGATACTTTGTATCCTGAACCAAAAACAGAGAATAATAGGGAATGTGGGTACCTGTGGTTTTGTTTTTTTTAAGGTGGCAAACAAGCAAATGCCCCAACTAATGGTAAGCAGTTACCGTGGCCTATGGAGGCTTGCAACACCAGGGGTATCTTCACTATATTTCAATCTATCCTTAATTTTGTTATTAATCGATCGGCTATGTTAAGCTACCCCCTGTGAGGCCAGTACCTGTATGGGTGGCCACCTAGTGGTATTTGTGCTAGAGCATTTTCCATGCTTTGGTAGGCATGTTAAGTCATTAAGACACTTACTTGTGACCGTCATTAAGCTAGTTGCACTCCTAGGCCTGAAAAGTCCAGCATTAAGTTGAACACTAGCCTACCTCCACCAATCTGAAGTGGGTATGCTTGGTGGAGAATCTGCCCATTCTGATTCACACTCATTTGGGAAAGGAGGCCTGTGCTCCACATGACCACAATGGGACATTATAAGGTGCGTTCGAATTGGGGTATGGTAGCAAAAATAACAGTCCAAAATGCCAAAAACGATCACAACTGGCGTTCGATTTGGAAAGTTGTGGGCGAAATTGGCGTTTTGTACTGTTTTCGTTCACCGTTCGTTTTGCTTGGAAACAGTTAAAAACGACATCGTGAACTGCAAATTTTGACCCACCTCCGAGGCAGGGTCGTTTGTGATCATATTTTGACATCTTTGAATCTGACAGATAAGTTTCGGAAAATTCATACGGGAAGCGAAAATTCTAATTTTTATTATAAAATTTTATAGAAATACTAACAGGCAAGAGAATAATTTGTTAGATTAACTTTGTTTAATGACTAACTGAAGGAAAAGGTAGGTTGAGACAAGTGACAAGCAGGCGATCAGCATGGAAATGTCATTTTTGTATCTAATCGTTCGATTTGGGAAATATCGTTTGTGGCAAAAGTTGCAAAATTGTTGAAATTTTCCAATTCGAACGCTTAAACAAAAATGCCCATTTTGAAACTGTTAAAAACGACATCACTCCAATTCGAACGCACTAATAGGCTACTGATGATATGAAATTTTATGTCAAATATCAAAGGACAATTGCAAAATCAAAGATAGATTGAATAAAGAAACTGGCTAAAGAAATTAACTATTATGAAGGTAGGTAGTGAATAAGAACAATTTAATTTTAACTACAGGACATGTAAGAGGGTAGGTTGATGGTTTGAGGTTATGTTAAAACCAACTTACTTATGTGGAGGCGCTTCTTTCTGACGATCTGGTTTTTTCTCAGCTTGGGCCTGTTGAACTCTAACATTTTCAGCAGCATTTATGAAGAGGTTATCTTTTCTTATTTCTTTTGCTACAAAAGGTTTAAATGTAGGCTCGCGTTTCTTCACCTCTGCGTTCACCTCAGACGGTTTGTCCTCGTAGACGCTGAAGGCGCGAAATTGCGCCACGGGTGGGACGATATTCTTCTCATTTTTGATTTGGCGGACTGTCCTATTCTCTTCTTGAACTTTACAAGTACCGTTCGTCAATCCCGGCTAAAGACAGACATTTAATAAATAAAAACGTTGCAAACGATGATGTTAATGACCAATGATGAATTTATCAACTTACAAGTTTGATATTCCGATTCTGGTTGCAAGTAAAGTGGCTGAGGTCAACCAGTGCACGCCGCTGATTTGCTGCAAATATATCAGCATTTTCCTTTCGTAGCCCTAAGGCAGTATTTTCTTGATCCTCGTGAATTCTGAATGCCATTGCTCCCGCTACTTCCGTAAACAATACCGAATTGTATAAAGTACAAAGCTTCAAACGCGGGATACGCGTATGCAACAATGGCAACCAAATCGAAAAATATACTTTACGATCGAATTAAAAAATCATTATTATAAGAAATAGGAGGAAATACGTAAAATGATTTGGTTTTGTAGCAAAAATCACCCACGAAACGCTACTGTAGCGTCAACGGACAACAGACATTTTAGTTGATTTCAGCTGTTGCAGTTTACGTTATTCTTTTGTCTATGTTTATTTAAATTTAGACCAATCGCATTGCAGATCTAGGACATATCTAGTCTATGGCAAGGCAAAACTCTATGGCCTATTGGGTATTGGTAACATTCCGAATTATGCCATAATCGCTTCTAGCGCTCTCATCAATATTTATGTTCCGATTTCGATATCACAAAGTATAGGTAATAAAAAAACCGAATCAACTAGGCACTAGGGCTCCTTATATATTTTATAAGTTGACTTACAAACAGGAATATTCGTTTTTTACCTTTTTTCGCTCCGAAAATAATAAAAAGAATCTTTGTTATCAGAAAACCCAAGAATCTTATAAGATTCTTGCAGAAAACACAATAATTATTCGCCAGTTTTGACAGCGCTCACGCACAGTAATATCAGCTTAGATTAGAGCATGGTCGGTTTGAGAGGACGGGAAAATCATTTAGCCCCTAAAAGTTAGGGGCTATTTTTATCGACGCGTAAACAGCTTCGTAGCTCAGTCTGGATATATCATTAGTTAAAGTATATAATATCCTTGTTTGTAGTAGTGAAACGGCCAAGCCACATTATTTTGACTACGGTGTGTAGAGTTTGTGAAGTTAGGGCTTGTAGAGTTATTATAAGCTTGGCTCTGCAAGAGATTTGATAACTTTTTGAGCCATATGGTCTCGTCTTGGCAACATTTTACATGAAAATGTTTTTGGTGGGATTTCACTTCTTTTTGTAAGTTGCTTATGACAATAATTTGTATTTTTTTTTTAAAGTTCCAAGTTTAATCAGCGTTCTAGTACTTCAGGAAGTATCCTAAGACTTTTGATGATCATCAGTGAGTCAGTGACGAAATCGGGGTTTTTTAGATATCAATGAAATCTAAAGTTTAAGAGCTATGCTAATAAGTTTACTATTGACATCTTTTTGACATCATATCCCGAGAATCTTGTTTATCTGATAAAACCCAAACCCTATACCCAGATAAGACTAGGTATCGAATATCAATATTTTGCAATGATCCTATTTACGTAGATAATGAAAAATGATATCGTAGCAAAACGAGATGGCGTTGAAATGGTGGTTTAAAAATAAATCAAAACTGAAGTTATAATACAAACACTCGCTAAGCTAACTCGGACATCACTATCTCTTTAGGAATACCTCATAATATGAGGTATTCCTCATATTATATTATAATAGTGATGCAAAGGTCGGTTTTTAAATAATTCGGATAGACCTACTATTAAATTATAATTTAATAGTAGGTCTATCCGAAGAAAATAATTTACGGTAGATTATTATCGAACATTTTTCCAGGTTGTGATAAACACCCTCTGTTGGTCGGTTGGTAGCTTTACATAGGTACTGATTTAGTGATAGTGTCATGTATTTTTTATCGATCTTATCGTTCTTTATTCCTCATAATATTGTAATGAGGTAACTTTTTTTAATAATAAAATCTATTCTATCTATTAATAAAGTAGCATAAATAAAAGAGGATTTTCGTTCAAAATGAACTCGAGAGACACTGCTGCATAAAAATTAAGCTTAAAATATCAAAGTAAGTGAAAACATATACTTCGGAAAGACATGCATTGTGATCACATTATTATTTATTTAATAATATGCTCGTAAATATAAATTTTAAACCCACCAATGTTATTTTTAGTTAATCTTCATAGAAATTATCGATACATTGATATTTTAATGATAACATCATTATCTGCACAGCGTCACCTACCGTGGGGTAGCTGAAACGCGTTCTAATTAATAAATAACTATTTTTGTGTGTTCAGCGCTAGATGGCTTCACGAGTTTGGTTGTAGTTCATTAAAGGTCAAAATTGAGTATCGTGTAACAAAAAGGAACTTCAGGGTAGGAGTTAATTTGGAAAATAATGAATACTTTTTAATGGCTAATTATTTTCGAGGCGACTAACAAATTAAAGGGCGACTAACTACACATTACAAAAAGAATAACTTGGCAGCGAATAAATATTTTGGCAACTATTAAATTAGATGGGCTAATTGCAAGGTATCATAAAAACTAAATATTGGCTTCTTTAAGGTAGCAAATATATTAAACAGGCACATAGAGATAATAGGTGGGGTACTATAAATAATGAATTGGCGACTAAAATTGACAGTGGGATAACAAACATTGTATTATTGGCAACTACAGACTTCCATATAAAAATACACTTTCGGGCTGCGATTTGCAAGCAGCTGTAAAAATTTAAACGGGTACTATAATTAAGAATTAGGGTTTCAGTATTTTTGTTTGTGGAATAATAGTTAGTATCTGGATGACCGATTTGACCCTGGTTTTAACTTTTTTGATGAATCGTGTTTTTTGGAAATTATATTCAGATTCGAATTAAAAAAAAAAACAGCTGGACTCGAACCGGGGTCTTCTGGTTTCGGGACCAAAAACAGTGAACTTTGATCTTGTATGGGTTTCAGGGTCTATGGAGTAGGAGCGTTGGCACTGGAACTCCATAGCGGCGCAATGTATCCTACCCGACATTCATGACAATTCCAACTACCTCAAACACGGGTGGGATATATTGCATCGCTATGGAGTTCAGTGCACCATAGACCAGACCCTGAAAACCATAGATGTTCAAAATGCATCTCAAGACGATTCCAAAAAGTCCAAACACGGCTTACATATATGTGATTCCATATACACATACAGGTGAAGCTATTAAAAGCGTGTTGAAAATAAAATTCAAGAAATAAAACTATAGACCCACAATATTTTTTTTGCATGTCACTATTTGCTTTAATTAGAGCTCTTAAAATGTCGCACAAAGTATGTTTTATATGACCATGTTCATATTTTCTTCTCATCTCAGTTTACTTTATATACAACCTTAATGTATAATTTAAGAAAGCCTATTTTCTACTTTTTATCCGCCGTCAAGTCTTCGCCTAATAATAAATTCAGTTACCAAAACAAAAAAATCAATGCCAGTTAAAATTAAAACAACTGCTACCTACTTTCTACTTAAAATGATCCTTCACTTTAGCGGCCAACCTATTATTTTTAGTACCTCCTTTAATTTTTTATAAATCCCAAATTCAGATTAATTTGTCGCCGCGTTAAATTAAATAGTAGATACTTCGATACTTTGATACTATCCTAGTAATTAATATTATGACGATGTATTTACAAAATACTAGGTGATATTTTGTCACAGGTATTTGTCACAGATATTTTTAAATCACAGTCACTGTGACACCTAGTATCACGATTTTCCTAGTATGACCCAAGCCTAGTAGAGATCAGTGTTACCGCTGGTCGTATATAGGGTTGCCGTACTTAAGACCAAAAATTGCCGTATTGAAACCAAAATTGCCGTACAAAAAGAAAATGATTATCTTTTTCTAGAAAATCAAAATAAAAACGCTTTGAGAGATCAATCTTCGTTTCCCACAAAAACTACTAAATTACGAAATATATCGTCTGTAGCGGCATCTTTAAAATCAAACGGTTTTTTTTTGGTTTAAAACTTGTGCGGGCAAGCTACGCACGTTCAATAGTAAAATTAAAGTTTTATCGCGGTACTTACAAAAAAGAGCGAGAACCGAATGAGTTAGGGAAGCAAATTCCCCACACCAAAGACAATGGTGTCGATTCTGTTGTAAATCGCTCTAAACTAATTTTAGTTACATCTCGTCTCTTTCTTACGAACATTATTGAAAAAGTATAGAACATATTTAAAGCTGTCAAATTAATCTTTGCCATCTTATTTTGCGTGTATTTAGGCGAAACCGCGATAGATGGCGACTAAACTTATATTGAATACAAGCATTGGATTAATTTGACAGGACTAAATTTTTTACATCCTTTTCTTATGTTCTTTGTTAGAAAGAGACATAGTGAGATTAAAATTAGTTTAGTTGTAAACAACAGAATCAGGGCCATTACAGTCTTTTCTTTAAGATTCAATTCTTATTTATGGCTTTTGCGTTTCTTTAAGATTCTTTCTTTAAGTTTCTTTGAGAAGCCATTGAGCGACTAGTGATGACTTGAGTTGCGTTCATTTTTACGCAAAATCTTTTCACGATCTGTTATTGATTAAATTAGGTTGATATAATTTACAACATAAAACGACTCTGATTGGTGAAATTCATTACTTATAATACTATGTAGGTGTACTAATTTATGCGATGACCGATTGCCGTATTTTAGTGTACGGCAAAAGCCACTCTGCCGTACATGTTTTATCAGGGTCTGATTGCCGTATGTTCGGCAACACTGGTATAGATAGGTATGACAACGCCTGCTGTGGTCATACGATTCCTTGGTCTTACGAGGTTACGGGCATATGTATATCCCGTATAGGTATATCCATAGAAATATCATCATAAGTATCACGTATATTAGTGGTGCCAACTTGGAGGTTTTCCCCATAAATTTAGGGGGAAGAAGTATTGAAAAGTCGATGATCAGAGGAAACTTTGCTCAACTCTCGTTGGCTAAATTCCAGCCTATAATCCGCCGGATCGGTTGAGGTAGGCTAGTGGTCAACCTGCTGTTGGAGTTTTCAAGCTGCCTAGAAGGCCTCCAACTAGCTTAACGACTATCACAATTAAGTGATAACCGGGACCAATGGCTTTACGTGCCTTCCGAAGCACGGAAACGCTCTATTTGAAATACCACTAAGGCGGTCACCCATCCCGTTACCAACTACGACGGTAGTAGCTTAACTTGCCGATCGATTAAGACCGGCTTATCATGTTACACCACGAGCGCTTCCAATATCCCAATGAGAAGTTTTCTTGTAGGTATTTAAAGAGTTGTTGCAAAATAACTAGGTGGCGCTGTCATCACCAAATTGAATTGTCAAATCAAAATATGCTGTCACATAACTTTAGTGTTGCCACATAGGCCAACAACGGAAGGTGTCCATCCTTTTTAATTCAAAATCGACAATTGAAAAAAAAAAATATACAGATTTCTTATATTAAGTGTTAATTGATAGTAATGGCAACCATGAACATTATTAAATGAAACCAAATTTCAGAGGAGCAAAACTTAATTTTCGTTGCTTTTTGATAACAGCCTGTTTTTTTTCGTCCGAAATTAGTAATAAGAGGCGGCAACACTGGTATGAGTGGATGTTTGTTTCCGTTGTTTGCGTTGTTCGTTTTGTTGTGGAAGTCACGCTTAAGGATTATTTGTTTCTATCATTGTTTTGATATTCGTTGGACATCCACCCTTGTTGCTCTTATCCACTGTGACCTTAGTGGTTCATCAGTTGGAAATGTAAGACGTCCCTTATTGGTACAATTCACAACTGCACAAACACGCATTTTCAATAGTTTTCAAATCATTCAAATCTAAGCTAAATTTCACAAAAGTTTTGAACAAAACACACATGATAGTGACATAATACTAGTTACAGACGATCCGACTGTCAGACGTCTGATGGTCAGGGCCGTGTGTAGCGCGGCAGGACTCTCTAAGTATATACTGTAGTCTTTGGGCAGGACGTCGAAAGCTTCCAACCGGTATTAGTAATAATTATGAGAGTCCTGCCGCACTATACACTTTCCTACGGCAGGACGTACCTTGGCCGTGTCTCCTGCGTAATAATAAAAATAGGAGTCCGACATTGGAACTGTTACCAGTATAAAGCACAAAAAGCCAAATAGTTATGGGCTGCGTTCAGTAACTACGCCGGGTGATCGCCCGAAGATCATCGTAGCGTTCAGTAACAGTTCAATAACATGTGTAGTAACTGAACGCACCCATGAAGTTACATAGTTTTTTTTTTATTGAACTGACAGCAAGATAGTTCGTTTCAGTCATTTTAACGCCATCTATTGAGACTTAAAGAAAAGAAAATTAAATACCTACAAGAAAACTTCTCATATTGAGAAGTTTTCTTGTAGGTATTTAAAGAGTTGTTGCAAAATAACTAGGTGGCGCTGTCATCACCAAATTGAATTGTCAAATCAAAATATGCTGTCACATAACTTTAGTGTTGCCACATAGGCCAACAACGGAAGGTGTCCATCCTTTTTAATTCAAAATCGACAATTGAAAAAAAAAAATATACAGATTTCTTATATTAAGTGTTAATTGATAGTAATGGCAACCATGAACATTATTAAATGAAACCAAATTTCAGAGGAGCAAAACTTAATTTTCGTTGCTTTTTGATAACAGCCTGTTTTTTTTCGTCCGAAATTAGTAATAAGAGGCGGCAACACTGGTATGAGTGGATGTTTGTTTCCGTTGTTTGCGTTGTTCGTTTTGTTGTGGAAGTCACGCTTAAGGATTATTTGTTTCTATCATTGTTTTGATATTCGTTGGACATCCACCCTTGTTGCTCTTATCCACTGTGACCTTAGTGGTTCATCAGTTGGAAATGTAAGACGTCCCTTATTGGTACAATTCACAACTGCACAAACACGCATTTTCAATAGTTTTCAAATCATTCAAATCTAAGCTAAATTTCACAAAAGTTTTGAACAAAACACACATGATAGTGACATAATACTAGTTACAGACGATCCGACTGTCAGACGTCTGATGGTCAGGGCCGTGTGTAGCGCGGCAGGACTCTCTAAGTATATACTGTAGTCTTTGGGCAGGACGTCGAAAGCTTCCAACCGGTATTAGTAATAATTATGAGAGTCCTGCCGCACTATACACTTTCCTACGGCAGGACGTACCTTGGCCGTGTCTCCTGCGTAATAATAAAAATAGGAGTCCGACATTGGAACTGTTACCAGTATAAAGCACAAAAAGCCAAATAGTTATGGGCTGCGTTCAGTAACTACGCCGGGTGATCGCCCGAAGATCATCGTAGCGTTCAGTAACAGTTCAATAACATGTGTAGTAACTGAACGCACCCATGAAGTTACATAGTTTTTTTTTTATTGAACTGACAGCAAGATAGTTCGTTTCAGTCATTTTAACGCCATCTATTGAGACTTAAAGAAAAGAAAATTAAATACCTACAAGAAAACTTCTCATTAGAAAATGTTAATTATATTAAAAATAAATATTTTTAATTTGCCGCGCTTTTTCAGTTTCTACTTTCGTATGCCAGACTATACCCTAGCTTATGCATCAGTTGCTATTTAATGTTATACCTTTGCCTAAAGTATATTAATTCGTTTTTAAATAAGGTCCTGTAGGTCCTGTAGAAGTAAGTGTACTTCTACAGGATTTTAAATTATCTTTGGGGAAAAAATCCTTGGGGATTGGCAACACTGCGTTACACCTGTACAAATCAAGTAATATTGTTCTGTGATCAAGTACCTACAAACCAAGTAAATACATACAGAGCAGAGTAATATATTGTTTGAGCATAATTAAAATACCTAAAATATTTTAAATTTAACAGAATGCCAGTGTAAATTTGACTATTTGTGTAGTACACAAGAAATATAGTTCAACTAGCAAACCTCTACATAAATGTTATAAATTGTTAATATTATACCCATGAAACCTTTACTTGAAAAGATAATATTCTGAAACATGTTTAAATTCATTATTGTGCTGTGTTTTGTTTTGTTCAATGGCTGTGATATATGTTCCACAATTAGAGTATACAAGAAAGCTGATATTTTAAGACTAAGGTAAATAAATGAACAGTTATACATTTAACAGCTTAATTATAAAAAAAATAAGTTAGTACAAATCATGTATAAATACAACACTTCATATTATTTTTAGGGAGGAAGTTCGTGAAATGTTTCAACATGCTTATGATAGCTACTTACGATATGCATATCCATATGATGAGCTTCGTCCCCTGAGCTGCGATGGTGTAGATACATGGGGAAGTTATTCCCTCACCCTCATCGATGCACTTGACACTCTGGCCATCATGGGCAACTATACGGAGTTCAACAGAGTAGTGGACATTGTGTTGCAGAAAAAGAACTTTGACACAGATATCAATGTTTCTGTATTTGAAACAAATATAAGAATTATTGGAGGTCTGCTGAGTGCACATCTTTTATCACACAAGTAAGTTGTATATGAACATTATTTCATTAGTAAATTTCTCTCTGTACAGTACCTTTAGGTAGTTCCCAAATTGTATCTATAATGACCATTTTATCTTTTTAATGTTTGTGGCAATGTTTATACAACATGTATACAACTCTCATACTTTTTCCTAAATATTCCAGGACTGGCATGAAATTAGAGCCAGGGTGGCCTTGCAATGGTCCACTTCTCCGCTTGGCTGAGGATGTTGCTCAGAGATTAATAGCTGCCTTTGACACAACTACTGGGATGCCATATGGTACAATAAACCTCAGATCAGGAGTGCCACCTGGAGAAACCAGTGTGACATGTACAGCAGGAGTTGGGACATTCATTATTGAGTTTGGAACCTTGAGTCGACTCACTGGAGATCCTCTTTATGAAGAGGTAATTGTGTCTGGTATCTTGTTAATTAAATATTCTTAGAAATAATTTTCCACTATTCTGGCATCATCATGTATAATTAGATATGGTGTATGAAATGCCACAACCTCTTTGTGTCCTGCACACACTAAAAACACTCACTCAGTGTCACTCACTATCTCTTGGTAATAAGTCAATTGATTGTTTTACTGTTTTGCAATGTTACTGTATGTTACACAGTAACAAGTTCGTAATAAAGTATTTTTTATTTGTAAAATCAAATCATATTTGGGCATTAATAAAATCATTTTTATAACATTTTGTAAATTCCATTGATATTCCACCTATCATGCCGCAGGTTGTGGGTTCGATTCCCACACAGAACATACATTTGTGTGCATGATCATGTCTGTATGTCCTGAGTCTGGGTGTAATTATGTATATTAAAAAGTATGATGTATTTACAAACAAAAAAAGTAGTATGTAATTTATTAGTTGTCTGGTTTCAATAATACAAGCTCAGCTTAGTTTGGGATAAGATAGCCGTGTGTGAACAATGTATTTTTTTTTTACGTCAAAAGGCTGACAAACGGGCAGACGGTCCACCTGATGGTAAGTGGTCACCGCCGCCTATGGACATTTGCAATACCAGGGGGATTGCCGATGTGTTGCCTACATTGAAGAATGTCTTAGGATATTTATTTATTTTATCTTATGTTTTCGCCCCTCAATAATAATGTTAAGGAAATTTATATGCTAGCCAATGTAGAGTATCATAACTTTTTATTCAAACTTATGTGTTTATATTAATTTCAGGTAGCTTACAATGCTCTCATGGCACTTTATCATCACAAATCACCAATAGGACTGTTGGGAAACCATATAGATGTGATGACGGGCAGATGGACTGCCCAGGATGCTGGTATTGGTGGAGGAGTTGATTCCTATTATGAATATTTAGTCAAAGGTTAGTTTTACTATTTTAGAATTACCCAAACAGGCAATAATTTCAATATGTGGTGATCCCAATTGGGAAAATCACTAATGCATAAGTGTAGCCTTTACTGTCACTATCATTGATATGAATTTCCGAGGTTTTTTTAAAATCATTGTTTGATTTTATTGGTTATATAGGCCATGCCAGAATGGTTCTAGAACCTATATCACCTAGCAAAAATCTGTGTGCTTCCAGAATTTATTGCTAAATATAAATTCTATTTTTTGACTTCCATCCTCCGTTTCTGGCACCACCTCAATATAAACCAAACACAAAGTTGATTTCCTTTTATGCAGCAAGCAACAGCTCCAATATTCATAATGCTTACTCTAAGGTGCGATACTGCTTGAGAAACCAGAGCTTATGTCGATGTTCATGGAGGCGCGTCAGTCGATAGAGAAGTATCTCAAAAAGGACGACTGGTTTGTGTGGGCGACCATGCTGCGTGGCCACGTCACTCTGCCCATTTTCCAGTCATTGGAGTCTTATTGGCCTGGACTGCTTAGTCTAATAGGTGAGTGGTGTTTTTTAGACTTCCGTACCTCAAAAGGAAAAAGGACTCCTTTTATAGCCTGCTAGTTGTCCCACATAGTTTCACCCGCGTATCCGGGATCAAAAGTAGCCTGTCCATCTCTATACCATAGGCCCATATCCATATCTGCTTGCCAAATTTCATGATGATCGGTTGAGTACTAAAAGCGTGAAAGCGTAACAAACAAATAAAAATACAGAATTACTTTCGCATTAATCATATTAGAATGGATTTAGGTAAGTAAACAAGCTGTTTCAAATTTAAAAAAAAACCGGCCAAGTGCGAGTCAGACACGCGCACCGAGGGTTCCGTACAAACCTAGGTAGGTAGGTAGGTATATAAGTAAATGGTAGTATAGACCTGAGTATTTGATATGGATTTCATTTTATGACGTATTAAAAAAAAACTACTTACTAGATCTCGTTCAAACCAATTTTCGTTGGTAGTTTGCATCGTAATGTACATCATATATTTTTTATTGATTTATCATTCTCTTATTTTAGAAGTTACAGGGGGGGGGGACACACATTTTACCATTTTGGAAGTGTGTCTCGCGCAAACTATTCGGTTTAGAAAAAAAATATATTAGAAACCTCGATATCATTTTTGAAGACCTATCCATAGACACCCCACACTTATGGGTTTTGTAAAAAAAAAAAAATGAGTTTCAGTTCTATGTATGGGGAACTCCCAAAATTGATTGTTTTTTTTCTATTTTTGTGTGAAAATCTTAATGCGGTTCACAGAATATATCTACTTACCAAGTTTCAACATTATAGTTCTTATAGTTTCGGAAATAAATGGCTGTGACATACGGACGGACAGACAGACAGACAGACAGACATGACGAATCTATAAGGGTTCCGTTTTTTGCCATTTGGCTACGGAACCCTAAAAGCTCAAGTAATGCGATTTTTCATACAAATAAAATCCTTCAGTTTGAATTTCCAAAAACCCCTACTTAGGTGGATGCCTATGTTATAAATCATCCCTTGATGAATCAGTCAGTAAGGACAAGTATTTATATATGTATAGACATTGCTACGGGTGCATGTGCAATAGAGCTACCATAGGTTTCATAACTGAACGTTTAAATTATAGGCGAGAGCGACACAGCTATGCGTATAATACATAACTACCACAGTGTGTGGAAGCAGTACGGGTTCACGCCCGAAGTGTACAACCTGGGCACGGGCGAGGCGTCCGCGTCGCGCGAGAGCTACCCGCTGCGCCCCGAGCTCATCGAGTCCATCATGTACCTTTACCGGGACACCAGGGACCCGATTCTCTTGCAGATGGGTGAAGACATATTACGGAGTATTCAGCATAGCGCTAGGACGCCTTGTGGTTATGCTACGGTAGGTATCCTTCTCGTCACTTTACATTTTCTTAGTTATATTTAATTAAGTTCCAAACCTCTTCAGGGTCGGCTACGCGCGAGTGATACCCCCGGTGTTGCAAGCGTCCATAGGCTACGGTAGCTGCTTAACATCAGGCGAGCCGTACGCTTGTTTGCCACATCAGTGGTATAAAAAAAAAACCGGTGGTAACTTCAGTAAATGTGGCCTTCATAAGTGCCCTTCTGGGGCCTAAATTGAATAAATGGCTTTGGCTTTCTAAGTTTACTATATTGCTCCCAGTTCTTTTATTAGTAAGATGTCTAATACCGCGTCCAGACTGATGTATTGCAACATACAATGAAACATTTTACACGATCCGCGCATTTACTACGAACCTGCAGCGCGCATCTGTACTTTTTATGGGAGAAATTAGTACCATGAGTATTTCGCAATAACATAACATAACATAAATATAGTTTATTTGTACACCACATAAATAATACACAAAAAGAAGGAATAACAAATACAAGAGGAAGTGATACAAAACAGGCGGTCTTATCGCTTAAGCGATCTCTTCCAGACAACCCTATAGAGAATTCCTATAGAGAAGTGTCTTAAACGCAAACGGATTAGTAAGCGTTGACTAACGTCAATTTTTTACACTCGGGGTACTGTTTACGCCTGTCTACCTCGAATAGGCGAAGTAATATGGAGTACAACGACCAAATTCTCGGCAAACAAGCATACGGCCCGCCTGGTGGTAAGCTGTATTCGTAGCCCTATGGACGCCACGGGTAGCCACGGGTGATGCATCACAAGGGACGCTTTCAACATCCGGGGCATCAATCACACGTCACCGGCCCTTCCCCTCGCCCCAATTAGCTATGGCGACCTTACACCGCTCACACGCAGGAACACAACATTGTTATTTAGCTGCGGTATTCTGTAAGGTGGAGGTACTTTCCCAGTCGATTCCCAGCGAGAATGCTGTGCTCAATAAAACAAAAAAGTCAAATTTTCATTAACTTCATCAACACAATGAAACACGCCGAAGACGTCTACTTTGGTGGCTTACAGATTTCCTACCACGCATCATGGTCATTTTGAAGAATCCACAAAATATCTCATATTCTGTAAGCCTCGATCAAAGCGTTTGCTTTTTACCCACTCGACGCGTCCCCATCTTGTTCAATGTTCGTTTCGTGCTCGTCACTAAACCAAACCGCCCACGCTGGTGGCCCGCGCACACTACGCGCTCCTTTGTGTTCGCTTCGAAAACCTACAATTGGTGGATCAGTCCGCGTACATCATGCAATGCATGCGCGCACCACTCCTAGACTATGCGAATTTGTTTCGACGAGCATTAACTTGCGTGTTTCATTGCATCAATGTGAACGGCAAATTCTTGCATTGCATGGTACATTGTGTGTTGCATACACGGCATAACAACAAAACGATTTTTTTACTCTTCAGATCAAAGACGTACGCGACCACCGAAAAGAGGATCGTATGGAGTCGTTCTTCCTTGCAGAAACGACTAAATACTTGTATCTGCTGTTTGACCCTGATAATTTTATCCACAACCCTGGTGTTCATGGCACTGTCATTGACACCCCTAATGGAGAGTGTATCGTGGATCTTGGTGGATATATTTTCAACACTGAAGCTCATCCTATTGACCCTACCATGCTTTATTGTTGCCATGAAACAAGACAAGGGTATGTAACACCTTGAAGTTTTATTTTCTTACCTCACTTTTTATCCCTAACACTTTTTTTTACTATAGTAGGTACTTTATATTTATTGAATATTTTAATTTCAGGATAAACATCAGTGAAGTTCACAGAATTTATCATATTTTAGAAGAAGAAGACAACATAACATTCATGACCATGATTGATGCTACAACAACGAAAAATGTTACAGATAAACCAGATCATACTGGTATAATGGAAGATACCCAAGCCACCGCACAAGACATTGTTTTTAAACTTGATCAGAACCAAGTGTTAATAAAGACTGAAACAAAAACCGGCTATGTGAATATTGATGGCACCGAAAGAGAGAAAGTTAAGAATGAAACTATCTTGAGCGATATAGTCAAAGAACGAATTCACAACTATTACAATAACTCGAATCTAATTACTGAATCTAACGAAGAGACTACATTAGAGTCAGAAAATAAAACACCAGCTGTCGAAGGCAAAGTCGAAGTTGACGATATAATAGTCCTTCAAAAACCCGAAGAATCTGAAAAGTTACTAGCACCAAGTGATACTAAAGCAAAGCAGGCTTTTAAATTGCTGCCAAAAGTAATTCAGGACTTTTTAAATAATGACTGGAAGTCAAAATCGAAATGTGAACCACAGCATGTATTGGAAAGAATAAGGAAGGAGAAACTGTATCCAAACCATCCAGATGTAGAAAAATACGAGTTGCTCTTGACCCCAGCGCCATCTTTCCTGCAAAGGATATCATTAGCTGGAGAATTTTTGAATAAGAAACAGTTGGAATTATAAAACAGACAAAAAAACTGGTGCAATAATCTTTAGTTTTGAATGTTTCTGTAATATTTTATTTTTGTATATATGTATAAATAATATATTATGATGAGTTTCATATAAAAATTTGTTTCTACTGACAATTGGCACTTTTGCAGAGGGATTAGTTGGAGTTCTCATGGTCACTTAGATATATTAAGTAATTAACATAGCATAGGTTTTTATCTTATTTGATGTTCTCTTTAACCCAATAACAAAAATGTATTAATGTATATGGGGCAGTGCGCCCCCCCTTGAGATTCAATAATTTTGCTTAATGCAAAGCAACCAAAATCCTAAGTTATCTCATTTAACTTGCTTGACCTCTTATTACAGTCGTAGAGGTAGTAAGACTCGCTACAAATAAGTGCCTACCTGACTGTACCTAATATTATAAAGAAGTACAGTAGTACCCAACTAATAAGGCGCGTCGTGAATCTTCGTTCGCACAGAAAAGAAAGTATAGCCCCGAAGATTACCGAAAGAATGCTTAAAACTTCAATCAACCTTAGATGACTACTATAAGGTTCATAATACATTGCAGCTGTTAGTTCCGTCTCATTCGCAAGTCACGCCCCTCCGCACGGGGCGGCAGCTGCCGACCAATAGCATTTCCCGCGCTTTGAAATGAAAATTTAAACTACTTATTACTTACGTTTGGTTAGTTTGGATTTAGGAACTTTTCTGAAGCGCTCGTGGTGTAGCTTGACTCGCCGTTCTTATCGGCAAAGTTAAGCAATCGCCGGTGTGGGCGGTACCCGGATGGGTGACCGCCTAGTGGTATTTCAACTCTAGCGTTGTCGTTGGTTTCGGCTATCATTTAATTGTGATAGTCGTGAAACTAGTTGGAGGCCTCCTAGGCGGCGGCGGCTTGAAAACTCAACAGTATATCAACAGTATTTTCCAGTTGCGGAAACTTATTAGTAGCTTTAAACATATTTTTAATTTCATAAAAAAAATAACTATATTTAATAAAGCTGTTAGTTTCCCTTAATTATATAAATAAATAAATATATATATAGGTTGACCACTAGCCTACCTCCACCAATTTGTAGTGGGCTTGCGTGGAGGATAATCTGCCCATTCTATCTCCCCCTCTTTTGTGAATGGAGACCCGTGCTCAGCAGTGGAAATTATGGGCTTATGGTGATGATGACCATATTCTGAAAATAGTTTCACTAATAGACCACTTTTCATTCGGCGAACGCGGTCAAAAGCGCGGGTGACACCAGCTTGTCCTGAATACAATAAAATTCCTGCTCAGTGTGTGTTGGTTTGTCTTTCTTGCACGCACCGTGGACGGATCGACGTGACTGTCACTATCCGGCCCAAAAAACTATGCACAAAATTACATCGATCCGTTGCTAGCAACTAGTTGAAATCAAATGTTTTACTCCAAAAACACAGACATCATGAGATTATATCCTCATTGGTTACCTCATAATGCTATTTTTTTTCTAGTTTTATGACAGAGGTTTAGGTGTTATGGGATTAGGTAAGAAGGCTGTGGATATTAACCGTCACTGTGAAGCTTTGAGAGGAGTAGATAGACAGTAGGCAACCTTGACGCCATCGTCACCCGGACGTCAATATCAGTGTAAATCCAGATTTAGTATCTACAATGTAACGTAAAAATTAAAAGTTATATAAAAATGCAGACTTATTCTTTAGGTATAATGAGCAGCAAGCCAACCAATCGAGAGAGTGCGCTGGGAAGTGGCGAGAGCGGGTGCTCGATGTTTACACTCATGTTTTGTTTATCATGTCCGAACTGAAAAGTACTGTGTCTGAAGAAAACACGTTGTCTTCAAAGGGATATAAATTGATTAAATTCGTTGGCGAGGGGGCCTATGCTAAGGTAGTGTCAAAGCAATATATTTAGGCCACTTCTAGAGCGGCGTGTTTTTTCATTTATTAACACATTTATTGTTCTTTATTTATAGATCCTACTTATTTTATTTACAGGTGTTTTTGACTGAATTCACTCCAAAAAATGATACTCACAAGGTATCACTTGCATGCAAAATCATCGAAACAGCTAAAGCACCTAAAGATTTTGTTATCAAATTCCTGCCGCGCGAAATAGACGTCCTCATACATCTGAACCATCCGCACTTAATTCACGTACACAGTATATTTCAAAGAAAAACGAAATACTACATATTTATGAGGTTCACTGAAAACGGTGACTTGCTCGGTCACGTATTGAAAAATGGTAACGTATCGGAAAACCAATCCAGGGTTTGGATGCGTCAACTCGCCCTGGGTTTACAATATCTCCACGAATTGGAGATCGCACATAGAGATATCAAGTGTGAGAACGTTCTTCTAACGGCAAACTTTAACGTGAAGATCTCAGATTTCGGATTTTCGAGATTTTGTGTTGACGAGGAAGACAAGTCGATTTATAGTGAGACCTACTGTGGGTCGATGTCATACGCAGCGCCTGAAATACTTCGTGGCAAGCCGTACCAGCCGAAACCGACGGATCTCTGGTCGTTGGGGGTCGTATTATTTGTGATGCTGAACAAGTCCATGCCCTTCGATGACACTCGCATGCGCAAATTATACGAGCAACAGATGGGCCAAAAATATAGATTCAGGTCGCGCGTCGCCAGCATACTTACGCTCGAATGTAAGTCTGTAGTTAAACACTTGCTGGAGCCAGATCCCGGTCTACGCCACACTTCCACTAATATACTCAATTCTGAGTGGATTGCTATGGACAGTAGACTTACAAGTGAGTAATTAATTAATTTAAAGCATTCCCTCCTTTCCTTCAATCAAATGCTATATCTTTACTCAATCTTAAAGTAATGCCTTTTATAAATAGCCTTAAACGCTGTGGAAGCCACGGCACTGAAACGGGCTAAAGAAGAACGTCGTCGATTGTCCGACTCTCACAAAAATCCACCCAAGAGACAAGGTGATATATTGGACGGTCCACCGAAAGCTTCCACATATCGGGTAATTGTATATAAGTAGATATTTAAATCAGACAGCTTAAGACATGCAAGCGTCCCAAAAACATTAATTCACGAATTGATTAGGACCAAACTTTAAGATTTCTCAAATCTATCTCTCAAGATCTCTCTAGGTAGAGTACCTACCTAGAGAGATCTTTTAATAGATAGTAGAAAAACAAAAACTATTGCGTAGTGTCAAATAACTTTATGAACAGACAGAAAGAAATAGTGACTTGGTTTTTACTGTTTAGAGATGCCAATTTGGTTTGCTTGCTAAAGCCCTCCTTTGCACTTATTTTCAGGCAAGTGAAATGCTAAAATCGCTGGCCACTATGACCAAATAAAGTTGAACATTTATCAGATATGGAGGGCAAAACAAAGGTTTTTATTTTATCTGTTACTATTTTATTTTATACTATATCTTCAATGAAATCTTTTTAAATGTTCATAATAGGTAATTTTAAATACTTATAAAGTGAGTAAGAATAAATATTTTCTTTATTTTTCCCAGTTTCATCAGACTGAAGATGAATTAAAATTAACGGGATCCGAACAATTAACTCTCGCCACTCGCGGTTATAAGATGATTAAGAAAGTTAATGAAGGGTCCTATGCTAAGGTAATTGATAGGCAGCCATGATTATAACTTTTAATATAACATACGGCTAGGATATTGTTAATTGAAAGAACATTGTTCACATCGTCGGAATTAAAAGCATGTATATTCACTTTGTAAAGAAGTGAAGTGCTGAAGCAAACAATACTATCTGATATTTTATTTGTACAATGTATGGTATGTAAAGAAAAGGACCAAGGATGGAACCTTGTGGGACTCCCTTAGTTGCCGATGACCAAGGGCCTACTTTACCATTAAAATCAACTTTTTGACTTCTGTCACACAAGTAGGAATTAAAAATAGTGAGTGCAATGCCTCTCACGCTTTTAACCGGCCAAGTGCGTGTGCTCGTATAATCATTGTTATGATTGGGATTACTTAGTTTGGGCCGTAAGTGTGGATAACGTAAATAACTGGATCGCAGCGCATTGCTATGTTTGTTAATGAAGGAACTCTAAACTATAATTAATATGCTAGTATTTAAGCTATATACATTTCGGAGATATTGGTATTAATTTTTTCATCATATTTCGAAAACTACGCGGTATTCAAATGGTTCACTTAACTAGTGGCATTTTTTTTATTTCCATCTAATTTCTATCATCATCTAATATCATTTGTAAAGAAAATGAAAATATTTTTAGGTATTTAATTTGTAATATAGTTTCTTAAGCAATATTTAAAACTAGTCCAAATCGATATTATTAGTAGCTGCTGAAATATGCCGCTGCGACAGATGGACATAGTCGCACCAAAAGGGGTCCTCATTGAAATTTAAAAATATGTTTCTTCGCATGAAGTCGTGGTACTATATAAAAAGTTATCATTATACCTAATACACAGGTTTATTTAGCGGAGTATAGAAATCCAAGCAAAAACGAAAAGCTATCAATATTGGCGTGTAAAGTGATCGATACAAATACAGCTCCAAAAGACTTCGTAAAGAAGTTCCTCCCAAGAGAAATAGAGATGCTGATCAAATTAAATCATCCCCACCTTGTACATACTCACAGCATATTTCAAAGAAGATACAAGTACTTTATATTTATGAGATTCATGGAACACGGGGACTTGTTGGAATTCATTCTGCAAAAAGGCGCAGTGCAGGAAGACCAGGCGAGGATATGGACGAGGCAAATCGCTCTTGCCATACAATATATGCACGAATTGGAGATAGCGCATAGAGACATAAAGTGCGAAAACGTACTACTGACAGCTAATCAAAATGCCAAATTATCTGACTTTGGCTTCGCTCGCATGTGCGTCGATAAAAAATTAAAAGAAATACACAGCGAAACATTTTGCGGGTCTCTATCGTATACCGCCCCAGAGATATTACAAGGCACGCCGTACATTCCCAAACCGACAGACGTGTGGTCGCTCGGTATAGTCCTTTATGTCATGCTAAATAGAGCTATGCCGTTTGAGGATAAGCACATAAAACAACTCTATCAAGCTCAGAATAATAGGAATTGGAAATTTCGCTCGCGCTACGTTGAGACACTATCAGAAAATTGTAAGCGCTTGGTGACCCTAATGTTGGAACCGAATTTCAAAAACAGACTTAAGATTGATCAGATAATAAACAGCGAATGGATCGCTATGGACTCTAGATTATTAGGTGAGGTACATAAACATATTTTACTCTACTCAATTTAATCTGACTGACCACAAAATTACTAGATATCTATAATATATACCTATACTGACCGGCACGACTTCGTTCGCTGGGTGTCCTAACCTATACCCTAACCTACCACTACCTCTACCCTACCCTACCTTACCCTATCTAAACCATCCAGGGCGCCACCCAAACGCATACAAAAAAAATCATTCAAATCGGTCCAGCCGTTTAGGAGGAGTTCAGTGACATACACACGTACAGTAGAATTTTATATATAAAAGATGTATACGACAATGAATGAAATGAATAATAAAGTATGTCAATGTTAAGATAAAATAAGATTTCCTTATGATTCAGCGATAATAAATTGCTTCAGAATGGACAGCGCAAGAGACAATAGCTTACAAAAAGGCTCGTGAAGAAAAAGGTCTGCTACAAAAAAAGATGGAAAATTCAGACCAAGTAAAATTGGAAAAAGATGTAACTTGTTTACCAGACACGTCCTTATTGAAAACAACAACGTACAATGTGGTTGGGTCTAATACTTCTTGGTAGGTAAATCATATTATTTTATTTTTTTAGTGAAAAGATTGAGTGCACAGACATAAGGCGCCGATCCCACAGAAAGAGTTCTAGAGTTCCGAGTTCTGAGTTCAGCGTTCCCTGTAATCTATGCGGCGCATTTGATCATTTCACACAGAGAACTATGCGTTCAAGAGAACGCGAATTCTGTCGGAGTTCCATTCTTTAAAGATGGCAGTTGAGGTCACACATCTGAGCCATAACTGTCTTATTTACTGAGAGACACAATGCAGAAAGGACAAAGGGCATTCTAGCCCATGAGCGTCCGCTCATGAAACTTAAGTAAAGCCAAACTAGACGAGATAAAGAATGTAAACAAACTTTTGCTTACTGTATGTATATACATACAGTAAGCAAAAGTTTTACCTTTTGGTACGAGATACTAATAACATTTAATGCAACTACCTTGCAATTTCATAATATCTCCAATTATTTCTTAAGTCTTCAATACTCTATTACTTTTTTTCTAAATACCACACCATTCATATTTTTTTAATATATTATTGCCTAATAGAAAACATATAAATTATTGCTGGCCGCCAATGGGACAAGCTCCATACATATTTGCCCATTTACCTTTAGAACTCTTAACTGCTCGCTCGCTGTGTGTACAGTAGTGAACGCGGAACTAGGAACTCGGAACGCGGAACTCTAGAACTCTTCAGTGGGATCGGCGCCTAAAAGTTTTGTTGACTATAATCAGAAATCGACTCTTTTCATTTAACCTTCGTGGTTGAATGTAGGTTCTATAAGAATCTCTACTTCAGCTGTCAAAACAAAAAAAAACAATCTCGTAATTCTACTGAATAGAAATAATCAAAATAGTAACAAAACATAATGTAACTATATGTAAGGTACAAATCATATCAATAACATTATCACCACGCCATTATGTTACCGAAAAAAGTGAAAATGAAGTAAATATGAGTCATTAAATAAAGTAAATGGGCGCGAACGATAAGGCAGATCTCACCACAACACAATCAGATCTAACGGTGTTACAAGAAAAGGGCTTTATATTGGAGAAAATGATCGGCGAGGGTTCATACGCTAAGGTATCCTGACAATAAAATATAAACATGAAAAATATGTTACGTAAAGGATAAAATAATAGTTTGAATATTTGCAGGTGTTTAAAGCAACGCACATGGTCGACGAGACCCGGCACGCGGTCCTGGCCTGCAAAGTGATAGACACGGCGCAGGCTCCGCGCGACTACCTCACTAAGTTCCTACCTCGCGAGCTAGACGTCCTCATTCGCGTCAACCACCCTCACATCGTAAACGTGTCCAGTATCTTCCAACGTCGCGCTAAATACTTCATATTTTTACGATTCGCTGAAAACGGAGATTTATTAGATTTTCTCACTCAAAACGGTCCCGTGCCGGAGAATCAAGCTAGACTCTGGATGAGACAGATTCTGTCGGGTATAAATTACATACACACGTTGAATATAGCCCATCGCGATCTGAAGTGCGAAAATGTGTTAATTACAGCAAATTATAATGTGAAGATTACGGATTTCGGGTTCGCTCGCAACGTGCGGCAGCGCGACCGCGACGTGCTGAGCGAGACGTACTGCGGCTCGCTGTCGTACGCCGCGCCCGAGGTGCTCAAGGGCGTGCCCTACCTGCCGCGGCTGGCCGACATGTGGTCGCTGGGCGTCATCCTCTACACCATGCTCAACAAGGCGCTGCCCTTCAACGAGACCTCCGTCAAGAAACTCTACGAGAAGCAGGTACCTGACCTAACTTGCCTAAGGCTATACTGCGCTTATCGGTCGTACCTACTCTTTATTAAATTGTATGCTTACGGCCCAACTTCGAAACATTTTAATAAGTAATTAATCTGTGTTATATAAAATAGGATATTTCTAAAATTACATCTACCAGTAGATAAAAACAGGGTCGGACTGGATTGGAAGGGCCCGGGTGGCTCCCCAGAAGTCCAAAACAAGTTTTAGAGATAGCATCTGCTCAGAGTCACCCATTTTCGAATTGTTCTGTTTCACATATTTCTTAGTATGAACTACTTATGTAGTAGTACGTATGTAGGTCGCAAAAGCCGGGCCCTAGTATGCCCTACCTACCGTGGCCGCATCGAACAATTAAGCCAAATAACCGTAATGACGTTCATTCTGTGTGAAATATATTCTGCCAATTTCCTACCACCGACAATGCGCAGATTGGCCAAGTCAAGGACATATGCGCTCTGAATGGCCGAGTGAAGAACACACGATTCAGTGATTGGTCGTCACTGTTCAAAATCAGTGCAAAGTCACTGGCTAGTTGCGGAATTTGATTGTTCAGTATACTACTCTATGGGATTATTCCTCGAGGCGTGGCCGTGTACCGAGACACATGGGGCAATCGGCAGCTCGATATCTGGTGTACGTGCAATGGTGCAGGTAATGCGCAAGTGGCGCTTCCGCACGACGGTGGTGAACCAGCTGTCGGCGGAGTGCAAGCAGCAGGTGACGCAGCTGATGGAGCCGGAGGCGCGCGCGCGGCCCAGCGCCGGCAGCCTCTTCAGCGCGCCCTGGATGGGCATGGACCCCAGGATCATCAGTAACATCATCACTTTTATTAGCTTTTTACATAGACTGGTCCAAAAATTTAAAGTCACTCAGCGAGCTATGGAAAGAGCTATGCTCGGAGTTTCTTTGAAGGATAGAATCCGCAACGAAGTCATCCGACAAAAAACCAAAGTAACCGACATAGCTCAACGAATTAGCAAGCTGAAGTGGCAATGGGCCGGTCACATCTGCCGCAGAACCGACGGTCGATGGAGCAGACGAGTCTTAGAGTGGAGACCGCGTCCTGGCAAACGTAGTGTGGGGCGCCCGCCAGCCCGATGGACTGACGACCTCAAAAAAGTGGCCGGACTGGGCTGGATGCGGGTGGCAAGAAACCGGAAGGAGTGGCGCTCTCTGGGAGAGGCCTATGTCCAGCAGTGGACTTAATAAAGGCTGATGATGATGATGATGATGAAATATCCACAGCTCCATGCGTGGCGGCTCTCATTAAGTTCAGCGCAGACGACAGAATATCCGTGCCGCACTTTTTAGTCTGTGAAATTAGAACCTATTACACAATTCTAACAGTACACGATGCGTAAAAAGTCTGCGAAGGAATAGGATGTACCCAAAATTCTCTATTTCTTGTTCCTTTTCTGTATTTCAAGTACAAAATAATACATCGGCAGTTCTGCATTTCCAAAGCGTGTACGTCCCTAGATTTCCGCCAACAGAATGATCGTATATGTACGTAGTGTGCTTTGAATCTGTGCAAAATCCGTGACGGACATTTGTGTGCGGCAGACTCATTCGTACAAAGAATCTGTCGTCTGCACGGGACCTTAAAGATTTCTCCGTTTGATAACACTAAATGCTTGATAAATTAATGTTTAAATATTTCAGAATTAACGTTTCTAGAAGAGTCGCTTCTAAAGCAAGCACAAGAGGAAGTGCTAACAAGAGAGAAAGACTTTGAACAGGAGAGCGAAGTGGAAAGGATAGCCGAATTGCGTCGTAAAGGAAGAGGAAAAGGTGAGATGTGCTTAACTACAATAAGCCAAATCGAATGATTAATTTATACAAAATCTTCCGTGAAATGTTTGCTTTCAGAGGGTTTGAAAATTTTGAAGCACATTGACGTTAGCTACGCTCAGTCACAGCATTTATTTGAATCAAAAGAATAAAAATCAGTAATTGTGTTCATTCAATATTTATTAACTTTTACAATTTATATTTTCTAATTTTAAAGTATCGTAAAAATTATTTAATACATTATTGTACACAGACTTGTTGTTTTAATAATATCCGGGCGGCGACAAGAGCCGCGCGCCCGGCACTTACACGCGTTACAAACCTATGGAAGACAAGGGTTCATCGTAAAGGGTTCACAACATTTGGCACATCGTGGTAGGAACAGAATTATGGATTAATCTAATTGTTAAAAATTGTATAAAATGTTACAAAAAGGTTAAACAGGAAACAATTCCTCTAACGATCATTAATATTGTGCGATCCAACTAAATAATAAGATGAATGAACTTTATGGTAGTCAGCTACACTCAGGTACCATTTAATGAATGATAATGACGTCCCCACACAATATATTATACGTAGCTGACTATAAGAATTTTTAATAATAACTAGGTATATTCATAAATACACTCCTCAAAAGCTAACAATGAAAACTCTTATAAGAAACAACGCGTAAGTAGTTCAAACGGCATCTATGATATTATATAATTATAACTGGATAAACCTTAGACTATAAAACCTATTTGAAAATTATTTCCAGCAAATAGAAATGAGACCAGATTAATATTGTCACCTTTCAGTCGATTCCTAATTAATAAGCTACTTAATAATAAAATGCACTAAGTACTGGAAAACTTGTAAAGACAAATATTTATGTATAGTGACTTATAATTGTATGCAATTTTATATTTATTTAATTCAAGGAGCAAAAATAAGTTACTATCATGACATATTATGTTAATAATTGGAATGTCTATTGCTTGTTACGATTTGTCCCGATGTCTATTAACATTCACATATACGTATCAACTAGTACACAGTGCTCAGTCAATCCAACAGTTGTTACAATATTGATAAACTTTTAATACAAAATTAAATATTAATATTTTAATATGTATTTTTATTTAAATAAGTAATTTTTTTGAACTACAATGAACCAATAGAATTCATGATTTTTGGCAGTTAGACGATTATTCGTTATAAATACTTCGCTTAAAACCTAAGAATAAAAGTATACCTCGGACATTATTTATTTACTCAGTCGTAGACTGTCGATAATGATAATTGCGAAGTGTTCGCCGGAACACCACGAAATGTATTCATTATTTAGCACCAATATTAATAATACTGAGTTAAGCACAAAGATATAATCATTGATGAAGTACTCTCTGAGAGTACGAATAATTCTCGGTAAATTAAATATTTATTATGTCCAATTTCAGGATATAAAGAATAAGTTGGAAGTCCAAGGTATAACATTAACTTCGTAGAGCAACGCCGGCGCGAGTGTGTTAGTGTGGTGTGGGGATTTGTGTGTTTGTTGTGTGTGCGTGTTGTATGTGTGTGTGTGTGTGTGTTGTGTAAGTGTTTTAGTGTGCACGCGCGTCATCACGCGGGGGAGAGACAGCCGACGCGACGCCCCCCGCTGCTGACTTTACTTTCATCGTCTGCAAATTACAAGAAATATTACATAAAATGAAATAATATAATTTCATGCTTTTACAAAAAAGGTGTTGTATTCAAAATTGGCTGTTGACTCGCTAGAAATACAATCGCCGGCATTGAATTTAGCCCGAGCATGAATTTTTATACCAAATAGGTGTTTATAGCAAATATTTTAGCTTATTGCAATGCACTTTTATTTAACATTAAAGAAAATGTATTTAGGTACTGAACATAAGTTTAGTATGGAATCTCGCTTGGGCTTAATTAAATGCCGGTGAGTTTATTAAAAAATGCAGTATATTCCAAACCCAAAATTATAATTTGTGATATAAATATTATCTCACACCACCAGAAGCTTTAGTACCCCTTGTTAAATTTGTTATTAAAAAAGACAATCACCAAATCTAAAGATACGTGTGCAGATAAAAACAAAACGGTGCAGTAACAACAAACATACCTTAGCCAACACTGGAGCAATATCAAACCCTATAAATACGGATAAGACACATTCTCGTGAATCATGTCGAAATTGTCGATGGTCTCCAAATACATTAACTGCGTTTCAATTTTCTGAATATTTAGATGTAGGACATATTCAAAGAGAAATACAATTATAAACATATGTTTAGAAAAAAAACAGAATCTATGTTCTTCTCATAAAAATCCGCCCAGAAACAACAATATGAAAATATCTATCAAAAGCAGCTATATTCTATAATATACAAACGATATTTCACTACTAAGATAAGCAAAATGGTGCTTACGTTACTCAGTTGGCGGTATACAAGGTCTGAGAATCCTAATTCGTTATTCAATGTTAAAATGCGAGCATATACATGTGATTAACTAAAAATAAAGAAAAAGAACTAGGAATCAAAAAAGTTTTAGTTATGATGGTGATGTAACTAAAACTTTTTTCTATAGAACTTTTTATATGACATACTACGAATAGTTTGTGGCTACGAAAGGACTAAAGATTATAACGTATTATTGTTGTTTTATTTTTACTATGTATACGACTGTGCTTGACCCTTGACCACAATATCACCAAGGTAAGTGATGATGTGGCCGAAGGTGGTAAGAACACAAAGTCTCGAAGGAACTGGCTCTCAATTGCAATATGCAAGTTGTCTGTAGGTTTGACACAATCTATCGAATAAAAGCCCTTAAAAAAGATACATGACCGGCATAATCTTTTTACACCTATAAAATAAAAGACAAGTAAAGAATTGTCATTCCGTGAAGACCGCACCTTGTAACATATATTAGTGTGGTTAGTTGTGGCGACTTACTGGCGATACCGATGTGGTAATGTCACCTGAGCAGTCGTCGTGCAGCGGACACACCAGCTCCCCGAGGTCCAGCTCGTCTTTGCTCTTCTTGCGCTTCAATGAGAATTGGCTCTTCTTTGGTACCTTGCACAATAAATGGTAACATTCACAAATGTATGACCTGTGTGGGAATGGAATCCACGACCAGCGGCGCGATAGGGGGAGTCTTAACCAACCGTGCTTGAAATCTATTCCTCCCAATTTACCACCGCCGACAATGCGTTCTGTTTGGCTAAGTCATGGACACATGCGCTCTGATTGATCAAGTCAAGAACACACGATGCAGTGATTGGTCCTTACAAAATCAGTGCAAAAGCACTGACTTTGTGGAATCGGATTGCTCGGTATTACTACTCTAAAGGGAGTTTTCCTCGATGCCTTCTATAGATCCGAATTGTTATAATGCAGTTGGATTTTTTTTACTTCGGCCGAAAGTCTGTGGGGGCTCCACATATCTAAGATAAATTTTAATACGTAGGTACGTAATGATCTCTTATCATCTGTAATTATGCTCTTAATAACAGGTAGAAATGATATGAGGTTGTAGAGATATAATAGAAAAAGTAAGCCCTTTTATTTTCTGTGGTAAAAACTGACCGCGCATAATATCGACCAAGCGACCGAAGCGTCTCCGTTTCAGCTTGGCAACAATGCTTTCGTATGTCTGTCCGGATGTTCTCCTGTTCTACTAAACTCAGAGTGGGCGGGTAATTGAAAAATGTATGTGTTGAATACAAAGATACGTTTATTGTTCGGTAGTTATATATTAACTTTCCAACGTACGACTCTAGCGTTAGTCCGAACCGGAATGCCTCGAAGACAAACCGATACTCGTGAAATTTTGTGAGAAGGTTCGATAATTATATGGAATTTCTGTGTCGAGTTATTTTTGTTTTTTTTTTTTTCCAAAATCTCGAAGACTTGCGAGGTCCACAGCTCAAAGAGCCACTAGTTATTTTAGAGTCACTACTTCGCGCCGCAATATATCAACACGCCACAACTACACATAGAGCTGAGCGAACATAATTAATATAATATCTATCAAATGTGAATATAAATCCAATCTATAGAAGGCGGTTAGACTTGATTTCGTGTGCCTTTACATTCAGACAGAACAGTCTCAAATAAAATTAGTCAAAAACTCACCTTGTATTTGGTAGTTGCAGTGAGAGGTTGGTAGCCTAGCGTTTGTTCGGCATTTCGCTTTTGTTGTATTACATCCCGCCCTAACAAATCGTTGAACCTAATATAAAAAAAACACAGGTATAAATGACCATCGCTCTCATTTGCACAGATAAAATTGTATTTAAATTTAATTACATACCTCTGTGTGAGATGCCTCCGTAATAAGGTCTTGTTGGCAGGAATGTTCAGTAACGCGGCCAGGAGTTCAGCGGTGAAACGTGGTTCTAGTAGCATTAACCCGCCGTGGACGCCTACAAAACATTTATTTACATGCAATAACTGTATATAGAATATTCTTAGAATCTCGGAATACAATAAAGATAAGACAAGCTAGAAATGTAATCTCAACATTGGAAGATTTTTAGTACTAATGCACTAATATCATCTATAGTAGAATTTTTAATTAGAGTCCAAAAAGGTAAACAAAGAAACGTCACTGTCAGTCACTGTCAAAGTGAGATTCCAGGTGTTGAAAACATTTTTTGACATTATAAGTCTGAGTAGATTATTTTTTGCTGCATGTTTATCCCATAAATCATTATAGACGATCTCTGGCTTTCTAATATTTTTGTAGGCACCTATGTTAAAATAGGAATACACGTGACGTCACATTGGTCTTGACGAAAAAAAAGTATTTCATGCGGGTTGCAAGAGAAATCTTCACCACTGAACTTAACAATAACAGAAAACAAAAATTTAACAATGAAATGCCAATGGCAGATAAGTTTCATAACAGCTCAAACCAAATAATGAAGTCGGCAAAATGTTGGCATAAAAATGGATCAAAATGTTATGGATCTCGTTGGTGTTGCGAGTACCATAAATATTTTTCGCCAGAAAAAACTGTTTTCTTTAAAATAAAGTGTATGTTACAGCTATTTACAAATCTTTTTGATTCAGTGTGTGTAGTCGTTTGAAAAGTTTTAGAATAGAGATAAAAATAAATTCTAACTATTCTTTTTCACTAAAATCGATAATCGACAGTTTAACAATAGTTTTTCTACGATGGTAACACCTTTGTTTACGTTTTTGGACTCTAATTAAAAATTCTACTTTAGGTACATATGACATACCCTTGTAGGGCCTCTAAAAAAATTCTAAATATAACTAGAAGTAGGTTAAAATCGACATCCTAGATTTGTTTTCATAGTTACACGTGAAGCTAATAACAGCGTGTTAAAATAAATAAAAATCAACTGCCACATGTTTGACAGCAATTCACTTAGAGCGGCTCTACCGATTTGACTGTTTATTTTATTGGTCAGGACAAGGTTTGTAAACAAAGAATCATGGCGAGAGAATTTAGAGATGTTATAATGACGTTACAATTGATCCTTGGGGCCTAAGGAATAACTTGAGTTGAGGCATTTAAAATATTTTTACAACCCCGGGATAAAAATGCGAATTTCTATGCCATGCCGGCGAATCGCGACTATTCACGATCATAATGTTTTTGTTATGTTTTGCGGGGTTTATAAAATATTTCATGTATATTAATATGTTGCTGGTAATGTAATCTCAACATTGGAAGTGATTCATAACCCTCTGAAATGTTTTATATTTTTGTACAAATCAATGTATGGTATAAATTAATATATATAATAAATAATGTATTCTTTTTGTGGTTTGTATGTACTCAAGTTTATTGAGCAAATTTTTACGTTTATAATATACAGCCTTAAGACTGATAGACAGACAGTCAACAAGACAATTTTAAACAAACTTAATATTCGCTCGACAGGGCTACGTGGACCACTTTAACATTGACTACTATATAATAATTTTGGACAAACTGTATAAAATATATTTTTAGGCGATGATAGCTCAATGATTGTAACATCGGATGCCGAGAAGAAGGTCCCGGGTTCGAATCCTACAATTAGCTTGAGCTTTCGTGGAAGGAAAACATCTTGAGGATAGATCATAGCTGTCTACCAGTCTCAAGTTGAAAACCTGTCGCCTAGCTCCTATCAGTGTGTATCGACAGCTGCACTTGAGAGCCAGTGTCTTTTAGGCTTTATAAGCTTAACTTCGACTACATGGTCAAATACCATGGTGAGATTGTAGTCATACATAGGTTTATACACAGTAAAGAATCTATTGAAGTTACCAGCTCCCCGCAGATTGGGTGCGTATTCAGCGAGGTCGATCTCCTTGAGCCACTGCATGACGCGGTGCGAGGACCAGCGCGCCAACTCATCGCGAGGTACCGCCCCCTCCTCGCCCTCCCCGCCGCTACTGTTACTGACGCCAGTCCCGGTCCCGGTCCCACCACCGCCAGTACTAGGCGCGCTAGTCTCGCGCTCGCCCTCCGCGGCGCGACGGATCATCGTCTCCGGGTTGAACTTGTTGTCGCGGAGCACTTGGATGCCTGTAAGGGAAACGATGCTGTTTCATTGAAGGATACATAATGTGGAAATTTTGGCCGGCCTCCGATGTGTAGCAGGTTATGTTATGTTATAGTGTAGTGTAGTGTGGTGTGGTGTATACATACCGCGTCTAATAGACAGTGCGTGTAGTGCGTGCGCCACACGCAGGTGCGCGTGCAGGTCGGGGTGCGCGAGGCGGTGCAGCGCGCGCCCGTCGAGGCCGGCCTCCGATGTGTAGCAGGTAATGTTATGTTATAGTGTAGTGTAGTGTAGTGTATACATACCGCGTCTAATAGACAGTGCGTGTAGTGCGTGCGCCACACGCAGGTGCGCGTGCAGGTCGGGGTGCGCGAGGCGGTGCAGCGCGCGCCCGTCGAGGCCGGCCTCCGATATGTAGCAGGTTATGTTATGTTATAGTGTAGTGTAGTGTATACATACCGCGTCTAATAGACAGTGCGTGTAGTGCGTGCGCCACACGCAGGTGCGCGTGCAGGTCGGGGTGCGCGAGGCGGTGCAGCGCGCGCCCGTCGAGGCCGGCCTCCGATGTGTAGCAGGTAATGTTATGTTATAGTGTAGTGTAGTGTAGTGTATACATACCGCGTCTAATAGACAGTGCGTGTAGTGCGTGCGCCACACGCAGGTGCGCGTGCAGGTCGGGGTGCGCGAGGCGGTGCAGCGCGCGCCCGTCGAGGCCGGCCTCCGATGTGTAGCAGGTTATGTTATGTTATAGTGTAGTGTAGTGTATACATACCGCGTCTAATAGACAGTGCGTGTAGTGCGTGCGCCACACGCAGGTGCGCGTGCAGGTCGGGGTGCGCGAGGCGGTGCAGCGCGCGCCCGTCGAGGCCGGCCTCCGATGTGTAGCAGATTATGTTATGTTATAGTGTAGTGTAGTGTAGTGTATACATACCGCGTCTAATAGACAGTGCGTGTAGTGCGTGCGCCACACGCAGGTGCGCGTGCAGGTCGGGGTGCGCGAGGCGGTGCAGCGCGCGCCCGTCGAGGCCGGCCTCCGATGTGTAGCAGGTTATGTTATGTTATAGTGTAGTGAGGTGTGGTGTATACATACCGCGTCTAATAGACAGTGCGTGTAGTGCGTGCGCCACACGCAGGTGCGCGTGCAGGTCGGGGTGCGCGAGGCGGTGCAGCGCGCGCCCGTCGAGGCCGGCCTCCGATGTGTAGCAGGTTATGTTATGTTATAGTGTAGTGTAGTGTATACATACCGCGTCTAATAGACAGTGCGTGTAGTGCGTGCGCCACACGCAGGTGCGCGTGCAGGTCGGGGTGCGCGAGGCGGTGCAGCGCGCGCCCGTCGAGGCCGGCCTCCGATGTGTATTATTTTATTTTATTTTATTTTTATTGGAATACTTACGGCTATAATACATAAAATTGCTTAAATAAGTAATAATGAAGCCAATAACAAGTATTCGCCAATGTTTAACAAGTTATGTAGTAAGACAGAGTAGCTTTTGCAATGATTAAATACTAACTAATATACAAGATAAACATAACAATTAATTATAAGAAGAAAAGAAAAAAATACAGGAACACGATTTTTAAATTACTAAATTACAGTTTTTAGTGTAAACCTATTTTTAATTTAATTTACTTTGCGAATGTTTGAGAACCAAAGAATTCCGATACTAGTCTTAGCTTTATTGAGTTTGAGCTATCAAAAAACGGGTCGAAGTCCATAACAGAAAGAAGATTATTGATAACGCTGGGGACTTTACAAAAGAATGAGTTCTTTCTATAATTTGTGTTTGCAAAGGGGGCATGAAATAACAAGTTTTTCCTTCGCATTGATAGCGGTGTTCTAACACATATTTTACTTACTAGCTCAGTACTATCCATTGCACCATGCAGAATATTCAAAAAATACGTAATATCTGCAATGTTTCGTCTAGTGTCTAACGGAAGGAGATGGTGACGACGACATCGCACATTATAACTATCATCCACAATACCGGTTCTGTATTGGAGGTATCTTAGGAACTTCTTTTGTATTTGTTCAATCCTTGAGATATAACACTCGTACATAGGACTCCAAACTTGAGAGCAATATTCTAGGATACTGCGGACAAACGAACAGTATAGCACCTTGAGTGTTTTAATATTGTTAAAGCAATATGATGTTCTTATAATAAAACCTAAGGCCTTATAAGCTTTTGATACTATAGATTCAATATGCATATCATATATTAGTTTACTGTCATGTATGATCCCCAAGTCCCTGATGTTAAATACCCTAGTTAATGGCGATCCTTTCAACATGTATGATGTTTGTAGGGGTTGATGCTTGCGCGTGAAAGTAATTACATAACATTTTGAAATATTTAAGTCTAATTTGTGTTCATTACAATAAACATCAAAGCGTGTTAAATCTTCCTGAAGTTCAGATACATGAATGGGGTTATTTATAGATTTTAAGATTTTCATGTCGTCAGCATATAAATAAATTTGTGAATGCTTAAAGCATGTTCCGATATTGTTAATAAATATTGTGAAAAGAAGTGGGCCTAGCAACGAACCTTGAGGTACACCGGATGGTATGCCAACCCATGATGACATATATCCATTAAGCACAACTGCTTGACTTCTATTTTCAATGTACGATGTAAACCATCTCAATAAACTGCCATGTATACCTGCCTCATACAGCTTTCTCAAAAGAATTATGTGGTCTATTCGGTCGAAGGCTTTGCTATAATCGGTAAAGATCGCGTCAACTTGATTACCCACAGACATAGCATTAGTGATGAAGTCAACAGTCAACAACAAATTGGAAGTGGTTGACCTTCTCTGTAGAAAACCATGCTGAGTTTCCGAGAAAAATGGTTTTAATGCGTTATATAATTGGGCATAAACTATTCTCTCAAAGACTTTAGCAAGCACACAAAGCTTTGAGATGGGCCGGTAATTTTCCACTTTGGTTTTAGGACCTTTTTTATGAATAGGGGTGACAAACGCTGATTTCCAAATTTTTGGTACCACTCCTTCAGTCAATGATCGCTCAAATATAATACTTAATGGAATTGCTAGACTATGAGCACAGTTAATTAAAAACACAGGTGAAAGTTGATCAGGGCCCGCTGATTTATTTACGTCCAAAATTTTAAGTTGATTTTTAACGCTTTCAATTGAGATTTCAATGCTACCAATAGTAGTTGGTGATAGGCCATCAAGTTCAAATACTGTTGTGTCTTTAGAATTATTTGTTGGTTGCAAGAAAGAGGAATAAAAATAATCAGACATCAGTTGGCATATTGACACTGCGTCTGTCGCAGTTTGATTATTAAAACTCATACAGGCTGGTAGACAATTATTATTGTTTTTATTACTCACATAAGACCAGAATAACTTTGGATTGGTAACAATATGAGCTTCTATTTTATGGACATAATCGTTATAACACTTAACCTCGACAATTTTAGCACGGTCCCTAAGCAAAGAGAATATATTATAGTCAGCAACATTTCCGTATATTTTAAACTTGCGGTGAAATTTGTTTTTTTCTCGTAGTATTTTAATAAGACTCGAGCTATACCATGGTGGAAATCTATCACCCCTGACAGCCTTATGCGGAATAAATTTGTCTTTTAAATCATTAATCACCAAATAAAATGTATCCAGAGCCTGATCCACTGAACATCCCTGCAATAAACTATACCAGTTCATTCCGCTTAATTTTTCTCTGATACTATTGTAATCGCCCGAATCGTAAAAATATTTTAATCTAGATTTAGTTGATGTTACTTTTCCAATGTCTACATTGAAATGTAAAGTTAATGCCTTATGGTGAGGGTCTTCTCGAACAAGCGGTTCTTCGCAGATCGATACTGACACCATGACATTAGAAAAAACCAGATCTAAAATTCTTTTGTTACTGTTTTGCACATAATTAAATTGATTTAAATTGCCGAGACTAATTGTATTAAAAAATTCGATCATATTATCACCCTGTACATTGGTTGGCAAAAGTCCAACATTATCGTACTTCCAATGTAAGTGAGGGAAATTAAAATCACCCAGTATAATGAAAGTATTCGTAGGATGGTTTAAGATTATTTCATTTAGGACACTTGTGAAGAAACCTAATTGAACAGAGGCCGAGTTACCTTTATTTTGATTACATAAATATAATGTACAAATGTGTATTTTTTTGGATGACTGCTTAACCGTTTTAGGTAGGGACACCGTTACCCAGATATCTTCTGCTGCACTTCGCCACTCTAAATTTTCATAAGAAATTAAATTCTTATGGATTGCTATTAACACTCCACCACCCATAGATTGAGAGGTTACAGCATAGTCGCGATCACGCCGGTAAACAATGTACCTGTCGTCGAACAATTCCTCACTTTTTATTCCATCTAAAAGCCATGTTTCTGTTAAGCAAATAATATCGTGAGAACTTAACAATAAGTTTCTATTAAATAAGTTTGTTTTACTACGAAGTCCTCGAGAATTTTGATAGTAAATATCAAGGCCTTTTATAGAAAGAGTGTAAGCAAATTGGGTCTAAGTTTAAAGTCACAATTAGCAGAAATGCAACTATCATAAAAAACAAGAGGTATATTAATACATGATAAAAATGCGTACTATTTGTATTAAGTAGGATTTTAAATATTAAATTATTATGAAACACTAATTGGTTACATCGTACCGATTTTAACTCTAGCATATTATTTAACTTTCTCATTATGAAAATATTATTAGGTACACAAGAGCAACAAAAGTGAGTAATAGCGTACACTTCAAAACAAACTGCAATAACACAATCCAGGTTTAGGACATAACTGATAAGAAACACAGCAAATAGCGGCGGCATGAGCGGGCGACTGGCATTCATTAATAAAATAATAACTATTGGCAACCTAATACATTTCAAGTAATAGCAAAAGGGTAGATACACATTTAGCATAGAAAAATAAGCAGGTAATTTTGATATAGTGAAGCAGAATACGCAGCGAATACTAAGCTTTTCGTGCAGAGCAATAGCAGTCATAACAGCATGAACAACCGAGTGATTAGTCAATGAATAGACGGTCCCGGGCGTTATCGGTCGACAGTGTCGACACACTAATGAGTTTAAGCAGGTATAAAGAATATCGATGGTTCTCAAACGTTGATGAATTATTTTGTAACGTAATAAAAAGTAAAATATAATAAACCTTCCTCTTAATGAATTTTTTTGATGTCTTCGGTGTTCGCAATCAGTATTATGGGAGATGTTGACATCTTCCTCACCAAAATCTTGCAATTTTTTACCCATACGTATTGGAAATGGTTATCTTTTGCTGCTATTTTGGTTTTAGACAGTAAAATTTTGTTTTCAACGGTAAGGTGATCGTTAATAAATATCTTTTCTTTACTATTGTAGCCCAGATCGCCTGAGGATAGACCTTTTAGATTGCGTGTTGCAGCAGAAAAATTTTCTTTAGTGTATCTGTTATTAAAACATGCTATTATAGGTTTCGGAGCGTCCTTATTACGAGATGGAATTCTTGTGATGAAATTAACTTGCTCCTTGTTAAATGATATGTCTGCCTTAGCTGCCAATTTGGACAGGACTTCAAATAAATTCTCATCTTTAGTGAGAGGCACTCCTTTGATCTCCAAATTATTGAGGCGAGACCATTGTTCCTTATCATTAAGGTCACGTTCGATCTTGGCAAACCTCTCTTGCATTCCTGAGAATCCAGCAGTTATGTTTTCGACTTTGTTTAACCGCTCCTCGAGATTGATGATCTTGGTGTTGGTATCCTTATTCCAGGCATGTGCGGCTTCCACAGAAACCTTGAGGTCACTGATGTCAGTTTTAATTACCTTGACATCATTCAGCAGGCTTGCAAGCGGAGCAAGTTTATCATGGATTTGTTTTATTTCAGCCAATACTAACTGTAAGTCATGATTCCCAGATGATGACTTAGTGAAATCTGAGGTCTCGGGGGTGCTTACAGGAGTACTGCTTCCTCTGCACGATACACACTTCCAGGAACCTTTTCTGTCAGGTCCCAATTTTCGGTAGCCGACTTCGGTTATTCCAGCACAAGGGAAATCAAAATGTAGTTTGCACTTGGCACATTGAGGACCCTCATGTATCTTGGCATGACATCTTCCACACGACAGCATAGTGATATTTAATTTTTATTTACTGCACTTTATAATAACAAAACTTTGGGAAACGCAACCACGGCGACGGTTACGAATAGGTCTTACTACTTTAACGCCCGGACGGGTAATGATGTAGCAGGTTATGTTATGTTATAGTGTAGTGAGGTGTGGTGTATACATACCGCGTCTAATAGACAGTGCGTGTAGTGCGTGCGCCACACGCAGGTGCGCGTGCAGGTCGGGGTGCGCGAGGCGGTGCAGCGCGCGCCCGTCGAGGCCGGCCTCCGATGTGTAGCAGGTTATGTTATGTTATAGTGTAGTGTAGTGTAGTGTATACATACCGCGTCTAATAGACAGTGCGTGTAGTGCGTGCGCCACACGCAGGTGCGCGTGCAGGTCGGGGTGCGCGAGGCGGTGCAGCGCGCGCCCGTCGAGGCCGGCCTCCGATGTGTAGCAGGTAATGTTATGTTATAGTGTAGTGTAGTGTGGTGTAGTGTATACATACCGCGTCTAATAGACAGTGCGTGTAGTGCGTGCGCCACACGCAGGTGCGCGTGCAGGTCGGGGTGCGCGAGGCGGTGCAGCGCGCGCCCGTCGAGGCCGGCCTCCGATGTGTAGCAGGTAATGTTATGTTATAGTGTAGTGTAGTGTGGTGTAGTGTATACATACCGCGTCTAATAGACAGTGCGTGTAGTGCGTGCGCCACACGCAGGTGCGCGTGCAGGTCGGGGTGCGCGAGGCGGTGCAGCGCGCGCCCGTCGAGGCCGGCCTCCGATGTGTAGCAGGTAATGTTATGTTATAGTGTAGTGTAGTGTGGTGTAGTGTATACATACCGCGTCTAATAGACAGTGCGTGTAGTGCGTGCGCCACACGCAGGTGCGCGTGCAGGTCGGGGTGCGCGAGGCGGTGCAGCGCGCGCCCGTCGAGGCCGGCCTCCGATGTGTAGCAGGTAATGTTATGTTATAGTGTAGTGTAGTGTGGTGTAGTGTATACATACCGCGTCTAATAGACAGTGCGTGTAGTGCGTGCGCCACACGCAGGTGCGCGTGCAGGTCGGGGTGCGCGAGGCGGTGCAGCGCGCGCCCGTCGAGGCCGGCCTCCGATGTGTAGCAGGTAATGTTATGTTATAGTGTAGTGTAGTGTGGTGTAGTGTATACATACCGCGTCTAATAGACAGTGCGTGTAGTGCGTGCGCCACACGCAGGTGCGCGTGCAGGTCGGGGTGCGCGAGGCGGTGCAGCGCGCGCCCGTCGAGGCCGGCCTCCGATGTGTAGCAGGTTATGTTATGTTATAGTGTAGTGTAGTGTGGTGTAGTGTATACATACCGCGTCTAATAGACAGTGCGTGTAGTGCGTGCGCCACACGCAGGTGCGCGTGCAGGTCGGGGTGCGCGAGGCGGTGCAGCGCGCGCCCGTCGAGGCCGGCCTCCGATGTGTAGCAGGTAATGTTATGTTATAGTGTAGTGTAGTGTGGTGTAGTGTATACATACCGCGTCTAATAGACAGTGCGTGTAGTGCGTGCGCCACACGCAGGTGCGCGTGCAGGTCGGGGTGCGCGAGGCGGTGCAGCGCGCGCCCGTCGAGGCCGGCCTCCGATGTGTAGCAGGTTATGTTATGTTATAGTGTAGTGTAGTGTGGTGTAGTGTATACATACCGCGTCTAATAGACAGTGCGTGTAGTGCGTGCGCCACACGCAGGTGCGCGTGCAGGTCGGGGTGCGCGAGGCGGTGCAGCGCGCGCCCGTCGAGGCCGGCCTCCGATGTGTAGCAGGTTATGTTATGTTATAGTGTAGTGTAGTGTATACATACCGCGTCTAATAGACAGTGCGTGTAGTGCGTGCGCCACACGCAGGTGCGCGTGCAGGTCGGGGTGCGCGAGGCGGTGCAGCGCGCGCCCGTCGAGGCCGGCCTCCGATGTGTAGCAGGTTATGTTATGTTATAGTGTAGTGTAGTGTGGTGTAGTGTATACATACCGCGTCTAATAGACAGTGCGTGTAGTGCGTGCGCCACACGCAGGTGCGCGTGCAGGTCGGGGTGCGCGAGGCGGTGCAGCGCGCGCCCGTCGAGGCCGGCCTCCGATGTGTAGCAGGTAATGTTATGTTATAGTGTAGTGTAGTGTGGTGTAGTGTATACATACCGCGTCTAATAGACAGTGCGTGTAGTGCGTGCGCCACACGCAGGTGCGCGTGCAGGTCGGGGTGCGCGAGGCGGTGCAGCGCGCGCCCGTCGAGGCCGGCCTCCGATGTGTAGCAGGTTATGTTATGTTATAGTGTAGTGTAGTGTGGTGTAGTGTATACATACCGCGTCTAATAGACAGTGCGTGTAGTGCGTGCGCCACACGCAGGTGCGCGTGCAGGTCGGGGTGCGCGAGGCGGTGCAGCGCGCGCCCGTCGAGGCCGGCCTCCGATGTGTAGCAGGTTATGTTATGTTATAGTGTAGTGTAGTGTATACATACCGCGTCTAATAGACAGTGCGTGTAGTGCGTGCGCCACACGCAGGTGCGCGTGCAGGTCGGGGTGCGCGAGGCGGTGCAGCGCGCGCCCGTCGAGGCCGGCCTCCGATGTGTAGCAGGTTATGTTATGTTATAGTGTAGTGTAGTGTGGTGTAGTGTATACATACCGCGTCTAATAGACAGTGCGTGTAGTGCGTGCGCCACACGCAGGTGCGCGTGCAGGTCGGGGTGCGCGAGGCGGTGCAGCGCGCGCCCGTCGAGGCCGGCCTCCGATGTGTAGCAGGTTATGTTATGTTATAGTGTAGTGTAGTGTGGTGTAGTGTATACATACCGCGTCTAATAGACAGTGCGTGTAGTGCGTGCGCCACACGCAGGTGCGCGTGCAGGTCGGGGTGCGCGAGGCGGTGCAGCGCGCGCCCGTCGAGGCCGGCCTCCGATGTGTAGCAGGTAATGTTATGTTATAGTGTAGTGTAGTGTGGTGTAGTGTATACATACCGCGTCTAATAGACAGTGCGTGTAGTGCGTGCGCCACACGCAGGTGCGCGTGCAGGTCGGGGTGCGCGAGGCGGTGCAGCGCGCGCCCGTCGAGGCCGGCCTCCGATGTGTAGCAGGTTATGTTATGTTATAGTGTAGTGTAGTGTGGTGTAGTGTATACATACCGCGTCTAATAGACAGTGCGTGTAGTGCGTGCGCCACACGCAGGTGCGCGTGCAGGTCGGGGTGCGCGAGGCGGTGCAGCGCGCGCCCGTCGAGGCCGGCCTCCGATGTGTAGCAGGTTATGTTATGTTATAGTGTAGTGTAGTGTATACATACCGCGTCTAATAGACAGTGCGTGTAGTGCGTGCGCCACACGCAGGTGCGCGTGCAGGTCGGGGTGCGCGAGGCGGTGCAGCGCGCGCCCGTCGAGGCCGGCCTCCGATGTGTAGCAGGTTATGTTATGTTATAGTGTAGTGTAGTGTGGTGTAGTGTATACATACCGCGTCTAATAGACAGTGCGTGTAGTGCGTGCGCCACACGCAGGTGCGCGTGCAGGTCGGGGTGCGCGAGGCGGTGCAGCGCGCGCCCGTCGAGGCCGGCCTCCGATGTGTAGCAGGTTATGTTATGTTATAGTGTAGTGTAGTGTGGTGTAGTGTATACATACCGCGTCTAATAGACAGTGCGTGTAGTGCGTGCGCCACACGCAGGTGCGCGTGCAGGTCGGGGTGCGCGAGGCGGTGCAGCGCGCGCCCGTCGAGGCCGGCCTCCGATGTGTAGCAGGTTATGTTATGTTATAGTGTAGTGTAGTGTGGTGTAGTGTATACATACCGCGTCTAATAGACAGTGCGTGTAGTGCGTGCGCCACACGCAGGTGCGCGTGCAGGTCGGGGTGCGCGAGGCGGTGCAGCGCGCGCCCGTCGAGGCCGGCCTCCGATGTGTAGCAGGTTATGTTATGTTATAGTGTAGTGTAGTGTGGTGTAGTGTATACATACCGCGTCTAATAGACAGTGCGTGTAGTGCGTGCGCCACACGCAGGTGCGCGTGCAGGTCGGGGTGCGCGAGGCGGTGCAGCGCGCGCCCGTCGAGGCCGGCCTCCGATGTGTAGCAGGTTATGTTATGTTATAGTGTAGTGTAGTGTGGTGTAGTGTATACATACCGCGTCTAATAGACAGTGCGTGTAGTGCGTGCGCCACACGCAGGTGCGCGTGCAGGTCGGGGTGCGCGAGGCGGTGCAGCGCGCGCCCGTCGAGGCCGGCCTCGGCGGCGGCGGCGCGCACCCCGCACGCTCCGATGTCCTCCAGCCACCGCAGCACCCACGTACTGTCCAGCTGACCCGCCGCCGTCAGTAAGGGATCGCCGTGACCACCCTGGAATACCCACCTTGTTGTTTATTTTGTGAGGCCAATAGGCCGGCAAAGGCTCCGAGCCATACGGCCTAGTCTTTATTTATTTTATTAATGTCAGCTTTTAGTAAAATGGTGGCCATTCTTTTTAAACTTTTCACATGCTTACATAACATAATATTCACACTGCCACATTTTTTCATACATCTTTTTACATACATTCATAGTTGGAATTTTTTCACAAATTCTTTTTGTACTTATAGACTACATGGATTAAGATTTAAATTATGCACAAACACGTGAACCCTAAACCAACTAATTTAAAAAAAGTCTAAATTACAATAAATTAATAACTACAATGAAACAAAAAGACAACTTACAAGTAGATCGGTAAGAGCGAGCACAATCTTCTTCTTATGCATTGGGTGTTTGATAGCGAGCTCTTTGTCTATTGTGTGCGAGGAGGCGGCGGCGAGCACGCCGCGCGTCTCGCTCGAACTGAGCCACGCCTTCGCGGCCGGCACGTATACTTCTAGCCCTATACTCTCTAGCCAACCGCATGTTGTGTCACAGTCCCATTGCCGCACGTCTGTAGTTTGCCTGTAAAGAGAACGTTCCATATTTGCATACGATTATTTGTCGCAGCGAGGTCGTGGCCCTCGAGCCGTGAGCGCACAGACCATACATATAGTATAGGTGGGTTAGTTACCAAGGCATTGTGTGTGGTCTAGCGCGCATGTTGGCGGCTGTGGGCGTGGTGGAGGTGGCGGGTGCGGCGGTGGAGCGCAGCGAGGCGCGCGCGAGGTCGTCGCCCTCGAGCCGCACGCCGCCGCTGCCGAGGCGCGCGCGCACCGACCGCAGCGACGGCGATGGGCTGCCTCGGGGAATCGCCTCCTCTTTATCAGCTATAGAACAGTCATCTTTATATATAAACATGAATCCTTATTTCCCTTGATCACGCCATCACGCGTGAATGGCTGGACCGATTTCGCTAATTCTTTTTTGTTGTGTTTTTTATTGTCAGGTTCTTATGAAAGAAAAAATTAAGAAAATTGCGAGGGTAGGGTAGGGTAGGGTAGGGTAGGGGTAGTAGTAGGGAGGGTGGGTTAGGGTATAGGTTAGTAGGACACCACGCGAACGATATCGTGCCGGGCACTAGTAATAAATTTTTTTATTTTTTTTTTTTTGCTGCCAAACTGTTTTTATTGTCCCCAGCTTCAGTGCAAAATTCCCTTAATTCAACTATATTCGCAATTTTTCCCTCAAAACAGTTATGAACAATTAAAGCAGCCATAACTACTCAAGTTTTTTATAATCTACACCAAAAAATTTCAAGGATATTTTTTGAATTTTGGGAACCATGAAAGTTTCGTGGAAAATAGCTGAGATATGACGAAAACTTGCAATTTAATAAATAAATAATAAAAAATATCCTGGGACATACCTCACACACGACCATCTGATCCCAAACTAAGCAGACCTTGTAATATGGAAACCCGATAACCGATATAATACATATACTATTTATGTATGACAATCTTGGTCACAAGACTTCTACTACTTCTAGCTACTTGTGACAAGATTGTTAGACATAAAATTGTTCATATTGTGACGTAGAAACAGAATGTTTTTTTTTTAATAAAGGGGGGGTTTTTAATAGTTGGTCCACTGACCCGCCCTTAAGGGACGATGACGAAGCCTAAGATGGAACACGCTTACCCAGAAAAAAACCTATTGACTCTAAAAGTTACTAGATTGTAAGAGTCAGGAAACGTAGACGGCGGAAGCAAGTTCCACTCCCTTGCTGACAGTATTAACAAAATTTAGAAAAAATTAATATCTACGAAAATACACATTTGTTATTTTTTAATATCCTTTTTATTTTATTCAAAATTCAGCTAATGATTTCTTTCTGCGTTAGCACAAAACTTGCCCACAATGGCTAGAAAATAAAATTTATCTATTGATTTCATAATGAGCGCCGAGCGCTACAACTCGACAAACTTTACAAAAAAATTATAGATTTTAGACGACGATTGTTAAGGTTAGAAATATAAACTAATATTTTTGATAAATTCTAGTAACTTGAGACCAAGATTGGCATACGCGATTTAGTTCATGATGTTTTTTTTTTTTTTTTTTTTATACCACTTAGGTGGCAAACAAGCATACGGCCCGCCTGATGGTAAGCGGTTACCGTAGCCTATGGACGCTTGCAACACCAGGGGCATCACGCGCGCGTTGCCGACCCTGCAGAAATCTCTTCACACCCCTTTTGAAGAACCCCATGCTGTACTCCATTGGGAAAACCACGGCGGGGAGCTCATTCCACAGTCTGAGCGTCCGCGGAAGGAAGCTCCTTTGAGCCCGCACAGTACGAAACAATTCAGGTTTCAATATGTGAGGATGGACTCCCCGTCGATGGCGAGAGTTGCGATGGTAGAAAGTAGCCGTGGGCATCATCTTAAACAATTCTTCAGAACACCGTCCGTTGTACAAGCGGTAGAACACACATAAGGAGGCAAAGTCTCTCCTCAGACTGAGGGGCTCTAAACCGCTTGTGAGCTCGGGATCGTCGACAATTCTTATGGCACGTCGTTGAACCGAGTCTAAAGGATCAAGCTGGTATCCAGGTGCCCCCGCCCATAGATGACAGCAGTACTCCATATGAGGCCGGACTTGCGACTTGTAAAGTTGCAGCCTTTGCCCCGATGTGAAGTACTGCCTCGCTCTGTTGAGCACTCCGAGCTTTTTGGATGCCAGCTTAACCTTGCCTTCTAAGTGACTTCGGAACAAAACGTCGCTAGAAATGTCGACGCCGAGGATCCCGATGCTTTTGCTGATGTTCAAGGACGTGTTCTGGAACTGTGGAGCCACAGCAAATGGGGTTTTCTTAGCGGTGAACGCGCAGGCTTGAGTCTTGGTGGGGTTGAAATGGACTAGGTTTAGTCGACCCCAATCGGAGACACTAGTTAGTGTACTCTCGATTTCAGACACCAGCCGTTCGCGGCTTTCCTCAACCTCGGAACGAGGGATATTTGCACGGCCCGTATAATGGGCGTCCCCAGTACTGTCGTCCGCATAGCAATGAATGCCGTCAATAGACAGCATATCATTGATATGCAGTAGGAACAGTGTTGGGGACAGCACAGAGCCTTGCGGAACGCCAGCATTTATGTCCATGCTATCGGAGCAGCTACCGTCGACGACGGCTCTTATGCATCTGCTGGACAGAAAGCTGGCAATCCATTCGCACAATCCCTCGGGAAGCCCGTATGATGGTAACTTCGTTAGAAGACCCCTGTGCCAGACCCGATCGAACGCCTTCGCCACATCTAGGCTCACTGCCAATGCCTCACCTTGACTCTCGATGGCGAGTGACCAACGGTGCGTGAGATACACAAGGAGGTCACCAGCTGAGCGACTGTGGCGAAAGCCATACTGTCGGTCGCTCAACAAATCGTGATCCTCCAGGTATCTCAAAAGCTGCGTGTTGATCACTCGCTCCATGACTTTGGAGAGAAGGGAGGTGATGGCGATAGGCCTGTAATTCGTCGGGTCTGATCTGTCACCCTTTTTGGGCACTGGGTGCACATGGGCAGTCTTCCACGAAGACGGGACTTCCTTTTTGGTGTAGGAAAGCGCGAAAAGACGCGTCAGTACTGGACACAACTCAGGAGCACACCGCTTCAGCACCACTGCCGGTATGCCGTCTGGCCCACTCGACTTATGGATGTCCAGAGAAAGCAATTCCCGCCGGACCTCCCGTTGGGTAATGCTTATCTCCGGCATGGAGCTGTCACACCGCGGAATGGTAGGCGGTGTAGCGCCCATATCATCCAAAGTCGAGTTCGAGGCAAAGATAGAGCCTAAAAGGTCAGCCTTCTCTTTAGCACTATGGGCCAAGTTTCCGTCCGGCTTACGTAGTGGTGGCAAGGACGACTGGCAAAAGTTTCCCTCAGCAGCTTTGGCAAGAGACCAGAAAGCGCGACTCCCAGAGGGAAGGCTAGTCAGCCTCTCACCAAACCTGCCGACGAAATCGTACTTAGCCCTGGCAATCATACGCTTACTGAACCTCGAGGCAGCGTTAAATTTGCGTTTCGCATCAGAGATGTTAGGGTCCTGATTAGTTTGGGCCGTGGTCCAAGTCTCATACAAGGTCTGCTTATTTTGTCTAGCATCCTTGCAGGGCCGATTAAACCACGGTCGCTTCTTCACCCCTGCAGCCACTAGCGGGTTTGGGATATAACATTCCATTCCTGCCAGTATCGCCTCAGCGACGGCAGCTGCACAGGTGTCAGGATCATCTGATGCGAAGCAGAGCTGCCTCCACGGGTACGATGCGAAGAATTCACGCAATCCATCCCAGTCTGCCGACTTATAGTGCCACACGCGTCGACGCCCGGGTGACCGGATCAAATTGGTCGACGCACAAGGCACATGTGTCCGGACGAGACAGTGGTCCGATGAGCCGAGTGGCGCATCCACTATCACTGTATATCTGTCCGGTCGCGTAGTCAGCAGAAGGTCCAGTAAGGAACTAGTATGGCTCTCAATATCTGGGATTCTCGTAGGAGAAACAACCAGTTGTGAGAAGCCATAGGCCAGGGCAAAGTCGTGAGCAGTCCTACCCGCGAAGTCAGTGGATCGAGAACTAAGCCACTCAACGTGGTGAGCGTTGAAGTCTCCTAATATCACTAACTCCGCGGAGGGGTACTGCTCCAGTACTTTGTCAGTCGTCAATTGCAGGTGCTCAAATAACCGGATTGTGTCCGCGTCACCGCTGTGGGACCTGTAAAGGCACGCGTAAACTTTGGTGTGGCCACCGTGATCTACGCGCGCCCACAAAATCGACAGGTCCCGGTCTTCTAGGCCATGGAGACGGCGACAGCAAATATCCTCCCTGACGTACATACATACCCCGGCACGTCGCACAAAGTTGTGCTCCAGCTTGTACCCGGGGTAGTGTAGATACGATGTATCATCAGGGCAGGATATTTGTGTCTCCGTGAGAAATAGCAGAGTCGGCTTTGCAGTCTCTAGATGTTGGTGGACTGCATTGATGTTCGAATGAAGACCCCTGATATTGCAAAAGTCCATAGATAATATGGACGGGGAAGCCGCTGAGTTACTCTTTCTTTTATTTCTTCTGGCCATTATTTTAAAAGGAGTTTAAGAGATTTTTGAGAGGAGTCGCTATGCCGGCAGTGGAAGGGACAAAGCACAGTGTCACTCCGACAGAATGCTGCTCAGGTGATACAGTTTGTTGGTGCGGCATGTGATGTAGGCGGACAATATTAAAATATATTTTGTATTATTTAATATCTCCGAAAATTGATATATCTATCTATATATAACTCAAGAATGGCTGAACCGATTTGGCTGAAAATTGGTGGGGAGGTAGCTTAGAACAAGGAGATAGACTTTTTATAGGGTAGGGTAGGTTAGAGTAGGGTAGGGTAGGTAAGGAGTAAAGAAGGGGGCGCGGGTGAAACCGCGAGCGGAAAGCTAGTTTTTAAATAATCTTTAATGTCACTTTTATTTTGGTCATTAAGCTCATGGTTCTTTCAACGTTTTTCTCTAAGATCTATAGTTCAGAACCTATCCAAACTGTCTAGAAAAAAGAAACACCTGTAAGTATGTATTATAGATTTGAGCCCAGAATGTCATACAAATTGGAAGAATTCCGGCCAACTAATGATTTTCTACATACATTTTACAAATTCTATACCACATTTACATTGAAAGCAAATATACATGCAAAATATTTGAAGTATATATTTTATTGAAATCATATTGGGTATTATATGAAAGCGGTTAATCTGCGAGTTTCGAATGACGTATTCCGTTCGCATCGGGAAATACAATGCAACACATGCGGGACCGTTGTCTAAGTTAGACACGGCTATACAAATACTTGTAGTCACAACATCGAGCGAGGCATGGTAAGCCGATTGTTCAGTCATATATAAATCGTATTTGGACAAGAGTAGGGCTGCCAAAAAAAAAATACATTGATTTGAAATGCTATTTCTATCAATTAAACCAGAAAAAATAGGGGATTTTTTAAAACTACCTAAAAATAAAAGTTTTAAACTACACATCGAACAATTAACCCAAAGAAGCGCAATGACGCTCATTTTGCTTGAAATCTATTCCGCCAATTTCCCATCAACGACAATGCGCTCCGATTGTCAAGTGCACATATATGCGCTCTGATTGGCCAAGTCAAAAACACACGATGCAGTGATTGGTCCATGCTGTTCAAAATCACTGACTAGTTGCGGGATTGAATTGTTATTACTACTCTAACGGGATTTTTCCTCGATGAACTAAAAGGAGGTATGGCAGCCCTAACCGAGATGGTACATGCACGCAGCGCAGTAAGTAGCGGTAGTAGAGTTGCGTTGTTTGTATCGTGTCGTTGAGACCTAGGTTGGGCACAGAGTGTCCACGGCCGCGCGCCACCACCATGTTGTTGTTCTGTTTACCGAACGCGACGCGCGCCTCTGACGTCACCACCGACGATCGCGGCAGCGATGAGTACATGTGCGTGTTGCGCTCGATCTGACGACCGTAGTTCGCTGGCGGCGTCTGTAACAATAGGGATGTGGCCTGGGTAACAACATTATAATTCTTATTTGTATGGCAGTTAGATTACCAAAAAAGATTGGACATGTATTTTTTGCTTTATCAAATCAATAAAAAAAAACCGGCCAAGTGCGAGTCAGACTCGCGCACCGAGAGTTCCGTACAAACCTGTAGGTATATAAGTTAATAGTAGCTCAGAGTAGATAAATACTACGTACTATAGACCTGAGTATTTGATATGAATTTCAATCTTACTAGATCTCGTTCAAACCAATTTTCGGTGGAAGTTTGCATGGTAATGTACATCATATATTTTTTTTAGTCTTACCATTCTCTTATTTTAGAAGTTACGGGTGGGACACACATTTTACCACTTTGGAAGTGTCTCTCGCACAAACTATTCAGTTTAGAAAAAAATGATATTAGAAACATCAATATAATTTTTGAAGACCTATCCATAGACAACCCAAACGTATGGGGTCGATGAAAAATGTTTTTTGAGTTTCAGTTCTATGTATGTGGAACCCCCAAAATTTATTGTTTTTTTTCTATTTTTGGAACAAAGTGGCTGTGCCATACGGACGGACAGACAGACAGACAGACATGACGAATCCATAAGGGTTCCGTTTTTTGCCATTTGGCTATGGAACCCTAAAAATGACAAATATAAAGCGCGTCAAAGTTCGGGAGCGGGAACTCGTGACGTCACTTGTTTGTGAAAAGTGTACCATCGCGTGTTTGTGTCAGTGGTTTTAGCAACCTGCTACAACGCTCAGCTTTTATTAAAAATAAAAATCGTTTCACAGGTTAACTACGCTTCACCGCACCGCATAGCTACTTCGTACGTCTATGCCCATCCATCTATGTATGAATATCCATCCTAAGCCCATATCACAAATATTTGATATGGATTATTAGCAAAAATACGCATTCTTTCGTATTTCGGTCACATGGTGCGCAAAGGCGATGAAAGTTTGGAAAAACTGATCATAGTTGGGAACAAGGAAGGAAAATGACTACGTGGTCGTTCGCCAACTAGATGGTCCGATCAAGTAAAAGACTCATTGTCCTCCAAATTTTACACGGTCGTAAGGGACGCGTTGGACAGTAACCGGTAAAGGCAGATCATCCGCTCTACAAGCAAACGCGATGTTGATCACGATCCTCAGACATGAGGGAACGACTATAGAGAGAGAGAGATTAGCAAAAAATTAAACGATTGTTGTTTACCCATATTTTGTGAAATATCGTTCGATTACCTTCAGTCACACTACATATTCAAACCCGATCTCTGACGATATTCCTATAGTGAGAAATTAAAAAGATCATTTTCACCAAGACTCCACGCGCACTTTTTTTGATAGCGATACTACAAAAATAGCATACATCAATTAAGCTAATAAGTACATACTCTAGGCGGAGCAGGTCTTGAAATGGGGGTAGCGGCGTCAGGCGGCGGCGACCGCTCCAGTATCCCGCGCTCGGCTGCCCGCAGTCGCACCTCGCTCAGTTTGGACAACAACTCTAACTTCTGCGTCTCTAATGATGAGCGCTGTACCATTTCCTGAAAGTATAGATTATAATTATACTAATAAATCGCACCTATTCGCGTACAGATTACTATCAAAATAAAAACTAGAGAGGTGACTTCAAATAATAAAAAAATAACCAACTTTTTCAAGAGTTTTCACCGTTTTACAGGTGAATTACTAAACCTGGGCTATAGACAGATGCACTTTTTGGGAGAATAAATATGGGAGGAGATTTATTCATATTTTGGCTTTATTCGCTCACCCCCTTTACGTAGTAATTTTGGTGGCCCACGAAAGGAATAATTCAGAATGTTCTAATCTCATTATTAAAAAAAAAAACTGGCAGACATCGGAGTGCAATTCATTTCTAATCTTTTCTCAAAATGTACACAACATCAATTAATTCATAAACACTTGACATTATCAACACGTATGCAGTGAGTAAATAATAATGACACAAGTACCTACTGAATTACTTCCGAGTCTACAGACACCTAATGCTAATAGTTATAGTTAACTCAGAAAGTATTAGTAGATAAAGCTAGGCGTAGCTTTAGGCAGCACAGCGAATCCAATTTGTGGCACTTAAAGTGATTAAACTTAGTGTATCTATAAAGCTTGTAGCTTCTATGTTGATATTTTCTTTCAACCCTCTGATACAATATAAATTAAATCTTACAAATACACTAACCAGAAACAATTTTAGTTGCATCATAACATTATCACAGTATGTAGTAACAACTTTTCACCTTGGTCGGTATTGATGAAAATGTTTTTACATGTAGGCAGGTTGCCTATTAATAAACCGATTCTCTCACATAAGATAAACAACATCGTCTTGCGAGAAATAAAACATCCTCCACGCACAGGCATTTGGTATTGGCTGTTTTAGTTCCTATCTCAGTTGCTTTAATAAAAAAAACCGGCCAAGTGCGAGTCAGACTCGCGCACCGAGGGTTCCGTACAAACCTGTAGGTATATAAGTAAATGGTAGTATAGACCTGAGTATTTGATATTAATTTCAATTTATGACCTATTAAAAAAAAACTACTTACTAGATCTCGTTCAAACCAATTTTCAGTGGAAGTTTGCACCGTAATGTAAATCATATATTTTTTATAGATTTATCATTCTCTTATTTTAGAAGTTACAGGGGGGGACACACATTTTACCACTTTGGAAGTGTCTCTCGCGCAAACTATTCAGTTTAGAAAAAAATGATATTAGAAACCTCAATATCATTTTTGAAGACCTATCCATAGACACCCCACACTTATGGGTTTGATGAAAAAAAAAAATTTGAGTTTCAGTTCTAAGTATGGGGAACCCCCAAAATTTATTGTTTTTTTTCTATTTTTGTGTAAAAATCTTAATGCGGTTCACAGAATACATCTACTTACCAAGTTTCAACATTATAGTTCTTATAGTTTCGGAAATAAATGGCTGTGACATACACGGACAGACAGACAGACAGACAGACAGACAGACAGACAGACAGACAGACAGACAGACAGACAGACAGACAGACAGACAGACAGACATGACGAATCTATAAGGGTTCCGTTTTTTGCCATTTGGCTACGGAACCCTAAAAACGCATCTGGCATAGCTCGGCTTTCTACGCATTACTCAGAACGTAAATGGACTACAAAATTAGAACGCTCGGTAGTGTTGTTTTGCCCCTTCCAAATTCGACGTATCTTATCTTTGTTTAATCTAAATTCTCAGCATAACTAGGATATGTAGTTTTTTTTTAAAGGGGCCTAGGTATAAGTAGAAGGGTAAATCCTAAACTATGAAGAAATGCGAACAATGCCCGGGGTCGATTTTGATAAAAAAATATTCTGTGTGACTGTAATTAGTAAATGATACCTTTTCTTTTTTTAATTAAATGGGCTTACGTTTGGCCACTGACCCGCCCATAAGGGGCGATGACGAAGCCTAAGATGAAACACGCTTACCCAGAAGAAACCTATTCACTCTGGCCTTGAAAGTTCCTAGATTGTAGGCGTCAGGAAACACAGACGCCGGAAGCAAGTTCCACTCCCTTGCTGTCCGCATTATAAATGAGGATGCAAAACACTGTGTCCGTATTTTCGGTATGTCAACTACGTACGGGTGAAAATTTTCCCGGCGTCTTGTGGTTCGGTGTAAAAATGGGGATGGTGGAATTAGGTTGAACATTTTTTTAGGTTGAACCTACTTAGACACATGACTGTTCACATGATTGTTCTCGTGATAACAAACAACTTTCGCAAAGAAACATTTTTTTTATAATATATATTAGCACATGAGCCCATAATATTTAGTATATAACAAGAATAAGGATACACAACCAGCTTTTATTTAATTTAATTATTTATCCCTATTTGTTTCTTTGGGAAATTTGATTGTTATCATGAGTAAAATCATGTGTCTAAGTATCATTTATTAATTACCTATCAACCTATACGTATACATGTATTCAATCGCATTAGACACGACACGTCTCAATACATGTGCAAGATGATGGATATATCTTCAATGTTCATTAACGTTCGGAAGCGCCCAGCAAGTGAGGAAAGAAATATATTTTAAAGCCCGCACCCAATTTTATTAGTTCACTAGTCCAGACAGCATGACTCACTATTACTTCTTACACACGGTACGGCGCATTCCATTAGTTCATGTGGTATCCATCAAAATTAAGGCAAAGATAACCAAAATAAATAGACATGGCTGTCCAAATATTTTTAATTTCAAATCATGAATGTCCAAATATTTTACAATTATTTCTTGGAGTTCTAAATATTCCGTCGGATCGAAAGATTTAAATATATAAATTGAGAGAAGTTTACGTTCATTATATAATTTACTTTTTTAAACGACATATAAACTATGTGAAGAAGTTATGTGTTTGTGTAACCAACACCGTTAATCTCTGTAATGATTTGCATCAACCGCGCACGCGACTTGGTATAAGTTTGTGTACGCTTTGTTCGAAATTAATTACGACAATGACACGCTACCGTTTATTTACAAAGGAATATAAGGGGTACAGTTTGTTTCGTGAAAACAATGAACAGCCCTTAGTGAAATGATAATTAGTATGTTAAAAATTTCAGCATCAAAGCGAATCTTTCGATAGCTCCACCATTAACTTAAAAAAAATATACAATTATGTAAGTATTTATGCTCAATTGGTCACGTTCAAGTGTTTTAGCGACATACCAAAGTAAGTATTTAATCATAGCTTGAGAGTGATTGCATGACATGAATCGTGATAAAGACCGAGCGGTGTCAGAGGCCCGCGCTAGAAATTGTACGGCCCACACCGATCATGATTATTCAATAGCACCATTCCACCGGGAACTAGGCCGCACTGAATGTTAAAGAGTTTACCACCTTGTTTAACTGTACTATTTTATATTTAGAAACATCTTGTATTGTAGTCTTCCCGGCAGATAGTAACTTTAATGAGACGAGATTGTGTCAAAGTTAAGAACAAACAATTAAGATACCTATCTAGAAGGCAATGTAACGAACTTGGTCACAACTTTTCATTTCCAAGAAACATTATTCTTAGTCGAAGACTAGTACAATTCGCAGTTATTTAACTATACTAACTAAAGTTCCAACAACATGAAATAGGTACATAGACATACCTTTTGTAATCTTTGGTCGGCATCATCGAGCCTCTGGCGGGTGTCTAGCAAAGCACGTTCCAGATCAGCCATCTTCTCTGTTTGTGCGGCAATCTGCTCCGATAGCACCTGAACTTGGAGTTGTAAGCTCTCCTTATCTGCTTCCAACCTCCGCACTCTGTCTTCTGCATCGCTCTGAAATTAAATTATACCTATTGAGTTTGAATTATGTATTCTATTCTTACATATGCTATAATAATAATAACTTTGATCTTGACTTTGATTGATTGATTCTTACATAACACAAAAATAAACAATCACTGTAAAGCCATATAAAAAATTGCGTTTTGAATTTTTATTACTTAGATACATGATTGATACTAGTTTGAAGTATGAAGGTATCTTTTCTTGATTAGCTTATAATCACAAATACAATAATTAGTAATTATTAGTATTTTCTAATGCCAGTCTTATTTAAGTAAGGCAGAAAAATCAAGTATCTGTTTCCGTGATGTTGGTGTCGGTTTTAATTATTCAAAATTATTACTACAACAAACTCTACTTATGATGACATTACATCGCATATCATTAGTGCATAATATACCTACGATTTTCAGTACAAATATTTATTGTATAGAGGTCATATCACTACCCATACCTTGTAAGATCTTGAAGGTATAGGTGGTAATGATGGGTGCGAAGGCCAAGAGCGGTCATGCATACAGCACGGCGGTGGAGCCGGAGGTCCGTGACACCAGCACATAGGAGGCCACCAACCACCTTCCGGCCATCGGAAATGTTCGTAGGAGTTCCATCGCCTCTGTAGGTCGGGAGGAGTTTCTTCATTTCGAGGATGTCTTGGACGCGGAGACGCTCGAACACTTGACGGGTGTTGCGGCGGTTTTGATGTCAACGACGACCTGGATTTACGATCACGGTCACTGCGTTCACCTGGTGCTCGTCGGCGTCTATCTAAACTCTTTACTGAATACTCTTCGGCCCTAGCTTCCATAGTAGTCGGTTCCTCTAAATCATCAACTATACTTCCAGTCGGCAACCATTTAAAATCATCGTCGCGTCTGGTCGAATTGTCCAGCCGACGACTGGGTGTCAGAGTTCGATAATCATCTCCACCTCGAGTATCATACTCCCGTTCATCAGAATCGTCGTCGCTGGAAGAGCTCGACTCTGTTTCCGAGGATTCAGCTCGTTTTGCAGGAACAGCACTGTCCGACCAATTCGTACACTTCACAGTCGCCTCTTCGGGGCTATCCGAGTCACCGCCTGTCACGAAATGCAATCGGTCAAGAGTACATAAATAATAGAAGGGCCTCATGAACGACGGCGTTTACTAACCCATAGGTGAGTACATGTAAGAGCGCACAGCGGGGTGCACGAAGCCCGCCGCTGCACGCTCCTCTTCCTCATCGAAGGGTTCCGTCAAGTATTCGCAGTCGGACATGAGGCTCTTCACATGCGACACTGCGGGACAAACTCTCGGTACGAGTCACCTACGTGTCGCTATTTACAGTTTGGCTGTGTTCCAGTTATATGCTACGTCAGTGACTCGTCCCGAGCTGTGCATTACGTACTCTCTTGTGGGGGCGGCTCCTCGCTAGATTGAACGGACGCAGAATCCCGTTCCGAGGTCTCCGATGCAGTGGACAGGGGGCGTTCGCTGGCGGCAGAGGCACGTCTCGACCTATCGTCTATCAGGGTTTCTTCTCTAATCTCCAGCACATTTCTTTTCTCTGCAGAGCTTGCTCGCGAATTAATCTTTCGAGGTTTATCCTCGACCACGGTTCGATTGCGCAATGCCGCTATGGTGGCTGCCACGATTGAGCCCTCGCGGCCGAGCTCGCGCATGTTTTAGTCCAAAATGAACGTAGCTCACACGGTTAGGGCCGGCCGACGCTAACGCCCGGAAATAGAACGCGCAACATGCGCCTGATGCATTCCGGACACCCTTCCCGCTTTGATCCGTGTTTAGAAGGCAAAACAAAAAAGCAAACTGTGATCATATAAACAACTCATTTTTGTGTTGTTTTATGCTATTTTAATCAAACGGTAGTATCACACACTGAAAATTTAAATCACGTCTTGGTTACTGTTAAATAGCACACGTCTGTTATGCGTAACCACGATGACATGGTAGCGTGCAGCGCAATGAACGCAAGCTAACGCACTCACCGGCATCCAGTTGACGCCTTCGTACAGGGAACGCCGTTGACGCCCCCACTCATCGTACTTATCACCATTTTCCAAAGTATTCGTAGCGATCATGTCAGTATCAATATCTTCCCATGAAAAAGCCGAATTATTTGTCGTTTGGTGATCCATCAGATTATTTGTAAATTCAGGATTGAATGGAGGCTGTCTTGCATAGTAGAGTGAAGCACTAGGCTCGGTAACGTCAAATTCATATTTTCCCCTGCCTGTTCTCAAACAATTCATTTCTTCTAAATCTGTAGATCGACAATTAAATAAAACCTTTCAATGAGGAAATTTGAGTTCTGTTTCCATAAAATAACGTCACTACAGTTAATTTTAAATATCTTAATTTGTATGGAAAAAATACTACAATAAGACACTATCACGTTACGAATAAACTCATCGTTAAAAAAAACAAATACCTCGATCTGCTGTTTAGAAATAGATCGACAGCTGTTCCGTTGGGAATACAAAACAAAGTGACAATTTAATGTTCAACTGAGGGAGGGTGAGCACGTGTTATACGAGCCTAAAATTAGGCATGAAAACATAGGGACGTTTTATACTTGCAAGTTACGAGTTGTAAAGTGCTTCTAAAATTCAAATAGTTATATAGATACACTATGGTTGTTGGATTCTCAATGGCATACGCAATTATCATAATGTTCCACCAGAATCATCAAATAAGTTATGATATAAGGCTATAACAGGCTATCGCAAACTAGGTTACTACTACCTTGTTTGCGACCTGCCAAATTAGGAGTAGGCAGGTTGAAAACTGGCTATACAGGTGAAAATTTTAGACGGGTCAATAAGGGCAGCTACCTTATGGGTTGAAGCCACGCGAATATGGTCTTAAGTGACTGTCCATTAATTTTTGATTAATTACAATAGGCATTTACAAATTTTTAAAAAAAGGTACCGTCAGCGAGAATTTTTATTTTTATTTTCTGACATTTCTAATACCCTAACCTAACTACCTAGGTGATGATGAGGCAGAAGATGAGAGCATAAAAAGACTAGAACGGAAATGTCACTCTAGTGCAGCTGGCGTAACATGCCGAAGATCAGGCTTGTTGACGGATTTTCCTCTTTAAGGTGGTAGCCAGCCAGGCGGGTAGTACTACAAAGTACCCACATTGATGAATATATTAACCCACAACCTTCAACGTTACTACTACTGAGCTTATCAGGAAGAATTTAAATCAGAATTCCTAAATATAAAAGTCTTAAGTGTTTTAGAACGGTAGCATGAACCCGAATTCAAATAACAGTTAGCAATCAACACGAACACTTGTGCGAATCCGATAATCGAATCAGCACGCACCGCAGCACAACGTGATACGTGTGACAAGTAATTACAACATCCAATAAGTCATTTAATTGGCCATTAGAAAAGAATAGTCACAGTGATAACAAATTGTGTGTTTAGTGTTTCCCTTTAGTTATTTTTTATTTCTAAGCATGCTCACTTTAAGGCCTTTGCTTGCGGCGGCGTCGTGTGACGGGTCGCTCACTTCCCTCCAATATGGCGAGGAGGGCGATGGCTGCCACACGCGTCATACTTGTGAACAGGTGCTGCTTGTGGGGGCTGGTCTGCTTAAATTTGCTATTTATTTACTTATTAAATATTTTTTCAGTCTACCTTGTAATTTTGCCGCCGCGCCGGGGCACGCAATTGTTTTCAGTGCGATTAGAATGTAAATATTATGTAATTAATCTAAGCCTGTTTTGAAAAGAGTAATTGCTGAGTTTATTGCCGGCTCTTCTCAGCAAATGCAACCTTCCGAACCGGTATTAGAGTATTAGAGTCAGACTTTTCATAAGTGCCTGCGAAGGTCTATTTGAATAAATGATTTTGAATTTTGAATTTTTTTGAATTTTGAATCTAATGCGTTAAACATAATCGAAAACAACGAGAGAAAAATTATTAGTTTCTATATTAAGAAATTTTTAATACCAGTTTACCATAACAAGAAAGATTAAACGCGCAAGAAAAAAGCACCGACTAATTAAAATACAAATTAAACTTATATGATACTTAAGAGCTTATACTACCCCAGCTCAAATCCACATTTTGCCCCCGCTTCATGGCTCGGCCGTGCAGCCCCCGCATCGCGCAGTCGCAACTATCTCACTCGCACGAGTTCATGACACGGCAGCCCGGCAGGAGTCACGCACGACTCACGAGTCGACCGTACGATAGGGTAAATACACAGTTATTTGACCTAAGTATGGAAATAAAATAAAACGATTGTAGAAAAGTACTAAAGCGCCGCACGATAGGGTAAATACACCAGTATTTGACATCTTACTAGATTTCCATACCTAGTTACTACTAGCATGTCTGGTCAATCACATACATTTTATAATTAGTGTAGAATTCACACGTAAAGATGTCGCTACAGACATCGTATGGACGGATTGAAAATTAATTCTTAGTCAAAACGCTATTAAATCACTTTTTATTGAGATTTATTGCAAAGGAATACAATTTGATAATAATTATTTAATTTAATTATTTTTTTAAAACTCGTATTTTCAATATTTGCAATTTATTTAATTTTATTTAAATCTTTCGACCTTACATAGATGGCCTTACCGTCGATTATTTTTATTTCTTTTTATCGTCTAGGACCGAAACAATCAAATAATAATAAAATAAATCTAATATTAACCTGTTTCTAATAAGCAGAGACTTCAACGGTAAATAAATATAGTCTAAATATTTTGAAATCTACAACGATTATTTTTAAAAGTACAATGGGCAGTTTCGTACCAATTGTATTTCATTTGTTTTTATGGGCTTAAGTCTGTATCTAGCTAGTGCAGGAAAACGTATAGTGGTTTCATTTATTCAACAAAATATCAAATAAGAACAATTATTAAGTGTTTTATGGTCAAAAGGATTACAGCCATTCGTAAATCACCGACCCTGCTCACAAAATTTATGGAGAATCGGATGAGTAATTTGACCTGTAGTGGAGAACAGCCGGTTATCTGGACATACATACGAAAGCATTTTTGTCCAAGCTGACACGGAGACTCTTCGCTTGCTCGGTATTAAAGTGATTTTTAAAACATATAGAAGATTAAGAAATTGCTATCTTGACCTATTTTTTATCGTTCCCTAATCAGGGCCGGCAATAGCCTATATAGCGCCGGGTCAGGCCTCTTTCACTTGCCTATATCTACCGCGATAAGCATCTACAGCTCGCTTCGAGCTGGGCTCGACTAAACTGTCGGGGCCGCCACGCGCTTGCGAGCACACTGTACGCAATTGTGTCGGAGCCAAAATCAGAATGCGTGATTATTTGTTTTCTTGTGCGATGTTAACCTAGGAAATATATTTATTTATCAATTATCACTGCACTTTGTTATAATGGAGAACCGTAACACAAATAATTTGAGTTTAACGGCTGTGGCAATAAACATATTTTATTTAAGTTGTTGGTTTTTAAATTACTGCAAGATTCTGAAGTGTAAGACAGTAAGTACATATATTTTGTACACGGTGTTTTTATCAGTATCCTAATTAATTAGGTGTAGTTGATATAGGTACGTAACCCTGACGGTCGTAAGGTAATTTCGGTAAATTATAAATACAAAGGCATTGCGTTTTAATGTGCGTGGCGTTAAGGTGTAATTTAGAATTAACTTAGTGCTCTGCAAATATTGTAGACTATTAAAATGGCGGCAATCCCTCAAGATCAAAAGTGAGCAATTTCTGTACGTTAGTTCTATTATTTATTGTGCCCGGGTGCAAGCAATACCCTGGCGCCCTCAAGTAGGCGCACGAACAAAATGGAATACTAACAGTTATATAATCACCAGAGTGATCGGAAATTCTGCAGTTTCAAGCAAGGTCTTTTGGAAATTTCGCAGGGTTCCCAATTAAAAAAAAACAACTTTCGCTCAAACAAATGCATATGTAATGAAATTAGACGCAAACGGCGCGAGCGGGGCCACAGTCGGGGTTGATGACATCGAAAAGCAATAATAGCGAAGAGCGCGAACTTTTAAATAGTTCGGAAGTTTATATTCTTGTTCGAGAATTATTTTAGTAGGGCAAGCCCGGCTTTTGGGCTTGTATGGACGTACCGCCACTGCCCGAGGCGCCTTATATACACACCATTCGGTTTAAAACTACGACTGATACACTACTGACGGATTTATCTACATTCACTGTTAAAAACTACAGTAACATATCTCTCGGCATGCCCTATTCTGAAACCCTAGGCACGCCACTGCATCGAGAGTCAAGGTGAGGCATTGGCAGTGAGCCTAGATGTAGCGAAGGCGTTCGATCGGGTCTGGCACAGGGGTCTTCTAAGGAAGTTACCACCATACGGGCTTCTCGAGGGATTATGCAAATGGGTTGCCAGCTTTCAATTACTTTTAAAAAGATTCAAATAGCTAATGGTGGTTTTGAACGAAACTGTCTTGTGCTTATGGCTACAGTAGCCATTTAACCAAAGAAAAAGAAGAAAGAAGAACGTCATTGTCAAATTACAAATGTTACGTCAACAAACGAAGCAAATGGCTGTGCCAATGACTTCAAAACTAAGGATACGCCTACCGAAACATTTTGCATAAAGTTATCAAAATCAAATAAATTGTCAATTTTTGTTTTATTTTATCCATAACTCCAGTATAAAACACAAGCCTTTCACTACGCAACTAGGCATTTTTATTGCAATTATAAGCAAACAATGAACGAATGAACTGTTCCGTGGACCGCAGTATGACCGCAGTCGACTGAGTCGCGTTGGCCCTAAAATGACTTTTTAGGGCCAGCGCGTTGGTGTCATTTTGTAGCGCGGTTGGCCTGGTCCGTAGTAAATGGACACTACACTTGATTGTCAGACACAGCTGATCTATTGAAATCCGCCATCATGTTCTTATACAAACACTAAACAAGGGTCCTGGCCCGTGTAAGCCCTGTGTAAATTTCCTAGGTAACTAAAACACGTGTATACAGGCTTTGTGTCAAAAATATTTTTATTAGTAGCAATTATCCTATAACAGATGTGTACACCGCGTGTAACTTTTTATTAGTAAGGCTGTAGATGTATATAGTGGTTTCTTAATAAATAGATGTTTCCATTAATTTTCCACAGAAATTATTTGTTTCCCAGAAATAGATCTTTATAAGCGACACTATGAGATGGAGTAATAATACAGTTTCTTTTTTTCAAATCAACTAGTACCAAGTATACAGTTTTATTTTTTATTAAAATCGGCCTTGGGGCTCCTTTCAGCATTTGTCGCTATGCCCTATACTTTAGGATTTAGCCAACCAGGCAAAAAATGGTAAAATGTTAAAGGATATAATTAGGTAAGCATTATTTAAACTTTTTAACTTTCACGCCTTTTAAATTAAAAACTTCAAACAATAAAAAAAATGTTTATAACATAGAATTGGAAATGTTAGGAAAAAATAAAAAGTGCCCATCGTCCTTTAAAATACTGTTCTATAAAAAGTGACATCTGTTGTCATTTACTGACAAAACTAACATTGCTGTAGTGACATACGTGGCAAGACTAGCAAATAGTACCTTTGACTCACCACCGGCGCTGTACTTGCGCGAGTTACGGTGGTAACTTTTGAAGTATGGGCGCTGACCCTCTGTTGTACGTAGTATTTATCTACTCTGAGCTACTAGGTATGGAAATAAAATCAAAGAATAGGATAGAATATCATTTATTTGCTTTAAATGTGGTTTTACAAGGTCTTAAAATTTATACAGTTCATTGTTATAGTATTCAGCACATTCAGCTTTCATAATAAGCATGCAAATAGGTACACTAGGTACATTAGGTATAATTATTAAATAAAATACAAATTACTATTAAATCAAAAACACGTTATCAATTTAAATATTCATTTACTAAAATTAAGTATTATACACAGACATATAAGAACAAGGTATTATATTAATTTAATTGACTATGTTAACTTTTTGTCTATTTTACTCTCATGTCAAATACAACATAGCCTACGAACAACGAAAAAAAAAAAAAATGAAAAACCTATGTCAAACAATTGTACCCATATTATTCATTAATATTATAGAAATGTTGGGATTTTAGCCACTGTATCAATTTACATTTAAAACGTATCAGTGGAAGTGTTTTAATGTTATTTGGTATCGCATTATATACCTTTATGCACATTGCAAAACATTGCTTTTGATAAAGAGCCATTCGAGGCGGATTGTCAAAGACCAATCGATCTGGATGCCTTGTGCTTCTTGGATAAATGTCTTGCCCTGTTTTAAAATAACTATGATGAGATTTTACAAATAATGCAACTTCAAGTATGTACATACAAGGAAGAGATATACCCAGACTATCGAACAGGGGCCTGCATGAGGCATGTGGTGGTACACCACATATTGCTCGAACGCATTTCTTTTGTGCAATGAATGCTTTATGTATATCTGGAGAATTTCCCCAAATAAGTAACCCATATTTTAATGTAGATGCTATGTGACCATGGTTCGCTGCTAATATAGTAGAACGCGCGGATGTTTGTTTCAATCTGTTCTATACGTATATGAATTTATTTATTTAATTTTTATTACAACTTATAATTATTGATGTATCATCAGCAAAAAGGATACATTTATTTGTAGTCACATCCGGAAGGTCGTTTATATAGATCAAGAAAAGCAACGGCCCCAGGACGCTACCTTGAGGCACACCACAGCCATTAACTCTATTTATCGATTTATGAGAAACTAGTGCCAGTTCTTTATTTAAACAATTTATCTCGACATATTGTTCCCGATTTTGTAAATAAGTCTGCAACCACTTAAGCGCTGTACCTCGTAGGCCAATATTATTTAATTTAGTGACTAGAAGCTCATGTGATACGAAATCGAAAGCTCGCGACATATCAAAGAATATAACAGACGTTGCCAGTCTTGAGTTGAGAGAATCTGTTATTTCACGTACCAGTGCAGCTAATGTAGTGGATTTTTTACTCTGAAATCCAAATTGCTCCTCTTTAATAATATTCAGCTTATTTACAAACGACATAATCCTTTTATGCATAGCTTTTTCGAATAACTTTGACAGAATCAGTACTAACGTTATTGGTCTATAATTATTTATATTCGATTTGTCGCCTTTTTTGTGTAGTGGTTTGACCAGAGAGAATAAGTCTGGAAATTCACCATTTTCAAAGGATAGATTTATTAAATGAGCTAAAATCGGGCTAAGCTCTTGTTTACAGTATTTAATTACTTTTGTAGCGATTTCGTCATATCCTTCTGCAGATGTATTATTTAGCGATTTAATTAAACAATTTATTTCATTTTGATCACATGGTGTTAGGAATATGGTAAAAATTAAAATCAAAAAGTATTTATTCAATATAAGCCCTAATGAGGCACTTATGAACGTAAACTTACTCCGGTTCCAAATACAACTTGAACTGAGAAGACTCCGGCAAAAAACTCAGCAAGCTTTTTATTTGTACTTAGAAGTATTATAATTTACAAACGATATATTATTATATAACAATAGCCTGCGAAGCGAACAATTCATTCAAATGCATTCTTGTCATCTACAAATTCTGAAACTTTATAGTACCCTTTCTTGCATAACTTATGTTTGACTATCTTTTTAAATGTATTTAAATAATTGCAATTGTACAAATTGTAGGCTTAATTTACATTTACTTCAACTAAGGGAACAGTGAAAGTTTCTTCAGAATCGGTTCAGTAGTTTTCAAAATATGGATTAATAAGTGTGTCGGCCTGGCTTATTGATACCAGCTACGGGTGCGGTCTCAAAGGGAAAACATCAAATTCAAGTCAAATTCTAGTGCATGTAAGAAAAAACTAAACATGCCTATTAGAGATCTCTATGTATATATAAAAATTAATCCCTATTTCCCTTGGTCATGCAATAACTTGAGAACGACTTTACCAACTTCATCTTTCTATTGAGAAGACTCTTACGGGAAAATAAATAAGTAAGTAAAAGACGGGCAATCCATTGATGAAAATAATTCGTTAAATTGGGAAAAGCCAATACCAGTAGATATAATGCCAGATGTTGCAGCTTTATTTAAATCCTGGTTTGATTTGGGTTCCGAGTCGAGACTAAATTTTAAATTGCACATGTTGCATTTCAACGTGTATTTGGAAAGTAGTCCTTTTCTTTTTTCTCCAATAATGTGGACATTACTCAATGTACATCCAAACGCTTTGTTGTGATTACATATTGTTTGAAGTGATTTAAAAAATGATTCAAATCGATGATTCTTCGTCCATCCACGGGAATAATATGCTCAGTGGCGTGCATTGGTTTTCGGACTAGGTAGGCAGAAGAAATCTTGGCCATACGCCTAAATATGGCTCTTAGATAGATCAGGTTTTTTGACCAAATTCGTAAAATTGTTTAGGTCAGCGTATCATTCCACACACATTTGGTATGACTCAGTAGCAAACAAAATACATTATAACAGAATAATAGATTCGAATAACAGCACCCAGGTAGCCAGGTGTTTTTAATAAACATAATATCCTGTGTTAAAATGTCTAAGATTTTTACCTTTGTTTTGAATCCATGAATGTTTTGGAGTTGGTCTACAGCAAGTTACCTACTATTTTCAACAAACGAAAACTGACTAAAGGAAAGGACTAATTCATCAATACATTTTGCATCTTCACCACAAAATTTCTTCATTTCACACAGATACACTTCGCAAAATCACAATTAATAAAATTGTCTAAGATTTTTACCTTTGTTTGAATCCATGAATGTTTTGGAGTTGGTCTACAGTAAGTTACCTACTATTTTCAACAAACGAAAACTGAATAAAGGACTAATTAATCAATACATTTTGCATCATCACCACAAAATTCCTTAATTTCACACAGATACACTTCGCAAAATCACAATAAGTAAATAACAACAACACTGCATACAATGACGATACAACGCCAGCCAAACCATAAACAAACCAACACAAATAAATTGCGAAGTTATATTTGAGTTGCTCTAATGTTGGTAAACTAGTTTAGGTAGTTTAGGTTAAGGTAGTTTTTTTAATTTGAATGGGTTACCTTACTTACAACAGAGTAGGTAAGGTTACTTTTGGTCCATAAATCGCGAATGTCAAATGTCAGTATGCTACGCATAGCAAAAGCGTCATTTATGCTTTCGTCGTATTATCTTAAAGAAGTGTGTGTGTGTGTGTATGAATATGCCGAAATCGTTTTAGTGTGCGTGAATTTGAGAGGCGAACTTGCGAGTGCCTGCGCGGCAAAGTTTAAAATTTCGTATTGAATGTTAGGTTAGATTTTTATTCAAAGTGATTATGTAGTTTAATTGAATCAAAATATTATTGTATTGAATCTTATGAGGTAGGCATTGCTTATTTGCCTATATGGAATGCACGCCACTGAATATGCTCTGCTTCGCTTCCACAATAGTTTATTACGTACCTGAAATAACCAGTTTCAATAATAAATTAATTATGTAATTTATGTAACTAGCACTTCGTTCTAAGTGAGTAATAATAAGTTAAGAAACGCAGAAATAAGGTACCCAATTACATTCAAACTTATATATGAGAAAAAAATGTATGTAAATATATTATATGTATGTAAACTAAGAATTATATGTATTGAAAAAAGTTAAGATGTAAAAAGATAATAGACAGAAAGAGTTACTTACACTAAAGTACACACTAATAGGTAACGATAGTTAGATAAACTCACAATTCTACCGTTTGTAAAGCCATCAAATCAGGTTCGTTTGCATGTTTAGAACTACTGGCATCCATGTGTTCCGTTGGTATTTGCAATCTGTAATAAAATAGGCTATACGTTTCTTCTTACATACTACTAAAATGATATAATAATATGACCGTGGCCAATTACTTGAACGATTACCCTAATATTTAACCCTTATATTTAGAACTAGCTGTCCCCCGCCGTTTCACCCGCGTTCCCAGGATAAAAAGTAGCCAATGTCCTTCTCCATACCATAGGCTATCTTCATGCCGAATTTCATGATGATCCGTTGAGTATTTGAGGCGTGAAGGCGTAACAAACAAACTCACTTTCGCATTTATAATAGTAGTAAGGATAACCAATAAGATATTTATTGAAGTAATTCAATTCACTACATAACATATACCTACCTAGTAGGTGAGTACCTACCAAGAAGTTGGATACCTACCTAATAACCTGTGCAAACTTTATTTACTCTGTTGTGAAAACATTTAGTATCTAACCTAATAAGCTAGGCGGTTGATACTCACGGCCACGGGTCCACGTGCGGTACATTTTCTGTATTGCAGTCAGAATCGGGTATTTGTTTATTTCTGAAAATGAAAAATGTATGTAGTAGGTACAATTATGATTAGGTATGTACGTTGGTATTTGCATTCTGTAACAAAATAGGCTTTACTTCTCTTTATCTCATACTAATAAAATAATATGTGACCGTGGCCGTTTACTAGGACGACTACCCTAATATTTACCAATAAAATGTTTATTGTAGAAATTCAATTTACTGCATAATATATACCTACATAGTAGGTAGGAACCTAAATGTACATACTTTACTTACGCTGTTGTGAAAACATTTTAGTATCTAACCTAATTAGCTAGGTGGTTGATACTTACGGGCACGGGTCCACGTCCGGTACCTATATTTTCTTTATTTCGGCTACACATCAAGATATAAATGTCCAGTACAAGCTGATCTCGCATTGTATAGGATTTCCGTACAATGGAAGGTCAGATCAGAGGAGCTTATACTGGAAATTACCTACTTTTCTTACCCATTACAATAATCAGACTCAGAATTTATTGGTAGATACAAACCAAAATGCCTTCCTAGGTAAAAACACATATTATGATTCATTTTAGGTAGGTACTTACTTCAATATGTATAATGTAAACACTTTTTCCAGCACAATAAATTATTATTATTATTATAATATTTTATTCTTAATATGTGTAGCATTTTCTTTTCTCCAATTCCATCTTTTCTTTTCTTGTCTCGATCATTTCCCATTTAAAACAAAATACACTTCACTTATAATTTATTAGGTACGTATCTACGTGGGTCGTGAGAGCAAGAGACACGGGTTCCCCGTTCGAACGCCGGAGCGCGACTGAATCTGTGCGGCAGCGCATCGTACCACTCGAAATATTTGAGATTTAATTTCTAACAAATTAAAATAAAACATTATTTTAAATTCAAATCATATGGTACACGTATTGTACTAACTACAGTTTATATAAAAAGTTTCATTAGTATAGGTAAAGTATTAATTGACTAATGCGATTTATTTGTAAAATTCAGAGGGAAGTTTGAGATTTTTTTCTATCGAGAAAATGTTTAGGAATCGTGTTTTCACATCATACAGGAGTCAGTATATATCCTCAACTGTACTATATATTTTTTTCAAAATTATTGATTGGTTACTTTTATTGATATGCAGGATCAAAGGAGCACTTTTGAGGTGGGGTAAGGCCTTAAATGTTGAAATGATAATTGAAGTCCGTACGCTGGCCTACTTGATAACAAAACTTAACAGAAATGGCGAAGCAACTTAGGTGATTCATTCTGTACAATTATTCTGCTCAAATACGTAAATTGACCAAGTTGGTAGAGCTTTGTTCCGCATCGCAACATCATTAATATTGCTTCGCTCTTAATTAAACTTCGTCTTGCCCTAAAGCAGTAACCTAAGTCTTTATTTTGGCACTAATTAAAGTTGACTTTGTTTTATACAAAATTATACTGGGTGGAGATTTCGAGATGGCATATTTTCGAAACCTATGTTGGATTATTCATGCTGAACAACTTTTACTGGGAACAACACTGAAAACTCAAAAATATTTTTTTACTTTTCATACATTATGATCGAGCAAGGTTGACATTTTGAAAGAAAAGTAATTTATTTTTTTTGAGAATTCACAATTGGTCCTGTAGTAAATGTTGTTCAGCATGAATAATCCAACATATGTTTCAAAAATATGCCATCTCGAAATCTCGACCCTGTATTTATTTGTAACTTGCTTCTGTCCCGTGGTTTTACCTGCCTTCCTAAGGAATCTTCTGTCTATGAGTATTTTCTATTTATGTGACAATTTTCATCCAAATCAGTTCATAGGAAAAACCGTAAAGTAGTAAATAATGGGCGCGAACATACCTAATGTCTGAATAAATAATAATAAAACTGTAGAACCAGCGTATACAGCGGGTCTATTTCCTAAGTTTGGTGGTAATCGTACTAATGTCATTTTGAAGTCTGATTAAGTTTTGGTGATCATCGTGGTATCACGTAACTGTCACACGACCACCAGTCAAACGATTACCACTAAAGACCACTGAATGAATGAAAACCCTATGTTTTTGACACATGATTATCATTTTTTGGTATCACGTAAGAAAAAAAAAAAAAAAAAACGAAAACGATTAAGTTTCGCTAATGTCAAATGAAGCCGGGGATTAATGTGCTCCCTTCTTCAGCTAAATTTATCATATTTTGTATAGTTTTTGCATTTTATTGTTATATTCTCATAGTGTTTGCGTAAATATTAAGTGCTGTTTCTTGGTTTTCGTATTTTTTTGTATATTTCATGTGTACTGAGCGTGAAATGGCGAGAGCGTATTTGCTGGGATTTGCGGAGGATAAACGCTTAAAGTCAAGAGGAAGGATAGAGTGGAGGATGCAGAGGGACTTAAGCAGGCCCATGCTGCTACCGGAGACTCCGTTCTCAGATAATTTCATCCTTTGAAACGTATAAAACCTATAGGTATAACCTTGTTCCGAAACTATTATTACCTACTTACCCTTTTAAAGCTCTAACAACAGTACCTACTCAAAGTTATTTCACTAGATATTGCCACTTATAAGGCCAATATCACAATGCTTTGCAAGAACTTGATCACGCTTATGGCATCCACAAAAAGAGTTACTGCTGTGCCTCCAGAAATCAGGAACCTTACAACACATTAAAACAAACATAGAATTTAGAATCAAGGCTTTTTAATATATAAGCCACCTTCTCAATGATGTACAAATGACATGCCTACTTCTATTAAATGAGCTGGGTGATATACTTAACTACCTAACTTAAAAGTTTCTAACAAGCACTTGTCTTACAGATACTGGCAGCATTCTATGTGAGCGGAGCGGCAGTTATCTAGGCAATATAGGGAAAACAGCTCTCTTAACCTATCACAGACCGACGGATTGTCTGATGGCAGTCACAAATTTGCTAAATCGCCTCACATCTTGAGAAAATATGTACAAAATATTTTTTCTAAGAACTCACTCAGATTGAGATAAAATTTCAAAGAGGTAAGTAAGGTTATTTTTATAACTTTCAGTTTATTCTGATAAGGTTTACACTTTCAACAAAATAAGAACATTATGAATGTAATTCACAAACTCAAACCAAAAGGTTAGGTAATAATGTTGTTTTAGATTCATAGCGAAATTTGCATTTCCTGGGGTTTTAGGGTGCATTGATGGTACATATGCTATCATTCACCCGAAGGACAATAAGGAAGTATACTTCAACTGGAAGTATAACCACTCCCTAAATGTCATGGTGGTTTGTTATTCTAAAACATTGTGAGTTATTTTATTTAATATGCTTATAAAATTTGGCTATTTGTTTTGCAGATTTGTGATCCAGATTTACGAATTTTACTTGCGAGGCATGACACACATTTGGAACTGCAGCCCTGTGAAAGAACACATGTTGCATCAAGAAATGCAGTTTTATGTATAAGTACTATTTTAATTAGTTGTATAGAGAATAGGTGTACCTATGTATAAGATGATATATTAGTTTTATATTGAATAGCTTTAAGTAGTAGTTATTGTATTGAATTAGTTTGTGAATAAGATTTAGTTTTCTGTATATCTATAATTTTTATATAGAATAGGATTATGTATAGGCATTGTATTAATTTAGTTTTATATGGAATATGTTTTGATAGATACCTTAGTTTTATATAGAATAGGGTTATGTATAGAAATAATATTCATTTAGTAGAATAAGAATTGTTCATATATATTTATTGTATTAAATTAATGATAGAATAGGTTTAATTATTCATATATTAATATTTTCACATAATCTGTAACAATTTTAGTAGATTGCCATTTTATATACATGTTTACTGTCATAATTTGTATCAGTAATTTAAGAGATTCATTTATTTGTTATTGTATGTACACTTTATAGTATTAGAATTGTGATTTGTAGTAAATAAGTCGTCTTTATTATTTAACCTATTTAAGGTAGGTTATTTACTATTGTCACAGAATATTCAATAGTAGCTATAGTATATACACTAGATTGATTATTAGTAATTTCTGCATTTACTTAACATTATAAATGTGAAAGGAAGTTTGTTTGTCACCTCTTGAACCTTGTTAAATATGTATATGATATTGTATACCTGGAATTTATCAAGTAGTAATTTGAGTCACACCTTTTACAGTAAATAAAAAGCACAATAAACAATCATTTATTAAATTAAAACTATTTGTTACACATGAAAAATTATAAAATAATATTTGGTAGTTTCTTTCCGATAATCTTCTCAGCAAAAACAACCTTCCGAAATAGTGGTACAGTTTATTAATATGCCTGATATAACTTATTTGATTAAAAATCTATTTTAAATAAGAATTGTATTATTTTTTATTAATTGGTGCAATATAATTATATAGAGATAATAACAAATACCATTATCAGTTCCCTATGTAGGCATTAAAATTCATTTATTATGATTAAGCACTAAGAAGGCACTCCAAAATGACGAACAATGATTTGAATCGATTTTGGACTATGGCAGACATGGTGGCCATGGCTGTTGCCAAACTCTTCACTGCATCTGAAAGTCTCTTCTCTGCAGCCACCCTGTGCTCCTCAATCTGCAGTGCTCTGGCAGTGGGCCCACTGCAATGGGCGAAGGTGGCAGCTTCTTTGGAAGTGGCTGTATTGTCCTCAGTTGTAACCTGAAAGCAGTATTATATACCTTTTAACCAAAGCCTTCCTCCTCATTAATATTGAGTATATGACAGATAATATTTAATTACAAGAAATATCATCCTAGTCCTATAAAATGTGAATATAATTATATACCCTATTCCAAAAATCAAGATACATAACATTGTCACTTTTTGTAGGTAGCTTTACAAGACATGCCCTATAAATACAATAATAAGTTAGTGCGCTAAGTATAAGGCAGAGCATAATGAAAATCATAAGAGTAAACATACATTCAGAAAACAAATGACAAGATAGGTACTTAAATAACCTTATGAATTACTTACATCGTCACTTATCCGGGGTTTTGATGTCACCAATCCCAACAGCGTTAAGCTGGGATATGAAGGCGGCCGTAGCTTGTGGATCTGCCGAGCTTGTGGCCCAGAGACGACAAATTTTATTCGCCGGCATTCTAGAATTTTAATACGATATAATCATTGGACACATCGTCACGTGTCCAACTTTAGGTGGACAGAGATAATGTAGCCTTAGGGCGAGGCAAAGACTACAGTATATACTGGGGCGAGGTGCTTAGGGCCCTTATGGTGTAATATACTCTTGTATACTCTGAAAGATTTTAGTCCAGCAAGAAGGTATAGGTACTTTAAAGTAGCTAGTTTAAAGGAGTGATTATATTTTTGTGGTCTACTTTCTTGTATTTTGATCACAAACTTTAACTTTTATCGTTTGTTTTGTTATTATACGACGTTTTAGGTTAAGTACGAGTGTTGCCAGACTCATCTTACTAATTTTCAGCCAAAACATTTTCTAGATATAATTTCTTTTACTTTTAATTGAGCTACTTATGCCAATTTAGATCTAATGCATACTTTTACACTTAAATAATTGAAATAATACATATCTGTTATGAAAACAATGTGTAATCCAATAAGATAAAGTAGCTACTAAAAAATATCATCGGACTTTTATAACGTTCTAGTAACACTGCTTTGCGCGTTCGGTTTTTTCATTTTATTCCTTTATTTTTATGATTCACAAAGAACGCTCTAGGAAGCAAATAACAAACGGTAAATATGTTTTAACTTGACAACAATTGGAACCCTAATTTAATATAAATTAATAATTGCATTTAAAGTAACTTTAAAAATGTATCAACGCGTGGCTAAGTTGAATAAACGAAACTCTATTATCATTCACTCACGACCACCATTAAGTGTGTACTTTTTACAAAATAGCATTTTGGTGGTAATGAAACCACCGGATGATTATCGATAATCTTCTTCAAAACGTACGCACCAATTTTAGGAAATAGACCCGCTGGGTGGAGATTTCGAGATGGCATATATTCGAAACCTATGTTGGGTTAGTCATGCTGAACATCTTTTACTATGGGAACAATAGCTTATATGGGAATAATATAAATACCTTGCTCGATCATAATGTATGAAAAGTAAAAAAAGTTTTTTTGGGTATTCTGTGTTGGTCCCATAGTAAAAGTTGTTCAGCATGTCTAACCAAGGATAGGTTTCGAAAATATGACATCTCGACATCTCTACCTGTTTGTTATACTCATATAATAAAGCTGAAGGGTTATTATGTTTGATTTTATGTTTGCTTAGGGCAACATAGGCTTAGACTACCTTTGTTTTATCGAAATCGGCAGACAGGGAAAAAGTCACGGGTTAAAATAATTTACATACTTATAGAATTAAATGGAAATAATTGTATTTATTTGGCATGTAAGTATTAAAGATAGTAACATACTATAGTACAGAAACTACTGGTATCGGATATAAAATTGTATCCTTCAATCTAAAAGGATTGTAGTGTGTAGACGATGCACCACGGCGCTTCCCCCGAGTCGACATCGTAACAGAAACAAAGGCACGAAATTTATATTTTAGCTAAATGTAACTAATTGACTTTAACTATTCGCAAGTTTCTAATATTCATGTTGTTATTGCTGATACAATAAAATAAGAGAATAATCATCAATACCTCGTAAAAAGTAAAATAGCAAGTAAACATTTTCAGAGCTTTATAGAAGAATAGTCTGTGTGTGTAGCGCAATATTACAAGTGAACACGTATATCCAAGCTAAGTGCTTTAGGAAAAACTCGATGTCGCATGAGTAAAAAGAAAATACAAAACACAATAGCAAGTTTACCCTGAAGTTGACAGGGACTGACTGCCTGTCGCGGTAGAGCCCGCCTAGCTTCCTAGTTCCTCGTAAGCGACATAAGTTCAATGCTTCTTTTATACACTTAGGCAATACAATCGATTTTTCCCGTCTACCAATTGCTTGAATGATTCATACTTATATCGTCTACATTTAGTGTTTGCATAAAATAATGATAAATACTCACAGAAGGCAATATTTCTTGTACAGTTAAATGTTGCAGGGATGAAAATCCAATAATGATTCACGTACCCGCTTTTCACAATGTACAGGCCACAGTCAATATATTTTTTGCTGGCTACCTACGAACGTTACGAGTGGATGTTACTAACTGCCGCCCAACAATCGTCGCATCATATTGTTAGCGACGAGAGCGACCAATAAGATTATGTGTAGTCGACACACAATTTTATGATTATTGAGAAACAGAAACACAAAACTTATGTTCTTAAATGTGGAAAGTGTTAATAAAATATACTGACTATATTATTTTCATATTAGTAATAGTTCTATAAATATGTATAAAAAACATGCGTCATTTATAAATAGGACAATCGGCATGTTATGTAAACAGTATACATTATGTGATGGAATAGAACATTCCCATAAAATTACTTTAAAAAATATTTTATTTATGAGGTTAGAAAACATTTTAATGTTTGTTTTCACAACAAATACAAGTAATAAACACGTTGTGCAAAACGCCCAGGTCGACACCCTTGCGGCCCGGTGGGCGGCAAATGGACTCTCGGGCGGGCAGCTCTATAAATATAACTTGTTAACGATAATAATACACTGCTCCATTTAATTATTGCCTGCTGAATTAGGGAAACCATAAAGTTTTCCTCGAGATCGTAAGACATTTGGGTAGAATTCACATTGTTTACTTTTCTTCGTTTCGTAACAAAAATGCTATAAGGAAATGCGTCCATGTTTAGCTTGCTATGCATAACAATAACCTTTTCTCCCTTCTTGTGAAATGGGCGAAAGATACATAGAATTGATAATACTTGTTTTTGGACCAAAGTTGGGTGAAAGAATTTATAGATGTCTTCATCGTTTCTGTAATCCAATCCAAATCCCCATAATTCTCCTCAGAAATATTTATTTATTATTTAGAGAACTATGCATACTAAACTGTACATGATATAAAGAAGTAAGAACTAAGTCATTAATTCTAACTCCTGATTTGGTGTTCACTGATCCTGGTTTAACTTGATATTGCTCCCAAAAGTTTCTACAATTTGTGCAAAGGGTTCAGAAAATTATTTTGATGTGTGTATTCGACAATACTTTACATACATTTGCATAAACTTACATGTACATAAACAACAATGAGGCAATAATGAACGGCTCCACGCGACTGTAGCGCTCTGAATTTTAAATTACTCTTTGCACAGGCGAATTCGCTGAGCCAGCCTGTAAACAGCAGGCTACGTCGATGATTGCGCAATGTATGTACCAATCTACTTATCTATAAACATTATTCTTAGGAAGACGTGTTCTTACCTTTAATGAAGGAAACAAACACAATTTTATTTTAAAAAATCTATGTGTATCGTAGGATAGAGAAAACGAAAAGTAAATTAGCTAACATTTTGAGCGGCATAAATCATGCACAGTATTGCCGCTTTACCCAGGAACGAGGATATTTATTAATATTGATGGAATATCTTTAGGAGACTTCTCAAGTTGTGCATTTGAACACTGAATGCAACCAGAATCTTTAAATATTAAATCAGTTGCGATTTGTATGAAACTCAGCCCTGTATCTACCCAAATAGAGTCGTTTCCAGAAATTCTATGAAGGTTTAATGAAAAGAAAGTTTTCGCTTAACTCCGCAGACGATTGTATTGTTGCTAGATGTTTTGAAGGAATTCGAACCTTGTTTACGTGAAGAAATTTAATCTGAAGTAGTCCGTAATATTTACTACATGGAATATTTTTATGATGAATCCAAAGTCAACATGAAACTATTAATTTTCAGTACGGTACCGGACGGGAACTTACAGCCAACATTAAGCTTGGAAACAATTGCTCTGTTCGATCGGGAAATCAACAGAGTATGCAATAACAATTCAAATTCCATTTCCTCGTGAACATATTTCCACAGAATTGATTCAGCAGCTCAGCATATCCGCATATTGTACTACTGTATACGAAAATGAATACATCGATGCATTCCAAAACTAACTGGAGTGTTACAGGTGTCTTTTTTATAAAAGCCTTTAATAAACTAACTTGGCTGTAGCCATAATAAAAAGGTGAGGCGGGGATAGAATTTACTTGCTCCGTGAATTCCATTCGCACAAACATAATTTCAGTAGCTCTGATAATTTTTATGAAAATCGTTTCGTTGCCTTGAAGTTCGAAGAAGAACTTAGAGGAGAAATTTACAAAACATTATTTGTGAGACGATACAAGAATCTGTCAGTCAGATGGTAGATGCGTTGAGATATTTCTTTGGGTTTCCTGTTGGGTGGCAGGCAGCGGAAGTACGACGGAGCCTACTTTCGCGCCTGTCGCGTTGATGAGGCTATTGCCGAGGGCGGGCTGAAATGACCTTTAGCAGCACGAAATCACATTCGCATAGTATTATATTATATGTAGGTATAAGTAGGATTCGAATAAATGTAGGTAATTCGGCATTCTTATCATGTTCTTATTACAAAATATTTACAATGTTCCCAAATTCGATCTGCCACAACATGTTAGGCAACAAACAGTGACCAAAATCCGGCTTCTGAAATGTAGAGAAGCTACTGATTGCAACTGCCGTATTATAGGCTGTCTTTATCAATGACCAATAATTTGAACAATGCTCAGAGCCAGACACGAAGCATTTGCTGGGCGATATTGCGGTTAGCCACTGTTCCATCGACTCGACAAGCCAACATTACCAACTGGGACATCAAAATTAAATTACAATTTTGATGCCTTTTTTGCATTATTATAATTTGATCATTAACAAAAATGTGTAACCTAATCTATGTATGATTATTATAAAATGGCTATTAGGTATAATATGCTTAGTCACGATTTATCTTTTCCACCAATAATAATATTACAAACATTGATTACAAAGTGATTTTTTACCATCCAATATTTTCCATCAAACCCATCGCATCCGATATTTTGATTGAAAATCTGTCGATGTCAGCCCACTCGTGAACGAAGCAGACAACAATTCAGTTTGAATTAATAATTGATTTCTAAGCTTTTCATCAAAACACCTTGTTTTGTAGCAAATAGTGATCTCTCGTAGACATTGCTACGAGTGTTACGGAAGGAGCTCGCTCTCCCTCATGGTTAAAATCTATTATTACAAAGCCAGCGCGCTGTCTGTCAGTTTGTAATCAAATAATTCTCGTTCATCCTTTAATTTATAATATCGTTCTTCACGTCACATCCACAGTGGTTGTTGTCACAAGTTCGTTTGCTATAGGAAATTGATATTCAACACAAAAAACTCATCTAATAGGCATTTTCAATATTCTAGTTGAAATTTGTGAAATGAAGTATCAGAGTGGAGGGCGCATCGCAGGGACCTAGAGAAATTTTAATTAGCGCTAATGGAACGCGCGCTCACCTGAAACTAGTTTGCGGCGTGCACATGCCGTGCCTAGCATGCAATGCTAAATAGCAATTAATGTTATTATAATTTAATAAAAACTAGCGCGCTAATTCAGGATAGAACACTTAGGTTGTCAACTCCTACTATTCATAAATATCAAACACTAGGTGAAACATCAAGTAATCTATGTAATTATTGCAATGTCATCCAACGGGAATGTCCCTTCCGAAGTTACAATTGTATTTGGAACCGACAGTGGCAGTATTCGAATTGCAGCGAATTCTAACCAATGTCACACTTAGTCTAGTTGTACTATGCTAGATGGTTCACAGAGTAATCAGACTGAGCGAGGTTAGTTACCCCGACTCTGATAGGCAACCGGCAATGAATGCCTGAGTGGCGCATACTGCATATGGGATCCATTCAGGCTCGGCGTTCAATGCTGGTCAGTAAACAAGACGCTTTCATCGCATACGTGTCACCTGGTACCCCAGTGCGCACTCGCGGCTCTCACCAATACATCTGCATATCAATTTAAAACGTACCTACTGACATAGGTACATGCAGTACTAATAAAACTTTAAAGCAATTTGTTACAAGCATTCATACTCATCAAAATTGTATCCCTGAAATGAGATTTCCCGGTAGAGCTCAGAGATCATTATACATGTATTTAGTTACTAAGCTACGCAGTTCGTCACTTTATAATTTATCGCGCGTCATGGCATATTCAATGGGTCGAAAAGACACTTGGGTACTCGCAGATAGACAGCCGCCACCTTCCCACCTCACCGATGACAGAGACAAGTTCCTTGTTTGGACGACAGCTGTTATTCACCCAGATGCGATAGGGGATCAATAACATAAAATGGTTAACTGTCTTGTGTTACAAATGATACATAATGCTACGATAATTATTAACTTAAATAAACTTTCATATTCTAAATTTGCACGAAGAAACGTTTGATAATTTTTTGCCTCAGTTAGATGACAGACAATTACACGAACAATGGTAGAGAGGATGCCCAGCATAAAATATTTAAGTGTTATAACAACCAACCGTAAATGGTATATCACTATCAATACAAAGAATCTGCTCAGCATTATAGATCGGTGAAACGGCGAGCACGTGAAATTCTATTAATTGAACTTGTGGTTGACTTCGGTTCAAACTTCTACTTGATAGGTGTCCCGCCAAGTTTGTTCCGTGAACCGTGCCGTGACTGTTTCAGATATGCTTTGAATATTCAATATATTGGTGCAGATGTGCAAGTTACATATTTTCCCTGAACATTTTATATACAAAATATTCAGATGCGCTTGATAGCACATACTCGTACAACCTTATTACATTCCATTTTTGAAAATAAAACCTGCATGTACCTATAGGTATATGCACAGAGAAAAGAAATATAATAGAGACGCTATGCTAGCGGAGCCCGCGCGCCACACATGACATCAAATGGGCATATATCAACCAAAACACGCGTCAACGCTTCGTAGTATCCGCCATACTTAGCAGAGGTGCGTAGCTCCGCGAAAAATATTAATTATGTCGTGATGCGCTATTATTTCCTGTAGGAAACGAAGTGAGGAGTCGGAGTGTAACTCAAGGAGGGATTTCCTTTCATCGATGAGTCTACAAACCTTTATTTAATTGTGATATTTATAAAAATGTATTCGAGATTATGATAATTTTAGGTGTAAACGATAAACTCTGATACTACTGCAAAATTATACATTGAAGGCAATGTACTCACTTTATTTGTACGCAAGGTAGCGAGCGCAACTCCGCACGTAATGTATTGCGTTCTTTCACATTCGTCGTGAGTCGTGACCTGTCGTGACCCCAAAACACGTGCATCGATAGTTTTGTTCGATCAATATCGATAAAATTCATCTTTTTATCACTGATTTGATTAAGGCAATACTTGAAAGTTATATCAATATCCGCATTCATCTGTTAAAATTAAGCTTTCAAAACGAGAATTTCGAAACAAATAAATTTTATTTCAAGGGCAATAAACCGTGTAAAAATAACTTTTTTTTAATTTACTTCATCATGTTAAACGTTTTTTTTTACAATTCAGTATTCTTAGCACAATTATTCTTATCGAACGTGAATTTTCTTACGGAATTTCTAAAAATAATTAAATTTAGTATCGACGAAATTAAAATATCGATAATTTTATTGATATTTTATCGTTTACTTTCGCTGCATTAAGCGAATAGCAATAAGTGTTGCTACTCGGCGCCAGTCGACGCAGCTATTACGCAATTATCAACATTATGTCTAATGCGTTTGAGTTCAAAATTGCGTTCCATGAAAATAACGCCATCTAGTGCCGAGTGGCAGAACTTTTTCGTCGATTGAATCTAGTTAGTTTGTAGATTACAAAACGACGTAAATACTTTGTACGCTATAGAAAAATAAATATTATGTTAACGAAAAAAGGTATATTTTCATATGTATGACCTGTGTGATTAAAGCTATTTTTGAGTAAAATAGAAACGACCAATCAAAAGGATTGTTTATTTGTAGTACAATATATGATTTAACATTTATTTGTGTGAGTTTGGCGACGCTGGTTCCGATACAAATTCTAACGCATCGCCCTTCCAGTGTATTCTCTTTTCCGTGGGTATATGCATGACCTGTAGGTCGCTAGTCTACATCTTAGTGGTAAAGCGTAGCATAGAGTGGTATACTATAGACGTCAGTAACATAGGCAGGCTTGTTGCGAATGAATTCACGTCAGCGAGCAAACGTACCAAGGGTGTGCAATTATTTCTCTTCCGTACACAGCTTCTAAAGGCTTTTACGAGCGCTCGAGTTTAAAACATAAGCCTTGCCTTGTTGCGGCTTGCGTGTACACCTGGGTCGGTCGACCTGACACAATACGTTCAATAATTAAGTCAAGATAGTAAATAATATATAATGTAACATTTTTTTTCTACTGTTTCTAAAGTATTACCTATACTTTTAAAGTTGGCTAAAAATCATAAAAAGTATTCAAGTTGACATGTATAAACTTATTCATCAATCTATTTCGAATAAATGCGACAGAGAATTATCTGCATAGAATCTGTTATGTAATGTTTACCTGTGTTGCTGAAATATCTTGTGCCACTATAGCACACTGGGAACGATTCGAAAATATTCTATTGAAAAGAAACGGGTTACAGCATCTGCACTTGTTCTGATCTACTACCACCAAATTAACCAAAGGCTACTCACGTCTGAAGACCAAGGTTTACCAGCTTCACTCGACGAGCTCCACAACCCACGTAGCCAAATCCTGGCTGCAGGGTTAGCTTAAATTCAGCAATCCTTGCACGTATAATAGTTTATAACACGTATTCACACACATAGATACAGTTCAATATTAATTTTATATAGTTTTCAGCGTTTCATAAGCTTATTTGATAATTTATTTACGACAACACACGCGGTAACGCTCGCTCCTTAACGTTCTAGCAGCATTTCGTCTATGGCGGAGGAAAAGATGGCTTCCACCGCGTTCAGGCTTCCCATTGGTTCGCGCGTGTGAGCATCAAAATTGAAGCTCAGCGATTGGTTAGTTTAAAAGTAATGTCACAGGACAAAAGTGCTTTATTGATGCAAACCTATGAAAATATGGTTACGAAACATCCCGCCCACCAAAATACAACCAAGGTATTTTATAAAACTTATATCCCTAACTGATGTAGAAAGCATACGAACTAAAAATAAACATTAATTAAAATAGAATTAAATTTGAACTAGTTTATTTTATTAAAGTAGAACGTACTAATCGGTTTGGTTAGGTAAAGGGCAGAGTTTGACTAAAGGTCTCGTAAGGCGAGAACCTTCAACTGTACGAATAGTTGCAATGCGCACAATACCATCGGGACTCGTATGCAGTTCCTCAACCCTCGCTAAGGGCCAATATAAGGGAAGATTGTTATCAGTTTTTAGAATTACGATCGATCCCACACTCAATGGTCTCGAATGCTTAGTCCATTTTGCCCGCTGAGTTAGAGACTGAAGATATTCATACTTCCAACGGTTCCAGAAGTCCTGCTGGAAACGTTGAATAAGCTGCCACCTACCCAAGCGATTTATGTTTAGAGCGGTGACGTCTTCATCTGGTACGGATGTTAGTGGTTCAAGTGTAAGAAAGTGACCCGGGGTAAGAACATTGAAATCGTTAGGGTCTGAACTTAGAGGACAAAGTGGCCGCGAGTTTAACATCGACTCTATTTGCACGAATAGAGTGGTGAGTTCTTCAAAGGTAAGTGCTTGACTTCCAATGATACGATAGAGGTGAGTTTTGACTGCTTTTATCTGAATTTCCCACACTCCACCGAAGTGGGGACTAGAAGGAGGGTTGAACCGAAATTCTATTTGTTCCCCATGAGCTGCGGTGTGCATCAGTTGATTAAGGTTGTTATTAGCACCTACGTAATTCATCCCGCAATCAGAATGAATGATGCTGACCCTACCGCGGCGACCAACGAATCGGCGAAGAGCAGCGATAAAAGCATCGGAAGAAAGGTCAGTCACGGCCTCAAGGTGTAATGCCTTAGTGGTGAGACATACAAAAAGACAAAGGTAAGCTTTACCTGTTTTTGCACCCCTGTATCGCCCGAACTTAAGTTTAAACGGACCGCCGTAGTCTGTGCCAACGACGGAGAAAGGTTTGACCTGATTAACGCGGACGGCGGGTAAATCACTCATGTATGGTTCTAAAGGAGTAGGATTCAATTTGTAACATGACGTACATTTTGACAAACAGTGGCGGATAGCACGTTTCGGAGAAAGAATCCAAAACTGCTGTGACAAAAGATACTGCATCGTATTGACTCCAGGATGACAATTTTCACGATGGAAAGCTACGATGAGAAGGTCAGTTAAGCGAGATTCACGAGGAAGGAGGGCGGGGTGTTTATGTTCGAACTCAAGTCCAGACCGGGCCAAACGGCCGCCCACCCTGAGAACCCCCTGAGTGTCAACGAAAGGGTTCAACTTACGCATCTGTTTAGAAAGTAAAGTGCCTTCTGTCAATTGTCGAATTTCGTGGACGAAATAATGCGATTGAACATGTTTAACGATTATCATTAACGAATTATGTAATTCCACACAAGTAAGACAAGAAAATGTACTTGGAGTACGATTTGAACGAATAAAAGTGATGAATTTTAACCACCAACAAATAATACGTTGAATTTTACGTATTGATGAGTAACGTTCAAGAAGCATATCTATGAACAATGGGTGGTCATCATGGGTGAACAAAATACGCGGAAGCTTCTCTTCAGTATGTAATATTTCCTCATCAGGACCATTGTCATGACGAGGCCAGTGTTCAGGCGTAGAAGACAGCCAAGTGGGCCCCGCCCACCATAGGCTGTTGTTGACAAGATCGAATGGAAGCTGGCCACGGGAGGCAACATCCGCTGGATTTTGTTCAGAAATTACGTGGCTCCAGCGAGCGTTTGGTATTGTATCATGAATATGCCCTACACGGTTCGCAATGAAAGTTTTCCATCGAGCAGGATGAGATCCAATCCACGCGAGCACGACTGTTGAATCAGACCAAGCGAAGACATCAGTACATGTCAGGCGCGGTAAATATACGTCTTTTACAAATTTTAATAGATCGGCGACGAGTACTGCTGCACAAAGCTCGAGACGAGGAAGAGAAGTCGATTTAGTTGGAGCGACACGAGCTTTGGAGCAGACGAAAAATACCTGAACTTTACCATCCACATCAACCATTCGTAAGTATATGACAGCTCCATATCCGGTTTCCGAACTATCTGAAAAGCCGTGTAATTCACAAATTTCAATCTTATTTACAGTTAAACGACGAGAGATCTTGAGCGATTCAAGAAGAGGCAGCTGTTCGAGATAACGATTCCAAAAGTTAACCACGTCTAAGGGTGGGTCCTCATCCCAGCCGATCTTGAGAATCCATAACTTTTGAACCAGAACTTTAGCGATCAAGGTCAAGGGTGAAAGAAACCCGAGTGGGTCGAAAATGCGGGCTAACTCGCTAAGAATATTACGCTTGGAGCATTTTTTTACCTGTGGAGTCACGGAGAAACAAAAGGAATCAGAATGAGGATCCCATTTTAACCCCAGGACTTTGAGAACTTGATTGTCCTCAACGTCAAGGGAAACAGGAGCAGTGAGACAGTGTTCCAGTGGTAAGTCAGCTAAGAGTTCTGGAACATTACTTGCCCATTTTCTAAGTTCAAAATGACCTTCTTTAAGCAGTTCAATGACCTCTGATTTAGCTAGCTCAGCTTCGCCAATGCTTTGAAAACCGGTTGCTATATCGTCAATATAGATATCCGAAGACAAGATCTTTTGTCCAAGAGGGCGGCCGCCCCCTTCGTCGGAAACCAGCTGTTGAATGGTACGGCACGCGAGGAATGGAGCGGAGGACATGCCGTACGTGACGGTATTTAGCCGGTATTCACGAATTTCCTGATTAGGATCGAACCTCCAAAATATACGTTGGAATTCACGGTCTGCCTCCTCCACTAAGATTTGTCTATACATCTGTCGCATATCGGCTGTGAAAACTACGGGATGAATTCTAAAATTCAATAGAATTTCGACAATGTTCGTTTGTAGCTTGGGTCCGATAAGAAGAGTATCATTAAGTGAAACCCCTCTTGTGTCTTTAGCAGAAGCGTTGAAAACCACGCGTAATTTTGTCGTGGCACTCGCAGGACGTAGGATACAGTGGTGAGGAATATAATTCCTGCCCGATCCGAGCTCCTCAACTGGAACGGGACTCATATGACCGCTGTCCATATAATCCTTCATAAAGTCACTGTATTGTTTATAAATTTCCGGATCCTTTATAAGTTTTCGTTCGATTGAGTGAAAGCAACGTAAAGCGATATCACGGGATCCGAGAAATGATAGATTCTCCCCTTTATCCTTGAAGGGCAAAGAAACAATATACCGACCGGTGGGATCCCTCGAGTGCGAGTTAACAAAAATCTCCTCACATTTTTGTTCCTCTAGAGTGAAACGCGGGGGTTGAGACGACTCGAACGGATCTAATTCCCATAACTTTTTTATTTCGTCATGGGAAACATCGCTTTGACTGACGAAAAACGATTGGATCTCCTCCTTACCACAACCAATACTTCCTATTAACAGCCAGCCGAAAACGGAGTTGAGTGCTGAAGGTTGCTTTAGCCCTCCACATACACTACCTGGGAGAAGGAGTGAGGCGAAGACTTCAGCACCTAGAAGGAGATCTATGGGACCTGGTTTGTTACAGTCGGGATCAGCCAATTCCAAATTCTGTATGTGATGCCATGAAGACTTGTCAAAGCAAATAGATGGCATCTTTCCACAAATACTTTGTAACGTAAACGCATCGATATTAAAAAGGGTCCGTTGATTTGCACCAATCTCTAACTCAACCCGGCCAGACACAGAAGCCGAAGACTGACCTAAGCCACATATACGACGGGACGCAAACGCACGGTTAAGACCGAGACGTCTGACAGCATGATCGGTGATAAAATTGCCTTGACTGCCTGAATCAATGACGGCTCGTAAAGTTTGAAAATTGCCTGAAGAATCACGAACTTGCACATTAGCAGTAGATAACAAAACAATTGAACAATGACCGAGACCAGTGAACGATTGGATCTGGTTATCAGAAACGGATAGAGTAGAAGTAGCCGAAGTGTCATCATGAAGAAGTGTATGGTGACGTTGACGACATTTTTGACATCTAAAAATCGACTTACAGTCCTTGACGCTATGATTTGGTCGCAGACAATTGAAACACCACTTATTGGACTGAGCGAATTCAATTCGCTCAGCAATGGAGGACTGTGCAAAACTTTTACAGAAATTAATTGAATGATTTTCTAAACAAAATGAACATTTTACAATTAATGGTAGGGGGGTGGCTGCTTTCGAAGAGCAGGGTGGTTCGATTTTATCACGTTGAGCTAGCTTTGGATTAGTGTCGGAAAGAAACGCCGAAGACTTTTTGTTTGAGTAGTTTGACGAAGGACTCTTCTCCTGAGTACGCCCCTGTTCCGGATTATTCGTAGATGAAAAATGTGTGTCTCGAACCAACGCTTCACACCTTGAAGTTAAAAATGAGTTCAACGCCTTGTAACTGGGTAACTCGGTAGACGTGTGGTCTTGCTCAAAGGCAGTACGAGTTTTGGTATCGAGTTTTGATAATATTAAATAACAGAGCACGAAGTCCCACTGATCAATGGGCAAGTTGAGACTTTTCAAAATATTCAAGTTCTCACTCAAAAGATCTAAAGCGCGGCGAAATTCGAGAGGCGAGTTCGTTTTGATATGAATATTCAATAACTCTTTCCAGCACGTGAATGCTAGCTCGCGCTTGTCGCGGTATCGCGCTGTCAATGTTTCGTAGGCTTCACTGTAGAATTTTCCTTGTACTGGGTACGAACGAATTACACCGGAAGCGTCTCCGCTTAGGCTTGAAACGAGATAGTGCATACGCTCAGTATCCGACAATGAGTTATTGTTATGAATCAATGAGTTAAAAATGTCATAGAACTCAGGCCATGACTTTATTTTACCTGAAAACTTAGGTATGTCAATTTTAGGTAATTTCACATTGGGAGCATAAGGCCGATCTAGGGCGGATTCTAATGATGAATTCGATTGATTAACGACGGACGGGACCAACCCTTTAGATAATATAACGACCTTAAAATAAGTATCGTCGAACTGACTGCGAATGAGGTCCTCCTGCTCCTCCGACATGGAGTCATCGAGAACGCAGAGAATATCTTCATGAGAATCCTCAAAGCTGTCTTTTAACTTTGGCACCGTAGAAAAATGCGCAAGGAATGCATCTAACTGAGAAGCATCAGACTTCGCTGACTCGGCGACTTCTAACACCTTTTTCATACGGTTCAGTGCTAGGGTACGCTTACGACGCAACGCAGGTAAGTCCAGAATTGATGGTCCATCATTATACGCTTTTGATTTGGGTAACCGCTTCCCATCTGTTTTAGAACCTTTTCGCACAGGGAATGACATATTTAATTTAATTGATAAATTAAAGGGAAAAAACTCTAAGCACCTGCAACGTTTACGGTTGCGAAATGGTACTATACAAACCCACGAATAAATAAATTATAGCGCGAGTGGAAATATTATGTTGCTCACACAAATATCTATCTAAGTTTATGATTTATTACCGACATAGGTACGTATTATCCTAGAACGTGAGAATAACAACGATAGACGTCCTAGGTTCACGATGGTACCTATATTAGCGAAAGGGGCAGTTCCGAGTGAGAGGATTAATTACATTACTTACGAATGTTACAACAACATACTAACGTACGAAAGTCACACAAAAAACACCCAAATCATAAATACAAATAAGAATGTAGGTAGGTAAAATGCCGGCATAAAAACCAACACAACAGTATTGAGTTCTTCAGAGTATAGAATGAGTTTTATTTAACGCATTAACGAAGTGAAGAACCGCGATTGTGGACCTTATAGGTAACAGCATAAAGTAATGAACGTGATATACTTGATTACATACAGTTTGACATGTACTCGTATGCATCAAACGGAAGGTTCGTACTGCAACTATTATACGACTAAATTGAAGTAGTATGTGAATCTTGTGAACACAGCCGATTTCTATGTGTGATCGAATTCAGTTGAATGACACTACTTAATTTTACAAGACCAAACGATTTTGGATATTAAGATAGACTTCAAGAAATTATAATATGACACATTAAAAAACTATGTTCGTATGCTTTGAAGTGGAAAACCAATTTGTTTTTTTTTTTTTTTAATACTTTATTGTTGTGGTGGGTAGGAACGAAGTTGACTCGAATAGAATTTTTAATGCAAAATTATGATATTTTTTATTACTTTCGGCACCAGAGGAGATTTATTAGACTGAATTTAAGTAAAAGGAAGTGGTCCGTTCCTGGATTAGTGACTTTAAGACTCTAATTCCCTGGTTTCGGCACCAAAAAATGTGCCACTATAGCACACTGGGAACGATTCGAAAATATTCTATTGAAAAGAAACGGGTTACAGCATCTGCACTTGTTCTGATCTACTACCACCAAATTAACCAAAGGCTACTCACGTCTGAAGACCAAGGTTTACCAGCTTCACTCGACGAGCTCCACAACCCACGTAGCCAAATCCTGGCTGCAGGGTTAGCTTAAATTCAGCAATCCTTGCACGTATAATAGTTTATAACACGTATTCACACACATAGATACAGTTCAATATTAATTTTATATAGTTTTCAGCGTTTCATAAGCTTATTTGATAATTTATTTACGACAACACACGCGGTAACGCTCGCTCCTTAACGTTCTAGCAGCATTTCGTCTATGGCGGAGGAAAAGATGGCTTCCACCGCGTTCAGGCTTCCCATTGGTTCGCGCGTGTGAGCATCAAAATTGAAGCTCAGCGATTGGTTAGTTTAAAAGTAATGTCACAGGACAAAAGTGCTTTATTGATGCAAACCTATGAAAATATGGTTACGAAACATATCTATTATATTGTTATCTCTATATTAGTAGCAGTAGCATTTCTGTTTTTGTTGGACATATTGAGTAGATGTCAACCTTAAACTTATTACAGACAGTTTATTTTCTAGCGATATGGAAAAAAAAAACAAAATTGAATCCATACTCAAAAACTGTCTAAATATAATTTCGTTTTACGAACGTGGTTAAGTCCACGGTTCCATCCAGTTACATTTCAATCTTATCATCCAGATAAAACTACAAACATTATTGAGCTTTGTGACACTGTGCAGTGCCGTGCTTCTCAGTTTTATGTCTTACCTATATCTCTTCTACATAGTTGTTAAAGTAGGTAATCTGATTTCCATGTCTAAACAAAGAAACTGACTGTTTCTTTTAAATCTATAGATCTAGATTTCATACGTTGCAAACGTCCAAAATCCAAATGTACGCTTATTTCTTATCCTAAAACAGACATATCAGCCGAATCAGAAACTCCAGCCGGAGTGTTCTTGCTATGAGTCGGTAACCAGTCTTTCGGCTGGTCAAGTCGAAAAAAGTACTCATTCTGATGCAGTTTGAGAGTGCAGTATTTGATACTTCCCGAACCATATAAAAATCTTCAAGATACTCACTAGCGCAACGGAGTTGTTGTTTTGCTGCAGCCACCTCAGTATAGCGCTGGCGGTGGTGAAGTCAGGGCGCGGCGGCGGCGGCACGGCGTGCTGCAGGGACGACGCCAGCTGCTGCGCCAGCTCGAGGGCCCGGGCGCGCGCCGCTCGGCCCGGCCCGCTTGTTGTCGTCCCGCTTGATCCATTACCGCCTGCCTCTGTAACATCAACCATTCCTCCTTCATCCTCTAAGACAACAATGTTAGATAAAATATTCACTATAACCGATACATAAACAACATTAATGAACAAAACCATTAAGTAAAGTGCTTAAAAGGAACATGAACATTAATCTTCAGACTCGCTTTGAATATTTCCATTGTGAAAAAACAGTTTCGGAAAAATTATGAAAGGCAATTTATTTAAAAGTAGCGCACCAGCTGCCTTCGAATTCAGAGAAAACCATAGACTACATGGATACTGTGTTCCACCTCGAACGAAATTATTCAAATGGGGCAATTGAATGTCATCGTTCTGTGAAGCATGAGTTCCGATGTTGGCAGAAGGAAGGAGGAAGTAGGATCTGAAAGTCTAGATATATAGCTAATGCCTTGTAAGGGTTGATCGAAAATAGATCACATGAAGAAATGCGGTGTCTCCGGCCGGAGTAAAAAAATTATTGAATTTTAAAAAGTGCTGGATGATTGCGTTTTGCCTTATAGCTCACTGTACATTGTGCAACTGCAACCCATACGGACATTGTAGACCTCATCATCACCTATGCCACAGGCATCACATTGCCAGGTCGGTTCGTTCCCTTTCCACTAACCTAAATGCCACTGGTACACACTTAGCATCGCGCGCGATTGATAGTTCGTATCATTAGATGCGAAAATTCACTGATTGCTGATACAAAATCAAGTAAATACGTCAAGCACGTACATGCTAGTCTACGTTCAATTGTTAATGAGGCACCCGTATCAATAGCAGGTGTTAATTTACGGAAATGAACACTGTTATATGATCTGAAATGCTTCGATGAACTATGAGGTCGCATGTTGCCCTTTTACATAGATACATATCTACATAATTTATGAGCTATAATTTAGACTCTTCGTTCATTATCCCGCACATAGTCTCCACGAACGAAACGACACAAATCTCTTCGAAATTACTCCACTCGCGCAAATTGCGCGGGGACCGAGTGAATTGCATCCGCCTAGGAACAATGACGCTTTTGCTTCGAGCACAAAAAGAAAGAAAAAAATCATCATTTCACCCTTCGTTATAAAAGTATCTACGAAATAGCAATATCTTCAAGCTATGTGATCTTATACACTAATACCAGCATAAACATTTTTAAAGGGGCTGTGTGTACTTGGCACCCGACTTTGGAAAATCGAACTTTTTATTTTGATGCTTATAGATTTTCGTATGTGGTTGATAGTAGTAAAAACAAATTAGTTTGTAGTAGCTCCCAAAAAAATGTCGGATTCCAAGTTTGGAGTGCTAGGTTTTTTCGAAGTCTATAAATATACATAGACGAGCAATATAAAAAAGCCACTAACATCATGAAATATTTCCGAAGCAAGATGGAATGTTGATTTTCACTTCAAGAAAGCTATCTTGCGTGATTTCAGAAATATTTAATGATAAGTTAGTGTTTTTTTTTATATTGCTCGAGTAAAATACCTAGGTAAAAATAAGTAACATGACATACGTTGTGGAATCTGTGAGTCCGCGTTATCAACGTCCCCAAACAACCTCTGGGTGCAGATGTCGAGCAGCCACCAGCGGGTGACGTGCTCGGGGAGGTGCCAACACCCCGGCATGGCGATCACGACACTACCATTTGGCGAAACATGTTTACACTATTATTGTTCTGACAAATTGCAGTTCATTTTGCTATTATAACGTCATTCAATTGCACTTTTTTCATCACTTCAGTTCAGTAGGCATAGATTGAAAAATAATTAGGTACGAAGAATAAACAAAGACCGGACATTAGTAATAAAATAACCACTAATGATGAGTAAACCCCTATCAAATGTTGGAATTCGATTCAAAAGTAAATGTTGGTATTTATTTAAATAAAATGGCCTGTTTCTCTGCTGCCGTCGGTAGGTAGGTATAACATGGTTTAACCACAGACCTCTCCTGGTAACAACAATGTAACATAATTATGTGTTCTGTATGAGAACATTATAATTCAGATGGGTAGGTTTCTGTCCGCTTTTATTTTGCAATGATTTTCAACAGCTCTTTTTAGGCTATTATACTTCATTGCTTCGTCCTCGAGATTAGATTTATAAATTTGTAGTATACGTCCAGTAATCGCCAATCTACCACTAAGTTGAAAGCAGAGTCAAACTGCATTCATATATAATAAAAAATGTGGGTACTTTGATGTCTTCCTCCTGCCCCCGCACTGACCGATACTCATTCGCGTTTTAGTGCCTCGCCGATCACCACGTTATTATTTCTTTTCAAAAAAAAAAAAGTATAAAACGGTGCCGAAACGAAGTCACAGAAACGACAATAGTGATTATTTACGCAGGATACGAGCACACTTTGACATGTCATCAAATTAAATCCCAAATAATGGGTTATTATTATATAGTGACGAACTTTGACATATCGTCAAAATTCCAAATTGTGTTGTGTATACCTTATACCTTCGTATCTTTTGGAATCCCAAATAATGGGCTACTGACAGTGATTGTGTACATTTAAAAGGAATGTTACCTTCACGTTATTTAAAGATATTGTGAATAGTTTACAAGGACTATATCCGTACGTATCTAACTTTGACATACCGTCAAAATTCCAAATTGTGTTGTGTACATCTTATGGGGATGTTACCTTCATATCTTTTGGAGTCCCAAATAATGGGCTACTGATAGTGATTGTGTACATTTAAAGGGAATGTTACCTTCACTTTATTCATCACATTGAAAAAGATGGTAATAGTTACGTGCCTATTTTGTGAACTATCGCCGCGTTACCATCTGCGGCCACGGCAGTGCCCAGTCAGCCAAGTCGAACGAGACTTATAGGTGAGTTACAGTATAATTTCAATTGAAAACTCATTGAAAAATCAGACATTTTGCACGTTTGGTAGGCCTTATCATTTCATCTTGCCCTGCAATTCAGTATGGTTGGATGTAGTTCTAAATGGGCTTGTGTATTGATGTTGAATACTCTTGCGTATACCAAGCGTAATACCAACAAATGGAAAGATGCAAATATCTTGCTTTGATATATTGTTTTTAATGTGCAATGTTGCAATTAGACATGAGCACGCTGGCGCGCCGCCGCCGCCGCGCATTTATCCGCGCCGCGCCGCCCAAAGACTACAGTATATACTGGCGCCGCCGTCTGCATGGATCGGCGCGCCGATTAGTATCAGTAGTAGCAATAATCCTCCTTTCCGATGGTGTCGAGATTTGCGTGCTACATTATTTTTTTTAAACATTTATTTGAAAAACATAAATTCATGATATGTATGATAAAGTTAAGGTCACGCCGCCGACACTCCCCGCCGCCGCCGACCCTATTAAGTCGACGCGCCGTCCGCCGACTGACTATACTTTGGCGCTCATGTCTAAAATACTAGAAGCTAGGATAGTTTTATGTCATTTTGTGTCCTGATCACAGTATTTACTGATGATTATACTTGTTGGTTATTTTTAAATAAATAAATAAATAAAATCTATTGTTATCACAATAAAATTAATCCCATAAAACTGAACAGCTTAGAAATTATTTCTGAAACCAGAAAAAAGGGGGGGCGTAGTATATGGTGATGAGACTGCCAACGGCCCGAGGAGTACATACATATATCGAAAAAATATATATATGTATACAGATCATCAGTATCAATCTGAAATATTAATTATTTAGTATTCAATTTTGAAAAAATAAGAACATATTAAATAATAACATAATCTAAATAATAACTTTTAACTAATTAAACTAAATTAAAATTCATTCAGAATTAATGATATTAGATATTAGTAATAAATAATAAAGCCTTTTTTATTAATTCTTTAACACATTTAATCCCTTGACTTGCGGTTAAAAAATAACAATTGATTTCTATTGTTTTTCCTCGCCCGCCCGTGTTTTTTTCAAACAGTCAAAGGATTAAGCTTATTTCTAATACATAAAGAAAAAATCTTATAATCTAATTGTAGTTATGTTAAAGACCCCTGATGGGTATAGGCCTCCTCCAACAGCTTCCATTTGTTCCTTATCTTTGATCAGAACTATTACTGTCGAAGAGTTCCAGCCAGGTACATCCATCTCAATGACACAAGTCGCTGTGACGGAGTCACCGTAGCCGAAGGCGGAACTATTCCGTCGAAACAGGACTTGATCCGGAACTGGATAAGGAGATTTTTTAACCTATTGGGAGAATTGCCTTCCAAAGATAAACGATATACAATACACCGGATATTCGAGGTGAGTTAGCTGTGCGATGGGAGCACATCGCTTATAAAACATCTTGTTCCGAAGGATGCACAAATATCGACGTATACAAGCTTAATCCGAAAATTAAAATGGCCTTATCGGAGATGCTCGTTAAAAAAGACAAGGCTTAAAAGAAAAAGCAAATACAATTCGCAGTACGTATATCTTGCATCAGTGAAGCTTTCACTCAATTGTTTTCCTTAGATCAGAAAATAATAAAATTATTGAACGAAGCTGGACGCCTAATGTGTGACTCGCAACAAAACGAATCTATGACAAGAAGGCATCCAAAAAGCAATATCGAAATCTGGTGCCGAGATAAAAATGAATGCACCAATTAGGAAGGTTAATCCAGCGCAGAAACAAAAGCTGGCTCCTACCAAAGCATCAAACCATAAGCCTCCGCTCCCAGCAGCCAGGCAGGCGGGAGCAGCGAGGAGATTAGAGTCGACGACACCCCGCCCACGGCAGCTGCAGCCGCAACAGCCACGACAGCCGCCGCCGCCGCACCGCGCTCGCGGCACTACCCAGCCCCGCGTCGGTTGATCCGGTAGGTTCCGCAGGGCAATTATCTTATTATTATGATCAATAGCGATTGATAACTGATGGACCCCATCATACTAATTCTCGGGGTCAAAAGTTATAATAATTATAATATCTTTATATCAGCCAAGAAAGTTATATTTGGAATACAAAATTCAAAAGTATGAGATACCTTTTTTCCAAACCGGTTTCTCAATCATATGAACTGAATCCACTGTCTTATCCGTATCCAAAACCGTTCAAGACAGAGTGGTCACTGATCTTTTTAATTAAGTATTGAAGCTATATCACAATGTAAACCATGTGAAAGACAGTTTCTCTCTAGTTATTTTATTATAAAAAAAAAAAAAAAAAAAAAAAAAAAACAAAAAAAAAACAAATGGTATAAACAGATTAATTATATATAGGTACGTTATTTTCACGCTAGCGGATAAAAAGCAACTTTGTCTTACGATTGAAGTTTGAGGATAATATTGTACCAATTTGCTCAATGTCTTTTTGTTTCACAAAATTATTAAAAATCAGTAATTTGTTTACTCAAATCATAAGCACGGTAATTAGGTTATTTGTCATCTATTTACTTAATGTATTATTTCTAGAAATTATCAAAATTGCAAAAATAATATCAAACATACAAAAACATTTTGAGTCTTTACGATTTATAATCTATATCGAAAAGAGCTATATAGTTTCAAAATACCTTGTGCAAATTTCTTGGCTTTCTGATAAATACCTAAGCACGTTAGCTTAACTGAAAAAAAAAGCGATATTTAAAAAACCAATACCTAATTATTAATTACTTAGAACTCCTGGCAGTTTTCTTAGGATAAGGACACATAGGGAAAGGACTTCCAAAATTGACATTTTGTATCGACATCACTATTTCGTAAATCAATCGTATGGTTAGATTTCCACATCTCACTGAAATAACCAAATCTTTATGGCAGTGGTGTGAATGAAGATCGAAAAATGTCTGTGTTCGGTTCATACATAAGTTCAAAATAACGGAATAGCAGTCACGAAGATCACATCCATATACTGAATGGGTGTACAAAGATCTGTTTTTTGAAATGATTTTAATTTGTCAATAGACATCCATATTGACCATTTTTGCATCTCGTATGAATGAAAAATGCGAAAATATGTCTCATGGAATAGAGACCCCGGAGCATTTGCTATAAATATATTTACATTAAATCGGAAAGATCTTTCTTTTTATGCTCTTCCACCCTTTGCGGTTACGTTAAAAGTTTTAAGAAAAATTATAACAGATTACGTCGTATTTTGACCCACGCAACCCTGGTTTTCTCCTATTGCAGGATGTTCTCTGTTTAGAAGTAATTCAATTTAGACCCTCTGATTATGTTATTATCTATCATCGATTTTTAGGGTGATTTTTTGAAAAAGTTTAAGTATTTCAGTCCGGATTACAATACAGATCATTAGAAAGTCATCGCTTCGCTCTGTCATTGATCTTAGGATCGAGAGTAGGGTCTGATGACCGAGTTATTAGGTTTTTTTTTCAAGGGTTTCTATAGACTTCGCCCTCCAGCTCCCTAGTATAACGTCACTGGGATCCATCAGTAGTTTAGATTTCTTATCGATTGGGTATCCAAATAACAATTAGAGTAGAGAGAGTATTTATCTTAAAAAAGATTGTCACTGTACTCATGCTGGTAACTGCTCAAAGAGTACAGACTATAAGCAAAATAAATTTAGAAAATATTATAGTTGTTAATAATCAGCATATTATATCTATCAAAATACATGAATTAATTATAAAATCCCGACTAGGTTCAAAAAACAACCTTGTGTGTATATTCCATTTTACAAAGACCGACCGGAAATATGTACGGCAGTAGTATTATTAGCATACAAAAAAAAAAAAAAAAAAAAAAAAAAATTTGATTTGACGCATTATTTGATTTCCTTGTATAAAAGGAATTGTATAAACGTTTGATAAAAGATACACTATCAACTAGTTAGCTATATTCTCAGCTCACTCGTATATTCATATACTTAAGTGTGTATTTTTTAGATTACCTTTTCTGTAAAAATGTTATTTATATATGTTGTACCTACCATTACAATTAATAAAATTTCAATCAAATCAAAATAGGTATCTTAAACTTAAACATGCATATAATCAGAAACAGACTGTTGGATGGAGTGGCAGTTCTACAGTCTTCGCAAAATTTTATCGAAGAGATTTTTAGTATAATCAATCAGTTTGCTTTCACAATCTTAAACGCAGAACCTGACTAAAATATAAAATCATTGTGTTTTTAATTTCAACTATATAAATAGTGTAATTTACTATGGTTAATAAAACCATAATTTGTTATGAAGTACCGTACCTAATTAGTTAAATTTGGGTAAAAACATTGTTATTACATCACAAACATTAAATAAGTTCCCTTAATAATAATTACATAAGTTCATCAATTTTTTGATCATTACAATATCAAAAAGTTTAATAAAATTAGTGTTTTAATATTTCACTATCTTTAAAAATCTACAAATTTATAAATCTAATCTCGAGGACGAAGCAATGAAGTATAATTAGGGATTAAAAGAACTTACCTGAAGTGAAGTTCTATCCAAATTATACGAGTTGCTTCGTCCGAAGAGATTAGCTCCCTCCCAGCCCTTTAACCCCCATATAAAGTGAAATATTAAGATTCCAGGCTTTCAACTGAATGAGTATCGGTCAGTGCGGGGGCAGGAGGAAGACATCAAAGTACCCACATTTTTTATTATATATGAATGCAGTTTGACTCTGCTTTCAACTTAGTGGTAGATTGGCGATTACTGGACGTATACTACAAATTTATAAATCTAATCTCTTCGGACGAAGCAACTCGTATAATTTGGATAGAACTTCACTTCAGGTAAGTTCTTTTAATCCCTAATTATTGAACAGACCAAAACTAGGCTTATTGGATTAGACTCGATAGTATTTGAACAATACAGTAAGCAAATCATCATGCACCCGAAGACGGATACGTGAACCCCTCAACGAATAACTGCAGATGCATCGAGTTTCAGCTTGAAATCTTTTGATAATTATCAGTCTGGAATGAATGGATGTAGGAGAAGGAGACAGGAGTTCTTCATGGGATTTTGACTATAACTATTCACTATTAACATACAAAACTATTATTAAAAAATCGGCAAATTGTGAGGCGAGCTCACACAAATTTACTGTGCAATTTAGCAATGCAATTATTAGTAATTTAGTAGGCGTAACAAAATATTCTTTTGTTTTTTCTTACAACTTTTTACTACGAGTATTTATATGAACCATTAGGTCTCACTATTATTCATTTTTGACGCAAGGAAACCGTCTCAACCAAAAAAATTGTATGTACAAGTAAAACATAGCCAGGTATAAGACGAGACGAAAATGAATGTTAGGGATTTGTATGGGGAAAATTAAAACTAGTCATGAGTTTCATACTTATATTTTTAGATATAGATTCGAAAATAACATTGAATCAGCACGACTAAAATGTCTCATTCTCTCTCGCAGTGTCATAAGGATTGTCATATTTCGTTTCCATGACTAGACCTACATAGGGTCTAGTTAGCGTAGCTAAATCCTAAGTCAATGGTCTCAACAAAATTTACTAAAACTATTTTTAACAAGATAGTACTTAGTACTTTGAAGGCTATTTGAAGAAGCTTTTGAAAAATTGCTGATTATGAAATACAAACTTATTTTTGCAGACGGTAAAATTAACTTGCTATATTACCTAGGTAGTACATGCTATGCACTAAATCGGTTATAATTATGTACTTATGTAATATTAAAAAATCTATACTAATATAATAAAGCGGAAGAGTTTTTTTGTTTGTTTGTTTAAACAGGCTAATCTCTGGATCTACCAGTCGGATTCTAAAAATTCTTTCGCTAATAGGAAGCTACATTATCCCCGAGTATTACAGGATACTTTTAATTACGGGAACGCGGGTGAAACCGCGCGAGGCAGCTAGTATTGTATATAAATAAACATTCAGTAATAACAAACTCGCCAACATTTGCTACTTTCCGACTTCCAGGATAGTAACGCAGTTCATAGACCAAACATTCCATCATTCATTCAATTTAGGTCTACGTGAATGGATCCGCCGGAAAGACTAGTCTAATATAGCGCTATTGTGTGCGAATACAAAACATATGTACCTACAGTGGGAGGGAGTACATCGGGATTATCCGCTTTGTAGTGGAATCTAGTGGGCAGAGGGGTGAGAGGCAGGGGTCAGGCGAGGACAGGACTGATGAGAATACCGAGTGAAAAATAGGTACCTACCTGTTGAGCACACAACATATACGTACTACGTATACAGCGTATTTAGAGTAGCTAAGCTACACAACTATACCTATACGCGTAGATAAATAAGTACACAACTAGAATGGTAATTACGAAACTTTTCTCTCTGTACGTTCGTACAATATTAATGGGAAATGTCGAAGCAGCATCTCGCCGGAAAGCTCATTTGTTACACCAAGAAACATTTCCGGTGTGTAATTATTTTATTTTAAAAGAGTGTTAAGTACGTTCAACATTATTAAAATCACACCTGCAATGAAAGACATTTGTGAAATTATAATGATTAGTGAATTTGGTGATGTAGAAAATTATATGGTAGGTCTGGTAGGTACTCTAGTGTACAGAAGACACTGTCGGAAGGGACGATTCATACACAATTATTTACTTGCATAACTGTTTGATACCAACAGAATTTTTGAGGATTACGAAATGAAAAAGCTAAACCCCTGCCAAGTGCGAGTCGAGCCTGCTCCATTACATTACAAATCAGCGTTTTCAGTATTTTTTGATTAAATACAGTAAATGATTATACAGAAATTCCAAATTCCTAACTAGTTTAGTTTTTGAGAAATACTCTAATAACACTGACATCTTTGATGGTCCCCATTTCTTTATTATTATTTATATTTGTAAGCTTTAGACAATGACACAGCTGCGACATGCTAGGAGGGTAAGAAATAAATCGGCTCCTATTTAATGGTTGAAGATAGATTGATGATGATTCAATTTTGGGTCACAATTGACTTTGACACAAAATATCCAGATTTCAGGTATCTAGATATCCATTTAGCAGCTAGAGACCCAGCAGAGTAACAGCAATAGGGCTCCATTTTGCCCTTTGGGAGCCCTAAAATGTCCAAAAATAAATCGGCATTCTAATAATGGAAATTAATGTTTTGTGTAGACAGTAAAAAGCAATCAGGCACAAATGCCTCCGAGCAAATATTTGAAGAAAGAGAATGCCAGCGATAAGAAACGCCTCAAAATTTAATCTTGACACGACCCAACTGAGATTAAATTCTTTCTCGTACCTACATTATTTTATAAAAATGTTACGCTGCAATGCCGAGCGCGTGTCTACGTACTGACTACCGAGTGCCTACGACGTCAAGGAACTATGATAAAACTGGAAAAGTATTTTTATGGTAAAGTTATTTCATACTATAACCATATCCATCCTCATTATCACCAAAAATGCCCGTTGCTGAACATAGCGTACCCATTTGCAAATGTTCTTGACAAGGATAGAGTATTTTCTTAGGCATAGCTTGGTGAAAGTCCCGTCATATTCAGATTAGCCGTTTTCGTGATTTGGCCAATATTAACAGGTCTCTCGCATTTTTTTTTTTTTTTTTATACCACTTAGGTGGCAAACAAGCATACGGCCCGCCTGATGGTAAGCGGGCATTGGGCATGCACTACATTGCGGCATTCTCTCGGAGGCCGCAATGTAGTGCATACAATCAAAACATACGTGAGAGAATCTCCAAATATAATGTACATTTGTATTATACAGCTCAAGAGTTTGAATGTATTTTTGTATGCGCTATCTTAGGAACCTAGTCAAAACAATTTTTGCGTTAGATAGGCCGTTTATTGAGAAATATTATAGGTATTGACATTTTACCGCAGTTGCGGGGCACAGCTAGTGGTTTGATATTTATGTCAGCTTTGATTCAGAGGACACGAACCACCTGATTAAAATGGAACTTGAGTGAGGTACATCTTGTAGCATGCATGAAATTTCGTGAGCATCCTGGTTACATGGTGATTTTTCTATCTACCAAAAGCATATGGATGGTGAATCCATATTTAACACTCAGATTTATTATGCACTCAAGAGGCACGGGACCCGTTGACGAGTTCGAGATCGTACTCACACCGTCACAATTGTAGGCGAGTATATTACGAACTGAGTCACCACGAGCTGTTCTTCTTTGTGTAACATTTTATTTAAGACTATTAGGAGTATAATATTTTTAGTATGTTCACGATGGAACAAGGTACAAAAGAAATTGTTCCTGAGGTGTATAAAAAATAATAATTATAGAATGGTGACAACGTGTGTCAATCGCGGAGACGAATTGACGCGTGCGCATTGGTCTCGAAAACGACGAGGCGTCCGGACGGGCAGCGTGCGGCGGTGAACTGACGGCGCGCCGCGCCACCCTCCGTTCAACAGTTTGCACCCTCTCCCACAAATACGACACCCTTATTAGCTACACAGCCACTGCACGGCATTGTAATGTCGATATGGAATTTATCATTCATGGAGTGTTATACCCCATTTAAATTATATAACTGGACACCAATATAATGGATTTATGTCAAAGGATATTTACTTCTACAAAACCAGACACTGTATTCATTGAAAAAAAAAACTATAATCCCATGCAATCTATACTAATATAATAAATATAGCATGTATTTATTAACTTGGTAAGGAAGTATTTTAAATGCATCAAAAAATCAAATAATGAAAGTTACAGCATTTTGCTGCTGCATAAAGTTAATTTACAATATCTTAACATTCATTTTTTTGCATTATCTTATAAAAAACACATTTACTTTCACTCGATTGACGACAGATGGACTTAGGTGGAACAAGATTAATAAAATTGGCTTATGGGGTGGAATCCTATAAAGAGTTTGAGCTCACTGTTAAGGAAGACAATGTGAGGAAATCATACTATGCTATGGTGGGTTACTATGTAGTCCACCATCACATTAAAAATCAGTCATGAAGCACCTTCCAGTGTGTGTCCATCCATAGCTGCATGTGAGTGCCAATTCCTTGCAGACTCTGATTGTTTATTACCTTTGGCCTATCTATCATCACTTACCATGGTGACATATCATGGTCAATCAAACACAGGCCTATACAAATTAGATTATAAAGCTTTTATTCCAGATGTTTATGGTCACAGAGTGCTCGCCTTAGGTTTCTATTAGGTACTCTGTCATGCATTATATAAATAGGCTAGGCAGTTAAATTTATATACACAAATAATTTAAAAAAAATGATAATCTGTTAACTCGCAATTCATGTTTTTTTTTTATATGACATACATGCATACATCCCATTCGTGAGCCAATAGGTTAAACTATATTCTGCTTGTTACTATTCTATACTTTACCTGTGCATGTGTCTGTTTATGACAACTCAGCTCGATGATGGCTGAACAGATTTGGATGAAACTTGGCATAAACTGAAATCATATCCTGGAATAATTTACATTTATGCCCGCAAAACTTAAGATCCCGAACAACAGTAGATGAAGGTTAGTAGATAGCCAAATATTATTTCTAAATCATGATTTTAACAATTAATTATTGGTTTTATAAAGTTATGTGACAATCTTTAACCAAGTTATACAATTCATTAGGTCAATTAATGTAGGTACCATAACACAGGACGTGAGAAGTAAATATGGAACTGAAGACCCCAATACTCAGTAGACCATGAAGTTATCTAAGTGAATGTTAGTTCATAACCATTTCATAAACGTTCATGGTTATAGGCATTAAGTATCGAACATAAAGTTAACCAACTCAACACTGAAATCTATAGAGTTTAATGAACTAACCAGCTATAATGCCATCCATCTGCAGCAGAGCAGCTTCCAATAACTTCGCAGGATCGGAGTCGGATAGTGTTGGATTGTTGTCCCCATCAACTTCTGTCGTTTTGCCCATTACACTTAGAATATAATTCACTCCTATCTTTTTTAATACTTATAACTTATTGTCTTCTTGTAGATTACCTAAAATAAATACAATAAAAATAACTCCAGTTTAATTTAGGAAAAGTACAAGAAAAGTGAAAAGTTAACTTTTTGTCAACAAAACTTTGACAATTTGACATAAAGATGAGTGAATGAATGAATGAAGAATCAACAAATAATTTTGTTTTTTTATATTTATTCATGACCATGGATAGAAAGTCCTTCAGTCGCATACATTTTATTTATAATATCACTTTTATATAGTCCGCACAGTAACTTTCACATAGTACGCATTATCAGTCACCGTCCGGGTTATATACGGACGTTATACAAATTTTAAGCCTACAAAAGAAATTTTGTCGAGGATGACCACAAAAAATATGGAAAATAAATTATTGTAGTCTCAACAAGTCAATAAATTAAAATAAATGTTGTTTCGCTTTCAATATCTAACCCTTATGTGATCTAACCAAATACAATGACCACCATTTTACTAAAACATGACTTTAGTGGACGTTGACTTACTGAGGGAGGACTAATGTGAAAGTGATTTACTGTGACTGAAAACTATAATATAGCTCGACACTGGCAGAAATAAGTCATAATTTGGATTTGGTTGCCAAACATAATAAGAAGAATATGTATCGTATTGTTCCACTACTCAACCGATCACTATGAAAATTGGCGAGCAGATAGCCTATGTTATATAGAAGTCAGAATAGATAGAAGTACATGAGTACATAGGCTACTTTTATCCCGGGAACGCGGGTAAAACGCGTGAGCGTACAGTACCTCTACCATGAGTTTTCTACACTAACGTAATCTACACACGCTAGCGACTACGGTAAATATTTTGTATAGCGAGCACCGCCTCTAGTGGACACTTTTCGAAGCATTTCATACAAAATGTGTCACCATAGTCGCTAGCGACTGTAGATTACGTTAGTGTAGAAAACTCATTGTAGAGGTACAGACAGAGGACAACATTTCACTCTATAGTGCTTGCTAGTTATAAAAAGTACCCTGTGCTATAGTGCCACCAGCTTATCAGCGGGTCTATTTCCTAAAATTGGTGCGTACGTTTTGAAGAAGATTATCGATAATCATCCGGTGGTTTCATTACCACCAAAATGCTATTTTGTAAAAAGTACACACTTAATGGTGGTCGTGAGTGAATGATAATAGAGTTTCGTTTATTCAACTTAGCCACGCGTTGATACATTTTTAAAGTTACTTTAAATGCAATTATTAATTTATATTAAATTAGGGTTCCAATTGTTGTCAAGTTAAAACATATTTACCGTTTGTTATTTGCTTCCTAGAGCGTTCTTTGTGAATCATAAAAATAAAGGAATAAAATGAAAAAACCGAACGCGCAAAGCAGTGTTACTAGAACGTTATAAAAGTCCGATGATATTTTTTAGTAGCTACTTTATCTTATTGGATTACACATTGTTTTCATAACAGATATGTATTATTTCAATTATTTAAGTGTAAAAGTATGCATTAGATCTAAATTGGCATAAGTAGCTCAATTAAAAGTAAAAGAAATTATATCTAGAAAATGTTTTGGCTGAAAATTAGTAAGATGAGTCTGGCAACACTCGTACTTAACCTAAAACGTCGTATAATAACAAAACAAACGATAAAAGTTAAAGTTTGTGATCAAAATACAAGAAAGTAGACCACAAAAATATAATCACTCCTTTAAACTAGCTACTTTAAAGTACCTATACCTTCTTGCTGGACTAAAATCTTTCAGAGTATACAAGAGTATATTACACCATAAGGGCCCTAAGCACCTCGCCCCAGTATATACTGTAGTCTTTGCCTCGCCCTAAGGCTACATTATCTCTGTCCACCTAAAGTTGGACACGTGACGATGTGTCCAATGATTATATCGTATTAAAATTCTAGAATGCCGGCGAATAAAATTTGTCGTCTCTGGGCCACAAGCTCGGCAGATCCACAAGCTACGGCCGCCTTCATATCCCAGCTTAACGCTGTTGGGATTGGTGACATCAAAACCCCGGATAAGTGACGATGTAAGTAATTCATAAGGTTATTTAAGTACCTATCTTGTCATTTGTTTTCTGAATGTATGTTTACTCTTATGATTTTCATTATGCTCTGCCTTATACTTAGCGCACTAACTTATTATTGTATTTATAGGGCATGTCTTGTAAAGCTACCTACAAAAAGTGACAATGTTATGTATCTTGATTTTTGGAATAGGGTATATAATTATATTCACATTTTATAGGACTAGGATGATATTTCTTGTAATTAAATATTATCTGTCATATACTCAATATTAATGAGGAGGAAGGCTTTGGTTAAAAGGTATATAATACTGCTTTCAGGTTACAACTGAGGACAATACAGCCACTTCCAAAGAAGCTGCCACCTTCGCCCATTGCAGTGGGCCCACTGCCAGAGCACTGCAGATTGAGGAGCACAGGGTGGCTGCAGAGAAGAGACTTTCAGATGCAGTGAAGAGTTTGGCAACAGCCATGGCCACCATGTCTGCCATAGTCCAAAATCGATTCAAATCATTGTTCGTCATTTTGGAGTGCCTTCTTAGTGCTTAATCATAATAAATGAATTTTAATGCCTACATAGGGAACTGATAATGGTATTTGTTATTATCTCTATATAATTATATTGCACCAATTAATAAAAAATAATACAATTCTTATTTAAAATAGATTTTTAATCAAATAAGTTATATCAGGCATATTAATAAACTGTACCACTATTTCGGAAGGTTGTTTTTGCTGAGAAGATTATCGGAAAGAAACTACCAAATATTATTTTATAATTTTTCATGTGTAACAAATAGTTTTAATTTAATAAATGATTGTTTATTGTGCTTTTTATTTACTGTAAAAGGTGTGACTCAAATTACTACTTGATAAATTCCAGGTATACAATATCATATACATATTTAACAAGGTTCAAGAGGTGACAAACAAACTTCCTTTCACATTTATAATGTTAAGTAAATGCAGAAATTACTAATAATCAATCTAGTGTATATACTATAGCTACTATTGAATATTCTGTGACAATAGTAAATAACCTACCTTAAATAGGTTAAATAATAAAGACGACTTATTTACTACAAATCACAATTCTAATACTATAAAGTGTACATACAATAACAAATAAATGAATCTCTTAAATTACTGATACAAATTATGACAGTAAACATGTATATAAAATGGCAATCTACTAAAATTGTTACAGATTATGTGAAAATATTAATATATGAATAATTAAACCTATTCTATCATTAATTTAATACAATAAATATATATGAACAATTCTTATTCTACTAAATGAATATTATTTCTATACATAACCCTATTCTATATAAAACTAAGGTATCTATCAAAACATATTCCATATAAAACTAAATTAATACAATGCCTATACATAATCCTATTCTATATAAAAATTATAGATATACAGAAAACTAAATCTTATTCACAAACTAATTCAATACAATAACTACTACTTAAAGCTATTCAATATAAAACTAATATATCATCTTATACATAGGTACACCTATTCTCTATACAACTAATTAAAATAGTACTTATACATAAAACTGCATTTCTTGATGCAACATGTGTTCTTTCACAGGGCTGCAGTTCCAAATGTGTGTCATGCCTCGCAAGTAAAATTCGTAAATCTGGATCACAAATCTGCAAAACAAATAGCCAAATTTTATAAGCATATTAAATAAAATAACTCACAATGTTTTAGAATAACAAACCACCATGACATTTAGGGAGTGGTTATACTTCCAGTTGAAGTATACTTCCTTATTGTCCTTCGGGTGAATGATAGCATATGTACCATCAATGCACCCTAAAACCCCAGGAAATGCAAATTTCGCTATGAATCTAAAACAACATTATTACCTAACCTTTTGGTTTGAGTTTGTGAATTACATTCATAATGTTCTTATTTTGTTGAAAGTGTAAACCTTATCAGAATAAACTGAAAGTTATAAAAATAACCTTACTTACCTCTTTGAAATTTTATCTCAATCTGAGTGAGTTCTTAGAAAAAATATTTTGTACATATTTTCTCAAGATGTGAGGCGATTTAGCAAATTTGTGACTGCCATCAGACAATCCGTCGGTCTGTGATAGGTTAAGAGAGCTGTTTTCCCTATATTGCCTAGATAACTGCCGCTCCGCTCACATAGAATGCTGCCAGTATCTGTAAGACAAGTGCTTGTTAGAAACTTTTAAGTTAGGTAGTTAAGTATATCACCCAGCTCATTTAATAGAAGTAGGCATGTCATTTGTACATCATTGAGAAGGTGGCTTATATATTAAAAAGCCTTGATTCTAAATTCTATGTTTGTTTTAATGTGTTGTAAGGTTCCTGATTTCTGGAGGCACAGCAGTAACTCTTTTTGTGGATGCCATAAGCGTGATCAAGTTCTTGCAAAGCATTGTGATATTGGCCTTATAAGTGGCAATATCTAGTGAAATAACTTTGAGTAGGTACTGTTGTTAGAGCTTTAAAAGGGTAAGTAGGTAATAATAGTTTCGGAACAAGGTTATACCTATAGGTTTTATACGTTTCAAAGGATGAAATTATCTGAGAACGGAGTCTCCGGTAGCAGCATGGGCCTGCTTAAGTCCCTCTGCATCCTCCACTCTATCCTTCCTCTTGACTTTAAGCGTTTATCCTCCGCAAATCCCAGCAAATACGCTCTCGCCATTTCACGCTCAGTACACATGAAATATACAAAAAAATACGAAAACCAAGAAACAGCACTTAATATTTACGCAAACACTATGAGAATATAACAATAAAATGCAAAAACTATACAAAATATGATAAATTTAGCTGAAGAAGGGAGCACATTAATCCCCGGCTTCATTTGACATTAGCGAAACTTAATCGTTTTCGTTTTTTTTTTTTTTTTTTCTTACGTGATACCAAAAAATGATAATCATGTGTCAAAAACATAGGGTTTTCATTCATTCAGTGGTCTTTAGTGGTAATCGTTTGACTGGTGGTCGTGTGACAGTTACGTGATACCACGATGATCACCAAAACTTAATCAGACTTCAAAATGACATTAGTACGATTACCACCAAACTTAGGAAATAGACCCGCTGGCCCGGTGCGAGTCTCTGTTATCGCATTTGGTGGAGCAAACAACCAATGAACGTATAGTGTTTATATTTTTTCTTTGACCAATGGCGATTGGCGATTGACATTTCGAAATTGCGTCGTTAGTTCCTCTTTTGTTTGACCACCTATATAGAAAAGTTTGTAGTTGTAGGTTCGTAGAGGTAGGAATATATAAGATTCGTGGTAGGAATATACTTGTGGAATATACATGTCCAATTTCTTTGGGAATACGTGCGTGAGGGAGAATGTAAACATATATTGCCACCATACGTTTCGTGCTGTCCGCCAGAGGGCGATACGGCTACGTAGATAGTTTGAGGCAAGAGTTCAAGACACAACATGTACCTCGTTACGTTATCTCAGTCAATGTCGATTGAGTGATTTTTCTTGAACTTCTGTTAAATAAAAGTAGTACTTCTGTAGAAATAATAATCCACATGATATATGTCATAGTTTATTAATATTTCATTAGACCCTTTACCAAATTAATATAAAGTAAATAAATAGAACTACATACTTGGTAATAAGTACCATTCGTTTATAATCCTAGAACATCGCAACAAGACGACAAGAACAATTTTTCATATCAACTGCAAATAAACTTTATTTATAAAAACAAGCAAACAGCCATATTGCGTAAAATGTATTTTGATAAATAAATAAATAACATTTAATTGATTTTACAGATTGTGTATATATAAGTTACTTTAATTTAATGTGACTATAGTTTGAAATGCACACATCTAAACTTTTAAAAAATGTTCTTCACATATGAATTACAATTATTGATCTAAGGCACAATCGCTAATATTTGATATACATAGTAACTATCACTCATGATTCCAAACGGGTTCCTCAATAGGTAATAAGATTGTTTCATTACAGTATAAATATAAGAATATGTTATTATTCCTCTCATTAATGATAACATAATAAATGTAACAGCAAAATATTAACGACACATCAATCTGCTTACAATTACAAATAATTGCTTTTAACCATGTTAATTTACCTATCTTACATACATAACAACTTAAAATATAATTATATTGTTGGTAAGCTGTGTTTTGGTATTAAGGTGAGGATTGCTATGCTAAACATTTCTGTTGTTACGATTATGGTTCCCAGTGGCCGTATGAGATAAGTTTCGTGATCGTTGATACAGCCGCCTTCAATCTCAGAAGGAATCCATCGTACATATTATATCGTACACATTATATAGATGATAATATTCTATGAAAAATGTATGTATGATTGGGAACAAACACATTACTTTAACAAATACTGGTTTTACTACGATAAAATTGATGTTATAATTTTTATTCACAGTATTTCAACAATGTCCAATACTTTACAGTTTAAAGTATGTAGTACTATACTACCACGCAAAAATAAAATATTAATTTCAAACTGCAACAATCAACAATATTATTCTCAGTGCATTGCGAACAAATCAAGCGAAGCGAGTCACTACGCTCGTGCTTATTATTCATTACTATATTACGCATTGATTTGTTCGCAATACACCCTCCGATATAAGATAAATAAATATATCTACATCTTTAAAACTCTTCATTCTGAAAACACTTTATACTTAAGATCTGTTCTTAGTTACATCTAAAATCTATAAAATATATTACTCTATTAAATATTAAAGGCAATATCTATCATTAGATATGGACGGATTAAGTAAAGGCGCCCAGTGGGGTTACCGATTAATAATATTAATAGCTCTTATGTAAAACTACGCTTAAGGTAAAATGTGGCGCAACGGTAGGGACCAAATATATATTTTAACAATTAAACATTCATGTTTTACATAACCAACAATGAAACAGTATAATAAAAGAATCTCTATAAATAAATACGTGTTTCTCGATTCAGGTAACTCACTAGGTCCACAAACTCCCGGACGGACTACCGCATACCGCTCACGCCAACCACTAATCTAATACCAATGTAGTAATGTAACAAACAAAACAAAATACAAACTTCGTTGGTAAACGTAATTTCAGTTCCATCTAAGTCAATTTCGTAAACTTATCAGGCAAGACCACAACCGATATTAAGTACCTACTTAATTGCTAAAGGAATGTAAATCTCAAATTAAAGTAACAAATGGAACGGACTGACCAATTTAGTAAGTACAAGGAATGTGTTAAATGAAACTAATACCTATTTAAAATAATAATCTAAACTTAATTTTAAATTGCATCATTACGGATTTGTTAACTTAAAATTTATGTTTAGCTTTCGTTTAATTTTAAGTATTCCGTAACAGGACAAGTAGACAAAAATTATTCACCAAAACGTTGAGCACTTAGTTTTTCTTAAGGAAGTAAATTATCTAAATTTAATTTCGTCAAAAAGAGGAGCACATCATGAAACCAAAACAATGGCGAGTCCTCGAAGGTGAATAAATTATTTACTAAATAATCTGTATTATTTTGCTTTGAAGAAACAATTGAACATATATGGTTATTAGGCACCAATATAAGCACGAGCCCCATTTTTGTGAGGCATTTATACAGTGAACATGATGTGGAACAAACGCTAATATGCTTTTGTGCGAGACGCCCAACATGCTCCATGCTTGAGCTTGATTGAGCAAGATGTGCTTGTACAAGTCACTTGATACATTTCATAGGATAAAATATTTACAATTCAACTAACAACATCACCTACAACGGAACATCAAACAGAAACTGCTATCTTCGACACTCATCACTTCAAAACACTTCAGTGGATCTACTGTTTAAGTACAAATGAAAATGTATAACCCTAAAAATATATAATAGAATATTAAGAATATTTTAGACAAAATAAATAATAACAATAAAATAAAATATAACTTGTACAATAAGTATTAGTCGTGGACTTGCATCACATGCATATTATAAAAGGAAACGTAAATAAAAACGGAATGTAGAATTTATAATTCCTGTCTCTACACAATCACAATAATTAAACGATCACGGAAACATAGGCTTTGCCTTTTATACAACTTGTCAACAGCGAAATGTAAAAATATATTAATTTGTACACTCTTCACGATAAGTTTCAATAAACATTTGTAAAATTCACTATCGCACCAAAATACTCTAAAATTTTATTTCTTTAAAATCACGGTAATGTACACTTAAGTACTGTAGACGAACAATAAATAAAAATATCTTCTGTCAAGATAATTTAAGTAGGTAGTCACCTAGTCACCTTATTCCCCACCAAAGACTCGATCGACATCTTCCATCAATCTCATATAACGGAATGCATACAATTCAATTTGGAATGTAAATATAATTTCTGCTGACCTGAACTCAGCTTATTTTTATAACTCCTACCATATAATTCAAATTGTTAGACACGACATGGTATTTGAATTACTAATTAATCACCTCTCATACCCATTTTTATTTAAGTACTAAAATATCCATATAAATATCCTCGCTCATTTAACTACAATAACCACTATAATTATACCTTGACGTAATTTGCACTTTTAAAAATAAAACAGCTTCGGGGGGACGTTCAGCGTATAGCATATTCGAAGCACTTCAACTCAACAGTGCCAGATAAAAAAGATAAGAAACGAAGAACTATACGAGTTCCAAATAGTGAAAGAACGAAAACGATGAAAAATGGAAAGTAATACGTGAAGTATCTTCGAAGCGCTTACGTAGTATGCACACATTTACGAGAAGTGCATCATCAAACCTATGGTCAGTGATCGAACGGCCCCCCAGCAAACAGTCATTGATGGCTCTTGCTGAGCAGGTGGGAGTTGAACTCGTACACGTTGCAGCACTGCTCTCCGCAGATGTTGCACTTCCACGGGTTGGAGTCGCAGTGGCAGCCCTTGTGCAGGAAGTAGAGCGTGGAGTCCGGGAAGGTGATGGAGCAGAAGGTGCACACCAGCGAGCACGCCGCCGCGCCCGCCTCGCCCGCCTCGCCCAGCGTCGACGTGATCGCTCCGCCTTCCGACGGCGACGCACGGGATGCCTGGAACCATCGAACAATTAACGCAAAGAAGCGTAATCACGTCGATTTTGCTTGCAATATATTCCGCCAATTTGCCACCATCGACAATGCGCTCTGATTGGCTGAGACAAGGACACATGCGCTCTGATTGGTCAAGTCAAGAACACACGATGCAGTGATTGGTCCTTACTGTTAAAAATCAGTGACAAATCACTGACTAGTTTCGGAATCGGATTGCTCGGAATTACTACTCAAGGGATTGTTCCTTGATGCCTGGAACATACACATACCATATCATAACATTACTACTACATACTACCCAAACCAACCACTACTGCAAGTGGAGTGCACGCGCTCTCTTATTGTTAACCATTTAATTGTCCGGATCTCCTAGCAAAGGAATTTAAATGTGTCACTTCTTTATTCAGAGTCCTAACCTATATAATAATAAACTTACGAAATTGACATGTTCCACGAAAACCTCAGCTCATTTAAGGCCTATGCCACTAAAATTTCATGTGTGTATTTATAAGTTTTATTCTCAATTATATTTGTAGTAAGTTTTCAATTTTACAACAGCACATTAATAATTATACATTTATCTACACCCATGCTATAAATCCTCTATAAAAGTTCCTGAAACAGCTTATTGCCAACATTAAAACAACCAGTGTCATAGCAACCATTATGTCATCCAAACCAGAGTTATAACGTTGTACTGAATTTCATTATGCAACTCTTTTTTTTTTTGCTTTTTCGGACCTTACTCATCAAACAGCCACATTCTGCGTGGTATCCTTATGGATTTCAAAAAAAGAACATTTTCATGCAGGCGCGTTACACTATCAAAGCACCGTAATAAAAAAAAAATTTAGAGGTTATTCCAAATGGGTTATTCGAATTCACGTCGTATCCCGCCATTTTGGTTCGATATTAGAATTGCAGAAATTTATTACATTGTTGTTTACAAAAATGATCATGGGTGTAGATAAAGTCTTGTATACAACTGTACATAATTAGGTATTAAAACCATCATGTGATACTATTATCACACTCGGTTCGCTTCGTGTGATAAACCCACATTCGTGTTTTAATACCCCTTATTATATAACAGTTGCATAAATAACTATTATGATACTGTAAAATTGGTATTTTTACTTAATTTGAATTGTGACCGTTTGCTAATAAATAATGACCAATGGCTCACACAAACTACTGTTCTATTGCATCTCGCAAGCGGCGACCCAACCGATCCATGCATATCGCCGATATAAATATACTAGTAAGACATGAACATACGTTAGAGCCGCGGGCGCGTCCGCGGGCCGATATGCGCCGGCGCAGGTCTTCGCGCAGTAAGCTTTTAAGCGGAGACACTTTGATCAGAGAAGATAGACTCGACGAGACGCCGCGCTTATCGCCGCCGCTCGCTTCGCCATCGCGCACCTCGCCACTGGACTCGTCTTGAGCATTGGGTTCCTGAAAACATTTCAACATTCGCTGGATACTGTAACAAATTTGTAGTTAACCCTTTTACTTGGATGTTCGGTTGGTTCACTTCTTGCGATACACAATATTGATCAGAACATATTATTTGGTTTCTACAATGACTTGCCTAAACTTCAATAATATTGGTATTTTAAATCACCATAAGGTAATCGGTGGCTAAAGTGGTAGGAGCAGTGCGGGACCCTAATTTTTTGAGGTCACCAAAAACTGACCGTAACGAACGAGTGCTCCAAATGGTATGCAAATGCAACCAAAACCTACCAAATTAACTAGGCGTTCCATATTATAGTCCTAATGTTCAACCATATAGCGGATGAACATTTAGTCAACTATGTACTTCATAATTTCCATAATACTTAATTTAAACTGTATCTAACGTACTATTCATAGATAGCCAGTGGCGTGCATTCCATATAGGCAAATAAGCAATGCCTACCTCATAAGATTCAATTCAATAATATTTTGATTCAATTAAACTACATAATCACTTTAAATAAAAATTCTAACCTAACATTCAATACGAAATTTCAAACTTTGCCGCGCACGCACTCGCGAGTTCGCCTCTCAAATTTACGGCAATTCACGCACACTAAAACGATTTCGGCATATTCATACACACACATACACATTTCTTTAAGATAATACGACGAAAGCATAAATCACGCTTTTGCTATGCGTAGCATACTGACATTTGACATTCGCGATTTATGGACCAAAAGTAACCTTACCTACTCTGTTGTAAGTAAAGTAACCCATCCAAATTAAAAAAACTACAGTTTACCAACATTAGAGCAACTCAAATATAACTTCGCAATTTATTTGTGTTGGTTTGTTTATGGTTTGGCTGGCATTGTATGCAATGTTGTTGTTATTTACTTATTGTGATTTTGCGAAGTGTATCTATGAAGTGTATTGTGTGTGAAATGAAGAAATTTTGTGGTGAAGATGCAAAATGTGATGCAAAATAAATTATTCCTTTAGTCAGTTTTCGTTTGTTGAAAATAGTAGGTAACTTGCTGTAGCCCAACTCCAAAACATTCATGGATTTAAAACAAAGGTAAAAATCTTAGACATTTTAACACAGAATATTATGTTTATTATACACCTGGCTATCTGGATGCTGTTATTCGAATCTATTATTTTGTTATTATGTATTTGGTTTGCTAATGAATCATACCAAATGTGTGTGGAATGATACGCTGACCTAAACAATTTTACGAATCGGGTCAAAAAACATAATCTATCTAAGAGGCATATTTAGGCGTATATGGCCATGATTTCTTCTGCCTACCTAGTCCGAAAACCAATGCACGCCACTGTAGATAGCCTATGACATCAGCCGAATCTTCTTCACCAGGCATAGTGTTACACAAAACATGAAATAAATTACAAAAAAAGAGTAAAAAATTTAATTGGGTTACCTGTTTGATGGGTATGAGGGTAATGGAGGGAGTAATGTTGGTGGGTAGTCCAGCCGAGAGCGAGCTGCTGGCGATGGCGCCGCTACTGTCGCCGGACTGCGGGGAGCTCGGGCCCTCGCCGTTCATACGTGAATCTGTTACATACATATTACCTCACTTTTATCCGATTGTTTAACAACTTTGCTGCTTACTGTAGTGTCGTTTGGGGAAGTTATGGGTATTCTAGTCCAACAGAAAAACGTAATAGCCAAAAAAAATATAGGCCTCAGTCGATTCTATTTCCCAACATATATGTCTCCTTCAGTATTAAAAAAAAACTTGTGGAGTTTCTAACGGTTTTGCACCACTTGTATATTACTGAGTCCTGGTGCACACGTACGGCAAAAGATTAAGAGGTCATAAAGCATGAAGTTCAAAGTATTCAACTATTACGTCATTACCATGTCGTCAGAAAATATCTATAATATATAAATTCAACTATATGTAACAACTTAACGTTCATAAGTGCCTTACCAGGGCCTAAACTGAATGAATTACTTTTTGTTTTTTTTTATCACAAACATATCTATTCCAGAAGAGCTTGAAGAAATTGGAGAGATGAAGAGTTTCGCGCATGTCACGACTCCCAGTCTCACGCTAACAATTAGATCCCTTTTTTAACCGAGTTCAAAAAAGGAGGAGGTTCTCAATTCGAATGTCTATACTATATATGTATGTTCGGGCATAACTCCGTCATATGTAGACGGATTTACAAAACAATTTTTTGCTCGAGAGGGGTTCATTCCGAAATGGTCCCATATAAATTTCAAATAGATCTGATGATGAGTTTCGGAGACAGACAATGGAACTCTTAAAAAAATTACAGCAAATCAACCGCGATTGCTGCTATCTCATAAATATGCATTGTTTACGCCTTTACACGCGAAAGTATTTAGTATATATGAAACTAAAAATTCAGAAATAAATTAACTTTTTAACAAAAAAAAAAAACGCCTTCTAAGTACACTAAAAAGTAAGAAATAACTCTTATCTGACACTGTTTTGAAGTCAGGGAAATATTTTCTACAGAACACGTCATGCGATTTCGCTCACTTCAAAACAGTGTCAGATAAGAGTTATTTCTTACTTTTTAGTGTATTTTGAAGGCGGTTTATTTTTTTTTGTTAAAAAGTTAATTTTTTATAATAGACATTGTGGCTCCGTTTTACAATGACCTCTGAATACTTGCTACGACGAAGTTTTTTTAAAGTCCACAATCGACAGTGATGACTTAACGGTTCGGTTAAATCACTTTCAATATGGTGCTTAAGACTATTCAGAAACCGTTTCACCCATAACTGACATAAATTGGTATTTTAGGTTACCGAACCCTAAGGGTCCATTCGCAAGACCGGCTCGGATAGGAGTGCAAATTTTTACTATCGCGATTAAGGCAGTTGTCCCACCGCCGACGATTAAACGAGTAACTATCGGCTATTTTCGCGATAATGAAACGTACAATAGATATGACATTCCGTGTAAACAAAAGAGATGCATATATTAATAGTTGATCGCTGACTGTTCACACTGCCGGCGGGGACTCGTTCCACTAGTTTGTCACTGAGTGACAAGAGCTATCAAAGATAATTCTCGCTCAGCGATGCTCGCTTGGCGGTCAGCTTTCACGCCGAGAGACCAACTAGCAGTCATTTTCTGCCGCCGCGAGCGAGTGGCGCGAGTAATCGCCCGTCGCACTCGCACACTCGCTTACAGCCCAGCGACTAAAACTATCGGAACTACACACTCGCTTCCCGCTGCTCGCCAACTCGTTTCTAGTTGCTAGTAGGTAAATACTCGTTACTCGTTCATCGTCGGCGGTCGGACAAGTGCCTAAAATAGAACTTTAGTCAATTTAACTTTTACCCTCTTATTACAAAACATGGTTTAAAGCATACCCAGGTTTTACTGTCATTCGGTCACTTTCTAACGTCATATAATAAAAAGAGACGAGGCTATTTTAAAACCTGGTTTTCCTTTAAACCATTTTTTGTAATAAGGGGGATATAGTTAGCGTTATTAGTACGGATCTCCAGCATTCAATGTAAAAGTAAACCTTATTTAATCACCATAAAGTCTATTTTTAAACGCGTATCAAAATATATGCTTATGGTACCACTCCGTCCGTCTGTCACACACAGCGCTATTTGAAATTTGGAATACAAGTAGTAATAAATATTGCTTACCCAATCTTATTGCAAATGAAAATGTAAAAAAATATTTTTAGTTTATATGCGAAACGGGCCGAAATGGGGGACCGAAATTTAAAGATTTAGACCGATTTTTACTTATCATGAAAAATTACAGAAAAATACCATTCCCCCCCCTATCTCCGATGTTCGCAAAGCCGGCCAAGAGATCGGCATCTGAAATAATTACAGCAAATAGACATTGGAATATAGTTCTTTTTGTAACTACCACTGTTTTTTCGTAATCATCAAAATTCCTTCACAAACAGATTTAGTTAAGCCGTCCTGTTTTTTTACAGTTATGGCCCAAACCAAGAAATTATAAGTCTTAGGAAGGTCGGAAACCGCGGTGCGTGAGTACATAATATTGGCCGTTTTTAGGGTTCCGTAGCCAAATGGCAAAAAACGGAACCCTTATAGATTCGTCATGTCTGTCTGTCTGTCTGTCCGTCCGTATGTCACAGGCATTTATTTCCGAAACTATAAGAACTATAATGTTGAAACTTGGTAAGTAGATGTTTTCTGTGAACCGCATTAAGATTTTCACATAAAAATAGAAAAATAACAAAAAAATTTGGGGGTCCCCATACTTAGAACTGAAACTCAAAATTTTTTTTTCATCAAACCCCTAAGTGTGGGGTGTCTATGGATAGGTCTTCAAAAATGATATTGAGGTTTCTAATATAATTTTTTTCTAAACTGAATAGTTTGCGCGAGAGACACTTCCAAAGTGGTAAAATGTGTGTCCCCCCCCCTGTAACTTCTAAAATAAGAGAATGATAAATCTATAAAAAATATATGATGTACATTACGATGCAAACTACCAACGAAAATTGGTTTGAACGAGATCTAGTAAGTAGTTTTTTTTTTAATACGTCATAAATTGAAATCCATATCAAATACTCATGTCTATACTACCATTTACTTATATACCTACAGGTTTGTACGGAACCCTCGGTGCGCGAGTCTGACTCGCACTTGGCCGGTTTATTTTTCATAACTAAAATGTGTCGTATCGTAAGTTACGTATCTTGCAACTGTAATTACGGTAGTACAAGAGCAGTATGGCATTAGCATAGTCTAGCTAGATTTCTCAACATTGTGCTTTTAAAAAAACATTTAAAATTATCTAAAATTAGCTTTAAAAAATTCTTTCCTTAACAATGTGTCATGTGCGCTAAAAAAAAATCTCTGATAAAATAACGCAATGCTTGTTTTATACTTTGAATATTACACCCACAAATCGACGTAACACAATCAACCACGCATCAGGAAAATGCGCTACGAATTGATTATGGAAATGTACGTACCTGAATTACCCAAGTGATTCTGTCCAGGTGAGAAGGTCTCGTTGTTATCGGCCATAGATATCTCGACGTGTGGAGTCAAATAGTGCATGGGCGGAGTGGCATTGTCTACGGATCGTTCACCGTTGCTGTCGCCACTGTCTGAATAGGCGGCCGCAACCGACACTGAGAGTCCGGAGCCCAATGCACCCAGCGCGCTTATAGCACTTGGGTCCATCGTGCCATCAGCATATGCAGCGTTAGCGATGCCAGCAGCCAGCAGTGATACAGGATTATTCCCTGGACCCGGGTTGTCCAAGTCGATACCGTGTCTGTCACGTAAAATAAACTCAGTACATACTGACAAGGTGCAAAGAATAATACAGAAACAAATATTATCGTAAATTACCTATTAAAGAAATGAACTCGGAGACTTTTCATGGTGGGTGCACGATAGCTGCACAGGGGGCAAGTTTTGACGAGGTCATGCTGTCCAACGTGTTCGTTTTGGAAATGCGCACGCATTGCGATTTGACGCTGGAATCCTCTGTTGCAAATTGGGCAATGATACGGCAAGCTCTTCGTGTGGGTTGTGAAATGTTCGGCTAAATGATCTTTCCTGAAGAATCTTTTTTGGCAGACGCGACATTCGTAGGGTTTGACTCCTGTGTGACGCATTTTGTGTCTACGCATGTTAGCTCCGTTCGAGAACTTCATGTTGCATACGTCGCATTCAAACAGCTTCCGATGCGGCCGAGCATCAGCATTTTGGGCTGCGGCCACATTATTGTTATCTGGCGAGCACTGAGCCATATGTGTGGTTAAGGCACGACTACTTAACGTACTGAAACTGTTGCAGGTGGTACATTTCAATAATGTACCACCCCTCTTCGGTGTTTCTTTACTGGCTGTCGCCACCTGAAATATTATTAATTCCATTGTAACAATGAAAGAAACCCAGTTTTTTTTAAATAATTTTGAGGCCAATATATAATTAATTTAGGGTCGGCAACGCGCGCGTGATATCCCTGGTGTTGCAAGCGTCCATAGGCTACGGTAACCGCTTACCATCAGGCGGGACCTATGCTTGTTTGCCACCTAAGTGGTATAAAAAAAAAAAAATGCCATACACTTCAAGCGCAATTCACAAATCACAATAAGTCTAATTGAGATAACAATCAATTTGGCATTGTTGCAATATGGTCATAGGCCATAAGTCCACAAATAAAATCTCCCTGGATTTGCATGTGTCGAATAGGCAGTGGTGACCACTTACCATCAGTTTGACATGCTAGTTGTCTTCTTGACTAAAAACATCTTTAAAAAGAAGATCATTTGGTGGAAGTCCTCAGCTACCATGTAAGTCAAAGAATTTTTTTTTTTTTATACTAGTATGTTGGTAAACAAAGATACGGCCAGCTTGCATCACAGGAAGCTTTTCTGATGAGTAACCAACCCTTCGGATACAAAAAAGTTGGTTGCAGTATTTTGTAAGGCTCCCCGAGATGCCGATCTACCAATCATGGGATTTCAGTGAAGACCAGTACAATGAACTTTATTATTATTGACTTACGCGGTAGCCACACAGGTAAAGTTTTGATATGCTCAGTATGTAATTATAAACATTTTTGTGTATTATTTGAAATATATAAACATTTTGAATAATGTAAAATTAAGCAAGGAAGCTAATCAAACTCCTAGAATTTACAATTAAAGTAATTTTATACTAAATGGGAAGCATTTGCTTAATTTGTTTTAAATGGGACAAGTCTCAATCAATATCCCAGATCATTAATATAATATGATAATAATATGATTAACTGAAAGAACCCAAAAAAAATATTAATTGAGTGAGGTCACTTCAATAAAATCATTAGTCTTTAATGAACCTCTGTTAATATAGGAAGACTTGAGGTTTTCCTTAAAGGTACAAGTATATTATTTTAAAATGTAAAAAGAGAGTAAATGTGCTCGAAGTTAATGCAGTTGCAGGAATCTAACTATTAACAAGCATCAGCAGATTTTATTATAACTGACAACATTTAATTTTAATAGTTTTGACATTCATTACCCATTTTTCGATAAGTTTGTAATTATTTTGTGAAATTTTGTTTCATTCTAAACAAAGCTAATATAGTCACATTTAAGTGCGATGCTTTGCACCACCCTATGCATACTCCTTTTCAAACCATTTTAATATCACCTCACTTTTTAAAGTATTTATTTATTTTATTATTTTAATCCTTTGACTGTTTGATGATCCCCGCGAGCGAGGAAAACAATAGAAATTAATTAATATTTTTTAACTGCAAGTCAAGGGATTAAGGGCTTTTAATTTATGAAATTGTTTCAATTATGAGTTATTCATATACTTATCACATGTAAAATAAAATTAGAAGTAACCAATTGACCTTCCATATACACTTGTTATTTAATACAACTATTAATACAGGTATGTACTGCTGCTGTCAAGTAATGGTTTAATTCATTTGTCATTTTTGTCCAGACCATTCTTTATCAACAATAATATATCTAAGCCATCCTAATTAATAAATTAAATAGTAAATTCAAAATCTCAAAAAAAAATTACAGGCTGACATACAGATATGGTAGGTAGTTAGGTACCTTTTTATACTATGAACATAGAAGTAAGTAACTTTAATGTCTACTGTGAAACCATGATACAATTATGATAATAAACCAATACCTAGTTGCAGTTATTATAGTATTGTAGCTTCATATAAACGAAAATCAGATATTGTCACATTTTAATTGGGTATGAAGATTTAATTATCAAACGAAACTGAGATCATCCCAAGAACTAAAGTTAAGCACAGTTCAAGGTGTTTTGATCAAACTTGTGTACTGTACTGTGTAATTGTGTGCTTCATTGAACAAAACAAAAAAGTCTAACAAGTTGTAAGAAGAGAACTACAAAATTGTTTAACATAGGAAACTTAACCACTAACCGGTTCATTTTTGACTGCTGCTAAGTTTGGTGACACGGTGCCAGAATCGGCCTCTGTTTCCCCTTTAGATGACATCACATAACCAGGTCGCGGCCTTTCAGATCATCACTCTCCCGCCTCCCAGTACTACGAAAACACAAACACGTCAAAACGATTATAGCCAACAGTAAATAAACCACACACAACGTAATATCCGCTTAATACTGCTCCGTAGAGGACAAAATCACAAAACAACTTGTTTCTCGTAAGAATGGCGAGGTGACCCATTTACAAAAACTTACGAATTATCGACTCGCGTTAAATTTCTTTCTAAACGTTATCTGTCGTATGTGATGGGTATTCCGCATCAGATACATTTAATACAAAGATTTATAACTATTAAACGCAGTATTAAATTACAAACTCACGTTAGCTTGATACGTCGACAGCCAGAACAGCGGTATTTTAGGGAGAGATCGCTATGTGGCCTAATTCAATGCTCGAGCTTGATGCACAAAATACGTGTTACGCGTAACTGTAAATGCACAAATAAGTGGAATCCCACTTTATAATATTAACTGGTCTGTAAGACACGATTTTGTTTTAAAGAAGGATATGTTGAATATTGTTCTCAGGAAAAATTAAAAGATTAACCAAAACCATTTTGATAAAAAAAACCACACACCTGTAAAGTGTTTTTTCTTCATGAATAACATTTATAAATATTTTCATCTGGCAATATAATGGCATTCCGAACGTCACACTACATTAAACTACATCCCTTTCACTCTTGTAAATTATCGTATTTCCTTCTCAAGGTAATAAATAGATGAAGCACTAGGTAACTTTGGTAACTTCGACCCAAGACCCAACTTCGACCCTTCGACCACTTTACCGGTTGTTTTCTTAAAAATGATCTTATAATAATACAATACAGTACAATACAGATAAAAATACATAGTAGTTAAAAATAATTATGTTAGGGATTTATATGGGAAAAATAAAAAAATACAAGTTTTGTGTTACAAAAAAATATGTCACCGTAATTTTCTGAACACCGTTAGTTTATAATCTATCTAGCGAGATTATAAAATGTCGATAAATTTTAAACTGTACCATACTGCTTACAATATAGCTAACGGTAACTCATTCATTTTCGATAGTTTAAACTGGGAACGCACCTTGCTGATTGGTGGATGGTTGAACGTCATGTGTCCCGCGCCGCCTCTTTAGCCATTGATATATAGGTATTTTCTAAGGGTTCGCTATCTAAAATGGACTCCGGAGACAGATGACTATGAACCGTAGGACGAACAAAAATTTTGAATCCCAATTAATTTATTTTATAGCAGGACTTTTTGGCGGGAACTTGCAGAGTGACGTTGCGTTTTCATTTTATTTTCATAAATTCCTGTATTTTGAGTTTTATTGCATACTACACTACATACTACTAGTTGTCTCAAAAAGTCCGTGAAAAACTTTAGTACACTGACCACCATTCTACTAAAATATGACTTAACGGTGACTAATAATTAATAATGCGGACTATATGAAAGATATTATAAATAAAATTACAAATATGAAAAGGCTGTATGGTTCATTGACCCTTGCCTATCTTTTTATGGATGACAAAACTACTATTACTAAGGCTACATTCCGAATTGAATAATATCGCTCACAGTGCCCAAAGCAATAATTTGCTTACCGAGTTAGATATCACGTTTATGACAGCTGAGAACTGTCAACAATTCGGAACGCTCGTGAACGCGCTCACAGTATTCAAAACAGAACATTTGAGAATTTAATTAAAATCAGAATTAACAATGAGCTAGGACTCCTTATATCTTTTATTAGTTGTCTCGCAAAAAGGAATAACCGCCTTTTTTATTATTTTTCTGTCATAAATTCATAAAAAGTATCTATGCCATATGGAAAACCAAGAATCTTATTAGTCTTTTTGCCGAAAGCACAATGATTAACCTTCACTTTTGACAGCGCTCACGGTGTTATCAGTTTAGGGCATGGTCGGTATGACGTTTCACGGGACATCGTGATCGCCATCTTGACCGACACCGACACCGACCATGCCCTAAACTGATATCCTTGTGAGCGCTGTCAAAAAGTTACGGTTAATTATTGTGTTTTCGGCAAAAATCGAATAAGATTTTTGGTATTCCATTATGGCAAAGATACTTTTTATGATAAAAAGTATCTTTTACATGAGAGAAAAATAATAAAAAATGCGGATATTCCTTTTTGCGAGTCAACTAATAAAAGATATAAGGAGTTCTAGCGAATTGTTAATTCAGATTTTAATTAAATTCTCAAATGTTCTGTTTTGGATACTGTGAGCGCGATAACGGGCGTTCCGAATTGTTGACAGTTCTCAGCTGTCATTATCGTGATATCTAACTCGGTACGCAAATTATTGCTGTGAGCACTGTGAGCGATATTATTTAATTCGGAATGTAGCCTACGTATGGTAAGTTGCATTAGCATCTCTACTAAGTCTGTGGTAAGTTGGTAACTCGAATCGAAGTTGATGTGACTTGAACGAAACGAAAGAGAAAATTTATAAATTAGCAAGAAATAAACTATTTTTTTTTATTTAAATTGTGTCTGCTTTTCAGCAGCTGTTTTAGTTACTCATGGTGCTACTACTTACATATCTTTCTACCATTTTCTTTCAAACATCCATAGAATAAACATTGAAAAGTGTACTCGTCTAGTAGGTATTTAAAATATGAACATTGTGGGTGATTGTATCCAATATAGTATCCAACAAAAAGTTTGTAACAATAGAAGTGGAGAAACTGTAATGGGTGGCTATCGAAAAGAAAGCAGAAGTGGGTGAAGATTTTGTAGTTTTACAGAAAAATGTGTTCTTCCAATTTAACTGCCTTCTTTAGCCAATGGAGGCTATGGATTAGGCCTGTACTGATTGCACTTTACGTGATATTGATAATTGTTTTGGTACCAATACTTATCGCACATTCAATAAACAATGGTTTTAAGAAGTCTGATCAGGGTGCTCTGGTGGGAGGAGGGTTTGTTTTGCTTGCGCTCCCTATTTCCATATGGCAAATAATCCAACACATTGTACATTACACCAAACCATCGTTACAAAAACACATCATAAGGTTTGTACCCATCAGTATTTATGTTGTAAGATAATACTGTAGGTAGGTAAGTACCTAACTTTAATTTGACACAGCTTATAAAAAAAATCAATACCCTGGATGTGTAAAAAAATGTAAACGTCCAAGTGAATTACACTGTTTTGAGATAGTTAAAATAATAACTAATGAATTGCCCTTCAACTTATCTTTTTTCATTGTTTTATGTTCATTTTGTTTGTTTTTTTTTAATGTGAATGTCAGTGATTATAGTAAATAAGTAACAAATATAGGAGTTAATTAATGTACTAGCTTTTTTTTTTTCTTAACTTTCAGAATTTTGTGGATGGTGCCAATATATGCTTTGAATGCATGGATTGGGTTAGAATTCCCAGAACAGTCAATTTATGTAGACTCCTTGAGGGAATGCTATGAAGCTTATGTTATTTACAACTTTATGAAGTACCTGCTTAACTATTTGAATGAGGATCGGGACCTTGAAGCATTTCTGGAGACTAAACCTCAAGTGTATCATATATTCCCTTTGTGTTGTTTGACACCCTGGGAAATGGGGAGGTAAATTTTATTTATACATTATGCAATAATGTGTTACATTTCTATAATAAGCCAATTTAATATAGGTATATTGTCATCAATTCAAAGACAAAGTATAAAAATATTTTTTATTTCACATCATCAATTCACGAATGCATTTTTAATGCAATATCTTATCATTTTAGACTTTGAAACCTAATTGACTAATAATGTGTATTAAGAATGTTGATTATCATTGTGAAATGTTGTTAATTGACAGTTAATATTGTTTCAGTGAATTTGTCCACAACTGCAAACATGGAATCTTGCAGTATACACTTGTGAGGCCCATTACAACAGTAATATCAATGATATGCGAATTGTGTGGGGTATATGGAGAGAGTGACTTCAGTCCTAATGTAGCCTTCCCATACATGATAGCAATTAATAATCTATCACAATTTGTAGCAATGTACTGTTTGGTGCTCTTCTATAGAGCAAATAAAACTGAATTGAAACCGATGAAGCCTATTGGAAAGTTTCTATGTATAAAAGCTGTTGTATTCTTCTCATTTTTGTGAGTATAGTGTAGCAATTAATTAATACCATTCTTGTATTTAACTTGGATTATCTGTAGGTTTGTGAATACAAGGTATCTAAATGTATTCAATCTTTTTAGAGTAATAGTACACACTGCTACAGATCAAGCTATACATTTCCAGTATAAGCTGATCTCGCATTTTATAGGATTTCCGTACAATGGGAGGTCAGCTTATACTAGAAAAGTATTTATAAACAATAATGCTGCTTCTGTTGTTTGCAACTAAACTAATTTAATCTCACTATATCTCTTTCTAACAAAGAACATAAGAAAAGGGTGTAAGAAATTTAGTCCCATCAAATTAGTCCAATTGCTTGTTTTCAACATAAATTTGGTCACCAACAAATTGGTGGTACATCTATTTACCCACAAATGAAACCGGCAAAGACTATTTTGACAGCTTTAAATATGTTCTATCCTTTTTCAATAATTTTTGTAAGTAACAGGTGATGTGATTAATTTAGTGCAATTTACAACAGATTCGGCACCAATGTCATTTCATAACAATGTTCCTTATTTAGGGTATACATAATAATATTATTTTTTTATTTACAGCCAAGGTGTTATAATCAACATTTTAGTGTATTGTGGAGTGATATCAACAATTTTTGATATATCTGATTCTAACAAGATAAAAATTATATCATCTGAACTTCAGGTAAATAGAAATGGAATGATTTTATATTATCTCCTCTATTAGAGGACGACTTTGATAAACCATTTTTGTGTGATAGGGATGGAAATGGGAAGTGCAAAGCTAAATGCAACCACTCCAAGCAGTCAGATAAATATATAAATATCCTGGAACATTTCTCACACACAGTAATCTAATCCCAAACTAAGCAAAGCTTGTACTATGGTCACCAGATAACTGATATAATACATATACTATATTTTGTTTGTAAATACATACTTAATATACATAATTACATCCAGCCTCACGACATACAGATATGTTCATGCACACAAATGCATGTCCTATGTAGGAATCGAACCGACGACCTGCGGCGCAATAGGTGGAGTCTTAACCAACTGCGCCAACTGGCCCGTCAAAGATGATACTGCATCCCAAAAAAAACAGCCAATCTAGCTTTATAATAACTTAATTTGATGAATCCTAGGTTTTTACAGTAGCCTATTTAATTGACGCTTATAAATAAAAGTTTTTGAGAAATTGGACAAAAACTTCATAAAAATCAGTTTAACTAACAGTTATTTTTTTTTGCCACATTGTAATGATGGTCCCGACCATAAGTATTTAACTTGAGTTTCAGCAGGGATATGGTAAAATGTTATTCACAATTACAATATTAACTTTTTATTTTTTGAAAGCTCAATGTCGGTTCGGGTATAATCAACAAAGACTTAAAATGACGGTGTCAATTGAGGAAGGTGGGCATTAAATTAGTCATAATAATACTTATTGTTTTTTCCAGGACTTCCTTATTTGCATTGAGATGTTTCTGGCGGCGATTGCTCATCACTACAGCTTTTCTTACAAGCCGTATGTGTCGCCCCTGAATCCGTCGCCGTCGTGCCTCGGCTCGTTCCTCGCCATGTGGGACGTCTCCGACGTCAAGCGAGACATTTCCGAGCACCTGGGTGTTGTTGGTAGGTATTTGCATTCAATCTAAATAAACTTAAAGTATAAACTTAATCCAAAAAAACTAAATCTGAAGTTTGCCAAACCCGTAATAGAAACCCAAAATAAAAAAAATAAACTTAATTTTGAGAGCTCATAGTATGGTGGTGGTTGATAATGATAGACCGGGAGATACTGGCACAAATTTCCTGGTCATTTGTACCATTATGGCGACCTTCCAGGGGTTTAATTACGTAATGACGAAAAGGAAAATGATGGTCATAATAGCGCTGGTACCGGCGGCTCAATCGCGTCGGTGTAAATCGAACGTGTCTGATAAATTACGACTGTCAAACGATTTGTTCCACATAAATTCTTGTATTTTCCGATAGTCAATGAAAAATGAAGTCGATGATTAGCTGTGCATAAATTAGCCTGGTAAAAATGGTTGTTTTTTTATTAATGTGTTCTCGTCTGTAAGGCGGACTGTAAGCCACACACAATTTTTGTGGAACAAATGTCGACACTCGTAATTTATCCGACACGTTCGATTAACGCCCACGCGATTGGGCCGCCGGTACCAGCGCTATACCTCGCGCTGTAGGCAATTATAATCAAGAAAAGGGTCGAGACACTTTACTGTTTGATATACCTACTGTGCCTGTAGGGTCGCCATACTGGTACAAATGACCAGGAAATTTGTGCTAGTCCAATATCTCCCGGTCCATGATAAACATCTAATAATAAGATGCCGCGAATAGTAGCTTTAGCGAATAACTCGGTAAGCAATTATTTGGAATTCCTTATGGCGAATAGACGAGTCGAAAAAACACTATTATTATAGTTAGTACCTAGTACCTACCTAGTCGTCATTCTTTCTAAATTAGTGTTTTTTTTCATCCAAAATTTATGTTACACAATTATTAGCTTGTCGCTTAAAATACACTACTACCTTCGTGGTTTTGCCAGGATAATTGTATCCTCTATGTTATTCCAGAGTATTATATATCTGTGTGCCAAGTTTCATCCAAATCCTTACAGACTAGCCGTTACGGAACTATAACACACACAAACATCCTCAATTGTATAATTATGTACCTATTAATAGAATAGGATATTTCGCTATTCGAGAAATAGTGACAAAATGTCGAATATCAAATAAAAGTAGCTAGCCGCGGCATCTCTTCTAAATATAGGAATCTGGAACTAGATATATAATTTGATTTCTTGTTTAAATTATGCAAATTTATCCAACCGTCTATGAAATTAATGAGATGAATAATTAATTATGACAGGGAGCTCGTTCAGCCGGAGGCTCCGAGGCAAATCGATGTATCATATGACGCGCGGCTACGATGAAAGTTCTAGACTAATGAGCGACCAGCGCGCTCCTTCAACCTCCGCTCCCAATATGATTGTCGAAGCGAATCCTCCAACTGTGGACATAAGACCTGTTTATGGGTCTGTTGATACCACTGCAACGATCAACTCCGAAACTGAACCGCTACTTGACAATTCTGAAGATCATACAATATCAAATGACCCAATAGTATAAACCTTGTGATAATATAACACTTAGGCGCCGATCCCTCAGAAGAGTTCTGAGTTCTGCGTTCACTGTAATCTATGCGGCGCCTTTGATCATTGCACACAGAGAACTGATCGTTCAAGAGAACGCGAGTTATATCGGAGTTCCATTCTCTAACGCTGGTAGTTGAGGTGACACATCTGAGCTATCACTGTCTTATTTACTGAGTGACATAAGGCAGAAAGGACAATGGGTAGTCTGGCCAATGAGCGTCCACTAATGAAACTTAAGTAAGGCCTAGAAACGAGATAAACAATGTAAACAAACTTTTGCTTGCTGTATGTATATAATTACACCGTTTGGTACGGGATACTAATTAAATTTAATGCAAATACCTTGCAATTTCATAATATCTCCAATTATTTCATAAATTTTCAATGCTCTATAACTTTTTTTCTAAATACACCATAGTAGTAAGCTTATATATTTTTGTTATGTTATTGTCTAATAGAAAACATAGACCACAGATTACAGAATAAGGCAGATGGAGCGCGAGGAACACGGGAGTGAGTCCAAAAAAACAAATACAAATTGAAAAACACGTACCTGTTATTCGCTTTTGAATGTGTATTTGCTTTGTTTAACAAACTTTATGTAACAAAAACACTTCTTTATGAATAAACTGTGGTTAAACAATGCAAATACAAACTGGAAAACGAATACCATCAGATTTTCAATTTGTATTTGCTTTTTTGGCTTCACTTTCGTCTTCCGCGCGCTCCATCTGCCTTATTCTGTAATCTGTGACATAGACATTATTGCTGGCCGCCAATGGGACAAGCTCCATACAAATTTGCCCATTTACCTTTAGAACTCTAGACTACTCGCTCGCTGTGTGTACAGTAGTGAACAAGGAACTCTAGAAATCTTTTCTGTGAGATCGGCGCCTTATTAGCTTGATTGTTCTTATGCTAATGTTTTTATTATTATTAATGCAACATCAACTGAAGTGATAATAGAATAATTATATTGATTGTTTAAATTATTATTACCCGACTGACCCGGAAGGAGGGTTATGTTTTTCGAGTGTATGTATGTATGTCCATTTCATTGGCATGCTCTGCAGCCTAAACAGCTTGATGGATTTAAACATATGTGTCGTTAGATTCCTCTTTACTGTGGGAGTGTCATAGGGTATATTATTTTTATATGGCGTCTACGAATAAAAAAGGGAGGCAATTAAAAACAAAAATTGCGTTATTATTACAATATGGGTATCAAATGAAAGCTTGTAAACAGGCTATTCCATATATGCTACTTTTATGCTACCATTTTGACGTAAACTGCAAAAAACACGTTTAATGCAGCAAAGACAGTAGGTAGATACTGACTGACTGAGCGGTTACTGTGCGTAACTCAAGAGTTGCGATGGTTTTTAGCCTTACTTTACCGTACCGCTCAATACATACAACTCATTCATTAATAAAACCAAAAAGTCTGAAATAAATTAATTTTTATTTAAAGAAACAAAAAGTCTCGACTGTGTAAAACAAAAAATAACTGAAAAGATAAAAACAAGCTCTTTAATCTACAGAAATTTAATTATAACTTGAATTTTATAAGGTATTGCAGTCGGGGATAAACAAATAGTTAGTGGTTCGTCCCCAACTGCAATACCTTATAAAAGTCAAGTTATATTCACCAAAACTTTATAGATTTAGGAGCTTATTTTTCTCTTTTCAGTTATTTTTTGTTTACACAGTCGGGTTTTTTGTTTCTTTTAATAATTAATTTATTTTATACTTTTTTTAGAACTGTTAAGTCTTTATAAATGATGTAAGTATTTGTATCTGTTCTATGTACATTCTCTGGTACACTTTTTTATGCTGAAGTCTTCGACCAATTGGCTGAAGTAACTGGTGTAGTTTATACTTACATAAAGTAACGCGAGTACCTACTTAGTACACACGGCTGCACATCAAACTATACTTTTCCAGTACCTATAAGCTGATCTCGCATTGTATAGGATTTCCGTACAATGAGAGGTCAGCTTATATTGGTAATGTATAGCTTGATCTGTAACCGTGCGTACTTACATACATAGATTATAATAATATATAAAATGATCTGTAATATATTTTATTGTACCTATTGTTTCATATTTGTATGTATAAATTGTGATATTTATTTACGATGTCAATGTAATTAAATATGTTAAGTTTTAGAAATAAATGCTTTATAACATAAGCTGGCAATTTCATTTCACATTTGTTGGGCACATGACTATCTAGGTACATTAGGCATCGTCTATACGATTGTCTTCCAATGCTGACATAATACGTTGGGTGTTGTCTTGTGATCAGTGTGAAGAGCAGGACTTTAGGTAGTGGACATAAGGCATATACTGTATTATTAGTGTGTGAGAGGAATGAACATGAAATAAAAATATAATAACTACTTATACAACTTTTATTAAATACTAGCTGCCCGGCGCGACTTCGTTCGCGTGGTGCTACCCTACCCTATCCTACCCTACCCTGAGGTGCTACCCTACCCTACCCTGTGGTGCTACCCTACCCTATCCTACTCTACCCTGTTGTGCTACCCTACCCTATCGAACCCTGCCCTGCCCTGCCCTACCCTACCCTACCCTACCCTACCCTACCCTGCCCTACCCTGCCCTTCCCCCTTCCCTACCCTACCCTACCGTCAAACACTGAGCCACACGCAAAGAGATTGACTCCCTGCCGTACGGCCCGTACCCGTGACGTGATTTTTCTGCTAATACTTATATTTTTAAACTCGTGATGTCTTTTGAATGGAATGTCCGAATTGAATAATTCAAAAAGTTATATAAAGGTATTGAAGCAGTCTTGGATATGAAGTAATTTATTTTGATAATGATTAATACCAAGATACAAATAGAGAGACATTTATAGTGGCGGCATTTCAATAAAAAAATTAAAATAGAAAAACACTTATTGTGGCATAACTATAATAGTTAGACATATGGTATCGCGACACTTTTTGTAAATAATAATATGCTCTGCAAAGTCGTAGTACATTTTTTTATTCTATCATCAATAGTTTTCGCAGCGCACGCGATGTAATGAATATTTTAGGTATTTTTTTTACACCTTGGGTTACATTATTGGAGATTTAGTAAGGATCCCTAATTTTTTTGAAAATATAATATAGCCTATGTCACCCGGGGATAGTGTAGCTTCCCAACAGTGAAAGAATTATTCAAATCGGTTCAGTACTTTCGGAGCCTATTCAATGCAAACAAACAAACAATCAAATCTTTCCTCTTTATAATATTAGTATAGATAACAAGAACATAAAAATGCAATACTTAAATAATTTGGGAACTAAGGAATTTTATTTATAAAAATGTCATAAAAAATTGCCTGCGAATTTTGCAAAAGAACGCGGGTGAAACCTGGTTATATAATAACATCGAACAATTAACCCAAAGAAGCGCAATGACGTTCATTTTGGTTGAAATATATTCCGCCAATTTCCCACCATCGACAACGCGCTCTGATTGGCTAAGTCAAGCACGCATGCACTCTGATTGGCCAAGTCAAAAACACTCGATGCAGTGATTGGTGCTTACTGTTCAAATTCAGTGACAAATCACTGACGAGTTTCGGAATTTGATTGTTCATTATTACTACTCTAAAGGGATCTTTCCTCGATGTATAATAAATAGTTATCTTATAAAATTGGTATATCTTATGTACCTAAATATAAATAGGTCGAAATTAAGACGATACTTCGCACGTGCTTACACTTGGTGCATTACGACCTTACACTTGGGCATTATGTGCTTACACTTGTAAAGTTTAGGCTTTAATATTATTTTTGGTGACGCTGAGAAGGCACCAGCAGCGGTCAACTGCATTAATTAAGCTACAAGTAGGAACTAATTTAAATCTCAAGTGTACACACGGCTACAGATCAAGCTATACATTTCCAGTATAAGCTGATCTCGCATTGTATAGGATTTCCGTACAATAGGAGGTCAGCTTATACTAGAAATGTATAGCTTGATCTGTAGCCGTGTGAACAAGGCTTCATTCGATTATAACGCGCACATATTTAATTTAAACTATACCTACTGTATAGTATAAGTAGGTGTATTCAATATTTTGTTTCAAGTATGCATAATTTTCTAATTATCACTTTCTCCTTAAAAATAGGTTCATAAATATATCCACTAAATATTCTTCGTTTATCGTTGCCGCAATAACATTGGTTCAATCTTGTATGTCACCGTATTTTTGTGAATAATGTACCTAGCGAGATTATAAACTCCCCGATATATTGTGAACTGTACCATACTGCTTACAATGTAACTTATTCATTTTCGATAGTTTGTAATCTAACGTTCTCAAACCGTCATATTGTGAACCGTCCCTGATTGGTCAGTCTTGGCGGTAGTTCGTTCTGTATTCATAGAGTTAGAAATCAAACATAGCATAGGGGTTAGATGAAACAAATGCACATTTAATTGTTTGAGATCAAAATTAAATATGTTTTTTTTTTTAAAGAAACAATAAAAACAATCAACTACGTTACAGTAGTACCCAACTGATATGGCTTACCGATGTACCTGCACAGAAGATACATTTTCAAAGCGCGGGAGATGCTATTGGTCGGCAGCTGCCGTGCCATGTGTGCGCAGGGGCTTTATAATCTAGCTAGGTAGATTATAAACAAACGGTTTTCACAAAAATATGGTGACATACACATTAACTAGCCTACATATACGTATAAAAATACTGATGTTGTAGTGTACGTTACAAATTAAAATATAGCTATAATCACATTTAATAAGAGTACACGGCACATAAGCCTGCTCACAATTAAATAAAAAAAAATCAAAATCATTTATTCAAATAGACCTTCGCAGGCACTTATGAAAAGTCTGACTCTAATACCGGTTCGGAAGGTAGCATTTGCTGAGAAGAAGAGCCGGTGATAAACTCAGCAATTACTCTTTTCAAAACAAGCTTTACTTAATATTTACATTCTAATCGCACTGACAACAATTGCGTGCCCCGGCGCGGCAAAATTACAAAGTAGACTGAATAAATATTTAATAAGTAAATAAATAGCAAACTTAAGCAGACCAGCCCCCACAAGCGGCACCTGTAGCAGAACGTTTAAAATCTTTTTTTTTTTACAATTAATTATTATTTTCTATTGCCTCATAAGTTGTTATTGCTCAAATAACAACTTATGAGGCAATAGAAAATAATAAAAATCATTAGGTATACAGGTGATTTGAGACGGTTCAGTAAGAACAAGCTACCTTAAGGGTTAGAGCCACGCGAATTTGGCCTTAGGCGACTAGACATTCCTTCTTCTATTGCTGTCGACGTTTACAGATTTTGAAAAAATAAAAACATTAATTTTCCTAACAAATGTACCTACGGGAAAATCGGAAATCGCCGTTTTTTCTCCGTGACTGTAAATGTCGATACACAAATTAGATAAAAAATCGGGTGGCTTTTAACCCTTAAGATAGCTGCCTTTAACTTGTCTTGAATTTCCATGCTGTTTAATTTACTTAATTATCTCTTACTTGGGTAATAAAATTAGGTCTAAGGAATGTTTGTATAAAAGTGACATGTAAATATGTGATATGTAATAAGTACAGCTATGTTCGCCTACAACACTATTCTGTGTTCTTATTTAAATAAAATATTAAAAGCTTATATAACAGAAACAAGCATTTTAGTTTTTCAATTAAGGATGATTTTGCTTTCTGGCTCTGCTGAAATTTTCAAGGGCTGAGAGAGTAGCTTTTAAACTGTTCATTTCAATTTTGTTCCACAGCGACCCCATTATCAGGTAATAGAAACACAGGCCAGTAAGTATAAGCTTGATAACGTCATACAGTATTTTGTTAGGCCAGAAGCCAACTGTACCCAATAGGAACATAAATAATAAACCACCAGTTGTAAGGAACAGCTTTTTTGACTTGGATATAGTCCTTGTGGCTTCTTTACAGATGTTGATAGTCTGCGCAATTGTTTCGTCCAAAGAATCGCTGTTGCTGTTTTGTCTTTTACTTAATTTCTTGTTGGCTGACTTTATACGTAATTCTAAAGAAACAGCATTATGGTCTGAATACGAGAATTCTTGCCCTGGGACTCTGTCTTTTAATGGATTTCCAAAGTTGATGACGTCGGCCTGTAAAATAAAGAAGAACTATTTTACTCAAGCTTCCAAACTGTAAAAACATCCAAACCCTAAAAATTTACTTCAAATAGCTCATTGCTTCAAAAATATAAAAAAATAATTTTCTTTAAATCTTACCTCCCAAGAAGGATTCATATGGAATAAAATATGATCAATTCGTTTTCCTTCAGGTAAAATTTTGACTTGCTTAGGATCAGCATAACTGTTGTTTGAATTGTCGCTAGTTCCAGACTGTTTGATAATAGTTGGATCATTCCCTTCACATTTCATATCATATGGGTCTAATAATGCTGGTAACTGCATCAGTATTCTAAAAAAATAGTTACCTATCTATTAAGGTCTTCAGAAATATGTTGCCTTTAACATATTTGTAGGAAACAAAACATAGGTATATGATATAAAAGACAGTTAAATTCCGATTTTATGTAAAACTAGGTGTCCCCCGCGGTTTCACCCGCGTTCCCGGGATAAAAAGTAGCCTATGTCCTTCTCCACACCATAGGCTATATGTATGCCAAATTTCATCGCAATCGGTTCAGCGGCTAAGGCGTGAAAGCGTTACAAACATACATACAAACAGAGTTACTTTCGCATTTATAATATTAGTATGGAAGTCCATACTTCCATACTAATATTATAAATGCAAAGATGGCGACATATCCATTATGTCGCCATCTTTGCCAAAGCAATGGGCCTAGATCTCTAGAAGGGAAATGGCTTTCAATTGCATCACACTTGATAGATTTTTAACTTTCTTGAGGTACGTGCAGATACCTACCTGGGTAGGTACTACAAAGAACCGTGCTAAGGTTTCAAAACTACATTTTATCAGTGTGGCAAATATAAAGGTTCCATAAAAGAAACTAATAATAACCTGGCCTTATTGAGTACTTGATGAGATCAGCCATCCATTGTAGATTAGATAATTCTTTGTTTATCATTCAAATACCTTACCACTTCAACAATATTTGATATAGGTAGATAATATTTTAAATTCATGTATTAGACATTTGAGTTGTTTTATGTTTATGAATTGATGCAAAAGAAACATTCCTTACTTGAATGATATGTCACCTGGTGCAGCATTTAAATCTCCAGCTAATATGGACACATCTGCAGGAGAGGTGGTCAGGTTGACAAACTCAGCGGTAGAGTAGGCTTGAAGCACTCTGTGAGCTAGGTAAATGTCATCTTCATGATACTCTGCATGCAACTGCACATTAATATTATGATTGTTTTAAAAAAATTACCAGTTGGTAATGATGTATGGCGTAGTAAGAAATATTTATGAACTACTCACATGTGTACAATATACATTGACCAGTCTCTGTCCACATTTGATGCGACAAAGGCCAACTCCCTTCCCTCCAAACCAGTCACCATGATGTATCTTATGAATATAACCATTTAGAGGCCACTGGTGGAAGAATACATCTTGTATCAACCATTTGGAGAATACACATAGGCCTGATCCAAGAACACCACTGTGGAAATAAGTTTTTTTAAATACCAAAATTCCAGTAGTTACTTTGAGCAAAAACATAATATCCAATTACCAAGTCAAGAAATACTAAAAATACGGGAATTTATGTCGTAAAATAAGCCATAATAAGTATTGACTAAGCAAGATGCCAAACAGTAAATAATAATATCCTGAGACATACCTATAAAAATAATGAGAGTATGGGAGTACAGTTTTCAAGTTATCCTTAAAATATAAGTAATCATTTTCACTCCAAACTTCCTGAAGGCACACTATAGTATGAGAGCTCTCTAAAAGATATTTACATATAGCTTCCATCCTCTCTTTGCGGTGTTTTGATACAACTGGAATCCCCCTGTAAAAGATTATTACTGTGGTTATAATTAGAAATAAATTCTTTCTTACCTAGGGGCCTTATTAGAAATGGGTAACATGCAGTTTGGCAGCTAATAAGTGTTAGTTCACATTTGAGAATGCAAATACCACTTCAAAAGATTTTCAAGAAACCAGTAATAGCTTTTTTAAACTTATTTACTACATCTACAAAAAGTTTTTATTTTCATAGTGGATTTCAATTAGTGCTTCAGGAAAAGTAGCTGCAAGATACTTGCGAAATAAAAATGCACATTCATACTTGCTGTGTTACAGCTGGCGGAGGCTACTCTCCGTCAGTGCTTCAGCCATTATAAAACACTAACCCCCTTATTAATAAATAAGGTGTAAGTCAGTCTTGTATCACTCAGGTATTAAGATAGCCATAGACCTTTTTGTTTATATGACAGTAGAGAGTGACGGATATATTTAAAACCTGGGTATTACTATACTTGACTGACACCTTATTTATTATTAAGGGGGAATTGGTAAACAGATTTGGTTCTAGACCCCAAATTAATCTGTCTTATGTCTTAAAAAAAATTGCGCCTATACTCGTCGTCACTTAATGTAAAGCTTAGCCAAATAAATACGTATATCGGCGGAACGGGGTACCATGGGGTAGGGAAAACCCAAACCATCCCCTACCCGATCCAACCCTCAGTAACACCAACCAAATTCGGGCAACTCAATTATAATATCCAACTACTTACCAGCAATTCAAAGTAAACACATTTAATTTAAACTCCATACTCATTTATAAGTGAGGGTAAATTTGCTGCAATCGAAATCAAATCAATTTTAAAACACAAAACGAACAATACATATTATTTTAAACACGACACCAATCAAACACCTGTTTATAAAAAGTGCTGAGTGAAGTTTAAACTTTTAGTTCACATATTTTTGTATTTAAATCCATTTAACCTCAGCATTTTAAGTTTTAACTGATTAGATTGCACAAAATTTATTTTATGTACGCACTACGCAATCCAATAGCACCTTTACCTTTTTTTGTTGTTTGACTGACGGCTAGTTACAGTGTGACCAGATTAAATTTTACGAAAATACCGAGGCACCTCAAAAATATACTGAAATATACCGACTTACATAGGACATATACCAATAAAAATACTGATTTTCTTAACACGTTTTATTTATTCATACTCACAATAAATGTTGAAGTTATATTTTAACATCCTTTTCGAAGGATTAAAATTAACACAACTTCCTTCATCCTTAACACCTTGCTTTGTTTTTAAAATAGCTGACACATGTTTGTTTATAAATCTGTTTCTTTGGTCCGTTTTTATTGAATTTATCTGTGAAAATATGCGCTCGCATGCAGCATTCGAAACCGGTATACATAGAAGAGATTTACTGAAACTAGTTATATTTTTGTATTTTAACATGCCATCACTGTTAGAAATTTTCCCAACTTCCACCCAAAATTGTTCACACGAGATGGGTGAGCCAGTGCTGGAGGATTGTAACAAATCACTTACTTCGCGATCAAACTTTAGGGTTCTATATTCTTCGTCAATTAACTGCATTTGTTCTGGCTGTACTTCGCATGGGAAAGTTTCTATCTATGGGAAAGAATCTACTTGTCGTTCATTTTACAACATTTTTTTCACAAACATATTCACAGCCTAGGGGCGGGGGGGGGGGGGGGGGGTGCTTGCTGAGTTTCGGGGTTGAATTTCTTTCAGTCTGAAATACTTTAAAGTATTTCAAATAAAGTAATTAAAACCTGGTTTCTGAACCTGGTATTCGTGCAATGTGGTATTTTTCAGACCTGGTACGCGAAAACACGAGTACGACCCACCTCTAGTATAAACTAAATCCGGGAAAGTCCCTAATCGCAAAGACCATCACTCACTACGGTGTTGCCATAACTTCAACCAAAACATACCCAAAAATACTGACTGCCAGCAATATACTTGAAAATATACTGATGTTCGGAAAAATCGATAAAATATACTGAAAAAGTATTAAAATACTGAATCTGGTCACACTGGCTAGTGAGTAGCGACAGCACAAAAAAAAACAATATACCTGACAGCCAGCTGTGTTGTATGTCTTATGTCAAATTAACTTCAGGGTGACCATTTCAAAAATGACGAATCTACCCGACACTGTCAAAAAATCTTGCCAAACGCGACTCTAGAAAATGCCAAAAATATCATATTATTGCCTCCATGGGGACAGGAATGAATAAATATTGCAAAATTCAATAATCGAAATCCTTCTTAGCTCATAGAATTCAAGAACAAAGCAAAGTTCACTCGTATTTTCTCTTCATCATGTAATCGCAATCGCACACATTATAACATTAAACACTACGTTTTCTAGTGGCAGGGCAGGTCACTTCAGGGTACACAATGTACAACTTTCTATAGGAACCTCGATCAGTTATGTTACCCACCTCCACAGACGACTTAGGTTTCAAATATATATAAAGTACTCTGTGTTAGGGATACTACGTATGCCTCCTCTTTTGACTGAGTTCTGTCATGGGTGGTTTCAGGTGCGTCTAGTAGTGCGTTCGAATTGGAGTGACGTCGTTTTTAACAGTTTCAAAATGGGCATTTTTGTTTATGCGTTCGAATTGGAAAATTTCAACAATTTTGCAACTTTTGCCACAAACTATATTTCCCAAATCGAACGATTAGATACAAAAATGACATGTCCATGCTGATTGCCTGCTTGTCACTTGTCTCAACCTACCTTTTTCCTTCAGTTAATCATTGAACAAAGTTAATCTAACAAATTATTCTCTTGCCTGTTAGTATTTCTATAAAATTTTACAATAAAAATTTGAATAACTCGAACGCCAGTTGTGATCGTTTTTGGCATTTTTGACTGTTATTTTTGCTACCATACTCCAATTCGAACGCACCTTAGGTAGCAAAAATAATAGTCAAAAATGCTAAAAACGAACATCTGGTGTTCGATTTGGAAAGTTGTGAACGAAATTGACGTTTGAACTGTTTTCATTCACCCGTAGATTGAGGATACCTAGATTTGCCACTAAAATAATAATAATTACGAAAACGAGATACGTATATGTCAAAACGTGTATGTGTGAGCAGGACTAAGCATATTTTGTCGTCCCTATCTCGCGTATAGGTTTCTATTCTTGACATCAGTGTCAAAATCAGTGTCGTTGACCTCATTGATGGCAAGCAATTTTCTAACCGACCAAAGTGTGAGGCTTATTATTGTGGGTGGTTAACTATGGTACTACCTGTCATTCGTAAATAGTCGGATTATAAGTTGATGAGGATACCAACATTTTATTATTTTTACCACTTTAAATAGCGTGTTTTATTTTGTGTAGTTTTAATCCACGTAAGTTACATTAGTAATTTGTTTTATATATTTATACGTAAGTTTGATACAAACATTAAAAATAATTACTTTGGAAATAATAACTTATAAATAACGACGATGATACATGGAAGCAATATATGTATGCATGTGCCTAATTTTTAAACCACCAAACATAATAAAGAGGATAATAATATGCATACATATTTTCTATTTCAGATAAAATAAATAGAAAACAGATATATAGGTAAATAAATATTTTTTCTCTTTCAGATCCGACAGGCTCAAACGAGTAACTCTAAATATGAAACTTCGGGAGTTTATATGGAAGCAAAGGATAGTTTGGTATAATTGTCTCACCTATCAGTTGTCTAATCAGTCTTCACCACATATTATAAAATGAAGTTGCTTTCCGTCTGTTTGTCTACTAACTCCTTCTAAACTACGATTTTCTATAATATGTAACAGGCCTTAGAGCGGTTCCGCCTAACGTCCGATACGAATCCGCGAAAATACAGATCTAGAAAACTTGGACCGAATTCGGATATTGCTTTTCGCACTACCTTCAACCCAAATCCGTAATTCAGACGTAATTTTACGCAAAACCACAGTAGAGCGTTAACATCGTTGATTTTTGAGTCCTTTCAATAGGCGTCAACTTTCGGCAATGCTATTGTACGTAAAAAATAAAAGCTATTGTACGTACGAAGACATTATTAACATTAACATATAAAGTATTAAATTAACTATTTACTAACCACGCCCCGGCCGAATATTTAATCTTATACAATCAATACCTGAGCAGGTTGCGGTCAAAACGTGATAAGTCACAACGTCACAACAACTCATAAAAAAAGTCTTCTAGTCCTTATGTCTCTTAAGGTCTTAATTAAAGTATACTTCATCAATCCCGTGTTTTATTTTGACTTCTATGAAGTTATAACAGTGTTATCTGCCCCCCTAGACAAGATGGTTGTCGACAATCGTCATCGTTAGTAAACGATCAACCTATGTATGGGATTGACACCTGCCACACCCATTGTATAGTAAAACCAAAATACCCAATACCAGTTTACCCACATAATGGGGTAAAAGTGTAAATATGGCAGTACTAATTGTATGTAGCTTTCTAATTCTTCTTCGCCATTCGCTGACAGCAAATCTATAGGTATCCTCAATCTACGCATTCACCGTTCGTTTTACTTGGAAACAGTTAAAAACAACATCGTGAACTACAAATTTTGACCCACCTCCGAGGCAGGGTCGTTTGTGATCATATTTTGACATCTTTGAATCTGACAGATAAGTTTTGGAAAATTCAAACGGGAACGAAAATTATTATTTTATTCTAAAATTTGATATAAATACCACATAATAAGTTAATCAGACAAATTCTTCTCTTGCCTTGTTAGCAAGAGAAGAATTTGTCAGATTAACTTTGTTTATATAGCTGAAGGACCACCTTTTGGGTTGAGATAAGTGACAAGCAGGCGAGGAGCATGCTTAAGTCATTTTTGTATCTAATCATCTAATCGTTCCATTTGGTAAAAATCGTAGGATAACGAATGCACCTTTGGTTGGATATGGGTTGGACGGGTTGCATGAGTTGGATCATGTCATCATGTATAAAACTAGACTAGCAGTTGGCAACACTAATGGTTAGTTTCGTTTCGTTCGATCCAGTTCGATCAGTTTTTAGTTTACCTATATTACATTATACGAATATAATTTGGCTTGCTTGCTGTTTTAATTGTAACTAATCAAAACTACAGCAATGCACTTTTACAGATTCGACTTGATTCTGGAAAAAGTGAAAGTCTTTTGATTTGATAGTATACTTATTCAAAATATTTCTTACGGCTTGCTTCATTTCCGTAGCTACAATTTCTGCTGTCCATTTTTATGATAAATTAGCTTGTTCTTGTGGTGGTTGATATTATAGCCACTTACTGTATTTTTAAGCTATGAAACTGGTCTAATAAATTAGTAAACAGGCAAAATCAAGAAATTATGGGCGACCAAGAAATGTTAGATTCTAAAGACCAAGTAAAGTGTTCCGAAAAACAAGATATTAAAGATAAACAAAAGAAACTACACAAATGCCCTCATGAAGGCTGTGAAGCATCCTTCAACAGACCATACAGATTGGAACAACACATATTACTACACTTTAACTTTGTAAGTTTTGTTTATTTATGCTTCATCTCTAAACTGATATTAAAAATTTGGAAGCATCAATATGTAGTCAAAATATCTATCATTTCTTACAGCGGCCTTTTGCCTGCACGGAAAAGAACTGTAAAAAATCCTATTCAAGTAAAAGTCACTTACTTCGACATGTAAATGGTACCCATTTTGGATTAAGGAGTGGAGATGATGTAAACAGGTGATTTCCACTTTATTTTCACTTTTAAGTACCAAAGTTACATTATCTGGTATATTCATATATATGATTTCATCTAAATGTTAGTAGCTAGATATGTGTTAGGTGATAGTAACATCATGTTAGCAGGAGGAAAATATATCTTGTGCCTTGAGTTGTAGGACAAATCATTCTATTGGAGCTATTTTGATGCCGTAGTTGTAAGGTGCATAGTACATTTGTATCACATAAAAACAGGAGGATCCACATCATTTTTTAGTCAATCACTGGGTTTCAAAAAGCTAGCACATCCCTACAATTGCTGAAGTGAGCTAAGGCTATCCCTCTTAGATTAAGCTGCACCACATCTCTTCCAATATGATTCCTATTCTCTCATAATTTCAGGTGTCCATCATGCTTCAAAATGTATGCCAACCATCAAAATTTGAAAAGACATATGAAATCGCACATATCAAAGTTGTGTTTTACATGCGACATTTGCAATATGGAATTCAGGAACAGCAACCAGCTGAGCACTCATAAGTATCAACACACAGGTGTTAAACCATTTGTGTTAGTATGAACAACAATAATTTTCACAACAGATATTAATAATAAATGTTCTGGGACATTAACACTCAGATATCTGATTCCAAACTAAGTGAGCCAGATATATGGCTTTTTAATATGTGCTTCGTGATATTGCAGCTGTGAACTATGTTCTCAAGGATTTATGACTCATGAAGAGAAGAAAAGACACCTGAGTTACCACAAGATTTACAACTGTGATGATTGTGGAGTGCAGTTTAACCACTGGAACAAATTTAGAGCGCACAGAAAAGCAGAACACAAAAGGAAAGGTTTGTCTACCTAATGTTGTCACTATAATGGAATCACGAATTATCCTTAGGATTCACTCATACCGAGATGCAATGTGTAACACACTTTTTAAGAAAGTGATACAATATAGAACTTTATTTACTACACATAATTGAAAACTGGGGGAAGTGTACCCTCCCAAACAAAAAAATAATTTTCCAAATCAGTTAATAAATGACGGAGTTATGGTAACAAACTTAAAAAAAAACATACAAGTAAATTGACAACCTCCTCCTTTTTTTGAAATCGGTTAATATTAAGGTAGACATTTCAGTAAGAGAATTTGAAAATTTGAATACTCATCGCTGCGTCACGCTGCGCCTCAAGATGCCATGGGTAACGATTCACGAATTTTCTCACAGAAATGTGTACTAAATAAAGTTCTATTTTGTCTCGATATCTTAAAATGTGCGCGTCATGTCTCAGTGTAAATTGACCCTTATATTTTAAATAATAACTAATATTATAAATGCGAAAGTGAGTTTGTTTGTTTGTTACGCCATCACGCCTCAAATACTTCAATTCAAAATCATTTATTCAAATAGACCTTCGCAGGCACTTATGAAAAGTCTGACTCTAATACTCTAATACCGGTTCGGAAGGTTGCATTTGCTGAGAAGAGCCGGCAATAAACTCAGCAATTACTCTTTTCAAAAAACAAGCTTAGATTCATTACATAATATTTACATTCTAATCGCACTGAAAACAATTGCGTGCCCCGGCGCGGCAGCAAAATTACAAAGAAGACTGAATAAAATATAAGTAAATAAATAGCAAATTTAAGCAGACCAGCCCCCACAAGAAGCACCAGTTCACAAGTATGATGCGTGTGGCAGCCATCGCCCTCCTCGCCATATTGGAGGGAAGTGAGCAACCCGTACTGAACGGATTATCATGAAATTTGGCATGCAGATAGCCTGTGGTATGGAGAAGGACATAGACTACTTTTTATCCCGGTAATACGGGTGTAACCGTGGGGGACAGCTAGTTTTAAATAATTTTATCTAAATGGAGACCTTTATTCATCTAGCTCAAGACTACATCTGTAATGAGTGTGGAAAACTGTACAAGCGAAGATGTGATATTCTACGTCATCTTAGAACTCACTTTAAACCATTTTGTAGCAAGATTTTTGTATGCCCTCATGAAAATTGTGAAAGGTAAAAAAATATATTTATTTTCATTCATTATGGTATATTTTGTGGCATCCACCTGTTTGTCGAACAATATGAGCTGCATTTGAGAGCCACTACTTTTCAAGGCTTTGTGTCCATATCACCATCTGCTATATCTTACATATTGAGCCTGTAGTCAACCACATAATAAAATTTAATTTGTAGAAGCTGTTTACTATCTATATTTTAATAAACTTATGTTATTTTACAGAGTTTATACCACGAAAAGCAATCTGAAACAACATATTTCAGTGAAACATATGCAGATATTTCATGTATGCGAGCTATGCAATGCACAGTTATCCACTAAGGTATAATATCTTTAATTTTTTACAACATTATTACTCATTGTACTTTTAAAAATCATTAAAAACCGTTTTGGCCTCGTTAGTGCATGAAGTGCACTGCTTAAGTAGGTTTATTAATTGATTTGTAAAGTAATATAGTTTCCTGTGAGTCATTCAAATATTTAATGTTTAGGATTCTAGGCTCAGTCTCGGAAAAGGCGATGCACCGTGCAGTTTTTTTTGTACGTTTATGATTTTACATAAGTACTTACAGCTTTAACCCGGCTAGGCGACAGCTAAGACAGGGTTATGTTTTTCACGCGTATCTTTGTACATATGTATGGGGGTAATGTGGGATTCTTTATACGACATATCCCCACTATAGGGAATGCAATCCCGAGTCGGGATTACCCTTTCGGGATCACTCGACAATAAAACGCGTTCGTTTTATAATATAACCATATCACACTGAGTATGGAACCCGACATTACGTGTGTCCTGACACCTACTTAAGGCGCGGACTGACTACGATTTTGACAGCACTTGTTCTTCACTGGAATAGGGTTGAAAATGGTAAATCATAAATGTGACGACTCTATGAAATGGACATTTATTTACGGGTTTTCTTTATAATATACAGAATCTACACATTAAATTGAATAAGTGTCCGGTTAACATTCTAATATAATTCTGTATCTAATATATTATTCTTAAAAATTAAAATGTTGTCATCGCTGAAAATACGGACGCGAAAGATTTTTTTGTGACGTACCTTAAGATTTTGTTTAAATATTCTATTCGGTTATAATTTTTCTCAAAACCCTCTTCTGTCCACCGTATTTTTTTGTGTTAGGTATTTTCGTTGCGTTACGTCGTACTCGACTCTCAAAGAAACCCATTTTTATGAATTTGAGGTACCTAAGACCTCGTCTCAAGGTCTTTTTACTAACTTTAAAACCAATTGTTTCAGGCTAAATTAAATTATCACTTAAATCTGCATGTGCGAATTGGACAGAAGAATCAAGAAATGAAACAATCAGAATCGGAAGTGCAACAAGAAACTGATGAGCATGAATGTGCAAATGAAGATGCACAGATTATCGAAGTAAAAATTGAACCAGAAGATATACTACCACCTTCCAGCCCAGATTCTATAAAAAAAGTAATAACATAATTTTTATTCGCATAATATCGGGTCAGTAAGGGCAGCTGCTTTAAGGGTTGAAGCCACTCGAATATGGTCTCAAGAGACTATCCCTTACTTTTTGAGTTATTACTATCGGAATAACTGATTTCGAAAATAATATACAGCCAGAGAAAACGGCGATTTTCGAAAAAAAAATAGCTTTATATCCAACAGGGAAAAAAGTCTGTATGAGGCCAATGTAGTACTAATAAAAATAAAAAAGTGACTAATTCATTAAATCATAATTGAAATGATCTTTTATGTTTTTCATACTTACAAAAATACAGTATTTTAACTGTTCGTTTCAATGTAGGCTTACAAGTTTAAATGGGGTATCATATGAAGGGCTCCTCAACTCTGAAGTTCGCAAGGAGAATAATATGAAATAGTTACAGTTGATAAACATTGAAGTAAATATTATAGGAAAATTAGAACAATGATTCTAACAGGCAGTTTTTTCGAAATTATATTTAAAAAAATACCTTCACAAACAAACTTAGATATGATATAACTATGCGGTCCAGTTTTTAACATCAATTATGTCTCAAACCAACAAATAACTCAACTGTTATTTTTTGTAACTATAAATCCAATTGTTTCAGGCAAAATTAAATTATTACTTAAATCTGCATGAGCAATTAGGACAGAAGAATCAAGAAATGAAACCATCAGAATCAAAACAAGAAATTGATAAGGATGAATGTGCAAATGAAGATGGAAATGTACCAACAGACTTACTGTTTGTCGAAGTAAAAATTGAACCAGAAGATATAGTACAACCTTCCAGTCCAGATACTATAAAAAATGTAAGTGACATAATTTTTACTTACATAGTGGTAATTTGAAATGGGCCAGTAAGGGCAGCCACCTTCAAGGCTGCCACGCGAATATGGTCTTAGGAGACTATCCCTTATTTTTGAGGTACTGCTATCGGCATTTACAGAATGAAAAATAACTTTACCGATAGTAATAACTCAGTAAGGGATAGTCGCCTAAGGCTATACCGTGTAGGCATCAAAACGAATCTTAAATATATTCCGAACCTCTTACAGCAAAAAATCAGAAACAGGCATCAGTTTGTGGTTGATGAATCAAAATCGTATCTCTAAATCTCGTGTATCTCACGCACAGTTGGTCACTCGCCATCGAGAGTCAAGGTGAGGCATTGGCAGTGAGCCTAGATGTGGCAAAGGCGTTCGATCGGGTCTGGCACAGGGGTCTTCTCACGAAGCTACCAGCATACGGGCTTCCCGAGGAATTATGCAAATGGCATGGCTTTCTGTCCAGCAGATGCATAAAAGCCGTCGTCGACGGTAGCTGCTCCGATAGCATGGACATAAATGCCGGCGGCGTCCCGCACGGCTCTGTGCTGTCCCCAACACTGTTCCTTCTGCATATCAATGATATGCTGTCTATTGACGGCATTAATTGCTATGCGGATGATAGCACAGGGGACGCTCAGTATACGGGCCGTGCAAATATCCCTCGTTCCGAGGTGGAGGAAAGCCGCGAACGGCTGGTGTCTGAAATCGAGAGTACACTTACTTGTGTCTCCGATTGGGGTCGACTAAACCTAGTCCATTTCAACCCCACCAAGACTCAAGTCTGCGCGTTCATCGCTAAGAAAACTCCATGGTCTGTGGCTCCACAATTCCAGAACACTTCCTTGAACATCAGTCAAAGCATCGGGATCCTTGGTGTCAACATTTCTAGTGACGTTTTGTTCCGAAGTCATTTGGAAGACAAGGTTAAGCTGGCATCCAAAAAGCTTGGAGTGCTCAACAGAGCGAGACAGTACTTCACATCGGGGCATCTTCACAAAGGCTGCAACTTTATAAGTCGCAGGTCCGGCCTCATATGGAGTACTGCTGTCATCTATGGGCGGGAGCACCTGGATACCAGCATTTTTTTTTTTTTTTTTTTTTATACCACTAACGTGGCAAACAAGCATACGGCCCGCCTGATGGTAAGCGGTTACCGTAGCCTATGGACGCTTGCAACACCAGGGGTATCAATCGCGCGTTGCCGACCCTGAAGAAATCTCTTCACGCCCTTTTTGAAGAACCCCATGCTGTACTCCATTGGGAAAACCACGGCGGGGAGCTCATTCCACAGTCCGAGCGTCCGCGGAAGAAAACTCCTTTTAGCCCGTACAGTTCGAAACAAATCTGGTTTCAATGTGTGAGGATGGACTCCCCGTCGATGGCGAGAGTTGCGATGGTAGAAGGTAGCCGTGGGCATCAAGTCGAACAATTCCTTAGAACACTCTCCGTTGTACAAGCGGTAGAACACACATAAGGAGGCAAAGTCTCTCCTCAGACTGAGGGGCTCTAAATCGCTTGTGAGCTCGAGATCGTCAACAATTCTTACGGCACGTCGCTGAACCGAGTCTAAAGGCCCAAGCTGGTATCCAGGTGCTCCCGCCCATAGATGACAGCAGTACTCCATATGAGGCCGGACCTGCGACTTATAAAGTTGCAGTCTTTGCCCCGCTGTGAAGTACTGCCTCGCTCTGTTGAGCACTCCAAGCTTTTTGGATGCCAGCTTAACCTTGTCTTCTAAGTGACTTCGGAACAAAACGTCGCTAGAAATGTCGACGCCAAGGATCCCGATGCTTTGGCTGATGTTCAAGGAGGTGTTCCGGAATTGTGGAGCCACAGACCATGGGGTTTTCTTAGCGGTGAACGCGCAGGCTTGGGTCTTGGTGGGGTTGAAATGGACTAGGTTTAGTCGACCCCAATCGGAGACACTAGTTAGTGTACTCTCGATTTCAGACACCAGCCGTTCGCGGCTTTCCTCCACCTTGGAACGAGGGATATTTGCACGGCCCGTGTAATGAGCGTCCCCTGTACTGTCGTCCGCATAGCAATGAATGCCGTCAATAGACAGCATATCATTGATATGCAGAAGGAACAGTGTTGGGGACAGCACAGAGCCTTGCGGGACGCCGGCATTTATGTCCATGCTATCGGAGCAGCTACCGTCGACGACGGCTCTTATGCATCTGCTGGACAAAAAGCTGGCGACCCATTTGCACAACCCCTCGGGAAGCCCGTATGCTGGTAACTTCGTGAGAAGACCCCTGTGCCAGACCCGATCGAACGCCTTCGCCACATCTAGGCTCACTGCCAATGCCTCACCTTGACTCTCGATGGCGAGTGACCAACGGTGCGTGAGATACACAAGGAGGTCACCAGCTGAGCGACTGTGGCGGAAGCCATATTGGCGGTCGCTCAACAACACGTGATCCTCCAGGTATCTCAAAAGCTGCGTGTTGATCACACGCTCCATGACTTTGGAGAGAAGGGAGGTGATGGCGATAGGCCTGTAATTCGTCGGGTCTGATCTGTCGCCCTTTTTGGGCACTGGGTGCACGTGGGCAGTCTTCCACGAAGACGGGACTTCCTTTTTGGTGTAGGAAAGTGCGAAAAGTCGCGTCAATACTGGACACAATTCAGGAGCACACCGCTTCAGCACCACTGCCGGTATGCCGTCTGGCCCACTCGACTTATGGATGTCCAGAGAAAGCAATTCCCGCCGGACCTCCCGTTGGGTAATGCTTATCTCCGGCATGGAGCTGGCACACCGCGGAATCGTAGGCGGTGTGGCGCCCCCGTCATCCAAAGTCGAGTTCGAGGCAAAGAGAGAGCCTAAGAGATCCGCTTTCTCCTTAGCACTATGGGCCAAGTTTCCGTCCGGCTTACGTAGTGGTGGCAAGGACGACTGGCAAAAGTTCCCTTCAGCAGCTTTGGCAAGAGACCAAAAAGCGCGAGTCCCAGAGGGAAGGCTACTCAGTTTCTCACCAACTCTGCCGACGAAATCGAATTTGGCCCTGGCAATCATTCGCTTACTGGATCTCGAAGCGGCGTTAAATTTGCGTTTCGAATCAGAGATGTTAGGGTCCTGATTAGTTCGGGCCGTGGTCCAAGCCTCATACAAAGTCTGCTTATTTTGTCTAGCTTCTTTGCAGGGCCGATTAAACCACGGTCGTTTCTTCACCCCTGCAGCCACTAGCGGGTTTGGAATATAACATTCCATTCCCCCAGTATCGCCTCAGCGACGGCAACTGCGCAGGTGTCAGGATCATCTGATGCGAAGCAAAGCCGCTTCCACGGGTACGATGCGTAGTATTCACGCAATCCATCCCAGTCTGCTGACTTATAATGCCACACGCGACGACGCCCGGGTGACCGGAGCGAGACGAGCTGCGCGCAAGGCACCTGCGTCCGGACGAGACAGTGGTCCGATGAGCCGAGTGGCGCATCCACTGTCACTGTATAGCTGTCCGGTCGCGTTGTCAGCAGAAGGTCCAGTAAGGAGCTTGTATGGCTCTCAATATCTGGGATTCTCGTAGGAGAAAGAACCAGTTGTGAGAAGCCATAGGCCAGGGTAAAGTCGTGAGCAGTCTTCCCCGCGAAGTCGGTGGACCGGGAACCAAGCCACTCAACATGGTGAGCGTTGAAGTCTCCTAGAACCACCAACTCCGCAGAGAGATACTGCTCAAGTACTACGTCAGTCGTCAATTGCAGGTGCTCAAATAACCGGATTGTGTCCGCGTCACCGCTGTGGGACCTGTAAAGACACGCGTAAATTCGGGTGTGACCGCCGTGGTCAACGCGTGCCCACAAAACAGACAGGTCCCGGTCTTCAAGGCCATGAAGACGTCGACAACAAATATCCTCCCTGACGTACATACATACCCCGGCACGGCGCACAAAGTTGTGCTCCAACTTGTACCCGGGGTAGTGTAAATACGATGTATCATCAGGGGAGGATATTTGCGTCTCTGTAAGGAAAAGCAGGGTCGGCTGTGCAGTCTCAAGGTGTTGGTGGACTGCACAGATGTTGGAGTGTAGTCCCCTAATGTTGCAGAAGTCCACAGAAAATGTGGACGGGGTAGCCGCTGAGAAACATTTTTTCCTTTTTTTTCTGGCCATTATTAAAGAGAGTTGAAGAGGAAGTTGAGAGAAGTATCTGTGCGGGCAGCGGAACGGACAAAGCGCAGTGTCATTTCACCGGAGTGCTGCACAGGTAATGTGGTTTGCTGGTGCGGCAGCCGGAAGGGCCCCCGGTCCCCCCCTGACACAGTCGGCCGAGTCCACTCCGGTCTCCTTCTCCGGCACGACCAACTGCACCAGGGATTATGCGCTAGGCGGCGGGCCAGCCTCCCAGGGCGGAGATTAAGTGATCCCTGGGTTCGGGACCCCAACAACCTGCGGGCAGCCAGCGGGCAGCTGTTTCACCGGGTCTCCCTGACCGCCGCAACAACATGCCACGCCTGCACAGTCCTACGGCAGTTCTACACTGCTGGTCCCCACACACTGCCAGCACAGCGCCTTCTCATGGAGCTCTGGCGACCTTACTCACCGCAGGAACACAACACCACAATAAAATGATGTTATTTGGCTGCGATCTTCTGTAAGGTGGAGGTACTTCCCCAGTTGGGCTGCTCCGAATTTCGAACGGGAAATTATGCCCGTTTGCCCTACCTCTCTAGCTTGGGCCTTTAGACTCGGTCCAGCGACGTGCCACCAGAATTGTTGTCGATCCTGAGCTCACAAGCGGTTTAGAGCCCCTCAGTCTGAGGAGAGACTTTGCCTCCTTATGTGTGTTCTACTGATTGTATAACGGAGAGTGTTCTAAGGAATTGTTCGACTTGATGCCCACGGCTACCTTCCACCATCGACTGGGAGTCCATCCACACACATTGAAGCCAGAATTGTTTCGAACTGTGCGGGCTGAAAGGAGTTTTCTTCCGCGGACGCTCGGACTGTGGAATGAGCTCCCCGCCGTAGTTTTCCCGATGGAATACAGCATGGGCTTCTTCAAAAGGGGTGTGAAGAGTTTTCTGCAGGGTCGGCAACGCGCGCGTAATACCGTTGCAAGCGTCCATAGGCTACGGTAACCGCTTACCATCAAGCGGGCCGTATGCTTGTTTGCCACCTAAGTGGTATATATAAAAAAAGCCTATGAAATTTTGTATATTTGTTTGGAAGCCCTAATATAATATGCGAATACTAGCTGCCCGGCGCGACTACGTTCGCGTGGTGCTACCCTACCCTATCAGATAGGGTAGGGTAGCACCACTGGGTATATACACTAGATAGGGCCTATCTAAACCATCCAGGGAGTTAATTCTACTGTACGTGTGTATGTCACTGAACTCCTCCTAAACCAGATGGCGCTGCAGTCGGTATCTAGGTTATATTATCGACTGCAGCGCCATCCGCCGGGCTGATTTGTGAATGTAAACCATCCAAGGCGCCACCCAAACGCATACAAAAAAAAAACATTCAAATCGGTCCAGCCTAGAGGTGTGTAACTCACCAAAAATACGCGAGCTGCATAACAGCTCACGGCTCAGGTGTGTGAGCCGGTTCAATGACTCAGCTCGCAGATCAGCTCAATTTGTACCTATAGTCCACGATACGCACGCGCGCTCACTGCGTACCGCGTGTTGATTCGAGCCGACTGAGCTGCTGCGATTCGTTCGACTCCGCCGAGCGACTCTTTTCATACTTTAGATTTGGAATTATTTGTTTTTTTTTTAATATAATCTAGTTACGAGTATGTTACATATTTATTTATTGAACTAAATTACTATTTAAATGCTTAGGATGAAATAATAATCTGTAGATTAGAATCACAAGAATAATCTATGGAGGGAGTCGCAGATATAATGGTAGTTATATTGAGCCGTGAGCTAGTAATTTTGTCGTTGAGCTGTAGCTCAACGGCTCAAACCCGTGTGATCTGATTCATTGAGCTGGTTCAGAGCTGAGTTACACACCTCTAGTCCAGCCGTTTAGGAGGAGTTCAGTGACATACACACGTACAGTAGAATTTTATATATAATGTGAATATAATGCAGTTCCAATAATATGACATACATACGTGTCGAATTGATAATCTCCTTTTTTTTAAGTCGATTAAATATGATTTTATTTTCTATGCTAAAGGGGTCGAACGGGGACTGAATTTTCATAGCAGGGTTACAAGTTTAAATGGGGTATCATGCAGAACAGCTTTTTTGTTTTCTTTTATGATGAGTAGTTTTTGACCTATGATAAAAAAATACGAAAAAAATACCATTCGAGGAATATCATCGAAGTTCGCCATGGGGCAAATCTGAAATAATTTCAATTGATAAAAATGTATGTGAATATTACAGGAATAATAGAATAATGATTCAAATTAGCACAGTTTTCTCGAAATTATCAAAATTACTTCACAAACAAACTTAGTTATGCGGTCCGGTTTTTTTAGGACAATTATATCTCAAACAAACAAATACCTATACGTCTTAGGAAGGGCGGAACCATAGAGATAGAATATTAAAGAGTGATAGCGTTAACAACGTTACCTTGTCCGAAGCGTGATCAGTTTCCATATGGATGCATTCACAGATATATCGTACACTAGTTAATTTACAGTCAGACGACGACATGTCGATATGGATTCCTTGTCATTTGTTCTCGGTAAAAGTGACGATAAAAAACGAGAACTTGGCTAGTATCTCAGAGTATATAAATACTCTAGTATTATATGTATTTTAGTCGTTTAAAGATTAAAAAACAACAATCGCTTCCAGGCAATTGGACTGTAAGTGCGTTTTCACACGAGACGATAACGACACAATTTCGTCGTGATGTTAGACAACGGACAATATATGGCAAACGGTCGTGTCGTCGTTCGTTTTCACATGAGGGACGACACCGCACCTTAACGACAGTTACGAATATTAATTTTAGCGACTAAACGTCCATCATGTGTCCAAATTTGAATCGCCGGCAACTTCTAGCAATCCTGCTTTACTTAAGCAGAAAAAGGAGAGCCCGAAAATACTGGGTTCACCCATCCATCACTTTTAGCCTCCCACAAAAGCCTCTTAAAACCATCATAAAACTCTTAACTAGTAAACAAACACCATTCAAAACAAACAGCGACGCGACGTGACAAGAAGTATCGTGTCGTTATCGTGCAGTGCGCCGCGTGGAAGTCCTGACGTTTTTCGATACATTTCGAAGGTCTGCTAAATCGTCACTATCATGTCATCTTTTAGCTGAATTATCGTTCCTGTGTCGTGCAGTGCTGTGTCGTTATCGTTGTTTGTGAAAACGGTTCATAGAAATGTATGGTCGGTTAAATCGTCACAGTTTTTTTTACTGTGTCGTTACGGTGTTGTTATCGTCTCGTGTCAAAACGACCTTACGGTGCTCGCGGACCGTACTCTAGTACAGTCGCTCTATTAACATTCTAACTCTATGGTCGGAAACCTCGGTACGCTATTCAGAATCAGACATGCACTTGGCCGGCTTTATTTATAACGTCTATGATTTTTCATACCTACCAATTTTTAAGAAATTATTGCTTTTCGGAGAAGACTTACCTCTTGTCTTAGGTTTTATAATGTAAGGTACATCATAGTGTGTACGAAACCTTCCGGTCTTTTTAGTAACTATACCAATTGTTTCAGGCTAAACTAAATGATCACCTAAATCTACATGAGCGAATTGGACAGAAGAATCAAGAAATGAAACCATCCGAAGTAAAACCAGAAACTGATGAGAAAGAATGTGCAAATGCAGATGCAAATGTAATAAAACACATACAGTTTATTGAAATAAAAATTGAACCAGAAGATGTATCAGAACCTTCCAGTCCAGATTCTGTTAAAAGAAATGAAGAGACATAATTTTTTATTTGTATATATAGGACTTTGTTTATGTTTTGTACATAATATAAATATCAGTGTACTGTTTTAATGACAAGGAAGTGATCGTGCCCATGAGATGCGAAAATTATGAGCACCAAAAAATGTACTGTTAAAAGTTAAAAGCATGCCAAAAGATGTACTGTTAATTACTATTTCTGATCTTATTGAATGTCTGGCTCATACTTGCGTTATATTTTCTAGGTACCAATAGTCTTCAAGTTTGCCCCTACCTCTCATTCCACTTGTACCATATTTGTTTAATTTGTTATTATCAGTGGCAAACTAGAAGCAACCAGGTATACAGCCTGTAAGTGACATCGTAACCCAAAACTTGTACAATGGATTCAGTATAAGCATGATTATTCGTTAACTAAAACAAAAAACATTTATATAAAAAATATTAATGAGCATTTATTATTTCCACGCTGAAATGCAAAATCTATACTAGTTTATATAAAACTTTATATCTATGCTAATATAATAACGCGGTAGTTTGTTTTTTGTTTAAACGGGCTTATCTCTAAAACACCGGTCAGAAATTATTTCACTAATAGGAAGCTACATAATCCCAGAGTATTATAGGGTACTTTTTATCCTTGGAACGCGGGTGAAACCGCGGGGGGCAGCCAGTGTAAAATAAATGTCACAATAATCACGATTCATCATGATCGCAGTGTTTGTGATGTATTTATTGCGCACTCAAAAATAACAAAATGTGAAACATTTTTTTTTATGGCCATAAAAAATCCTTACATTGTCACTTACCCGCTACATTTGTTTTAATCGAATGAAGAATATATTTAATTTTTAGTTAAGTAAGTTGATGGTTTTGTAAGAGGATGATATTATTATTTTCATCTGCCCTGTAACAATTAAAATATTTATAAATTTAATGTACCTAATGGATTGACTAAATAAAAAATACTTTTATATCTCTCATAATTCTGTCGGACATCATTTTTTTTTATCAAGGAGCATAGTATAATACTTACGTACCGTAGGTACTACGTTGACATACCGGGATATCTCTTATGCATACATTTGAGTTTATTTTCGTTTGCGTATTTCATTGCACTTTATGATACAATAAGACTTTTCAGAGCGATCGATTTGACTGACTTTCATTGACTACCTTGAGATTTCCTGTACCCCGAGTGTAAAGAATTGACGTTAGTAAAAGCTTACTAACGCCTCAGAGTATATAAATACTGCTAACGCGTTTGCGTTTACAACATTGATCTATTCTATAGGAATTGGCACAGCGCCTCTAGCGGAATACTTATGTTACTAATTTATAGCTAACGCAAACGCCTAGTACACGTTTACTGACGTCTTTACACTCGGGGTACTGACTTACCAGATAGTGGACACCTTGTAACTGTAGAACTAATTAGGAATAAGGATTTAGTTTTGATAGTTAGATGGAATATTCTCAGTAACAGTTGTGCTTTGTACCTACCTATATTATGTACTTTGTAGGAACAGCTTAGGAATACTCCCGGGGTAGTATGGATCCTGAGGATGTATAAGCTTTTGAATTGAACACGAGTGAATTCCCGGAGCTCAATAAAAATTAAATACAAAATACAAGTTGTTTATTTAATCAAACTTCACAATCATCAATTTCACTCTTGTTTTCTAACACATTACTCAGTCCGGCTAACTTGAGCGCAGTTGATGATTTCATAGCCCCTTTATCCTTCCTTTCCCGGCGTCCTGTACTTTTAGTTTTTGGTTGGAACACTTTCACACCATGCTGACTATGTTGTTTCAGATGATGATTCAATTTAGCCTGAAAATTTTACTTCAGTTGATAACAGCTAGAATATTGTTTCAGGATATTCTCAAGTAATATCGCCAGAACTTATGTAGGTATATCTATTTACCTTTAATATAAATTGTATACCTAAAAAAATACGCTACAGGTGGACATGGATCTTTTGGCATGTGGTTAAAATTGACATTTGTATATGCACTACTTGTCAATGAAATACAATAGTAGGTACAAGTGTGCTAAGTTGGTCATGGTATTATTACACACAAGGCGCTATTAAGCGCTCAAGTCGCAATTCCGATTTTGGTCATGATCAAAAGATCCTTATATCACTGTATCGAATGAGGAGTTTTCGTATGATACCTCTATGGTCAAAATACCTGTCAAATCGTGTATATAAGATTCAATTTGGTTCGAATTATCAACAATATGACAGGTATTTTTAGAATAGAGGTGTCATAAGAAAAGTCTTCATTATTCACATAATGAGGAGTTTTCTTTCCCGGTTTTATAGTTGGTTGAAAATACCTGTCAAACTGTTGATAATTCGAACCATAATTACACGATTTGACAGGTATTTTCAACCAACTATAAAACTCTATAGAAAGAAAACTCCTCATTAAATTTACCTTATTTATTTATTTTTTCTATTTAATTACAAATTTCTATAAAAATGTTATTAAGTTTAAAATTACCTTAGTAGAGAGCTGAGCTTTGCAAATTGTACATTCGTGAGACACGTTTGCATGTCTCATCAAGATATGCTGCTTTAAATTACTGTTTCTTGAGTACTTTCTGCAATGATACCATTAAAGATAATTTTATTTGTTCAACATACATGTTACATTGGATGGAAGGTATATAATGTATTATGAATCAGGATGTTGTACCAATCTTGGCTTACAAATGATAATACCTATTATTATAGAAAGAGTTCCATTTCAAAAAACAAAATAACAAAAAATTAAAACAATAATAATAATAAATTATTGACGGATTAAGTAATTAAAAAAAAAACAATTTAAAAAAATTAAACCAATAATAATAAGTCATAAATTACTACAAATGCAACGTAGATATAAAAATTTAATCACAATAAAATAACGCACATTACTTATGAGCGTTTTTCAAAAAAAAATACCGTCGTAAAAGTACGTTGTCCACTAACTTCAACAATAAATAACTCGCCAAATATAAACTTTTTATTTGTTATTTAAGTAATATTTATTAGAATAACTAATTGTGATTATGTTTAAAGATTAAAAAATGCGCAATCTTGGCAAATATTTAAATAAAATAGAATTAAACTAGGATAAAACACCTGATTTTACCATGTCCACCCTATACCCGGCCAACTAAAACTAACGATTATTACCACAGAATTCCATTTAATGTGTAAATTTTGCCAATTATTGCAAAGATAAATACTTAAAGGTACAAGTAAACATATAATTCATTCATTCTTCATAGAAGAAAATAAACTAAATAAATCAATTTAATTCTTGTCCTCTAAAATCACGGGTGGCGGAAATTCCGGCTAAGTAACGTGGATTACTGGTACTTGTGAAATAAAAACATACCATATTACTATATTTTTAGACTTCTTGCAACATTCTTAATGTAAACGTCAAAGAATATTCGAGAAATCTATTCATTTCTAGACGCTGTTCGTTACTTTATGTTCTCGAGGTGAGGTGTATAAAAAATAATTCCACCTGAGCAACACGTATTTTCGCGGGTCTGAATGGTTTTATTATCATTATATGCTTCTATATTTGTTTTATAATAATCAAATATTGATTAATTGTACAGTATAAGTTATTATTGAATGTATAAGTAATAAAAATGTTGGTTTGATTAGCCCTTGCCAGTAATTCGTAACGACCATTATGTAACGTTATGTATATACGGATCGTAAATTGTTACGCAATGGAATTATAAGGCTATGTGTAGCTTTGAATTTGACTAGTTAGTGCCTGCATGTATGCTTGCATTATTTTTAAACAATCAAGGCGTCGAATACATTGTTGTGTAAAAAAAAAATGGTAAGTTAGTATGTCTTTATGCTAGATCTTTGGTGCCTAATAAAAAACTGGATATTTAAAATATTTTCAAAATCCCGTACTAATAAAAAATAATTAATTTTGAAATGCCTATCTTATTGTCTTGATTAGTATGACACGTATAGAAAATAAATGTTATTTCAAATGATTTTCAGAATTATTATAATTTAGAATGTTATTATTTAATGCCGGGCGGGGTTTTAAAATTACATATTACTAATTTCGAGATTTATTCTTTAGGCCCAAGTTTCTATTCCAACTTCTCTAAAAAGTTGCGTATCCTGTAATTTTTTTTTTGCTTCCAACTGCTTTTTAACTGGTTTTTTGCTTACGGTCATGTTTTTTTTTCAATTTCTCGGATACCCTACGTCGTAAGGTGAGTGGGTAAAAAGGTTTAGAGAAAACCTAAAAAAACTAGAAAAATATGCCACTTACAGCAAACAGCAGTTAGAAAGAGCTAAAAATGCGTGAAAAAGATCAGTGAAGACTAGTAGGTTCTATATTATAATGTAAAGACTATTAAGTAGAAGATTAGACTTAATAAAGACTATTAAAACTTAGTAGTTAGATTTGACATTTAATTTTGTCATATTAAACGCGCCCTAAGGAGTTCCTATACGTAACGCTTAGTTCCATTAACGTAATTGTCTCACGGTAAGCAGATTACTTTTTTTAGATTATCTTAAAAAATACAGTAACCTAATACGTTTTAAGCAGTCTATTTAATGTTATATTTGTAACTTTATATTTCTTCAATAGATTAGATTATCAAATGTCGAACAGATATTGCGCAAAAAGATATTTTCCGGGGTCACAATTTTCCAAAAGTTATGTAATGGAGCTTTCTAGGGAAAAAACTCGCAAACGGCTAGGAAAATTCCATTTTATGTTTTATTTTTAAGTAGAATGATATTATATTGAATAAAGGCAATTAAAGAAATGCGAAAAATAATATTTTTATTTAACCAAAATTAAGAACGAAAATGTTACTAAATGGATTTAAATTTCCAGCTCACTTACACAAAAAAACATTTTTTATTGGTTTAATTCTTATCCCCCTACATATATTATATAAAATAAGATAATTTATTAAACATACTACCCGATTCCGATTGTTTGAATGCAAATTGTTTATTATAAAAATAAGGTATTCCGCCTGCGTAACGGTCATTTTATTTGAAAACCGCTCTTATACAAGACTTGTTCCCGGGAATAAACAAACTGACCCTTGAAATTAATCTTAAATTATATTTTATATGTGCGCTTTATCAAAATCGAGCACTATGCCAAATTTCAAGTACTACTTTGCTTGTTCTTCTAGTAAAACCTCTGTGCAATAAATGTCAATTTACGAGCAAATGGTCATATTTAGTAGATTTTGCGTAAGTATATATCGAGTAAATACCTTTATTACCATATCGTTTGAATAACATTTAACACAATTTCTATTAGGGTCATACTCATATCATACAATAAAAAAACAATTTATTTTATTCGTGACGTAGAAGCGCGTTGTTTTTTAAAAAGTGACGTTTTGGGGTGTAATGGTTGTGGTGGACAGGCGGCAGCCCCACACAATTCCCACGCCCGCGCCGCCCGGCTTGGTGGTAGTACACACTCGTCCGACTGGCTAGCGATCACTATTGTGAGTGAATCTGTCAGGCAGGAAGCAGTTCGCTTTGTTTCGACAGGGTTCACTCCGAAGTGTGCGGCATGTATTATGGTGGGGTCCAGCGATGCAGGATGCGATTTGGGCGACCTCTGATGTGTGTGGCGTGTTGGGTAGACATGGGGGCCAGGGAGTCCCGGTGAAACTGCTGTCCGCTGGCCGCCCCCCCCTCTCGTAGGGGACCCGATCCTGGGAATTACCTATAACCTCCAGCCCAGGAGGCTGTCCCGCAAATCGTGCGCATAATCTCGAGGAGTGTCTGTCCTGCCAGAAGTTAGTATCCTCCATACTGGAGTAACTGGGAAAACGATTTCTTTCAGCGGCACACCCTTCCATTGTTAGAATGGACTTTTGCAATATCGGGGATTCTGTCAGTCCACCCTCAGTTATATAAACGCCGACCATCACCATCTTGAGAGATATACAGATAACCTACCCGAGCGATACATCGTATCTTCACTATCCCACAATCTCGCATATTTATTTTTTCCAAAGGCATGTTCAAAATCATTTATTCAAATAGACCTTCGTAGGCACTTATGAAAAGTCTGAGTCTAATACTCTAATACCGGTTCGGAAGGTTGCATTTGCTGCAGGGTTGGATTATGTACTATAATTATAGTATTTATACTATAATTTCGCCCTTTGTACTATATACTATCCACATCTAAGGATAGTACACTAAAATACTATAATTTAAAGTTTGCTCCCGAATGCTTATGGGGCGATTACATTGGCCAACCTGCAGGGGCCGATTTGGCATACATTGTTGGTTATCTGAGTACATTGTAATAAAATACTCAAGATAACCAGCAATGTATGTCAAATCGGACCCTGCAAGTTGGTCAGTGTTATCAGCCCTTTAGTTTTACGTTAAATGAATATTTCGACCGTGCGTGTATCCGACCGAATTCTGATCTTGCGATGTTTTCTGTGTTGATGGCCGGGGATTCCCCGATTATCCTCCGGGCTGCGTTCAGTAACTACACACAGGGCGACCGATTGAACTATACTATTGAACTGTTACTGAACGGTACGATGATCGTCGGGCGATCACACGGCGTTATTACTGAACGCAGCCCCGCAGTACACTTCTATCTTTCCACTAATCTCGTTCGTTCCATTCCATTCGAAATTCAATCAAAGTTTTTCTTCAATTCAATCGAAATTCAAAAAAAAATATTATCTTGTGACGATATCAAAAGCGGTAGTAAAAGTGGGAATTGTACTGATTTTATTCCTACTGAGGATATGTTGATGAGATTAAATGCCAAAGATGAAGATATAACTAATAGTAATATTCAATAACTGATAAACTTAGAAGAGGAGTACATTTTGCCATAATTGGTGTTGATTTTAATGACTAATAAGTGAAATTAAAAATAATGAAAGTGTACTATAATTTTTTATAAATACTATCCTTTTAATTTTTTTGTGCTATCTTTTTCAACGTACCTAAATCCAACCCTGATTTGCTGAGAAGAGCCGGCAATAAACTCAGCAATTACTCTTTTCAAAATAAACTTAGATTCATATGATAATATAGTTCATGCGGGAGGGCATCGTTTATCGACGTCTGAATAACCTAGAAGACAGAGACTTGTCCACTCTCTGGTCGCGCGTGGACTAGCGTGCCTCTACAAGTCTCATCGCGGAGACACTGAGACTACTCGCTTCTTTGAACGCGTCCAAGAAGCGACAGACTCTGTGCTGGAACGGAACCCCATAACCGAGGTGATTGTCCTCTGAGACTTTAACGTCCACCATAGCACAGAATATTTAATAGTACTAGTAACCATAGCGAGTGGTTCGGTTCTTCACGGACTGACCACGCAGGGAAAACCGTTTATGACTTCGCTTTTGTTACGACCACGCGAGCACTACCCTTATTTATTACACGTGTGAAACCACAGCGCAGAATGCTAGTACCAGCGAAGAATTTATAGCGATGGAATTTATTGGAGTAGTGGATTGAGCTCAAAGACGTAAATATAATTTTTGAATTACAGGTCGAAGAGAAACACTTTGGGGATGCAACTTCATGTGGTCTTCAGTATCAAAAGTGAACCCGGTATCTTGGTGGAAGGCCATATGCGGTTCGAGCGGTTCCACTGTCCAATCTCATGAACCGTGATAGGTAGGTAGACAGTTGAAGTTTTCATAGAATGTAACACAATAATAATAAAAGCATAAAAGGGGGCCCCCCTAAAAGAAGCGCCTTTACGGAACCCTTCTTGTGCGAGTCCGACTCGCATTAGGCCGGTTTTTTTTGTCTGACAAGCAAGCAGGAGGTCCATCTGACTGAAAATGTCACCAAATGGAAATTGACAGTCCCAGGGGATTACCAATTAGCCTAGATTTTAGTTTTTATGGGTCATCGTCGGACACACTATGTACGGTCAGCGTCAAAAGTAGATTGGCATTTTAGTAGCCTTACATAATACCTAATCTATTGACATTCTATTGATTTTTTATGAAAACTGTGAATTGCTTAATGTAACATGGTAGGTAACTACTAAAGTAGATCAGCTACTTTTGACGCTGTGCTGTCTGTACCCATGTATAGTTTTTTTTACCTGCCACAGTTGTCATAGGGGCATTTGAATAACTTATTTATATTCAAATGGATTTTGATATGCCGCAGAATATGGTCTCTATGCTTGAAATTCCTTCCACATATGTCACAGATGAATTCTGAAATAAATATATTGTTGCACAAACATTATAAAATAGTAGCTGGTATTGGAACTTTTCTGATTTTTGGGTGGCTTTTTTACAATAACTATTAGTACAAACTTGGTACTAGTAATAAACATCAGATTAGTTCTTTTTTTTACAAAAACCAATGATTTCCTACAGTACCCTTGAGAGCATGAGTTTTCTTGTGCTTTTGATACTTAGACCAAAGATCGAACTTTTCTTCGCATTCTTTGCAGTCATAGGTTTTATGGCCTCTCATATGCCTCTTCTTTTCATACAGACTCACAAAGTCATTTGGACATAATTCACAGCTGTAAAAGAAATAGGATATTAGCTCCCTGCACATTTTATTTTACTTTGTTAAATAGCATGACACTATACAGAATACAAAATTGCTGGCATTTCTTTAATATTTAGTTTTAGGTTGGCATTCCATCCATAAGCTAAGAAAGAAGAAAGAAAGAAAATACTTTTATTTTGAAAATACACACAACATATCTAGATATTTAAAATTCAAAGTCCTGACTGACTGACTGATATATCAACGCACAGCCTAAACCGCTGGAATTTAGAGGTTATATTATTTGTGAAGTGTAGGTATCCACTAAGAAAGGGTTTTTCGAAATTCCACCCCTAAGTGGGTAAAATTGGGGATAAAAGTTGTATGAAAGTCCGTCAGTTTCGAAGTTAGGATCTTCAAATATTGTGTTGAGGCTGAAGATTTAAAAATTAATTAACTACGTGTCTCAGCGTTTTTAATAATTCCACCCTCGAAGCGGGATGAAGTTTTTTTTTCTTTTATTGTTATAAAAAATATGCACAACATTATATATAACACGCGGGCGAAGACACGAGCAGGTGCTAGTAAATCTATACTAATAATAATATTATAAAGAGGAAAGATTTGATTGTTTGTTTGTTTGCATTGAATAGGCTCCGAAAGTAAGTACTGAACCGATTTGAAAAATTCTTTCACTGTTGGGAAGCTACACTATCCCCGGGTGACATAGGCTATATTATATTTTCAAAAAAATTGGGATCCTTACTAAAACTCCAATAATGTAACCCAAGGTGTAAAAAAATTAGCTAAAATATTCATTTAATCGCGTGCGCTGCGAAAACTATTAATGATAGAATAAAATAATGTACTACGACTTTGCAGAACACATAATTATTTACAAAAAGTGTCGCGATACCATATGTCTAACTATTATAGTTATGCCACAAAAAGTGTTTTTATATTTTAAAAATTTGATTGAAATGCCGCCGCTAGAAAAGGCTCTTTATTTGAATCTTGGTATTAATTCTTATCTAAATAAATTACTTCAGATTCTCGACTGCTTCAATACTTTTATATAACTTTTTGAATTATTCAATTCGGACATTCCATTCGAAAGATATCACGAGATTAAAAATATAAGTATTAGGTAGTCTGTGGTATTAGCAGAAAAAACAGTCACTGGGGTAGGGGCGCCGTACGGGCAGTACGGGAGGGAGTCAATCTCTTTGCGTGTGGTTCAGTGTTTGTGAAAAAACTCCTCCGGCTTGACCGATTTTTATGACATTTTGTGTGTATATTCAGTAGGTCTGAGAATAGGACGTTAACTATTTTTCATGCCCGTAGGGTAGGGTAGGGTAGAGTAGGGCAGGGTAGGGTAGCACCACAGGGTATGGTAGCACCACAAGGTAGGATAGCACCACAGGGTAGGGTAGCACCACAGGGTAGGGTAGCACCACAAGGTAGGGTAGCACCACAGGGTAGGGTAGCACGACGCGAACGAAGTCGCGCCAGGCAGCTAGTTATAAATATAATCACAAAAGCTAAAAAAAAGAGCAGTGTTCTGTGATATCAAAATTGGTCAGCAACTCAGTATAACACTGCTATTCCGAAACCGGGTAGCAGCACTGATTTTCTGTCACTGCCATTAGTGAAGTAACTATAGGGTTAATATAATTATGTTTCATCTTGTACACTTATACCATAAGAAAGTCATTACTTACCTGAATGATTTGACACCAGTATGTGTGAACATATGAGCACTCAATTGGTTTTTCTTCTTATATTGCTTTTTGCAAATATCACAACAGAAAGATGTCTTTATATTGTTATGCTGTATTTTCATATGCCGCTTCAGATTCTGTCTGTTTGCATAACTTTTCAAGCAAGTTGGACAGCTGAAATATAATATTTTAAAATGATTCATGTGTTGTTTAGCAACTTAAAGTGTTATTATATAAATCATATTATTTTGGATTAATTTCATTTTGATGTTGTAGTAAGTTGGTGTACTGAAATTAATTTTGAATTTATTTTGCTTTTTACCCAACTATGGCGAAGCAAAAAGGAGGACTGCTAATTTCGACACAATTCTTAATAATGTTTAATTCAGTTGTGTCATAAGTTATTGCCGTTAATTATAATGACTTTCTAAAAATGCTAATAGATGACCAAACCTGGTTTGGTTCACACGGTGTGTTGCGGGATTCACAATTGACAACCACACCACACCACACTCCAGACCATTCTGTTGTTGAGTGTAGTGCGGTTTTCTATTATAAACACTACAATGCACCATGAGAGATGATCAAGACAGTCATCTTACCACTTTTTTGCCCAACTCACTGTAATGTACATAGGGCATCGAGAACTGGCCATATTTTTTTAAATCAGTTTTTTTGGTTCTAATTCTAACACAGAATTTGGTACCCGGTTCTTTCGGTTCCATTATTAATTTAATATAAAGTTTTGCTTTTTATATTAATTTATCATCTTAAAGATTATAGGTAGTATAATACTAACAATAAAATTGTTTTCTATGATTGAATATGAAGTAGAATGACAATCAAACAGTGACTTTGGAATCACAGCTTTTGATTAAATTAACAAAAATGGAATCAAGTCTTCTAACAATCCATATTTAATTTTAATTACTAATTATTTTTTATTACTTCTAGGTATTATTAGATTTTAGGAACCTCACATAATTAATTAATTATAGTAAATAATTATACTGAATTATTGAAGCGCTCGTGGTGTAGCATGACTAGCCGTTCTTAATCAATCGGCAAAGTTAAGCTACGTCTGTCTTGGTCGGTACCTGGATGGGTGACCGCCTAGTGGTATTTCAAATCGAGCGTTTCCGTGCTTCGGAAGGCACGTAAAGCCGTTGGTCCCGGTTATCACTTAATTGTGATAGTCGTTAAGCTAGTTGGATGCCTCTTAGGCGGCTTGAAAAATTCCAACAGTAGGTTGGCCACTAGCCTACCTCCACCGATCCGCAGTGGGCACGCGTGGTGGAGTATCTGCCCATTCCCTTTCACCCTGATTTGTGAAAGGAGGCCTGTGCTCAGCAGTGGGACATTATAGGCTGATGATGATGAAATAATTATACACACAATCAATTAAAAATAGTTAAATGGCTGGAGTTTAGTGTCGCTACACAACAATATGTGTGTCACAACCTGCGGTTTTGCTTTATTAATATTTAATCGCCACAAGTAGCTTCATGCTGCAACACTAACCACCTTTAGTGTTTTGATAGTTCTACGAAATTTACTGATCCAACCTACACATCTTTTTGAAATAAATTGAAAGAACGGAAAATACTGGTTTTATATATTTTAGAACCGTTTATATTGCAACCCTCAGAACCGGGAAAACCAGTTCCGATGCCCTAATTGTACATGAATTCTAGAGATATAAGTACAGTTTGTGTTTATTTTATGAGTATCTTAATTTATGATTGAATAGTTTTTTTATATACAATTTAAACTAAGGCATTCTTACCTGTATACAACATCATTTTCAGGGTGTTGATGTACACTATTGATGTGACGGTCTAGATGGCTCTTACTAGAGTAGGCTTTTGAGCAATTATCTTCTGGGCACAAGAATGTTTTCTGAAAGACCAATATTTTAATAATTCATTAATCAAGAATATCTTAGAAAACCCAAAGCAATGGAAAATACTAACAATATTGTTATGAATCAGTAAATGCTGTTCCAATCTGTAAGGTCTGCTAAATGAAGATTTACATCCTGGGTATGAACAATAAATATTTTTAGATTGAGTTGACATTGCTGGTACAGTTTAAATGATACAGGTAGTTTTGTAATTTGTCTTGTTTGTAATAAAAGAAATAAAGTAAAACACAATTCCCGAAACTCCTGAAAATAAACTTCCTACAGTTCCTTCCTTTCCACAACTTTAGTTCTCTTGGTAGTTTGTGGTAGTTTGTGCCTGCCTAATCCTAACATAAACAAACATAACCTCTTTCTTTTTCTTCTTATTTTTAAGTTTGGCAACCATCCAAGCCCAAATTAGGGCTCATTTCTGCCAGTGTCTGGTTAAATCAATAAATATCCTGGGACATTCCTCACACACGGTCATCTGATCCCAAACTAAGCAGAGCTTGTATTATAGAAACCAGATAACTGATATAATACATATACATACTTTTTGTTTGTAAATACATACTTAATATACATAATTCATTTCATTTCACTGGTGCACATGGATCATCTTTATTGGGTAAAATACCACCAAAAATACACAATAAAACTCAAAATACACAAATTTATGAAAATAAAAATGAAAACGCAACGTCACTCTGCTAGTTCCCGCCAAAAACTCCTAACCTCTTTCTCCTACTCCAGGGCTGCGTTCAGTAACAACGCCGTGTGATCGCCCGACGATCATAGTATCGTTCAGTAACTCGGTGTGATCGCCCGAGTGATCACACCGAACCGTTCAATAACATCGTCGGACGTCGTCCGACGATCGCACCGGTCGCACCGTGAAATAGGTGGGTGAAAATCACACCAATTACACTTTGACAACTAAATAATAGAAAAATAGCGCCAAAACTTTTTGAATTGTAGAAATTTATTTTTCCTGGATTGAAAACCTATTTAACTACATAGAAAATTACTTTATTTATATTATTTAACAGCGAAAAAACTATAATAAAAATAATTGAATTATCAAATAATGTCAATGATTTGTCAATGTCACTTGTCAGTTGGGAATTTACGAAAATACATGGAAAATACCATAGAATAAAGACTAGCGAAGAAACCCCGCTAATAAATGAAGCGACTTCTGAATAGCTGTACTCATTACTCTTATTGGGATTCGTTGTGCCAAAAAGAGACAGTTATTAGTTATTTATTTACTATATCCTAAAATAGTAAGGTTGTACACTGTTGCAAGACTTTATTGATCTAGTAAATTTACAATAGGGTTCTGAATACAATAATATCGATATCGACAAAATTTGGTTTAAATAAAAAATAGAAATGGTTAAACTTTCCTGGACGAGACGCGGGGAAGGGGGGGAAGCTTTTCCGCCGTTTTTGCACGATATTCTTTGTTTTACTTTGATTAACACACTTCAATAATTAAAATCTCAAAAACTATGAAGTTGCTTCTTGAAAAGACTCCTTAGATCAACTACCATCTGTAAAAAAAAATGAGCACCAAGACCAGCGTCCCGTCCCAGAAAGTTTATCCTATTGTTTTTTCGTGCTTCTTGGTTTTACTCTACTCTAATAAATATTTAAACCAACCACGTAATAAATTAATCCTCAAATATTATAAATGCGTAAGTGAGTTTGTTTGTTACGCCTTCACGCCTCAACTTCTCAACGGATCATCATGAAATTTGGCATGCAGATAGCCTATGGTACGGAGAAGGACACATGCTTTTTATCCCGGGAACGCGGGTTAAACCGAGGGGGACAGCTAGTTTATAATAATTGTTAAAATCTAAATGGTGGTGGGTGGCTATGCCAGCTCCCATACAAAAATGAATAGGTACAGGTCGGTTAACGAAAGCTGGCACGTTCACAGTACTCATAAATTTGCAATCAGTCAAGTCTAATGGACGAATGCAAAAATAGACCACTCTATATTTATGAGCAGTAGCAAAAGCAAAAAAATAACTGTCTCCTTCATACTCATAAGCTTGACTTTGCGCGAGAGAGACGGTGTAAATGTGTTGAAACGTGCCAGCTTTAGTTAACCGACCTGTACATACTTTCTTCAAGTAGGTACAGGTCGGTTAACGAAAGCTGGCACGTTCACAGTACTCATAAATTTGCAATCAGTCAAGTCTAATGGACGAATGCAAAAATAGACCACTCTATATTTATGAGCAGTAGCAAAAGCAAAACAATAACTGTCTCCTTCATACTCATAAGCTTGACTTTGCGCGAGAGAGATGGTGTAAATGTGTTGAAACGTGCCAGCTTTAGTTAACCGACCTGTACTTATACTATAGACAGTTTACAGATAAGGTTTTAAAATAAAATAAAAGTCATTTACGCGTTTATTATTAAATTAATCATAAAACAATATTTTTGTGTACCGTTTAGGCAAGTAATTGTTTAAATAAATTATCAATAAAATTATAAATTTATATTTAAATAAAAATGTCGAAAACACAAACAACGAAAAAGGCCTAAAAACTAAAAAAAACTTCACTTTTTATTTCTTTTTCTGTTTTTGTATAATTCGTATGCCCTTTTCTTTTAGCTATGCACTTCTGAAGACTGGAATGCATGCTCTCGATCATAATGCCTCACGTTTTCAGCTGGAATCTCTTCCCAAGCAATTTTCAAAGCGTCGCTAACCACGGTGGGTTAGCGACGCTTTGAATCGCATCGGGGAATCTAAAATAAACAATATAATCTTATAATTTAGACACTTTCATCATTTATGGTACTTTCATTGACGGGACGCAACGTAAGGGATGCGGGGGGAAGGCCTTCAACCTGGTTCCCCCAAAGCTTTAAGCAAACTCATGGTTTCCGAGCATCGAGGAAAGATCCCTTTAGAGTAGTAATAATGAACAATGAAATTCCGAAACTCGTCAGTGATTTGTCACTGAATTTGAACAGTAAGCACCAATCACTGCATCGTGTGTTTTTGACTGGGCCAATCAGAGTGCATGCGTGCTTGACTTAGCCAATCAGAGCGCGTTGTCCGCGGTGGGAAATTGGCGGAATATATTTCAACCAAAATGAACGTCATGGCGCTTCTTTGGGTTAATTGTTCGATGTTTCCGAGATATTAATGGTTGATGTTGAGGTTAAGTATGAGTTTTTTTGATATAAATTCATTTATGCGCCGACTCTGGCTCTGCAGGAATTACCGCAGCCTAGTTGTCGCCAGCCATTTCATAACGAAACGACGCAAAATAGTGATTTTATTAACAATCTTCTTTTATTTAACTATATAAAATTATGAAAAAAGTCAAGAAAATACGAAATCCCAGACCAGCGTCTCGTGAAGGAAAGTTTATCCTCATTGATTTGTCGATAAGAAATGTACGGCACTATTCGAGCCTATACCAAAATATTTAAAATATAGCAATATTTTGGTAATCTAATTTGTTTTAAACATATAATACGCATAACTCCAACATTATCCAAAAACAAGCAGCCATCCACACAGTCACCATCATAAGCAAAGTACTAGGCGATACAGTTTTTGTTACTAGTAGAAATGAACCACCCTTTCCATAATTTTTTTTTATCAACGCATAGTACCTACACTAGTTCACACACTTACACATACTGCAAATACATTCTGGCTGACTATGGATACCTCTTATAACTTAAATATTAAATTGCTATAATATACATATTTACACATTCAAAACATAAACTTTTCTTATTGTACTAATATCTATATAATATATAACATATATGATTAGACATATTTATAAATACACATATGATATGTACTTATATTTTAATATTAACTAGAAAGGGCAATTAGGTACCTTTTTTCCTGTGGGTCACAGGACGGGGTACTTAAAAAAAAAACCGACAAAAGTCGAGAAAAAGAGATATACTATAATAATAATACATAAATGTTAGTCTAAAATTCTACAAATTATCAAAGCAATCTTACGAATAAAATCCGAAATATGTTCAAAATGCCGTCTTACCGATGAAAGCTAATAGTTTCAGATTCATTTTCCTTTCGGTAGGAATGATATTTGCACTCGATTACAACACACACCATTTTTGTGTTTATCACAGATCACAATTTAATACATTTAGTTTTGTTTGAATCTAAATAAACAATATTAATTTTAAATTTTCGCGTAGTCGTCGTCCGTCTGCTGTATGTCAACAAACTACGACTAAAATAAAAACAACATCTGAGGGCCAACCAACACCATAGTTCACTTTTAGACCTATTCAATTTGGTAGTACAATTAGACCAAACGTAACCACTGACAACTCAAAATGTGTTACAGGCGGTATGAACAGAAACACACAACTATATCTCATTCCTTTTTTATCTTATGGAGTAATCGTATGAAAATTATCGAGACAGATATAAATATAAAGTTTGCGCCTTTGACATTACTTCTACTGCTTTAGTCCAATTTCTTTGGAAAATACGAAAGTCGTTCACTAACGTCGGACGATCGAGGTGCGAAAGTCACACGGCGATTTTCACACCCGGTGTGTAGTAACTGAACACACCCCTGCCTGCCTACTGTCAGAAATAGTGTTGCCAGTAGAGACACGAAAAAAGTATCGATACTTTGTGGTATCGATTATCTTTCCATTCGATAATCGGTATTGACTACTTTTGTACTCGATACTTTTACTCAATGAGTACTTTTTGGCAAGTATCGTATCGAATAAGAAATTAAGTTTTAAATTAGTAATCTTAGAAATTACCCATTTAAAACATGCGACCTTACGGCTTATGTTTGTGCTTATGCCAACGCCATCTAGTTCACTCGTTCTGAATCTTCTAGAACATTCCATCGATCTTTGCTCGAAATCGTTCCTTCCGTTCACAGTTAAATTTCTAACCTTTCCTTCATTGATTTACTCTGTCGATTTACTACTCTAATCAATCACTCACTCGTTCACCGGTCATTTAATTTAATCGTATTCTTTTTGTGCTTTGTTTTTCTGCTAATATTAATACGGTTCATCATTATTTTGCTTGATTATTATTTGATATATTTTATACGGAGGAGGCATGGGAACTTAAATTTATATGCCTGAAGTACATAATTTAATTTTCAAATTGGTTTTTTTTTTAAATTACAGTTCTCTTTTTCTATTATTGTATAAAAGGCATGCAAATAGGCTGTGGTGTGGAGGATGGAAGACATAAGCCACTTTTTTATCCCAGAAATGCGGGTGAAACCTCGGGTATTATGGCACATTATTTTACAAAAAAGAAACTTCACTTCTATTTGTTAAGCTCCAAAAGAATCGTAACAATTTATTGATCGAATAGTTACTAAGTCCTAAAAGTAATATTTTGAGTCGTGGAGGTAACATGAGAGGGTCAAAAGTAACGTTTAGGCGCCGATCCCACAGAAAATAGTTCTTGAGTTCCGCGTTCACTACTGTACAAACAGCGAGCGAGCAGTTTGGAGTTCTAATGTAAAAGAAAGTTTATATGGAGCTTGTCCCATTGGCGGCCAGCAATAATTTCTGTTTCCTATTAGGCAATAATATATTAACAAAAATATGAAAGATATTGTGGTGTATTTAGAAAAAAAGTTATAAGAGTATTGAAGACTTAAGAAATAATTGGAGATATTATGAAATTGCGAGGTAGTTGCATTAAATGTAATTAGTATCCCGTACCAAAAGGTGTAATTATATACATACAACAAGCAAAATTTTGTTTACATTCTTTATATCGTCTAGTTTGGCCTTACTTAAGTTTCATTCGTGGAAGCTCATGGGCCAGAATGCCTATTGTCCTTTCTGCCTTGTGTCACTTATAACTTATAAGACAGTGATCGCTCAGACGTGTCACCTCAACTGCCAGCTTCAAAGAATGGAACTCCATAGAACTCTTTTGAACGCCGAGTTCTCTGTGTGCAATGATCAAAGGCGCCGCATAGAATAGATTACAGTGAACGCGGAAGAACTTTCTCTGTGGGATCGGCGGCACGGCGCATAATGTTACAAAAGTAACATTATGACAACGCTGATTGCCGTGTCCAAGTTTTTTATAAATATTTATTCATAACCGTCGAAACAGTCCTTCAGTCGCCTACATAAATTAAATATTATATAAAATGAAGAAAAATAGATATTGGGTGAAGAAATGTTTGCTTCAAAGACCAAGATACTGTCTTGAAAAAATGGCAGACTTAGCTCTACAAGAACCAAATGATTTTCGAAATTATTTGAATATTATTTATATCCGCCATTGAAAGTCGCTGCGCTAGTACACTTTACTATATGCGTAGTACACTTTACTATTTATGTTACTTTTGTAACATTCTGGCAACGCTGGTTGCCGTGTCCAAGTTTTTTATAAATATTTATTCATAACCGTGGAAACAGTCCATCAGTCGCCTACATAAATTAAATATTATATAAAAAGAAGAAAAATAGATATTGGGTGAAGAAATGTTTGCTTCAAAGACCAAGATACTGTCATGAAAAAATGGCAGACTTAGCTTTTTTTTTTTTTTTTTTATACGACTAAGTCGGCAAACAAGCATACGGCCCGCCTGATGGTAAGCGGTTACCGTAGCCATATGGACGCTTGCAACACACGAAGCATCGCTCACGCGTTACCGACCTTTCCCCCCTCCCCAATGAGCTCTGGCGACCTTACTCACGCGCAGGAACACAACTTTACAAAACATAAAGTTATTTGGCTGCGGTATTCTGTAAGGTGGAGTTACTTCCCCAGTCGAGCTGCTCTTTGAGCGAATAAACGCTATGCTCTACCTCTCTTATACTCTTAGCTCAACAAGAACACAAACTACCAAGAGAACTAAAGTTCAGACCGCCATCTGACGAACATTGGTGATAAACCGTATGCAGAAATTGAACATGACGTTTTTTTTTTTTTTTTTTCCATACTATGGTGCAATGAAAAATAGTCATACAGCCTATGATATGTAGGGCCGGGGCTTTAGGGTAAATACAATTATTTTTTATTTCAAAAGGTCTTATAGTATAATAATAAATGAAACAATTATTTATTTACAAACTATTTATTTAAATTTTCATTTTTAAGTCTATCTGTAGTGACGGTCTGGATGGGTCTGGACTGCTGTTGGCATCATTAAAATATCTGTAAACAAAGTATAAAGTAACTGTAAAGGAGTGCGAAGATTTTCGATCGGAGCCTAGCTTAATCTTCAGGCTCCATATTGTTTTTATTTTTTCAAATAGTGGCGTACGATGAAGCCTATATACATCGATTGGAGATACCCATGCAAACAAAAAATACTAGGGTGTCTTTGTCCTAAAACGTCACAAAAAATATCAAAAAGGTGGCCGAAAATAATGACAAAATCTTTGAAATGTTTTATTTTTTATGTACAAGATAGTCGAAGGATTTGAAGTCTTTAGTATGGACTGGCATTCTTATCATCTGCCTTTTTTGTATATATAATTTATTGGTAAAGATTTTGGGTGTAGTAATTAATTATGCATTAAAAATATTATATTTTTATGTCAGCTATAAATTTTACATAGAAATAGCCTACACAAATGGAACACACTGCTGGAGATACTGAGCCAGCACTCTAATACAAAGGGGACAGGGGAACACATTACTAGATAAGATTATATTAAATGAACGTCACTATGACAAGCAGAATGACGCAGAGGGAGCGTAAAACGTAGATGGCAAAAAATTACCTGAGTTCATTTGCATTGTGTTATTCAGAGACACACATGTGGCATTACTTTGATGGCTCGCAGCTGATGGTTGGACAGAGGTATCTGAAAATTTGTATGAGCTGTTATTATTTTAAAACCTAAACGTTCATGTATCATCAATATGGACAGAATGTTAAATATTCTTGTGTAAAGTGGAAACAGCCTCATCATGCTCTAGTCCAGTGAGTAAAGATCTATAAATGTTACCCATAGTAATATTTTATAATCAAAGTAAACTTTTAATTTAATTTAATTTTACTTTTATATTGTTTCTTTTAATTTATTCAAAAAGTGCTGGATGATGTATACATACCAAAAACTTCTGTTCTTGCGACTTTCATTGGTAATATGAATGATCATTGTGGCGCTTCTTTGACTAACTATGATCACCGCATACAGTTTTCTTGTTATCTGAAAAAATCCAATTTATCTCTGTAACTTTATATAAATATCCTGGGACATTCCTCACACACAGTCATCTGATCCCAACTTAAGCAGAGCTTGTACTATGGAAACCAGATAACTGATATACTACATATTATTATACTACTTTTAGTATGTAAATACATAATTAATCAATCTTAATATACATAATTACACCCAGACTCAGGACATGCAGACATGTTCATGCACACAAATGCATGTCCTGTGTGGGAATCAAACCCACGACCTGCAGTGCAAAAGGTGGAATCTTAACCAACTGGCCCGTCAACCTATGTTAAAATAAATAAGGAATAAGGGTGAACTAACCGTATAAAACAATAGATTTCTAACTCTGGTGGAGCCATGGTTATTAATGTGTTATATATATCTCAATATAACTGCATTTGCCAGGCATTTATTTTGGGTTAGACTTAATATGCCTTCACAACCACAAAGGTTGGGTTATAGCTTTAAATGTTATGAGTTGACTAGGAATAATACATATAATAATAAGATATTATATTATTACAGTGAACTTGTAGATCGATAGTTGTTTACCTGCTTCAAAAAAGATATTTGTCGGGTTCCCTGAAGAAATCTCCAAGCTTCGATATGCGCCACTCTTCAGGTGACAAACATATAATTTGCGTGGAATTCTGTTAAGTTATTGTCTCACAATTAATACACTTTATCCACTGTCTCTTATTTTCCTCACTTATAGAAAACTGATGTAGTTTAACGTCTTGGCGTAAACTGTTGCACTTGGGCATACAACATTTTCGAAACTTAAAAATGCCGAAATCACTGTATTGAAATGTTGTTAAAGTGGCGGAAATTTATCAATACAACACATCTCGTCATACAAATACGGAAAACACTGAATTTATGGATTAAAAGAGGTGGAAATAAATCGACATAAGAACTTAAGTTCTCATCAAAACAAACACGTGTTTGATGACAGGTAGGTGCATATTGACGAATGGAATTGCTAGGTAGTTATAAAAAGTACTCTGTGGAATGGAATGAAAATAAAATGGCCGGCATGGGTCATGGCGGGGGCGAAGGAAGGAAAAGAGGGGCGAGAACGTCGAGTAAGAACTTTGCACTGTCATTCGATACAGTGGGTTATTTTGATTAGAACATTGCCAGGCGTGAACAAGAACCAAATGATTTTCGAAATTATTTGAATATTATTTATATCCGCCATTGAAAGTCGCTGCGCTACACTTTACGGTGACTTTTCAGATTTGCAGCGATACAATCGCCGCATCACTAGTGACTTAAAATCGCTGCTAATATTCACGTCCACACGTGCGCTTTGACATCACCAGCGACCAAAGTCACTGCCGTGTGGATCGGCTATGAACTTTCGACATCGCCAGCGATCAAAGACGCTATAAGATTTGCAGCGATTCGATCGCCGCATCGCTGGCAACTTTAAATCGCTATATATCCCCATCCACAGGCCAACTTTGGCATCGCCACCAAGTCACCGTAGTAAATCAAAGTCGCTGCCGTGTGTTCCCGCTATAAGGTTCAAACTATCAACAGTTTGACAAGTATTTTGACCATAGAGGTATCATGAAAATTCCTCCATAAGAAATTTAATTGGTATGAAGGTTTTTGTATATTCAGAATAATAGTAATTTTACTGTTTTTAGAGGAATGTTCAAATATAGCTCATATTATACAAAAAAAAAAATCCTAACACAATGTGCCAAATTAACCAATACGGTCGCGAATTACTGACATATTTAGTTATATTGTTCTACGAAGGTAAAAATCAATAAAAACTTGAAAAAAGTCAAATTTCCCGCCTCATGCTAAGCATCCACCTTAGCGTAGGTAGTGATTCTTTGATTAATTGATACCGTCAAAAATATATCGGTAATAATCGGTGTCTAGTCTACCAACATCCCTAACGATTGATCAAATTAAGGCTGCATTCCGAATTAATGATATAATCGCTGTAATCGATTTGAGCGTGCTTAAACCCGTTCCATATTAACCTGAGCGCGATCACGATGTCCCGTGTAACGTCATAGATGACGTCATGACATACGCCATCTTGCGCTCACACCGACCATGCCCTAAACTGATATCACTGTGAGCGCTGTCAAAAAGTGACGGTTAGTTATTGTGTTTTCGGCAACAATCTAATAAGATTTTTGGTTTTCTATATGGAAAAGATACTTTTTATGATTTTATGAGAGAAAAATAATAAAAAATGCGGGTATTCCTTTTTGCGAGTCAACTAATAAAAGATATAAGGAGTTCTAGGGCATTGTTAATTCAGATTTTAATTAAATTCTCAAATGTTCTGTTTTGAATACTGTGAGCGCGATAACGGGCGTTCCGAATTGTTGACAGTTCTCAGCTGTCATTATCGTGATATCTAACTCGGTACGCAAATTATTGCTGTGAGCACTGTGAGCGATATTATTTAATTCGGAATGTAGCCTAAATTGGATCAAAGGTATTGTCACGAATGTCATGGCATTCTATTTTGTCCTAAATTATATTTTAGAGACATAAAGTTTATTACAATAATTAATCGGTACAATTTGATATCTTAACTGGGGAAAGTGCTTCTGTTTTCTAAAAATTATTTGAAGTATATCAGTAGTTAGCTATTGGTGGTCAGCTGACGTACGTAAACAAAGGGTATGCCTAAAGTGGTGAAAAACAAAGTGTTCGGTGGTTTTGCTTATATTTACAATAATACACAATGGATGTAGACGGTTCATCTATCTCTGGAGAAATAGACCAGAATCTATTGTTACAATTTAGTTGCATGAACACTACAGATCGAGATGAACTAATAAATCAAATGCAGAGACTACTCGGACCTAGTCTGAACTATAATACAGCTAGCTTTTTCATGGATATGAGTAATTGGTAAATATTATATTTCTTGAGCTTTTGTGAGAACCTATTTTGATACCTGGTTATTTATCTTAAATGTAGCATTGATGATGAAAATAAAGCATATATTATGAAATTTTAACAACTTAACATAATTTATTCAGGAACTTGCAAGCAGCAATATGTTGTTACTTAGATTACACCTTGCCACCAAAGCTTCCATCCATGTCATTAAAAGCTACTCAGAGTCCTGGAGCAGCATTGGGCCCAGGATCTTGGTAAGAAACAAACCTTTATTGTCCCTTATTAAAGAATTGTTTAAAATTACATACTTGATTACATCATCCAAAAACTGCTCCATTGCAGAAAATTATATTCTCAAAACATCATATTCGCAATATATCATAATCTCAAGATACCACAGTCGCAAAATACCATATTCTTGCGATACCACAATCACTAAACACCACATTCTCAAAACATCATGTTTGTGAAATATCATAATCTCAAGATACCACATACGCAAAACATCATATTCTCAAAACTCGTGAATAAAATCATTTTCTTATGTGTGTACAGTTAGCATCACAATTCGTGAAACAACACTTTAAAAAGTAAAAAGGTTAAATAACAAAAAAAAAAATGCTCTGGCCAGTGACTTTTCCTCTTATGACTAAGAATGAATGAATGAAATCAATGTCACAGTTTATTCATATTTTATTGGAATAGTCAATTGTAATATTTCATTTAAGAAAATGGATAAACGGAGTTGTACATTTATAAAAAATCTAAAAAATAAACCAGTTTTGCTACACGTTGGATACTGATGTAACTAAATCAAAGACATAAAATTAATAAGAAATGCTTTACACTGCACTGATATAAAAATAAATAGATATAATGGTGACTCCAACGTAATGGATGGGAACATTTCTAACCCTCCAAAATCACGGAACATGCAGTAGCACTTTTGAGCAGATTCTCCAAGTTCATCCCTCCTCACCGGCAAGCAGTCACACAGCAAGCCAACCTCGCCTCAATTAGCTCATCGCAGCCAATTCACCGTGCTTCCTGGTCTTGCAAGGCAACACTGCGACTAAGCTCCTCGCCCGCACAGTCCACCGCAGCACACGCCTGGATCAGCACACCCACGTGGGTGTGTGTGTCCACTCATCCAAATACTAAACGTTAAACTTGGATTGAAGACGTTGGATGATGGGATGAATGGCAAGGCTAAAAATTGCTGGACCAAGGGGGTCACCTTGCTGGCAGCCAACTGCAGAAGAAATTTCATGGTCGAGATAAGTTAATTTTGAAGACGAACTATAACAATGCCAAATAAAATTGTACCCCTTTGGAATTTTGTCTTTTACTTGAGTCAGGAGAGCTCCCCTGGCCTCCTGCGGAATCACTTTGGAAGTACTCAACGGCTGCAGCCACTTCCCGGGCGTTCACATCAATGTCTACAGAAAAGTCGGTTAAAAAAGCGATATATCATCTGAAAAACAAGTGAACATCAGAAAAACCAAAGAGATAATAATATACTCCGATCTTCATTTATATTTTCGTCATTCATTTATTTTTCGACGTTCACTTGTTTTACATTGTTCACTTGATTTTCCATATTTACTAGACATCTCATTTCAAAATCCCATTTACGTAAAACCTCATTATGCTAGGTGTAGATTATGTTGAGGACTGTACTTATAATTTGGTATAATAAAAATATGATGTTTTGCGCATGTGGTATCTTGAGATTATGTTATATTGCGAATATTATGTTTTGAGAATATGATATACTGCGACGGAGCGCCAAAAATACATCATCTAATAACATCCTATTATAATTCAACAGTTTTGAACAAAGTTGGAGCATAGCTAACACAGGGACGGAGGGCTGGCCAGGAAGCTGTAGGATCATACAGGCAGGAGGTGAACCTCTTGGGGCTACACCTACTTATGTGCCTCCTTTACCGCCAGGACATTCCACTACTGTTACACTAAAATTAGTAGCCCCCACCACAAATGGCATGCATAGAGGCTATTTCCATTTAGTTACTGATAAAGGTGATCAAGTAGGAGGCGAGTATTTGTTTATTATATAATTGACAGGACATAAATATCAAAAAATACACACTTATGGGAAGGCAGTTCATTCAATCTATTGGGTGAAACTTTTTGTTATTTATGTTATCACAAAGTGTGTGCCATTAAAAATTTTATAAATTCAGAATAGCTGGGAGGGTAAATCTTACCAAGGTTACTGGGAATGCAAGCAATACTGCAGCATTGGAAGCTGGCTTTCATATAAATGAAATAAACAATTATTATATTTTTATATTACCTACATTATAGATACACTCTGGGTAGATGTGACAGTGGAATCCGAAACAACAATGGCTCTAGTTGAGCAACTGGCTTCTTTGCCTGTCCCAAGTAGTAGAATAGAAGATAATATTAATCAGGTAATCATAATAATTATTATTTATTATTATATAATGTATTTTATTCAACTGGAAGAGTATCTATGGGGAAAAGCTACACCGAATGACCGAAGTAGATGCAGGAGAATTTCCATAAAAATATGTTTTGTTTCCTGCCTGTGCTTTCTTATCCCAAATAAAAATCTGCTATCAGTTTTCATCTCGTATAAGCCTTTGTGTCTGTAATGTTTGTTCACTTCTTTCAAAATTAGCAATATTTTTCAATTCAATAATGGCATGTCTCAATTTATTTTCATGATCCACTCCTTGAATTTGCATTTAAATATTTTCAGTTAGGTATTGATTTGAATGTTTCATGGTCTAATATCAAGTCTTGAGGGCTCAGTTCTTCAATGGAATTTGTAACGAAATTTTTCCTTTTTACGTTGTAGTTGACTTTTACCAGTTTTTATTATAATCCAGTAATTTGGTAGTTTTACGAGCTAACCTGCCAACAAACTGATATTCAGTATAGCAGATGTAATGTATTTAACTATGTAATTTATTTTGAAATGTTATAACGTTTACATGCATACCTGGAAAGCTTTCCGGGAGTTTTGAAAATTGGTGGTTTTGTAGAGTTCGACGTGCTGTTTTCGAATGTTCACTTTGTAACCTCGTAACTTTGCCGCTCGCGATGTTTTTAGGCGCTATTTGAAAAATGGAAACGCCCAAAAACAGTTTATTGACAATATCTCCTTTCTGACTCATTGTACAATGCAAAAGTTATATATTGAACTGCTAGTCTACTGTACTACTAGCCGTCCGCCGCGGTGTCACCCGCGTTCCCGGTATAAAAGTACTGAAAGTAGCCTATGTCCTCCGTACCATCCTAGGCTATCCGCATGCCAAATTTCATGATGTTCCGTTAAGTAGATGAGGCGTGAAGGTGTAACAAACAAACTCACTTTCGCATTTATAATATTAGCTAGGATGGTTAATCTGAGTTATTGTCACTCAAAGAATCATGGCGAACTCCATACATAGATTTGTACAAAAAAATAAAACATTTTAGAGGGTATTTATTTAATCACTTCCAATGGTGAGATTACATTACAGGTCGGTTAACGAAAGCTGGCACGTTCACAGTACTCATAAATTTGCAATCAGTCAAGTCTAATGGACGAATGCAAAAATAGACCACTCTATATTTATGAGCAGTAGCAAAAGCAAAACAATAACTGTCTCCTTCATACTCATAAGCTTGACTTTGCGCGAGAGAGACGGTGTAAATGTGTTGAAACGTGCCAGCTTTAGTTAACCGACCTGTACCAGCAACCTGTTAATATACATGAAATATTTTATAAACCCCGCAAAACATAACAACAACATAATGGTTTTGGTCGCAAATAGTCGCGATTCGCCAGCTTGCCATAGAAATTCGCATTTTTATACCGGGGTTCTAAAAATATTTTAAATGGCTCAAGTTGTTCCTTAGGCACAAAGAATCAATTAGGTATAAAGTCATTCCAACGTCTCTAAAAAATCTTTATTTTTTTGTACAAATCTCGCCATGATCCTTTATTTAATAAATAAATACATTTAATATATATATATATAATTATATAAATAAATAATAAATAAATTTAACGAAAATTAACCTGCTACAGAGTACCCTACTACCGCGCAAATTTATTGAGAGCTCTTCTCAAAAAAAGTAGGTAGGTAACCATCCAAACTGTTATTTGGAGCCAGCCTTCATGATTCAACAATTATGTACTTGATTCTATTAAAATCGACGTTATTTATTGTCAAAAAACACCATCTGGAGGAGGAGAACATAAATATATTTTTTTTGTTTCAGATGCCATCACAAGATGACCAAATGTGTTGATGAATAAAATAATTTCGCAAAGTTTTGTAAAATTTCCAACAACTAGTTGAAGACGAGGTAAAATAGAACACAGGAAACATCACATAACGCACACGACACGGACTAAGTGTAAATACTTCAGCACTTTTAGTACAAACAATTCATGGACTTTTGTCCTCGACGGAATATAGTCTGTCGTCTGTGCAGGCCTGGGAGGGAACGGAACAGGGAAGGAATTGCTGAAAAAATATGGTTATTTATCGGACGTCTTACCTAATTAATAAGGTATAGCTACAGACAAAATCAGAATTAAACTATTCTGAACATGTATAGTAACAATCTTTGTTAAGGCGATGGTGTCTGACCCTTTATCATCAGGTGGAGTGTCGGCCTGTTGACGTTTAGGGTGGAAACAATATATCCGACGTGGCTTATTGGTGTTTGGATAAGACAGAGTGCAAGCTATCAGACATAAATCACGGACATGATCTTTGGCGGTCCCATATAAATCTGACACGCTGGATGTTTTTGTCACTACGAGCATCTGATTTACAAAATACCGGGAACCTGTCAATATAATTTTAAATAACCCTCCTTCCGGGTCAGTCGGGTAAAAAGGCTTTTTCGGGTTCTTATGGTGCGACTCCGTCCGTCTGTCACAGAGCTATATTTCAGCAACTACTAATGCTATCGATACTTGAAATAGTTTTGTTTCCGCCTTAAGTCAGTTAATTCAATGAAATCATGGTTTGATATCTCTAAAAATAACTAAAATCAATCACCGCTTCTACAAAAATACTTGACAACTGTTGCAGCATATTTTGTTTGTGAGGTTGTATTTAGACTGATTTTTGTCACATGTAATAATTTACTCAGTTACTACATTGAATAGCTAATGGCATTATTTAATGATAATTCGGCAACTATAATGATTCTACTTCTGTGTTAGGTATGTTATCTATCAGTAAAACATTCAGCAATATTCATTTTATTCTTGAATATTTCAGAATTACATAGGTGCTAATTCAGTTATCTCATCATAATGGCATTCATTACGGGACAAGACGAAAAAGTAAAAAAAATTTTTTACCATCCGGGTTTTATTTAAAATCACTAGACTGTTTCGAACATTATAAGCTAACAACCAAATAATATTATGATACAAGATTAAATACTTTTAACGATAAAAAGGCAGACATTTTTCGCTTATGTCGTGTCTCCTTATTTCAGTTAAAAGGTGCCTGCACAAAATGCTAGAGAAAGTGATGATTATTTTTAGTTCCATTTAGTTACAAATGCAATCACAAATTATAAGGTATAAAAAAACTGATTTAATTGGGTAGATATCCAAAAGCTATTTTTTACGCGTAAAAACTCGAAATAGGTATATAAAATAAAATAAAGCGGCAGCTTTCCACGAATTTTCTATGATGGAAGACCTTTAACGATTCCTCCCTATGGATGGCTTTTTTTTATGAATGGGCTTGAACATATTCCTGTCGTAATCATGGCGTAAGAAATTTTAATACTCATGTCATGACTACCCATTTTGTGCGGGGCCATATGAATATGTGGGGAAACTTAGGTATAGAGATTGTCTGATTGATATAATTATCTACAAATAGGTTTAAAAAATTTGAAAGAATCTATTCATAGCAAAGCTATTTCTTTTCATATTATAAGGTGAGATAGAAGTAGGAATGTACAAAATGCATTAAACTTACAATAAAATGTTGAATAGCTGTAAGACAACAAAATAAAGAATATGTTAGGGTGTGAGAATTCTAAGAAATATCTTTTGTTTTTTTTTTTATACCACTGAGTTGCAAACAAGCATACGGCCCACCTGATGGTAAGCAGTTACCGTAGCCTATGGACGCTTGCAACACCAGGGGTATCACTCGCGCGTTGCCGACCCTGAAGAAACCTCTTCACACCCTTTTTGAAGAACCCCATGCTGTACTCCATTGGGAAAACCACGGCGGGGAGCTCATTCCACAGTCCGAGCGTCCGCGGAAGAAAACTCCTTTGGGCTCAATCAGTTCGAAACAATTCTGGTTTCAATATGTGAGGATGGACTCCCCGTCGATGGCGTGAGTTGCGATGGTGGAAGGTAGCCGTGGGCATCAAATCGAACAATTCCTTGGAACACTCTCCGTTGTACAAGCGGTAGAACACACATAAGGAGGCAAAGTCTCTCCTCAGACTGAGGGGCTCTAAACCGCTTGTGAGCTCGGGATCGACAACAATTCTGGTGTCACGTCGCTGGACCGAGTCTAAAGGCCCAAGCTGGTATCCAGGTGCTCCCGCCCATAGATGACAGCAGTACTCCATATGAGGCCGGACCTGCGACTTATAAAGTTGCAGCCTTTGTGAAGATGCCCCGATGTGAAGTACTGTCTCGCTCTGTTGAGCACTCCAAAGCTTTTTGGATGCCAGCTTAACCTTGTCTTCCAAATGATTTCGGAACAAAACGTTGCTAGAAATGTCGACGCCAAGGATCCCGATGCTTTGACTGATGTTCAAGGAAGTGTTCTGGAATTGTGGAGCCACAGACCATGGGGTTTTCTTAGCGGGGAACGCGCAGGCGTTTCGTGGGTCTTGGTGGGGTTGAAATGGACTAGGTTTAGTCGACCACAATCGGAGACACAAGTTAGTGTACTCTCGATTTCAGACACCAGACACCGTTCGCGGCTTTCCTCCACCTCGGAACGATGTGATGATGTTTAAGAATATCAAAATAAAGTTTATCTGTTGAATCTATGGTTATTTTTATAATAAAATGGATGAACCTTATTCTAAAGAAATAAGGACTACTTTTCTTTGTATTTATAAAAGTCAAAATGTATTTCTTAGATTTGATGGAATTTAGATTGTTGAAATTTTACAAAATGATTTTAGATGGATTATGTATGACTATTTTATATTAATATTGAATTGCCATTTATCTCGGGGAATTATTATTTTATAGAACCATTAATTAAGTATGTAAAAAGGATATTAAAAAGTTTGCAAAGTTGTAACGGTTTTTTTTACAATACCATGTATTTAATTCAATTATGTAATATGGCTTACCTATGTACCTGCGCAGAAAATACATTTTCAAAGCGCGGGAAATGCTATTGGGTGGTAGCTGCCGCCATGTTAGCGCGCCCCGTGCGGAGGGGCGTGACTTGCGAGTGAGACGGAACTAACAGCTGCAGTGTATTATGAACCTTATAGTAGTGATCTAAGGTTGATTGTAAATTTTAAGCATTCTTTCGTTAATCTTCGGTCCATACTTTCTTTTCTGTGCGAACGAAGATTCACGACGCGCCTTATCAGTTGGGTACTACTGTAACCATTAATTAACATTATAAATGCAAAAATAAGTTTGAATTTTTGATGAAGTTTTTATTATTAATTTTCTTACAAGTAATATATTAAAATAATACGAAAATCTAATTCTATTATCGAAAGGGTGCCTGGAAGGTTTGGATTATCTCTGTTTTTCGCTCTGATTGGATTATGAGTGAGTTTTTTATAGAGTATAGCTAAACCTAGGGTTGATTTCGACATGTTTTTCCCTTTTTGACACATTGATGTAGGTATGTGCTGTAAAAACGGGCCTTTTAGATCTTGCCGACTTTAGTCACTAAATATAATTGTAATTAGACTTGATACCTAATAAGACTGGAAATTAGTTTGTATGGTATATTATATGTACGGACTGGGGCTCTTAAAAAGGAAATACTGACAAATAAACTTATAGTTACAGTCTAAAGTCTAATCAAACTGCCATTTCCATATCGATTTTAGGATGAGGTTTATATCCCTTGATGATGAAATCTTCAAATTTGAAGTCGTCTATGGACTCAATTTTACGAGCAAACTCTAAGGTAGGGAATTCCCTGGGTTCCCTGAGCAACTGCTGTTTGAGTGGCTCAATATGGTTGAGATACACGTGTGTGTCACCTGTGGTGTGAACAAACTCACCAGCCTGTAATTAGAAAAAGTATTTATTTTTAAAGAATGAAATGTTGAAAAAAGCATCCTGCATTTTATGATACCAATCGGATTCATTCTTCTTTCTAAGTACTAGTATCATAAATTCACATTACACCATATTACATATAATTATGTCCATTCAGTTGATGAAAATTAATTATGTCTTATAGATTTTCGTTTGTCATCATTTCATAGATAGCTTTGATTGAAGTTAAGGAACTATTTCCTCACTGGTTTCCTTATTATAAGTGCAAGATAAAATCATTGGCATACTCTAGATCTTCTTGTGAATACCCCATTCTTTATTCGCTTAGGATCATTTGTTTGCCTTTCTTTAGGGTATTATCTAAATACTGATGTACTGTCAAATTAAGTACAAGTCTAAAAAAAGTATAACAGAACTGAGCCTAATATAAATTTAAATTTGTGTGTGACTAGCTTTCCACCCAGCAGGTGCAGCAAGGGATTGACTTTCAAGGAAAGGAAATATTTCCTCCCAATTTCAATTTCTTTGATTATTGGTTTAGGCTTTGTCTGTGTTTGTTTTATTAAGTAGATTTAGTAATATTTACCTCCAATCCTGTTATATGTGCTATCATGTGAGTCAACAATGAATAGCTGGCTATATTGAATGGTACACCTAAGCCCATATCAGCACTCCTCTGGTAAAGTAAACATGATAGTTTTCCACTGGCTACATGGAACTGTGCTAAGCAGTGGCAAGGCGGTAGTGCCATTTGATTCAGGTCAGATGGATTCCATGCACACATAAGGATTCTTCTGTCTGCTGGATTCTTTCTGAAATAATATTATCAATGTATCTTAATAAGAGTAACTTATTGCAATAAATATTAACTGTTACTACATCAGAGACAAATCTAAGAAATTAAAATAAAATGCATGTATAAAATAAATATTTGTAACAAAAAAATTAATTACTTTATAGTATTAATAACATTCTGAAGTTGATCCACTCCTTGTCCACTATAATCAGTTTTTGCATCAACATATTTAGCTCCACTGTGTCTCCACTGGAAACCATAAACAGGTCCCAGGTCACCTGCATTTAAAAATTATAGTCAAATTAGAATCTTTCTTTATAAAATAACCAGTTTAATTGTTGTGTATGAAAAATTTTATCAAGAATTAGTCAAACTTCCATATTTATAAATAAATTAATGTTTATATGCCCTTTACTTATAAAATAGCAAAACTAATAATCAAAAGAAGATAAAAAATAAAGAAAAGCCAAGACAAAAAGGAGTGCCCATTGCTGTGGATAAGCATATCACAGAAGCCCTGATATTCTGCACTAGCCTGAAAAGTAAGTAAAATAAAAAGCAATAATTATACAAGTAATGTTCACAATACAATATAATGTAGTGAATATACTATGAATACTAAACTGTAGTGAAAATTAAAATAATAAGATGTGGTTATAAAAAGATAGTGGATTTAATAGATAGATTGTGGACACACTCTTGAATAGATAAAAGACATGTTTCAGTTTAAAAAAAATATTAAATTTACCACATTACCATATAAATATTATTACGGTAATCACAATCACAAAATGAATGTAATTGGGTATTTTTTTTTTTTTATAAATAAAGTATAATTATGTATAACTATATAAATATTATATATAATATGAAGTGTGGAGTGACCACCTGGATAGTCACAGTATGCAGTTTAGAGCACACACTGTATTCCAAGCATACAAGAAAAACAATATATTTTGGGCTTACCTTCCTCTCTATCTGTGAAGCCAAGATTGTCTAGAAAACTTCGGGAACCATTAGCATCCCATATGTGGACAGATTTAGCTGCTAGGGCTTTAGAGTCAGTAGACCCTGATATCATCCAAAGCAGTTCTTCTATAACCCCTCTTGTAAACACACGTTTAGTTGTCAGGAGTGGTAAAGTATTATTCTTCAATGAATATCTTTGCATAGCCCCAAAGATGGAAAGGGTACCAACGCCGGTTCTGTCTACCCTTTTGTCTCCTATAATTTTTTGTATAATATAGTACTAAATAAATAGAGACACTATAATTTACGAGTAAATAAGAAAATAAGATGAATATACATACCAGATTCAATTATTTTTTTAACAAGTTCTAAATACTGATATTCATCATTATTGGTGCCTTCGTTAGTCTTGGTATATACCATTTTTCGTTTGTCGAAAACCAATTCGAAGATTTATTTTGGGCAGTTTGTAGGTTTACAATTAATAATTCTCAGTATCAATTATTCTACTTGTCAATAACTCTCTTCTAGCCACTTCTAACACATTTTTATCCTTTTGGCTTTTACTATAATACAATGACCATAAAAATAAAATCTGGTGTGATACGATTTTTACTCTCTTTACGACTTTACGTCAAAATAAAGGCGGCAAAATTCATTGAATTGATGCCAGAATTGATTTCTTCTTATTTTTAAGTTTGGCAACCAACCCCAAATTAGGTCTTATTTCTGCCACTGTCGAGTTATGTTATAGTTTCCAGTCACAATAAATCACTTTCACATAATAGTCCTCAGTTAGTCACAGTCCATAAAAGTTATGTTTTACTGTGGTTTTACTCCAAGAATTTGGATATGCAGTTTTACTGCAAACTACAATGGATGGTGATCATTGTACTTAAACCAAGGATTCTAAACTTGACATTGGCATAATGTTAAACAAGTGCCATTTAAAAAAAAAAAACAAGGATATTATATACTACGTAACTGGATAGCTAACTCAATTTTTAATATAGAAAGGATTTTGAACTTTATCACAACATTCATTTTTTAATTCAAGTTACGTGTAACGAAAATCAGTCAGAGGAGACGACAGAGGCTCACTTTTTAGGCCATTTACATTTCAGGACATTTACTATTTTCAAGTATATATAAAGTACTCTGTGATTTACTATTTCACTTCGTGATGTTAATATGTTTCATTATATTTTCTTTTCACTTTGTTTTAGATTGCCAGTTAAGGAAAAAATGAAAAGTAAATGGATGGAGGAGCATTGCAAATTTCTGGAAATTTGACTAATTATTCTGTGGTTATGGTATGCCGCTTACATTTCCAAGACAAAGACTTTCTAACAGAATTTAAAAAGAGGCTTACCTGAAGCAATTCCTACTATTTTACCAAACGTATATCTATGGGCCACAAGTAGCCTGAAAATAAACGCTTGTTATATAATAATTGAGTACGTAACTCTCAGATTGACAACTTAGAGAAAGCACAAGACTTTAAAAATTATCGTAGCTCGATCAAAATAACGCCAGAAATTCTATAAGACAATATTATTTATTATATATGATTGTTTTAATATAAACTAATGGTTTTGTTATATATTATTTTTGTACAAAACTGTATTGTTTTAGTTCCCAAATTTTTTACAGCGATACTGTACAAATTTATTATTTATTGTGAAATCGTTACAGTTTTAAGTATAATTACAAGTAAGAGTAGTACCTATATCAAGTATTATATGCTAGATTTCTTAAAAAATCTATTTAGTCCGTCAATTTCATTATGAAAAAATATTTTACACATATTTTTTCTTTAGTCAATGAGGAGTTTTCTTATGATAGCTCCAAAGAGTATAGTAATATATCGGCAATAGAGAGCCCTCTCGCGCCTTCAACGTGTCATACGACAGAACTGTCAATTGAATGTCAATTAGCGCCACCTGGTATTTGTGCCCCTAACCTGATAAATATATGTATAGCTACGATTATATAAACTATTGTATATATAGGGTGACTGGTAATTAGTAAACGATACTTAGACACATGATTGTTATCATGAGTACAATCATGTGTCTAAGTATCGTTCACTAATTACCAGTCATCCTATATATCCAATAGTTTATAGTATAGTATAGTAGGATATTGGATTGACAACATACTACAACAAGGAGTAAAAATGTGCAAATATAACTGAAACATTATTGGTATCTTATGATAATTTTCAGTTTTGTTGGTCATTTTACACTTTGTTGAAAAGTTTGCTGTCAATTTACCAAAGCAATCAGAAAATGTTATTTACAGATGTACTTGGGTAAATTAAACAACAAATTAAATGGAAATTATATTTTTTTTATTGTGTCTGTGTTTATTATAATATTGTTGCGCAGCAACTTTAAAATTCCTGGAGTCAATGACAATTAATTAAATATCAGTTAGCACAATTTGTCATCAGGGTTCATTGCTAATGCGGTATCTTTAATTTTGTCAAAAGCTGGTTTGTTTATACCTGGACCAATCTTGATTTTCCCCAAAGTTCTTGCGGACGGCAATGTAAAACATTTCTGCAATAATGTATAGCATTTTGGGCTCCTCTTAAATAACGCAAGTGACAAACATTTTTCTTGCAAAGAAAAGCGCCGTCCTTTAGGTTTTTTGTGGTATTCTTGAACTTCATACTCGTAAATAATTTCGCAGGCGGTGTCGTACAATCTATAACTCTTTGAAATTTTATATTGTTTGAAATTTTTTCAGCGTTATCTAAACGAGTTTTAAATTCAGTACCAAGTAATCTCAGTCTATAAATTTATCTGCGTAGATTTCGCACTTGTCGTTGAGATTGTTTATAAAACTGCATTTGCAATATTGGCGATTTTTCCTGTTACCTGTAAAAATAAATTGATAATTTGATCAAAGTGAAATATGTCATAGGGTCATGGTAACATTACCTACTTAGTTGACGAGTCTCAATTTACAGTTTGTAAATGTATTGTGATAGACTGATGGTTAAAGAACCCAATAAGGATTTTTATAAGTAAATCCCTTAAACTTGCTAAGTAATTGTAATCCTGGAATCAATCAATGAATACTAATAACCCTTCAAAAATATGTTCTCCGTATCATACATAAACTGAGCATATTTATGCGGTTGTAACTTGGAACAAATTCAAGTACATACTCTGGATCAACAGTATTTTAAACTCTAATATCCGAAAATAAAAGATCCTTCTAGGATACAGGGAAAATCATGTGTTGAAAGTTATTCGGCCATAAATTTAATTTCATGACTATACCTGAGTTCTGTGCAGAAATTGATGTTGAAGGTTGGTCGAGAGAGGGCAAATTTCTTATATTTCATCCGACGGTATAATTGTGTTCTGCTGCCACTGCTACTATTGGGTTTATTCCTGTTTAATAAAGGAAATATAAGTGACTGTATTGTTTTTTTATTATTCTGTATTATTATTATAGCTTAAAACCTTCCCCAAAGAACACTAGATATACATGAATTACTACTACCACTGTGGTTCTCGACTTATAAACAAACAGAGAGAAGACTTTACCAGAAAAAGAGATTTTAACCAAAGTCAGTCTTTAGTTTTGTATACACTTTGTGAAATTCAGAAGCAATATTCTAGCACAGATTTAATTTATATTTAGATTGAAATGTCGAAATATTACACAAAACATTAAGGTATATACTAGAAGGTTCTGCCTCCATAATATCTCATAATTTCAATCAATAGTTTAAGAGGAAATCGATGTTGAATTTCATAAAGTGTATACATATTTATGTCCTCGACTGTATGTTAAATAATATTAATATGTATACTGGACTGTACCTGAACTCGGAGCAGATCTAGATGTAGAAGGCTGACTGGTTACTAAACTCAAATCACTTTGAACATCTTTGTCCATTGTTTCCATCTCAACATTTTGTCCAACACAACTATACGTAGTTGTGTTCAATTAAAACATTTGTGCGTTATCCTGTAAATAGAAAAAACAAATGTTTGGTCAACATTAAAGCGTATGACTACACAATAAAATCGGCCAAGTCCTTATAGCTCCATACAAACCATAGGGTTCCTAGCACTTTTAATTTGAAAATGAGTTTTCGATTGTTAAGTTAATTGATTTAGCTAGTTACCTTGAAGAGTCTTTATTAAAATAAATATCCTGAGACATTCCTCACACACGGTCATCTGATCCCAAACTAAGCAGAGCTTGTACTATGGATACAGATAACTGATATAATACATATACTACTTTTTGTTTTACATACTTAATTTACATAATTACACCCAGACTCAGGACATACAGACATGGTCATGTACACAAATGCATGTCCCCTGTGTGGGAATCGAACCCACGACCTGTGGCGTGATAGGTGGAATCTTAACCAGAGTCTTAACCTACCACGCCAGCTGGTCCGTCAATTATTAATAGGCCTGATTCTTTTTCTTGTAATTTAAATCTTTGATGTAGTGTTATAATTTTTATAACTTCATAAGCTATACCTGAACTTTGTGTAGATATTGATGTCTGTCAGGTCTGATTCATATCCAGTGAAGATAACATATTTTCTTTATTTTGCCCAACAGATGTTCCTGTAAATAAAATATCATATGTATATTGTATGTAGACAACCTTTCAAGTTAGCTGATCTAATATTTTTACTGAAGCAAATATAACACTATAATGAAAACAAAGAAATAAGATTGATATTCTTTATGATTTCATTGCCTAAAATAGCAATGTCCATAGGTAGCAATAACCATTTACTATCATGTGGCATGTCTTCCTACTTTTCAACCTGTTGACTTAAAAAAATAAACAAAAACCTATTAAATCTAAATAATAAAGAAGTTACTATTTAACTATACCTGAACTTGTGTAGATTTTGATGTAGTCTGATTAATATCCAGTAAAGGTGAGGTATTTTCTATATTCTCCCATGTTCCTGTAATATGTATAATACATAATGTTACAAAATGTTTGATAAAAGTAATGTGACAGGTGGACAACCTTTTAAATTGCCGGAACTAATATTGATAACTTCATTAATTATTTAAGGCTCCTTAGAGCCTTGTTCTTATATGTCCAATACCAATTTAAAGATGGGCTGGGTGGCATGTAGGTAAGATGCACTGACTGCCACGCCACCGGTCGTGGGTTCGATTCCCACCCATTAGAAACATTTGTGTGCATTAACATGTATTTTTTTTTATAAGTTTCTATTGTACAAACTATGCTTAGTTTGGAATCAGATGACCATGTGTTATTTTGATAAAAAATATTCTAAATCTTACCAGGTAAATGCAGTGTTGGTAATTTAGTATCGCCAATTCATTTAAGCGATTGTTTCGATTCATATCATTTACAGTGAAATGTATAACTTTTTAACTTTTTTTCTGCAAATTTCATCATCCCTAAACTTTGCTAGTGATGCATCAGCCAAGGTGACCCATGCCTTGAACTGCTTGGGGAATTTGCTGAGTTGTGGAAAATCATGGACTGCCACACCTGAAAAGAAAAATGTTTCAAGTAACAGGCTAGGCATATATTATATTAAAAAAATGTGCCGCAGGTTGTAAATTCAATTCCCATTCAGTGCAAACATTTGTATGGATGAACACGTCTATTTGTTCTGAGTCTGGGTGTAATATCTATAAAAGTATATATTTACAAGTAGCATAATTATGTAATAAATCATTTATCTGGATTCCATAGTACAAGCTCTGCTTAGATAGGGATCAGATAGCCATGTACGAAGAATGTCCAAGGATATTTATTTAATACACTTAAGCTGAGAAGACCTCGGTAATACTATAAACTGATTATTAAATAATTACCATTTATGTTGTTATTAATTACACTGCTATACAAAAACTTACAGAATTAACATCTTAATATTGTATTTTTGAAGAAAATAATCTGTGTAATATTAAGTTTCTTATGGTGCGTTCGAATTGGGGTATGGTAGCAAAAATAACAGTCAAAAATGCCAAAAACGATCACAACTGGCGTTCGATTTGGAAAGTTGTGGGCGAAATTGGCGTTTTGAACTGTTTTCGTTCACCGTTCGTTTTGCTTGGAAACAGTTAAAAATGACATCGTGAACTGCTAATTTTGACCCACCTCCGAGGCAGGGTCGTTTGTGATCATATTTTGACATCTTTGAATCTGACAGATAAGTTTCGGAAAATTCATACGGGAAGCGAAAATTCTCATTTTTATTGTAAAATTTTATAGAAATACTAACAGGCAAGAGAATAATTTGTTAGATTAACTTTGTTTAATGATTAACTGAAGGAAAAGGTAGGTTGAGACAAGTGACAAGCAGGCGATCAGCATGGAAATGTCATTTTTGTATCTAATCGTTCGATTTGGGATATATTGTTTGTGGCAAAAGTTGCAAAATTGTTGAAATTTTCCAATTCGAACGCTTAAACAAAAATGCCCATTTTGAAACTGTTAAAAACGACATCACTCCAATTCGAACGCACTATTAGTCTGTCTTTATCCTTTTTGTCTCAGTATAAGCTTATTTTACATTGGTGAAATAAAGCAATTAAGTTTTTAACTGCATATTATTACAAAAATATGCTTTTATGTTTTTTCAAAATCTCAAGTGGTATAAAGATTATATTTTTCTATGTGTAAAGTTATCGTAAACTACGATAACTTTACACTTTTAATAAATATTTTGTTATTGTGTTTCAGACAGTTCGATTAAAAAGTTAACTTTGTATACACACGAGGCATTTTGAAATCGTTACTTACCTTGAGTCTCGCAACCAAAAACACATCGATATTTTCTTGGCATAGGAAAACCTATATATTGACTCTAGTTAGCGTCCAAGATATCGCAAAAAAATCACAAACAATTATTGAAGAGTCCAAAATATCGGTTCTCTTTAGTAAGGTACACAACACAAACACTAAGTACTACGTTGGATTTACCAAAAGATCTCAAATATTTTATCTATTAGTAAGCCGGAGGAGCTCGATGCTTAACTCAACGTATTTAAAAATAAAGAAAAACAATTATAGAAAATATGGAAACCGAGAAGCTAAAATAGCACGTGCGTACTCAAATAAGCAAACAGCCATATTGAAAAAAATTGATAACAGGGCTGCCAACTCCCAAAAATTCTTACCACCATTACTTGGAAAACCCCCCAAATAAATTAGTACAATATTATGCTTTGTAATTATGTATTAAAAGCTATTTCTTTACTAAAAAGTCGGAACGTAACATATTGTTGAATAAATTATAAGTTAATTAACATTTCACACATAATTTTGTTTTCTTCTAATGGTTCCTACTCTTTGAAATCATACATTGTATTTGAACATGAAACAAAACGTTGATGTGTTAAATATTATGCGGATACTCAATAATTTATTGCAATATACGGGGTGGACACTACAATACGACATTAAATGAAACCACGTAAAGTACTCATTAATACGATCAATTTTTACTATAGGACCAACTTCGAAATCGCAATTTTTATTTACATCTTTTATACATTTTTGCCGACGAGACATGTACTTTTTGTATGAAAAGCTGTAATTTTTTTATATATTTCGAATTTTGTCCCAGAGTAAAATTTGATCGTATTTATGAGTACTTTACGTGGTTTCATTTAATGTCGTATTGTCGTGTCGACCCCGTATATAGGTATATTGGAATTCAAATGTCATATAGTTTATCTCATAATATATTATATTTTACTTTATCATAAGTGTAGTCTTTGTATCTATATAGTAGATATAATACGTTGTCTCATGCATGTACACCACTAGAGGGGGTAGCCATCAACCGGCCAGTCTGGCATTGCCGATATATTACTATACTCTTTGCATTGGACGTGGTGCAGGTCGCACATGCGCTTGTGCTCGGACCTGGGGCTCTACCGCGTAACTTTGGTAGTAGTCGTAACGAACACCATTAATTATTTCATCCAATGACGCGCACGCGGTACGACGCGACGATGACCATTCATGGGCCCTGATTGGATGAAATTCATTAATCGTTTTCGTTACCAAAGTTAAGCGGTAGAGCCCCAGGTGTATTGGTGAGCCCGTGAATAGTGTCGGTCGGTCACTACTACAATAAGCTTTTGTAATGTCAAATAAAATTCTAATCTCAATATCAATCAATTTCACTATGTCGCTGCAAAGAAAATAGGACCATCATCACATTTTGTAGTATTTTATTAGATACTCTATTGCGCAACTTACATTTGACATTATTATGGATAGAAGAAGGAGTCGATACTTGCTTTTGAAATTGGAACCGTAACAAATGCTGCCCGAATTTTGAGACCAAATATACTACAATATGGTTTTACACTAGACCTCATAGTTCAACTACACACTAAATACGAAGGATTAAAAATTAATTCCTTCTTATTCATAATTTTAGACAGAACACCGGCGCCACGGCGCTGCATATACTGAAAACTAACGCATTATTACTAAACTTTAACAGCTAACGTTTAATTCACAACATTTAATTTAATGAATTTAATTTAATTAACATTTAATGAAACAAACGAATTTAAAAATATAAACCCCCTAAAAAAATCCCATCCCACTTATTGACTCCCTAAATTTGGGGGAAAATACCTACGTTGGTACCTCTGATACATAACAGTGTTGCCAATACTATTATCGCCATTAAAATACCACTCATTAAATGGTATCTTATTATAGCAATATCTAACAAAATAAATACATGTAATTAAATGAATAATCTCTTAAATTGAAATTTAGAATTTAATAGTGTTTTTAAGTGTTTATCACAACAGTGAAACGTAATTTAGTTGTTCTCTTCAAAATAGTGACATCTCTTGAGTAAATGTAGAACTGTTTATAACCCTTCCTGTAATAGTGTCATCTTTTGAATAAAAATTAAACTATTATGCCGATTTTTGCGGGGTATATGTACGAGGTAGCGTTGTTGTTGAACTTTATCAGTCTTAAAGTACTATAGTTGCCAGCCCCTGGATAGCTCTATGGTCAAAATACATGTCAAATCGTGAACCTAAGGATCAAATTGGTTCGAATTATCAACGGTTTGACAGATATTTTCAGCATAAAGGTACCATAAGAAAACTCCTCATTAAATAAAAAAATACGAAGATATGGTGTGTTGAAGTCCTGTGTTACGTTGTGGTACACTTTTTACTCAAAAGTGACGTCACGGGGGACTCTTGACGTAACTTTGACGCGTCTTGGTAATTTTTTTTATGATTTGGTAAAGCAAAAAATACGTATCCAATAAGAATATTTTTTTTACTCAAGAATCAGCCCTATTATAGTGAATTGTATTTTCATCAAACTGTCTTTGTTTGAAAAAAAATGATTTGACTCCCTATCCGTGATTGCGACTAACAACCAAGAGAAAGTTCTTTCTGCTCATCTGCTCAATAAATAAAACAATATTATCTCTGGTTCAATGGTATATTACAGTCTTTTTCGAACAGTGATTATTTTTCTCGGTAGGTTTCTCGTTAAGTATATTGCTGACAGTATAAAAATAATTCAAATTAAATAGATTTATTTTTACTCCAACAAATAGTCTAATTCAGATTTTTTTCCTGCTTAGTTCATAAATGATTTTTCCCCTTCGCCCTTTTAGAAAAGACACAGCGCCTAAAAAGTAAGTCTCTTTCGGACCGCGTTTTTAGTATCAGTGAACCTTCCAATCATTTCCAATTACGTAGACTAAAACTCTTCATGGATATTTTGAGACAACTTGAAAAGTCACGATACACATAATTCATTTCATTTTACTTCCCTGGTGCACATGGATTGATATTTATTGGATAAAATACCACCGATAACATGCAATAAAACTCAAAATACACGAATTCATGAAAATAAAAATGAAAACGCAACGTCACTCTGCAAGTTCCCGCCAAAAAGTCCCACGAGGCCTTCTTTTTCTTAGTTTTAAAATTGGCAACCATATCCAAATTAGGACTTATTTCTGCCAGTGCCGAGTTATATTATAGTTTGCAGTCACAGTAAATCACTTTCACATCAGGCCTCAGCAAGGAATTTTTTGAAGCGCTCGTGGTGTTGCGTCATAAGCCGTTCTTAATCGATCGGCAAGTTAAGCTACCACCGTCGTGGTCGGTACCTTGATGGGTTACTGCCACAGACATTTAATATATGTCTGTAGTCACCGCCTAGTGGTACCTATTTCAAGTTTGGAGGCCTTTTAGGCGGCTTGAAAACTTCAACAGTAGGTTGACCACTAGCCTAGCCCCACCGATCCGCAGTGGGCACACGTGGTGGAGTATCTGCCCATTCCCTTTCAAAATCAGGACATTATAGGCTGATCATAGGCTGATGATGATGATGATGAAGGAATTTTTATATGATTTTTATACATATACTTACCTCATAGTAATAAAATTAAGGTGTAAGTCAAGTCTAACAATATCTAGGTTTTAAATATATCCATCACTTTCTAATGTCATATACCAAAAAGGGCTGGGGCTATCTTAATACCTGGGTTTTACAAGACTGACACCAACCAAACCTTATTTATTAATAAGGGGATAGATTGTCATAGCAACCGTTGTGATTACCTAACTACTTGCTTAGTGTTAGCAACAAGTACTACTATCAGTTTGAAAATATTGAAATAAAATATTGAAAATGTATGAGCTTTATTAAATTGCATTGTGTGGAGTTGGACTTCTAAATTAATTATATTGTTGGACACTATTGATTGTAGGCTTTTCGAAGGCTTCTCTGGTACATCGGTAAGTGTAGGTATTTATGGATGGTATTGTAGGAATGTTAGGAGTGTTGTTATTGGAAATATATCGATCTGCAGGGCTATTTTAAAACGCTCGGATTCGATATCGGAAATGGATTCAAAAACTATTGAGGCGTTTTAAAATAGCCCTGCTGGTTTTTTTAGGTACCTATACCTACTTAATGACTACTAGTAACTTAGGTACCTACCTACGTGTAATTTTATGTTAAGTATTTATTGTATTCATCGTTTGTTGTTTGTTTTTATTCATGTTCATGTTCGTATAAAAAAAAACACACACAAGGCCGCATGTATAGGCAGGCATGCACTGAATACTTTACTCAAAGAATTTAAAACGTCCAGAAGGATAGTCGCCTCTATGGCAACATGAAATAAACAAGCCAGAATTGACAGTATTTGACAGCCGTGCGCAGTACGAACTGAGAGCGATTTGCTCAGGGAGCCCCTCAAGCGGAGTGAAATTAAATGTCATGCTTTAGTAAGGCGGATTATCCATCTGGGTAGAGGCACGATGCCCTATGAAAATCTTTGACTTTACTTCATAATACTTAGTCGTCTAAGCAGCCTTTGTTTTTGCCTTATAAGTGAACTTTTGACTCTGTCTTTCAATTTGATGTTCATATACTTAACTCCGTTCTATTCCTCTTTGACAACTTCTATTATTCAAGAGTGATTTTTTTAGAGGCCAGGTTTGGCATGCGTAGGTAAGAATCGGTGTTATGCAAATGTTCATCGCTTTCGTTTTCAGTTTTGTGGGTATGGGTCCTTTGAAAATTTATTTCAAAGACCAGTATTTATTCCATGTATTCTTCACTCTTCGGTCGATAACTTTTTCTGTACATGATTTTATTGAAATTAGATGTCCAAGGTAAATGATCCTTATAGATATAGGTATTTGTTGACAGTTAGTCATTATTTTCGTTTTATCCCAGTTCATTTGCAGCCCAACGGTCTCGCTATGCTGAGTAAGGGAATCAATCATGTATTTAAGTTTGTATGGGTCTTCCCTAACCTTCACATGGGTAGCTCCGCAAGGCAAAAGAAGGAGAGGCAGACCTGTAGCCATTTGACCTCATAAAAACAGCCGGCCCCAACTGGATTCAAGTAGCCCAATTTATAGAGTACTGGCTATCTTTGGAGGAGGCCTTTACCTGCAGAGGGGTTCTTGCAGATAACTAAATTAAACAATTTATGTAACCTACGATTAATTACAAAGTTATGTAAAATCTAAACTAACAATCTAAAATTAAGAACTAAACTTTATTACTAACAAAAATTTTGGCAGTACTATGTTGTCCGCAAACCTGAGGTGTAAGAGGTACTTGCCAATCTTGCCATTGATATTTATTCCCATATCACTCCAATCAAGTTTTCGGAAAATGGATTGTAGGACTGCGATGAAAAGCTTTGGGGAAAGCTTTACTCCCCTCTCGACTCGAAATGTTGGTCGTCTTGTGTCTAGGCGTACTCTTGTAGTGCTTCTCATGTATATCGCGTTGATTAGCTCTATGTAGTCGTAGTATAATCCTTGCTGGTTTAAAGCCTGCCATACGGAGTCATGCGAAATTGAATCGAAGGCTTTAGAGTAATCTATAAAAGGCGTCTTCTCTATACGTAGTAGTAATAGCTCAATGTTCACTGTATATTATATTATAGATTCGCGTTTTAAAAATGCCAGCGCACGAAGCTCCAAACGTGGAATTGGGCAGTGCGCCCGAAACCCCAAGCGTCGTCGCTTCACCATCACCTTCAGAAATATCCAGTGCAAGTTCACCTGAACCCCAAAATATACGAGCTACACCATTATTTAGGTAGGTTGGTAAATGTAAAGCTTAGTACCTACTTATTTCACTTCTTCAACTGCCTTTTCTAATTCACTTGAAAATTAACATTGTACCCCGTCTTCCACTTGGGATCGTTTGAAAGATAGTAGGTATTTTTATTTTAAAACAAATTACTTCAGAGCTCTAGCCATGCCACCTCCCGAGCCAGAACAACCCGCGGGTCAAGAAGAGTTAGAGCGTCGTTTGCCCGGTTATAGGCGGATCATCATACCCCGAGAACTTACATTGATAGAACTTCTGGTAAGGGAAAGTAAAACATATTTCCTGATCTGTGTTCCTGATTTTAATCTTACAACCATTGAATTATCACACAAATTAGCGTAATAATTCAATGCTTACAACAGTTCATATCTGCAAAAATTCTGTAGAAACAAAGCAGCGGCGTGACCACAGATGATGAAGTTCTGCAGATTCGTGAGGCTAAGCTTCGGGTAGTCGCCGAACGTGTAGGTCTAAGGCGACTGAATGTGCTTGCTCCTAGACTTCGCTCATTAATCTTGGATGGAAGCGCAATTAGCTCATTACGGGATCTTGGGATTGGCTTGATTCATCTAAAAGTAAGCAATTAAACATTGGCATCAAGTGGTCGTATAATATGTTAAGGATCTATTATTATTTAATGCTTTTGTAGGTTCTGAGTGTGAATCGATGCGGTTTGAGCAGTCTAGATGGTGTATGGGGGCTGAGTGCTTTGAGAGAGCTGCATGCAGCCGGCAACAAATTTCTAGATTTGCAGCCATTAGCGGCGCTACAGAAATTACACACACTCAATTTAGCTGAGTAAGTTAATAATAATAAAAACAAGAATTCTCTTCGTACCTAAAGGTAAAATATATAAAAAGGTGCTTACGTCATGCGAACCTGTTTTGTGAGAGATTATGCATTTAAAAAAACCTGTAATAAAGTTCACCAAGATCTTTCTTTTTCTACTTCTTATAATATTGGTTTGTAAATAAATTATTGAAGCAGATTCTTGTTCTTAATGAACATAGACGTTATTCTTTAGTTTTACTTGTCTCTGTTAATATTTATCTCGCTTGCTTAGGCAATCACGCGCCGGAGCTCGTAATACCTACGTTGCCGGCGGTAGTGAACCTATACCTATACAATCTGCCATCTGTTGTTATACCTAACATCTTCTTTGATGGTCAATTACAAAATACACAGTAGAGCAATGTGGTAGAGCCACAGATTAAATAGTAGAGCTAATTCTGAAAAGTTAATTTTCAATATCACTCCTGAATCATGGATGAGATTATAATTTCATATTCTTAAAATGAGTGCGGTGTTGGGTACGCTGGATTTTAGAAAAAAAAAATTTATGTATTCTAATTCTGATACTATGGACATGTTGTAGCAATCCAATCGCGGAATCGAACCGCATTTGGACGCTAGGCGTGTGCGGCTCGCTCCGTCGTTTGACGCTCAGAGGCACTCCGGCGGCAGACTCACCTCATTACAGATCCCAGGTTGCAGCTGCTTTGCCGATGCTTCTATATCTTGATGATGTCCTGCTACATCCAGATTGTTCGTATTTGCATCATTATCTAGCATAAACAATTTTAAGTAGTATACCTACCTTATTCATATAAGACTGCCCAGTGGGCATGATAATAGGTACCAGTCAGGGTATTATCCACGCTCCAGGTTTGATTCCCATCCAGGACAAATAAATATATTTGTCTATAAGTATTATGGTTTCTGTAGTATAATAATAATAATTTATTTCCAAAAATTACACTAATTTGTTCACAAAAATATGGGCTAGAGTACATGATTAAAATATTATGAACAGCATGTACAATCTTTGCTTGATTTGGGATCAGATGCAGTCGTGAGTTCGTGAGTAATGAATGTCCCAGAATATGTATTCATATATCCTTATTAGAAATATTTGGGAGAGACTTATTTTCTGCAGTGGACATCTCTATGGCTGAACATAATGGCGATTACACAAACACAATTATTGTGTGACAGATAACTCTGATGAAGAGTTCGGGCCCGTATCTTCAGACTCAGGTGGTAGTGATGGAGAAGTTGAACCAGATTTGCAGGGAGCTCATCAGTTGCTACCAGCTGAACCGGGACCTTCGAGCACCCCTCAGGTACCCCAAAGATTGCTAGGTAGTAAAGTTTTCTTTAGATACTATTATATTACTGTAAATAAAAGTAAATATGTTTGTTTGTAGCTTGGCACATGTTCTGAAACATATTCTAAGAAAAGTCTCGAAGGCGATGTTGAGAGCTACGAATTAAAGAGGATGCCAGCACGGCCGCGGCCGCGGGCCCGGCTCCGGCTCAGGCCGGCCACGACGGAGGGAGCCGGCTTGAGGCCCACTCGACCTATTCTTCCACAAAGGCCACAAACCGCTCGTAGCAGTCCAAACATAGATGCACCAACTAGACTTCACATTTTGAACACACTTATGGGTAAGTTTAAAATGATTACTGTTATACTATATCAGAAGGTTACATCTTTTTTTGGGCGGTTAACAAGTTTTTTTTTCACGTTAAACAAGACATATTAATTGTTTTTTTACCACATAATATTTTAAGGGTTCTGTTCCAACCCAGCGTTAGTTATGGGTTAAGGGGAACCCGCATAAGATAACTCCCGTGTTTTTTAAGCTAAGTATCGAAGCAACTTTAAATTTGGCATAATATTAGACCTTGATGAAGTCTATAATATATCCCTTCATCAAGGTCTAATATTATTTACGTAGAAACTTGAAATTGTACCTACACTAGAGGCAAATATAGTGATTTTCTAATGTATGATGATTGGTTGTTACTAGACGAAGAATGGCGCTGCAGTGGAAGCAAACTAACATCTCATGGTGCCGTGTGTGGGAATTTGGCGCGAGCTTTACGACGTCCTTCTACAGGACAACCTCACCGAAAATCTGGTAAATTCTATCGATACCCCTAGTAACTACCTCTTGTAGAGTAACCCATTTCTCATATACAATATGTTCTAAGATAATAATAAGGTCATAATGTAATAAGGTCAAAAGCTCCAAATCAAAAGTAATTTGACGATCTGAGGGCAGTTGCCCCTTTAGTAACGTCAGAGCTCAACGCGTTGTAAATAATAAGTTAATTAATAACTCATGTCAATGCTAACGCTACCAAAATGTAAGGTTATACGTTTGCTGATATTCATTCGGTATTCGGTCCCAAATTAAAGTTCGCGACTGTAGGTACTCTACTATTCATAAACTCATTATTTTGAAGTTCCTATCGCGGTTTCAAAAATAATGAGGTCTCGGTTAAGTACATCACGGTTCGAAAGCTGTGAAATTGTATGTGCTCATTGTTGATTCGGCGAAACATGAGACGCTTATGAGATAACTATCGAAGTCTTGTCCCTTACCTATTACAAAACGTGTTTTCACTTATGTACATACGCACGGCTTTACTATTTACGAGTATGTTTACTTTGTAAATAATGTTTTACATAAGTGTAGGTTTATAGCAATATTTAAGATATTTAGGGAGCGTCATGCTGATTAGCACAATTTATGTTTGCACTTAAAATAAAAAGACAACAGATGTATTTTTTTAAACAGAGTTAAAATCAGCAATAATGTAATCCTCTCTTCGATCATACAGAGATTTTAGTTGAACAAACGATGGAGGACGCTACTCGCACTCTGGCTGCTGAGATCCCGAGAGCTCCGACACTTGAAGACTGGGCGAAGTTTAAGATCGAAACAGGGTAAATATTCACTTTAAAATACCACTAGTTGCGCTCCGCGGTTTCACCCGCTTACCCAAGGGATATAGTGCTTTTGATCCCGGATCAAAAGTATCCTATGTGTTAATCCAGAACATATTCTATTTGTGTGCCAAATGTTATCCAAATCCGTTGAGTTGATGAGGTACAAACATCCAAACTTTCGCATTTATAATATTAGTGAGATGATGACAAATTATCCCATTCTATTTATTCTTAATATTTTTCCACCACTATAATTACTAAACCATTGAGTAGCTTGCAAGTTTTGTGTCCTCCTTTCTCAGTCCCTAAATAGGAAAAAGAAGAATAACTGTATAATACCAAAGAGTGGGTGATATTTTATACAAACCGTTAGTTAAAATCAAAGATGGTTAAAATCTAGTTAAAATACAATCATCAATACATGCCATTTTCATGCGTGCAATAACTCTCTTTTATTTGCAGCATTGACATCAATATAGATTTCAATGAAAGACCGAGAGATGTTAATCCATGTGCAGCCATTGAACGTTTAGAAAGAATTGAAAAGGAGACCTCTGAAAGGCTCAAAGAAGAGAATATGAATGGAACTGTACATAGAAATGATATTGTTGTACCGAACCCACCTTCTACGTTTGCTAATTGCACTATGACCCTTATGAGTGACTTAGAGTTGTGGAGAGGGGTAAATACAACTCCTTTGGATCCTATAACCGATGTGGAAGCTTTATTTACTGGCATAAATTACATGAGTCCGATTAGCGAAGATGTAACAAGTTTGTTTGACAGCAATGAATCGAGAGAGTAACGGACTTTCACTTGGGCCATATAAATGTAAACATGAGTGTAAAATCACGAATTACTCAGATTCGCTACAAACACTCAAATGTCAGAGCAAAACTAAATGATATAACTGTAGTCACGGTTATAGTTATGTTATATTGTTTGTTATAATTTGATAGAAGATTGCAATTACTGTACCTGTTTTTACTCATGCTATTTGTTCGTAGAGTACAAGTTATTTTGTGACATCTATTTATTGAAATTATGTTGTAACATTATTAAGTTTTTAGTGTAGGTATGTAGGTTCCTATGCGGTGTTTATTATTTTATTGCAGGGTTATGTAATAACTAACGCATTATTTGTGTCGGTAAGGACTAAGGAGCATCTATCTCTCATTTACTTACCGACGTTTAATTTAAAAGATCGTTCAGAAGAAGATAAATATTATAATCATGTTATATCTAAATTAAAATGAGCTTCGTCACTTTGGAACATCTAACAAAACCGCAATGACGTTCAATTTGTGTGAAATCTTTTCCAAAAAGTTTCCACCACAGATTGTGCGCTCTGATTGGCTCAGTCAGGGACACTTGCGCTCTGTTTGACTAAGCCAAGGACACACTGAACACAGAGTGGTCCGTACTTTTCAAAATCAGTGCAAAAGAACAGTGGCTCGATTCTCGTAACAAAACTTCAACGATGCCGTATAGCGACATCAACTATTTAAATTGTGTTTCGTGAAATACGTGTTTTTATATTATATTAAAGAGTGTATGCCTCAATAATTTTACTAATAGGATCGCTTTTCAATCGTTCATTTGACTTTATAATAGTAAAAAACACAGTTTAACGATGATGTCGCTACGACGTGGCTACGACACCGTTGAAGTTTTGTTACGAGAATCGAGCCACTGACTAGTTGCCGAATTAGATTGCTTGGTATTACCACAGTCTTACTGCTCTAAAGGGATTTTTCTCGACACGGACGCTCTGGAAGAAGCAATGACGAGGCTGAGTATTTAACACCTTGATAAATGACTAATGTTGTTGATTAATAAAATATTTAATGATGATGCAATACATTATTTACTTCTTTAGGGATCCGTAGTTTCGTAACAAAATAGAGGAATCAACAAACGAGTTTCTTTTCCAGGTAAACAGAGACTAGGTAGTATCTAATGTAACCACACCACAATGTAACATGTAATTTTTTAACCTACTTCAAAAAAGGAGGAGGTTCTCAATTCGAATGTTTATATTTTTATTTTTATGTATGTTCGGGCATAACTCCGTCGTATGTAGACGTCTTTTTAAAATTCTTTTTTTGTTCGAAAGGGGTTTATTCCGAAATGGTCCCATATAAATTTCATAAAGATCTGATGATGAGTTTCGGAGACAGACAACGGAACGCTTAAAAAAATGACACCAAATCAACCGCGATTGCTGCTATCGCATAAATATGCATTGTTTACGCAGGCCTTTACACACGAAAGTACCTATTTAGTAGGTATATATGAAACTAAAAATTCAAAAATAAATTAACTTTTTAACAAAAAAATAAACCGCCTTCAAAGTACACTAAAAAGTAAGAAATAACTCTTATCTGACACTGTTTTGAAGTCAGCGAAATATTTTCTACAGAACACGTCATGCGATTTCGCTCACTTCAAAACAGTGTCAGATAAGAGTTATTTCTTACTTTTTAGTCACAGACCTTTTTAGTGTACTTTGAAGGCGGTTTATTTTTTTGTTAAGTTTTTTTTTTATAACACGTGTATCGCATAAATTTGCGTTTACGTTACCTATGTTTTCTCTAAACGCATTATTATGCAGTATTTATTGTAGGTATACATTGTGGAGTACATTCTTTACTGTTTTGTTTTATTAAATACGCACGGCCTTACTCATTATAGTACATTATGATACATGTGTGCAAAGTTGGTTATTAATGCTCGCGGCGGTAAAGTGAGCCGAGAGTGTAATAATAATCAATGCACACGCGTGTCATACAGGTCATACGACGTTTTTCAACACACTTGCGAGCTATTGCGAGGAAAAAAACAGACTTGTATTTTTTTAAGTAGATTTATTGATAATAATCAAATCAACACCATTGTGTTGATTTGATTTTGAGGTTATCATTAGAACTTCAACAAATATGGCGCGCAAGTTTTATTGACAGCGGTGAGCTGTCAAACTATTTTACCGGTTTAAATTAAGAATGCTTGGGCTACACACAAATCACTTGCAGTGAGGTACAAACTTATCATAATCGGGATTATACCTATCATAAAACTGTGCGGTAATTTAAAGTAAAAAGCACAAGTGCGTAATAAGCTGCATTAAGATACCTACTAAAAACGGTGCAATAAATGTCAATGTGGAATAAATGTCGAGCGAGTGCGTTGAAAACGCTATTTATCTAATCCTACTGATTAAATGGTCAAATAAATAATGTCACCTTGCTGTCATTGTTAAACAATTTTTGTTATTTAAGTGACCACTTAATCAGTTTATTAGTTAGATAATGTTTTATGAGTAAGGGGGGCAGTATTTATTGTAGGTAGGTACCTATACCTATGCAGCAAATTAAGCGTGTTTGGTTTTTTGTTTTACTGATTATTTACTAGCTGTCCCCCGCGGTTTCACCCGCGTTCCCGGGACAAAAAGATATGGGAGCCTATGTCCTTCTTCATACCATAGGCTATCTGCATGCCAAATTTCATGATGATCCATGAGCAGTTGAGGCGTGAAGGCGTATAACAAACAAACTCACTTTCGCATTTATGATATTAAAGTTAGGATTTACGTACAGAATTGTATTAGATTTAATAAAGATCAATGTCCAGCTAATTGTAATGAGCTTTGCTTCCATTCGTGTATGAATAAAAATATTTTTGCTAATTGATTAAAATGGCCAAACTAGAAACAGAAGCTCAGCTCCAGTTTCTTAACTATTTTAATTGCCCAAAATATGAAATTCAACAACCGTTAATGAATAACTCACCTTATCACTTGCACAGAAAACAACGAGTTCCAATGACTTTGTACCATACGAGTATAATGGACATCGCACGTCGTAGAATCAAGTCTGAGTAACATTTTGTAATAATTATGTTCAAGTCGTTACGTTCGTTGTTGAGCCACTCAGTCCGGCATTCGGAGCCGGCTTTCGCACACGTATCGATTCAGGACCCCGCCATTCAGTTCTGTTATATAGTTATCATGAGTTCACGTGAATATGTCTATCGCTTTATCGCCACAAATATATTAACAGTTTACTATACTTTCTTAATGCTAGTTGTGTTTGCCTTTCAATATGTGAAGAACCCTTTAAATAGCCCGTGGACACAAAAATTAAGGCTTGAACCACCAGCTCCCCTCAAGGACCCCAAATATGGAGTGCACAAATATTTAAAAGTTAATGTAAGTGTTTTTTTTATATATTAATTAGCCAGTAATTTATTAATTAGTGTTAATAAGTTTGTTGTTGTCCGTCTGTTGAGGTCTTGAGGATAATACCCACAGATCTCAATCGATCTCTGTGATTAAGTACCTATACCACAGTTTTACTTAGAGATTGTAATACTGTGCCTATACCATATATAATATGACCAAATAGGTACTTAAATTGCGACACAGTTATAATTAATGTAATGTTTAGGGATAAAGAAAAGTGCAGCTGACCCAACATAGGTACAATGGTTTTCTCACGATGTTTTTCTGGAACCTTGGTCTCGGCATTCGACGTCATTACTACTGAGAATCAACGCTTATTTTTCTAGATTCTTAGACTTCAAAAAAAGGAGTAGTTTTTCAATTCAGGTGTATGTTTTTTTTATGTTTATTACCTACTTACCCAATAACTCCGTATGTAATGGTAAAACTGTGACTCCGTCATTTATTAACCGATTTGGATTTTTTGTTTTGTTTGGAAGTGTAATTACGATCGTGGAAATAAAACTATTAAAAATATTTTATAGGTAGACATTGTCACTTGTTCAGTGAGCAAATGTGATGTGGATATAATGAAATAACCCACATAATTATACGTTTCATACGCTCCATAGGTAAATAGGTACGTATCTTTCAATGGAAGTTTTCAACTATATTTTATCACCATCATTATTCGTTCGTATAATTAATCGTCTCCAAAATTAGTTTTTACGACAGGATATATATTTATCAATATCTCAAAATATAAGGTTGTAATCAAGACTAGTTTTTATTTTTACCATACAAATCCCTTACATTCATTTTCGTATCGTCTAACAACTGGGCTATGTTCTTCTTGTACATAGGTACAATTTCTTTGGTTCAAACAAAACACTCGGACACTCTTAATAAATGACGGACACGGACACTTTAAATAAAAATTATAAAAATTCTAGCCAATTGCTAATGAACTGGAACTTTAATAATCTTATGAACTTGAACTGTCTTAAAAGGAAATAGCCCCGGCCCGGCTCTTTTTTTTTAAATGCATTAGAATGTGACGGATAGGTATATTTAAAACCTGGGTTTTGCTAGACTTGCTTGCAATAGTTAATACTCAAAATGAACTTTGTAAAGTTCATTATGTAACACTTATGTAAATAAAGAAGTTGTGAAACAAAAGTTGTTCGGATTTATGATAGAAATGATATCTATAACCACGGAAAAGAGAATATATATATATTTATATTTCTTTTCTCTGTGTCTATAACTCATCAATTTGAACAACTTTTGGATTACCCAAAAATCCGATTAGATTCTTATGCTTATAACCAAACATCGAACAATTAACCCAAAGAAGCGCCATGACGTTCATTTTGGTTGAAATATATTCCGCCAATTTCCCACCGCCGACAACGCGCTCTGATTGGCTAAGTCAAGCACGCATGCACTCTGATTGGCCCAGTCAAAAACACACGATGCAGTGATTGGTGCTTACTGTTCTAATTCAGTGACAAATCACTGACGAGTTTCGGAATTTGATTGTTCATTATTACTACTCTAAAGGGATCTTTCCTCGATGTAACCAAAGAAAGGATTTTCTGTAAAGATCACACGGAATAAGTTTTAGGGTCTGCAACGCGCGCGTGATACCCCTGGTGTTGCAAGCGTCCATAGGCTACGGTAACCGCTTACCATCAGGCGGGCCGTATGCTTGTTTGCCACCTAAGTGGTATAAAAAAAAAACAAAACAGAAATGTTCCGTGATAGATCAGATATCTTTTGCAGTAGATCTTTTGCAGATGGTAAGGTCCATATGGTCTGTGGTATGCCAAAAGAAAAAACTTAGCAACATAGGTACTTGTGAGTGAAAACAACTATTAGATCCAGTTCACCTGCTATTCTAGAGGGATAGCTAGGCTCGGCTACAGAAAACTTATCTCAAAATGTTCTGCCAAATAAAATTGTAGGCGATTTTTCGAGAATTTTCTTTTATGAAAGAAGGAAAGACGAGAATTTCATAATATTACTTGTATGTACGTAGTATTTATATACTCTGAGATATTACCTACTTAGATCTAGGTCGATAGAAACTGAAATTCGATACATATCTTATCTAACCATCCAATATTAATTCTATGAAAAGATTACCTACCTAAAGTTGATTAGTTGTAGCATGGTAAAAAATATCTAATCTTTAACGTGGTTGTAGGTAACTTACTCGTCCATGTAATACTTATTAGTATAAATATTGATTACGGGTTATTAGGTACTAGCTGTCTCGCGCGGTTTCACCCGCGTTTCCGTGATAAAAAGTAGCCTATAATACTCGGGGATAATGTAGCTTCCTATTAGTGAAAGAATTTTTCGAATCCGACTGGTAGTTCCAGTGAATTGCCCGTTTAAACAAACAAACAAAAAAACTCTTCCGCTTTATTATATTATTAACAATATTATATTAAAAACATTACACAAGTCTATGAAATATTATGTTGTGAACTTGTGAGATGTAGTGATGCGACGCACGCGAGCTCCGAGCGTGCATGTGCATAACAATTTGAGCAACCTATGAATGCGCTCGTGTGTGCAATAAAATTGCACTAAAACCGTAGATCACGAAAGCCGTTCCGCTTTCTGGCTCACTGACTTCTTTCGGAGAGTTGAATAAACTTGTTTTAACTCAGCCCCTTACAATGTTCCTGAGATTATAATCTAATGAAAGATCTCTTTACGCAAACTCAACAGATGCACGGTACGATAGGACTGCCAACACTACTTACTTCCCTTATAGCCAGTCTACCTGAGGAGTTGCATATCAGGAGCTAGTTATCTAATTATAGTAAAGCTATGATCTAATACTATAATGACACCGAAAATTTATTGGTGGTTTTGCGATGAGACACACCCCCATACCTTCACACACACATACTCACCCCCACCCCTCCCGCACACACACACATTACATGCACGGTTATTTATATTTATTTTTATTTGAAGTTTCTTTTATTGTTTAAATTTAATTCTCCATATTTTTACTTGTATTTTTTGGCTGTTATAAAATTGTATGTATGTATGTATGTAAACGTTTATTAATTATCCTTTTAATTTTTTTTACATATTTACTCTGCCAAACTGCATAACAGTTTGTTGGCAGGTGAGCTCTCATATTCACTTATACAATTAATCACATTTGGTAATACATACATTTTAAATAGGTATTTTACTACTACACCCTACTATATTATTACTATTCTACAAATTTAAAAGAGAATTTTAATTTTAAACTGCTTTGAGAAAATGAGATTTTATTTTATTTTTTAATACAAATTTTGAATAATCTTTTTTGAAATATTGTTGTGGAAAACTATTAAATATCTTTGGTGTTAAGTACTGCAAAGTTCTTGTGCCATAGTAATTTGATGGAATATATTTTTCTATAAAAAGCTTAGGTACTCGTCTAGTTTGCCTATCCGTGTCTGGTATCCTGAAACTATAAAATTCCTCCGTTTGGTACTGTTGTAAAGCTATGAAAATGTTATGTTACGTTAACCGTGGGGTGGAGACCTGGTGTCCTGAAATACAGGCTCTGCCTAGCTTAGGCACCAGTCTCCCACAATTTAAGTATTTCTCATCATTACTATTTCATTCAATGTTTTTTACTTTAACTATTGTGGGAGAAATAAATATTATTATTATTATATATTATTATAATACCTACCTAGTTAGCATTACTTCTCCCAAAATTTAGTTTTTTTAATTTATTTTTTCTCGAAACTGTGTTCTATAACACCTATCGCATAATATTCAAAACGTAATTGTTTTTTCCGTCTAGACGGAAGACAATTACGTCTATTTTAAATTCTATTCTAATTAGTCTAGACTAGAGAACCATTACCTACTCTGTAAGCAAACGTTACTGTTAAATTGCCCATAAATTAATAAACAACAATCTTCCACCTACTACATTAAAGAACTTATTTCTCTCTTTTCTTTTATTTTATGATTTACGAAGTCAGATTTTTTGTTTCTTTAAATAATTTTATTTACTTCAGACTTTTTAGTTTTATTCATGAACTAGCCGTCCGCCGTGGTTTCACCCGCGTTCCTGGGATAAAAAGTAGCCAATGTCTTTCTCCATACTAAAGGCTATATGCCAAATTTCATCGTGCGTGATCTGTGGAGTAGCTAAGGCGTGAAAGCGAAACAAAGAAATAAACAAACAAACTCACTTTCGCATTTAGTATAATTTTAGTTAGGATTCCAATTTTAAAGAGTATTGCATTGCACCAAGTTTTTTGAATAAAATAGGATTCAGTTTTCAAACATGTGTCAAAATAAAATGTACCTACTTAATTTAAATCAAAAGCACTGAGCAGTATTGATATCAACTTCGATGCAAATCACCCCTAAAATAACTTTCCATCCCTTTTTGACCCCGTTAGTTTGTCGTTGAGTGAGTTTCAATAAAATACGAAATACGACATCCATCAATTCTGTTAAGGAATGTTTATGCAAAATTTGAAGTAAATCGGACCAAGGAATCACGTTGTCCCATACAAACTTTGCCCCCGTTTTTCACCCCCTTTGGGGTAGAATTTTGGAAAATCCTTTCATATCGGATGCCTACGTCTTACAATGAATACACCCTCCAAGTTTCAGGTCTCTATGATCAGCGGTTTAGGCTGTGCGTTGATTCTCAGTCATTCAGGACAAATCATTTTATATGTATAGAATAGATATATGAGTTGTTCGGTAAGTAATGGGTAAGGAAAGTAAGGCTTACAAAGTTACAACTATCGCAACTCTGTGAGTTACGTACGGTAGGTAACCGGTAACCGCTTATTACTGTCCTTTTGCATAAAACGTGTTTTTTGCAGTTTAGGTCGAAATGGTAGCATAAAAGTATCATAATATATAAATATATGAAATGGGCTATTTAAAAGCTTTCATTGATACCCATATAGTTATAATAACGATTTTTTTGTTTTCATAACGATTAAATCCACTGAGCCGTTTAGGCTGCAGAGGGTGCCAAAGAAATAGACACATAAATACTTACATATATACATACTTACATACATTCATACACTTGAAAAACATAACCCTCCTTCCGGGTCAGTCGGGTAAAAAAGGAGGAAATAATTACGTTGCCGAAAATCAAAACACGCCTAAAACGATAGTTGGCAGTGATTCTCAGGCATGTCTGCCATATAATCAGGAATAGCACAATCTTTACAACAATCATGAATAATTACTGAAAATCCGCGATGATAGCTTTTCATTACTAAAAAAAATCCTAGATCCGCTCATGAGGACAAGGCATCCTAAAACGGGAAATTTGCGCCCCGCACACGGGACGATCTCCGAGGCTCTAGAAAAGGGACGTTCTGGCGGGAAAATGTGAACAGCAGCTTGAGAATCTACCTATTTGAATTATACCTACCTACCATAATTGGTATCATCATCAATACTTTTAGATGATTACTTATTTTTTTATATACGGCCCGCCAGATGGTAAGCGGTTACCGTAGGCCATGGACACTTGCAACACCAGGAGCGTCACTCGCTTGCATATCGTTTGCTTATTTCCGTGTATGTGTATTCTATAGTTTGATTGCATTGAATTATTACACATTTGATTGCGTGACTAGACTTCCTAGTACCTATCGCTGGCGTGAGGACGTCTCGGTTGCGGAAACCGTTTAATTGTTAGTTATGAGTAGCTTTAGATTTAATAAAATATGCTCAATCCATAAAAAATACGAACTCAAGGTTTTGTAAAGTATTTTGTTTCAGAGGTTCTTCCAGAGAGTTCTTTTGTTTCTAAGTACCTACCTAATAATCACTAACTTACTTACTTATAAATAAATTGATATAATATAATAGAATATACTTTATTGTGCACACTACATGAATGACATTTAACAAAGAATAAAATGGCGAACACAACATAGATAAATTTAATTGATCTGCGTTGTCTTACTCTAGTATTATCTATGACTCTAGCAATTTCCAGGGAATGTTTTATAATAGTGCGCTGCAGCGACGGCGAGCTTTTGGAGCGACACACCACGCACGGACCCGAGATCTCCACCGGGCGGCAACTATGCTCCCGCCTCTGGCTTGCCTTCACTGGCCGGCCTGAGTGGAGCGCAAGAGCTATATATTATGCTCGAAAGGGTGGAAGTGCTCAATCTGCGTAATAGTACGGTAATAGTAAGATACTATTATTGTGGTAATAGCAGGGAAACCCGCTACGAGATTACTCGCGCGCGATGGTAAAATCGGTGCACGCACACCTCTCGACACTCTTAGCTGCTGACACCAATGTTACTCCCTTTTGGTGACTGTCTTTTGGGGCCCATTTAGTTAGCGGCAAGGTTTCTGTTGTACAGCGTTGTTTTAATTTTTACAATACAAGTTTATTAGGATACCTAGAACTAAAATAACATGTGCTTGTCGTTTTCTTAAATAAAAGTGGATGCGATTTTACAAAACTGCATATTTAGAGAATGTATAGGGACTACAGAAGGGACTGTGAGTAAATTATACTTACCGTACCTACACATTGTTTTTGAGCCAATAAGGCTCTCTTTATGTGATAAGACCCCACAAAACAATACCGTCCCTGAGCACCCCTGAGCAAAGACAGACGTAACCATGATAAACCTTGATTGCAGCTCAGAGTAGATAAATACTACGTATGCAGTATCGACACTGGAATTCCAGGCATACAAAGAGTTCAACCTTTTACAAATAAGCTATGTACTATTTTTTTTTATTTTTTTTTATACTACTTAGGTAGCAAACAAGCATACGGCCCGCCTGATGGTAAGCGGTTACCGTAGCCTATGGACGCTTGCAACACCAAGGGTGTTACTCGCGCGTTGCCGACCCTGCAGAAATCTCTTCAAAGCCTTTTTGAAGAACCCCATGCTATGTGATGCAACTATTAATGTGATCAGACCATGAGCGAGCATCTATCATCCCGGAGAATGCCAAGAAATGTGGTCTGAGTAGACTCTTCAATTAGGTAATTGATTTTCAAAATTTACGTTTAACACAATGATCTTCTTCTATCTATTCTATATTCTATTCTATACATATAATAAAACTGTATTCTATATCTATATCTATCTATATCTTCTTCTTATCTATACATATAATAAAACTGTAGAAAAGTCGTGTCTGTACATTGAATATATTTACCAAAAACTGATTGGGGGTGATGTAGAATGACTAACACAATACACAAATACCATTTAAAAAAAAATTGTCTGTCTGTCTGTTTTTCTGTCTGTCTGTTTGTCTGTTTGAACAGGATAATCTTCGAATCCACTGAACGGATTTGCATGGGGTTTCCACAGGGTGATTGAGCGTTGCTTGGCGCTTCAACTAGGCTTTGTTTCATCAAAATCGGCTCACGGGAAAAAAAGATATCTCAATTTATTTATACATATAATAAAACTGTAGAAAAGTCGTGTCTGTACATTGAATATATTTACCAAAAACTGATTGGGGGTGATGTAGAATGACTAACACAATACACAAATACCATTTAAAAAAAAATTGTCTGTCTGTCTGTCTTTCTGTCTGTCTGTTTGTCTGTTTGAACAGGATAATCTTCGAATCCACTGAACGGATTTGCATGGGGTTTCCACAGGGTGATTGAGCGTTGCTTGGCGCTTCAACTAGGCTTTGTTTCATCAAAATCGGCTCACGGGAAAAAAAGATATCTCATTTATTTATATTTATACATATAATAAAACTGTAGAAAAGTCGTGTCTGTACATTGAATATATTTACCAAAAACTGATTGGGGGTGATGTAGAATGACTAACACAATACATAAATACCATTTAAAAAAAAATTGTCTGTCTGTCTGTCTTTCTGTCTGTCTGTTTGTCTGTTTGAACAGGATAATCTTCGAATCCACTGAACGGATTTGCATGGGGTTTCCACAGGGTGATTGAGCGTTGCTTGGCGCTTCAACTAGGCTTTGTTTCATCAAAATCGGCTCACGGGAAAAAAAGATATCTCAATTTATTTATTTACAGGCCGTCTCACGGCTATGAGACACAGAGGGAGAGAACTACTAGATGGCGTTGTCTTTTTCCTGAATCGCACTATGGTTTCGTTCTCACAATTTTATGACAGGATCAATGATTCTGATACAAATTTTTTTGTTGATGAGAGCCATCAGCGCTCCCCCGTTTGACCTTTTAGTTTTGTTCACTACAAAAAAGCTATAAATAAGTACAGCTGCATTGACGAACTTATGAAAAAGGCTTACGACACCCCGGATACACGGCACCCGCAGCACCCATTCGTACCCGATGTTCCACAGGAGCGGACCCAGAACCGAACCCTGCGGAACACCGCACGACATTTCCCGTCGGCCCCAGCCCTCTCGGCCGGGGTAGACCACCGACCTTTCGGACAGGTAAGCCCCGATAACTCGGCGCAGGTACAGGGGCATGTCGAGTGACACCGCCAAAACAACCCCGCCCCGGGCCACCACCTCCTGCGCTTGGGACTTAACCCGCATCACCGCGTCGATGGTCGATCGACCCCTACGGAACCCAAACTGTCTCTCCGCCAGATCCGGACCCACACCCTCCAGGTGCTCGACGATCCGCCTAGCCACAACTCTCTCAAAGAGTTTGGCAATGTCGTCGAGCAGCACGATGGGCCGGTAGGCGGAGGGAGATTCCGCTGGACGCCCTTCCTTCCGGAGGAGAACCAGACGGCCCGTCTTCCACCTCTGTGGAATTATGGCTTGAGCCAGACAGGCGTCGAATAGTCCCCTCAATCGAAGCTCCAGGGCGTCGGGGTTTAGGGCAAGGGCCAACACACGTCCCGGAACGCCATCGGGGCCGGGGGCCGAATTTTTGGCACGAAGCCTCAAAACGGCCGCACCCAGCTCCCCTTGCGATACCTCCGGGACCACCTGAGTCACGTCCGGTAGGGGCGCTGCATCACGCGCAACCATCATCGCCGGGGGAAGCCGTTCCACCCCATGTGGAAACAGGGTCGAAACAACCTCCTCCTTCACCTCCTCCTCCAGCCTTGTAGGGCCTTCCCCACGGATCACGATTGAGAGCCTCCAACGACTCCTCCCAAGCACGGGTTTTGGCGATGGCTATCGCCTTCTGCAGCGCCATTTTCTCGTCCCTGTAGGCGGCGTATAGGGCAGCCGTCTGGGCTTCATCCCTGCGCCTTCTCCTGCGGTATCTGGTGTACCGGCGTCTAACCTCCACGCAAGACTCACGCAGTTGCGTGAGCTCCGCGGTCCACCAGTACACCTGATCTATAGGAGGACAAAGCCTGGCCCGGGGCATCGACGCGTCACACACTTGCGTCATCGCCTCCTGGAGCCAGTCCGCTTCGTCCTCAACCATCACAGGTCCATCGGGTGCGGGCATCCAGGACTGCACCATCGCCGCCTCTTTTGCCACGTCCATGTCGAGGGCTTTAAGCCGCCACCGCGGACTCATCCCACTCGGGGGTCGAATCGGGCTATCCGGTACTCTCTGGAGCAGAGCGGACCAGTAATGCTGTTGATTTAAAATTTGGAATAGTTTTAAATATTGCTTACCCAACCATATTGCCAATATATATTTTTTTAACCGACTTCAAAAAAAGGAGGAGTTTGTTACCTCATAACTCCGCCATTTATGAACCGAGTTGGAAAATTATTTTTTTGTCTGGTAGGGTACACTTCCCGTTTGGTCCCATTGTCATCAGATCAGGGTTTGATTACTTCTTAGTGTACTTTGAAGTCGGTTTAAGTTTTTTTTGTAAAACAGTCCAATTATTTACTTTTACGTACGTAGTATTTATCTACTCTGAGCTTTTACGGTTGCAAAGGTGAACAGAGTGGGCCCTGCAATTTCAAAGCAGGGCTACAAATTTAAGTGAGGTATGTGAAAGGGCTTTATTTGTACATTTTAAAACATGTTTCTATTGTTTTTTAGACTTTTTGACTGTTGATGAATAATTCCAATCTCCGAGCTCAGACCAAAGATTTATTCGTCTGAGTCTCCGAGGTTCGCAATGCGAAAAATCTGGAAAAAGTATAGGAAAAATAGAACAATGTTTCTAACTAGCACAGTTTTTTTCAATATCATCCAAATTCCTTCACAAACAAACTTAATTATGCGGTCCGGTTTTAAACAACAGTGATGGCCCAATCCAATAAATATACGTCCAAGGAAGGTCAGAGCCCTCGGTGCGCGAGTGAGAAAGTCTTGAGCTTGGCCGGCTTTATATAAAAGATTAAAATTACTCATTTAAAAAGCAAAGTCCTGGCTGATTGATGATTGATGGATGGGAGCACGTGGTCCTCCACCAGCTGTCACCGCGCCGCGCTCTCATCATCGCATTGGCCACCGAGTTCACAAGAACAATTAGGAATCTTCACGAATTTAATATCTTTGCGTTTATTACGCGAACAAATCTTATAGTCTACGCGAGCGAAGCCGCGGGCAAAAAGCTAGTATTATAGTAAAAATAGGGTTAAACCACAGTATAAATTTGTACTTTTTGCGATTTTTGTTTAACACCTTCACTGCCGAACAGGCCCATATCGGCTTGATTAGAACTCAGTTCCTTGTTTATTGAAATGATAAGAAATGTTTCATTCAATCACGAACACTTGTGAACTGTCAGATTCTAATGTACGGTTCAAAAGGTTTATTTCGCTTAGAAGAGCCGGCAATAAACAATATTGGGATCAAATCATTGTACCTATTGATTGGAATAACCAAAGAATTTAAAACGTCCAGAAGGATAGTCGCCTCTATGGGAACATGAAATAAACAAGCCAGAATTGACAGTATTTGACAGCCGTGCGCAGTACGAACTGAGAGCGATTTGCTCAGGGAGCCCCTCAAGCGGAGTGAAATTAAATGTCATGCTTTAGTAAGGCGGATTATCCATCTGGGTAGAGGCACGATGCCCTATGAAAATCTTTGGGAATAACGGAGTTCGTATTCTTCCATTCTATGGGGAAATCCGTTACTCATGAAAAAATTTAAGAATCTATATATATAAAAATGAATTGCTGTTCGTTAGTCTCGCTAAAACTCGAGAATGGCTGGACCGATTTGGCTAATTTTGGGTTTGAACTATTCGTGGAAGTCCGGGGAAGGTTTAAATGAAGGGTAGGGTAGGGTATTACGCGAACGAAGTCGCGCCGGGCATCTAGTATTTAATAAAAATTTAAAAACTAGTGATAAACTATTCCTACCATCATTATGTTTGGCCCAACTTGAGTAGTTTTGTTTTGGTTTTAAATTTTGATATTTTTCTATTAGTTGAACGCCGTTCATCTATGGATCAAGTGAACAAAATTTAATACATTACTTGAACAGTAAATTTCTCTAAAAAACGGTGTATAATGTAGTAATATAAATCTATTGATATTGGTTATTGAAAGCAGAATATCATCATCATCATCATCATATCAGCCCATGGATGACCACTGCTGAACATAGGCCTCCCCCATTGATTTCCACTTCGAACGGTTCTGGGCCGCTTGCATCCAGCGGCGCCCAGCGACTCTGGTCGTCGGTCCACCTGGTCGTCCCGCTCGGCGCTTTCCAGTACGTGGTCGCCACTCGAGAACCTTCCTTCCCCATCGGTTATCGGCTCTTCGAGCGATGTGGCCTGCCCATTGCCACTTCAGCTTACTAACTCTACGAGCTATGTCCGTCGTTTTTGTTCTCCTACGAATGTCCTCATATCGGACCCTGTCACGTAGAGAAATTCTGAGCATAGCTCGTTCCATAGCTCGCTGAGTGACTCTGAGCTTATTTATGCGGCCAGCAGTGAAAGACCACGTCTCTGTCCCGTATGTCATCACTGGTAACACGCACTGATTGAAGACCTTTGTCTTCAGACTGAGGCATTTTGAACGTGAAGATATGCCGTAGCTTCCCGAACGCTGCCCAGCCGAGTTGGATTCTTCGATTGACCTCTTCGTCGAAGTTGGACCTACGACCTACCTAATTGGACAATTTGTCCTAGGTAAACATACTGCCCTGTAGCTGGGGCTTAGAATAACAGCTACGGTGTTCCCCTGCCTGTCGTAAAAGGCGACTAAACGGGGCCTTTGGGGTCGTGGGCAATCAGGGCGGGGGCTCTGTGCGCCCAGAAGCGACCCCAAGGAGGACGATGAGTCGATGTGGTCAGACTCATCGTGCGATAGCACAGCGAGGGTGCTGGGGGGAGGTATCACACTTCCCCCGGGACGAGCTATCTTAGCGCCGCGCGTGGAGGGGCGAGCAGGTACGCGTTCAACACGAGAGCCCGCCCCCCTCTACAGCGCAGATGGCGACCACCGTGGGGTTTTAGCCGGTACAAGTCCGGCATAACCTGGCCGCTACCCCCGGGGCGGACGGGTATCCTATGAGGATTTCCCCACGAAAAAAAAAAAAAAAAAAAAAAGGTAAACATACTCGTCTACAACTTCGAGAACAGTGCTCCCAACAATCAGCGGCGTTTCCCAACAGCTAGGCCTAAAAATTAATATGGAAAAGACATAAATTATGTCTAATGTTCATATTCCGCCAATGCCGGTGATTGTTGGAAGCAGAATATATCAAGATTTTATTCCAACCAAAACTGCTCAAACATTACATTAATTCTTTGTATACCTACGCCGACAAAGTTCTTTAATTTGGAGGGCACTTACCTTAATTTGGTTTCCATATAAAAGATTTTTGGCGGGTAACGTACTTATAAAATTTCACCGCAAGCGCGCCTGAGCTGTCATTGTCAATGTTGTTAAGGAATAGGGAAGAAAAATGTTGCCTTATGGGGAAAAAATATTGCAAACATGTAGGGGATTGTGTAAATTTTTTTTGTTCTTTTGGTGCCACTACCCTATATATATATTCTAGCTATTCTGGACTCGTGGGATAAAATGCAATATCTAATGTAATCTGTAATGTTGTTTTTCTTTTCAGAATACCAAATTACACTATGTCGAAAGCGGTGACCCTACAAAACCTCTCATGATATTCCTGCATGGATTTCCGGAGTTCTGGTACTCTTGGAGATATCAAATTCTAGACTTCAAAAAGGATTATTGGTAAATAATATTGTTTCTTTTGCAAGCTTTTATTTTTATTCATTTTGGTCAGACTACATACCCAGATGCAACACTTCTAACTCTCGCAGCCTCCGCCCTCTATTCTCCTTCATCTCGCACTGCGTCGTCGCTGGTATCGGTGCCTAAACGTGCTAATAGCGCCGATATCAATGTCGGTAATGTCGTCGGTGACGTGAATATTGGGCGATTTCACATTAGCCGATACAAAAATGTATGAGATTAGGTACCTGTCCGCCGATATCGTGACGATAATAATCACATTCCGACATCCGATTATGTAATTAAGCGTTTAATAATATTGAGATTCAGATCCAGATCTATCGTGTCGGTATCGGGTCGGTGTAGTTATCTGCTAATATGAAAATCCCCATTCTTGTGATACCACAAGGTCACTATACTCCAAATATTTATGCTTTTCATATTGCTAAAGCATATAATCTACATGTATGTACTGCCGATATTTAGTAACGGGTTAGCCACTTTCTCTATCAAGGAGAATAGAAAGTTATGTTCTGTTAATGATACCTTAGTAAAATAATATGGAGGATGTAGTTTCTAATACTTATTTATAAACTCAGGGTACTTATTGCTGCGAATAATAAAATTTCCCTTTATGGTGAAGTTTCATAATAAGTAGGAAGGTAGCTGCGTTTAAGATATCTTAGTTTCGTAATGGTACCGTACCAGATACCATTGTTGTAAACTAATAGATAATTTTGCAAAATAATGCCTTTCATGGTGAGATTTTTAATGATCATTTATTGTTTCAGGTGCGTAGCTGTGGATATGAGAGGGTACGGAGACTCGGAAAGGCCAGAAGGAGTTGCTGCATATAAAATTGAGTTGCTGGTAGAAGACGTCCGTGATCTCATACGACAGTTAGGTAACTGCGTTTGAATGTTGTGCTCACAGATTACAGAATAATTATTATTATTAATTATTCTGTAATCTGTGGTTGTGCTAATTTTCTTTTTTCTGAGGCCTTTTACATCACGCGTAAGAGTGTCCGTTGTAATATTGCATTTTTTCTGAGAAATCCGAAACTGTTGCATTTTTCTCGTGCAATTATCTTTTCCACAACATTAAAGCGCGGCTTGGGTCATAATCATCTAGATATTTAATACCTTGGTAGGCTTACCTTACCTTTGGTATGTACTATTAAATATTCTACCTTGGTTAGCTCGCAGTCCACCTGTTAATGTTACCAAATGCTTGTGTTTATTCACATGGCATAGCTACCTACATATTATTATAAGAATAATTAAACAGTGGAACAACTTAGCGATATTTTAGGCATCGCTTGTTCAATCCTTAGATTTTTCCCGGCAGCTCATTTAGATATTTAACAAAGCCTACTATTTTGCCCGAAGCTAAGCTTAATAATTTGGTTACCCAATGAAAATCCAACAACAAAACCAAAATCCACATTTGGGACATATCATTTTTTTTAATGTACCTAGGTCGTGAGAAATGCATCTTGGTGTCCCACGACTGGGGAGGTTTGATCGCATGCAGATTCCGAGATGTCTATCCCGACGTTTTAAGCGCGGTCGTGTTGCTGGCAAGCACTTCTAGGGAAGCTTGGACAAACGAGGTTTGGACCAACCCTGCGCAGAAGAAGATGTCCTGGTAAAACATTTTTATTTCTATGAAGCGTAAGTACTGGTTCCATTTAGGCCTCATTTGGACCCTCTTAGACGCGTGCCAGGGGAATCACTCGGGCGTTGCCGACTCGAACATCTCTTCACAACTTTTGCATAAGTAGGTATTTAAGTAGGTACTTACATAAAAAAGAAAAGTAGGCATATAAAAGTATAATTTGTTATTTTTGTATGTTGTAAGTACCGTAGATATTTTCATGAGCCTACCCTGTCCAGTGAGTGTCAGTGATAGTGAAACCAAGTGTGAAATAAATACATAAAAATATTTTTCGCGCCTCTTGTTCATAACTGTGCTATAATGACGTAGATATTCCATATGAATGAATAACTGTATCAATCTTGGAGGCTAATAAATGTAAAACTGGTTTACCTGACCGAGTAGCGTATAAGTTAAAATAAAACGTGATAACGCGACCAGAAAGACCCGCTCAATATCTATTCTTGTGAAATAATAATGACGTTGTCCTTGAATGGTGACACTGCGCGCTATGCGATTGTGTGTTTATGTAACAAACTTTTGTTGAATCTAGATTTATTTATTTTATATTCACGGACATCTTTTAGGCACACTTTTTAATATTAATTAAAGTCCGGTTACGAAAGATTGGGTATTTTCTCCGAGGCAAATAAGAATTCGAACAACGAAATACATAGATGTCGTTGAATTCGAATTTCTCTTTAGTTATTTATGCATCATTTATGAAATTGTACCCTACTGCCATTTCAGCTTGCAGCCATGTCGGTTAGTTTAGTTGTCGACTGGATCTTATCGTTACAATATCCCCGAAACCCTTTCCATTGCCCGCTCAGCTTTGCGGGAGAATCGATAACGGATGGGATGGTCGAGTTCTTGACTAGAGACCAAACACAGACAAGCGAAGTGTGGGATGCCCCTCCCACTAGCTAAGCCTAGCAGGCAGTGAGTGGATGCGGCAAGCGGACCAGAAGCAAGACCAGAAGATGTGGCAACTATTGGAAATGGCTTATGTCCTGCAGCATTGGACGCCTTATAGGCGTAATTATTTATGATATTTTTAAATTATTTTCTATGTCTTAGGTACGTTTTCTTACATCGGGTGCCTTCAATCCCAGAGCGCCTCTTTCTCATGAACGACCTAGCAGTTTACGAGGCAATGATGATGGTACCTGGAAAGAACACGACTGATAAAATAGACATAGAGTGCTATAAATATTGGTTTGGAAAACCATGTAAGTATTATCTTTTTCTTTGGCAATCGTCAAGTATTATTTAGAAACTTATTGTGTAAGTAACATTGGTCCTGCCTATAAATTGGCAAGAGGAACTTCCTATACTTGCATACTTTTACCTGAGACTTTTACATGATATATATACCTATAGGTAGTGTCCTAACTGAATGCAGTAACTTTCTCTACATCCTGTTTTTTATTTATAGTATCAATTGTCTTCATAAAGGTTTAAATTGTTTATTCAATCTTTGCCCTGTTGTTATCTGGTAACTGTCTCGTAAAACAATTAATTTTCTAGAAGTACATATACCTATATATTGTTCTCATATTGCTTTTTTATCGACGACATTTAATAATACGTAGGTACCTAGAAGACATTTTGCCATAATGTGCATGATCAAAATCGGAGATAATATTGTTTATGGTCCAATATAGTATGACATAGCAACACACACACTACACGTTAGGATTTCACAGAATAAATAAATAAATAAAATTAATAAATAAATAAATATCCTGGGACATTCCTTACAAACGGCTAACTGATCCCAAAAGAAGAGCTTGTACTATGGACACCAGATAACTGATATAATACATAGGTATGCTACTTTTTGTTTGTAAATACATACTTAATATAGGTACATAATTATACCCAGACCTTTATCTAGTCCTTGTAAAATTTACTTTAACGTATGCCGAGGCGTAGCCGTGCTGTTACAGTGAGCGGTGACCCATAACCAACCGCGCCAACTGGCCCGTCAGACACGATTTGAAACGAAGAAGACAGAAACAGCTACAAGTCAAGCTATAGGTACAATGTGCTTTTCAGTCTGAGTGAAGCAGCACCAAATTACCTTGCCTATATTATAACGATGAATCAGACAGTAATGCTAAGGAGAAAGCTGATCTCTTAGGCTCTCTCTTTGCCTCGAACTCGACTTTGGATGACGGGGGCGCTACACCGCCTACCATTCCGCGGTGTGCCAGCTCCATCCCGGAGATAAGCATTACCCAACGGGAGGTCCGGGGGGAATTGCTTTCTCTGGACATCCATGAGTCGAGTGGGCCAGACGGCATACCGGCAGTGGTGCTGAAGCGGTGTGCTCCTGAATTGTGTCCAGTACTGACGCGTCTTTTCGCGCTTTCCTACACAAAAAACGAAGTCCCGCCTTCGTGGAAGACTGCCCACGTGCACCCAGTGCCTAAAAAGGGCGACAGATCAGACCCGACGAATTACAGGCCTATCGCAATCACCTCCCTTCTCTCCAAAGTGATGGAGCGTGTGATCAACACGCAGCTTTTGCGATACCTGGAGGATCACGAGTTGTTGAGCGACCGACAATATGGCTTCCGCCACAGTCGCTCAGCTGGTGACCTCCTTGTGTATCTCACGCACCGCTGGTCGTGGTCACTCACCATCGAGTAAGCGTTTACTTAAGTCAATTCTTTACACTCGGGGTACAGGGCGTAAACGCCTAAAGGGTAGGTAGTAAACGCTTACTAACGCGTTTGCGTTTTACGACATTTCTCTATAGGAATAGGCACAGCGCCTCTAGCGGCATTACTTCCCCGAGTGTAAAGAATTAACGTTTATAAACGCATAGGTAATATTGAGTTTGAGTTAACTATAAATTAGTGTGGGAGAAATTAGTATGTAGGTACCGTGAGTAGGTACATATCCGGTTCACAGCGAAGAGTCACTGATAGTTCTCATGCATGCCATCTCCAGATTTCCATCCCATCTATAAATATTCGATGCCTTAGTTAATTATTATTTTTTGTTTCAATTACAGTTGCTCTTACACCCCCCATAAACTACTATCGAGCGAACTACTGTTACACCATGCCGTCGAAATATCATGAGGAGAATGTACCGATGCTGGTTGCCCACGCTTCTAACGACCCCTACCTTAAACAGGGCATTTTGGAGACCATGAAGAAAGACTACGCACATATCGAAACAATTATAGTAGAAAACACCGGGCATTTCATGCAGCAAGAAGAACCAGAGAAAGTGAACAAGTTAATTAGAGATTTTTTGTCCAAACATAATCTATGAAATACCTATGAAAACCATACGCTGAAGCACTCTGAAATAAATCTATAAAACACAAGAATCGTTCGATTATAAGACTTTTTTGCAGTCAATCAATAGGTTTGGCGTTAATTCTAGTTTGTTTTTTATCATGAGGTGCCTACCAAATTATGTCTATTACTATTTTTACGAATTTTTAATTTTATGCTTTATATTTTAAAAATATTTATATTATGAACATTATTATGAAAATAATAAAATATTTTACTGATAACTAGATATTATATGGTAGTATATAACCTCTAGTTTCATTTCACTTTCCCCGAGAATTTAGAGACCCCGCCCGAGTTCAGTGAGCTAGGTTTGCTTGGAATCTAAGCCTAGAAAAGCATTCTCGCTGCGTCTTTCCATAATATACAAGGCCAGAAAGCAAGGGTGTGAAACTAATCACGGTTAGTTTGGAAATAACTTTTTAACTAAGTTATTCAAATATAAAATCTAAGTATAAAATTATGTTTAAAATTTGTTTAAAGTAAACTTATTAGGTAGGTTTAAATTAATAACAGTGATTTATAATCATAATCATTGAATTATTACACAATCATAATATTTTTATTTTGTCATGGTAACACATTATAATAAGATTTTTTAATTTCATTTTCATTTCTGTCAAAAAGAAAATCTCGCTACTGTTTTTGATCAGCTTGTTTCCAAATCTTTGTAATAAAATAAGTAGGTACTTAGGTAATTTTTTTATTTCAAAACGGAAATAACTAACTAGGTACCTACCACGCACGATTCGACGTAGAATGTTTGGTAGAATGAGCAAGTGCAACATGAGCGTTCGAATTCACAAACAGGGCTAGCAAAGGGCGGGGGGGAGGGGATCAGGGAATTTCCCGCATTCACAGGCGTTGCGTTGACCACAGATTAGTAAGTTGTGGCGTTGACCGTGGGCATTGACATGCACAATCATTCCCTCGCTCAATCATTTGTCGACTACGAGCACAGAACAATCTACCTAGGGACTACGAGTTCATACTAGGCCATACCAGTATTTATCTACTCTGAGGCCATACCAATGTATTCTGAAGTGTGGTAGGATGGTAGGATAAACTTATGTGGCCTAGGCCAAACTAGTTTAGCGTTTAGCCTAAAATCGGGTTTGTGTATTCTCTTTTCCGTGGGTTTGACCGGTACAGTAAGAGCAGTGCTGCAAACTCCAACTTCCAAAAAAGAAGTATAGATATTAATGCCAAAAATCCAGCAAACAGGGAAAGAAAGAACGAGAATAAAAAAAACTTATTGATTTCTTTAGAATAGTAGGAATATTATACTCTTCTCCTTCCTTAGTTTTAAGTTTGGCACTTGTGCGGTTTGGCAAACAAATGCTTTTTATTGGGACTTTTTTTTTGCCAGTGTCGAGTTATAATTTTAGATCACTTTCATATTGTCCGCTCTGTCAGTGTCCATAGAATACGTGTTTTAATAAAATGGTGGTTGGTCATTGTATGTACCTACCTGTGGTACCTACTTACTAAAACAAAACACAGATGTTTTGAGACAATTTGAAAAATCACGATACTCTTAATTCGTTTCATTTCACTTCAACTTCACATCATCATCATCATCAGCCTATAATGTCCCACTGCTGAGCACAGGCCTCCTTTCACAAATCAGGGTGAAAGGGAATGGGCAGATACTCCACCACGCGTGCCCACTGCGGATCGGTGGAGGTAGGCTAGTGGTTAACCTACTGTTGGAGTTTTCAAACCGCCTAGAAGGCCTGCAACTAGCTTAACGACTATCACAATTAAGTGATAACCGGGACCAACGGCTTTTCGTGCCTTCCGAAGCACGGAAACGCTCGATTTGATATACCACTAGGCGGTCACCCATCCAGGTACCGACCACGACAGACGTAGCTTAACTTTGCCGATCGATTAAGAACGGCTAATCATGCTACACCACGAGCGCTTCCATGGATTGATCTTTATTCGATAAATCACAACTTTTAAATATGCAATAAAACTCAAAATACATGAAAATAATTTATGAAAATAAAACGAAAAGAGAATCTGAAGCACTTTACATTGATTTATTATATTTTGAGAGCATTGATTGATTTATTTTATACCAAAAACAGATGCTATTTTTAGAAAAATATAAAATAACGTAGGTATGACACTTCATGCTCACATCATGATAATCCAGGAGATTTTCCAATGAAAATCTTCACTTCTTTATTTTTCACTTCAATAAGTGAAAAATATAAATGATAATGAGATAAAGAGACATTTTCCAAAATCATGGAATCTCCTGGAAAAGGAGAGTTTGACTTTTTGGCGGGAACATGCAGAGTGACGTTGATTTCATTTTTATTTTCATAAATTTATGATATTTAAAAAAAAAGTGTATTTTGAGTTTTATTGTGTATTTTTGGTGGTATTTTACCCAATAAAGATCATCCTTGTGCACCAGTGAAGTTAAATGAAATGAATTATTTCTATCGTGACTTTTCAAGTTGTCTCAAAAAGTCCGTGCAGAGTTTTAGTACAATTACCTCCATTGTAGTAAAACATGACTTTTATGGACGGTGACTGACTGAGGACTATAATGTGGTGAAAGCACAGTGAAAGTGATTTCTTTGTTTGAATATTGTGACCACAAAAGGCGATTCGCCTCAAATGTTTCCCTTACTAACCCAAATTGCACAAAATTTATAAAAATTGCCACATAGCAGTGCAAATGTCGTGAGTCTGTTTCCTGGTGGTTTCCTGCAATAAATCTGAGGAAAACTAAGATCAGAAACAGACTTACTACTGACACGCTAACAGGTAAAAAATAAACCGCGAGCCTACACAGGAACACATTCAAGCTATTTAATAAAAATATGTATAAACTCAATTTACATGATAAAACGAATAATTTACATAAATTGTATAACAAAACATGGTTTTATTCAGTTTCAACTATACTAACCGTTTAAATTCATTTAAAAAAAAAGTACTTATTCTAAAAAAAACTAATATGGCCTACGCCTTTTTTTAATATCGAGTTGGCAACACTGGCAGAAAGCTAATGGCTGCCGTCCTATAATCTTCACGAAACAGCTGATGTGCGTCTTTTGGTTTTCAATGAAAATTAGTTTTTTTAGATTATAAGAGTGCTTGTATCATCATTGATTCATTTTATAAAATTTCTTAGATGATACCTTACTCGTGGTTATATCGTGTGTGGAAATCAGGGTTTGTGTAGTTGTCTTTTGGAAATTGGGTTTCAATCGAACATTTCTGGGTTTTCTATATTGCTGGCTTTTTCAGATGTCACTGACCATACAGCAAATCATTTTGGATGCAAAACGACTCGCAGGTCGTCTCAAAGAGCGAGAGACGGAAGCTGATGCTTTGTTGACCGAAACCCAGACAGCATACCGACAAATACATACGATGAAACAGGTAATTTATTTCAACCTGTATTCTTGTTTCTTGTGAGGTGGAACGTAGACGTGACATAGATAATAGTTTATTTTAATACACTTTAAAAAGTGAACAGATTCACGAGCCCTTCTCACATTGAAAATAGTAAATGACTTCCTGCTTAGTATTTAATTGAGAATTTTCATAGTTACAGTATTATGACCTTGTAACAATGCCTCTCAAAAGTTGTGTAAACAGTAGCGATTATATTTTTATAGATTAGATTTCTATTTATTATGGTTATTATTAGGAGCTCAAATAATTCATGCCTGGTTGGTTACTTGGTGATATCACTTACCAACTGCAAAGTAATTATATTTACAATAAGGCCACCGAGATAATGCATTTCTGACACCTGTTAATATTGGCCTATTCTTGGAATGGTACCGAAGCTGTTAAGGTCGCTCACCACGCGCATCCCACTAGCTGCGCCCGCGCTAGTGCTTATGCAAGCACAAGCACCAGCACTAGCACATCCTAGGGTGCTCACAGATTCAATCCCCGCTGAGAAGGCCAAAGAAGCTGACTGCCATTTCTCCATGAATGGTACTGGAGCTGTCATGCGCGCTCACTTCCCAATAAGTATCCACGTATCTACCCAATGCCCACAGCTGGGTTGCCAGAAAACTAATCCAATGGGTAGTCCTATACTTTCTATCCAGGAAAGTGCTGGAGGTGCAGGTCACTCACAGGAGCTCACTTGCTTGAGGGTTGCTCACAAACCCCGTGTCTGACCAGTGAAAGTATAGTAGTACCCAACTGATACCGATGTACCTGCGCAGAAGATACATTTGATGATGGAAATGCTATTGGTTAGCAGCTGCGAGTGAGATGGAACTAACATCTGCAGTGTATTATGAACCTTATAGTAGTGATCTAAGGTTGATTGTAAGTTTTAAGCATTCTTTCGTTAGTCTTCGAGCCATACTTACTTTTCTGTGTGAACGAAGATTCACGACACGCTTTATCAGTTGGGTACTACTGTACCAGCATTATTATTATTGACAGGCCAGTTGGTTAAGATTCCACCTATCATGCTGCAGGTCGTTGGTTCGATTCCCACACAGGACATGCATTTCTGTCCTGAGTCGGGGTGTAAATATGTATTTACAAACAAGAAGCAGTATATTTTTTATATCAGTTATCTGGTTTCCATAGAACAAGCTCTGGTTAGTTTGGGATCAGATAAAAAATATTTATTTTTGTACACCCTGACTCTGGCAGAATTGTGTAAAAGGAACTCATCTGGAGACTTTTAAATAAGAAGTTAAGTGAGTTTGAGCTTTCAGTGTAGGAAAATATCTTTATCATTTTAATCTTACAGTACAAAGAGGATGTGGACACACTCAATGAGGCATCCCGAGAAAGGCCCAGAGGAGCTCTCATTGCGAGTATAGAGAGGGAATCTAGATTGATGCGTGATGTTCAAAGAGAGAATGGAGAGCTTCGAGCCGCATTGGAGGACCATAGACGAGCATTGGAACTCATAATGTCAAAGTATAGACAACATACAGAGAAGAGGATATGGGAGTCACAGATAGATTTTACAGCAGCCATCAATGAAAAACAGCAAGAGGTCTGTATTGAATTACAATTACCTACTTTGCATAAAAAATACCAGTGTTTGCCATATTAAGTATAGTTATTGTTGTTCATCACATGATTACAATTTATAGTGTCTACTCAGGAAGTTAAAGGATAACATCCTAGAATAATTTCAACTTTTAATGACATTCAATCTTCACTTATAGATTGTAATGTTTTATCTATTTTATTTAAATCTAATGACTAATGTTATTGATTTTTACTCTGTTAATGATAGTTAATGATGTTTACTCTGGCCTTATCATTTTTGGACAGTCTTAATCTTATCTTAGTGGATAAATATTCAAAATCCATACTTAGTAATGTAAGAAGCATAAGGGTCAAAGTATTATATACTTTCTCACTGACCCTGTGCTTCTTACATCCAGTTAGTAGAGTAGTAATCCCTATATTATTTGAGGAAACCAAGTGCAATGGTTTGATCTGTTCCTTGATTTTTTTGTCAGAAGATAGATAGATATTTACATCATGATGGGAGTGTTTGTTACAAATACATATAAATCTCATATTTATTCTTGGATACAAACCTATTTTGAATGTGTACTGAAATGAACTAGATGATTCATGTGAAGCAGCTGTTACTATATTTACACCATAAATTCCATAATAAATTGGTGTATGGTCAGTTTATTAATATGTGTGGGATTTCATAAATATCTTAGATGTTAAAAAGGTGTTTGTGTAGGTGGAGCCAGGTCATTGGCAATCACAAAAATATTATGTTTATATGAAGTTTTTATAATAACTGTTCGCCATGGAGTCAGGGGATCTTAAGTTTTCCAATGTAAAAAAATATCCGTTATGTATTTTTTTATTATTATAGACCCTTATTAGACTACACTCTCACCATTGTCAGTATGTAAGCACACAAAGCCTAGAAAAGAAAGTTTTTTTTTATACGACTAAGTCGGTAAACAAGCATACGGCCCGCCTGATGGTAAGCGGTTACCGTAGCCATATGGACGCTTGCGACACACGAAGCATCGCTCACGCGTTACCGACCTTTCCCCCCTCCCCATTGACCTCTGGCGACCAGTCGAGCTGCTCTTTGAGCGAATAAATGCTATGCTCTACCTCTCTTGAAGGTAGGTGCGTGGCGTCAAATTTTCAGTTTATGGGTGGTAGTCAGCCAGGCGGGTACTCCAAAGTAACCTACCATCGTGCTATAGTTTCCCACGATGTTTTCCTTCACAGAAAGCTCAAGTTCATTTTAGGTTTCGAACCTGGGACCTTCGGCATGCCATTCAACGTTGGCAAGAAAACCTTAAGCCTTAATACAAGAGTATGATCTATGCAATGTGCCAAGCGGCCAAGTATCCATTCAGCCATTACAGAGTTAAGTTTGTTCTGTCTGGGTGGGGGATGCTGTCTAGTTTACCAAAAGATGTCTGTGTCTCTCTATGACTACCCTATAATATTATTGTTTATCATTCCAGTTAATTCGCCAACAAGCAGAGAGGATTAATGATATGACAAGTGTCATGTACAAAGCAGTCAATATGGATGAGAATGGTGAAACAAGAAAGGAAGAGGAAATATACCAAAGGCTCATTACCGAGAATAAGGTAAATAATCATTATTACTTCATATGGACTACACTATTTTACCAATTTATTTGTTAAATTATTGACATAGCTCATGGGGTAATTATAGTTTTATCATTCATATGTACTTATATTGCTGCTGGAAATAACTTTTCACAACCATTTTGATAATGTTCTATAAAGCCAAGTATGGCAAAAATTGTATTTGAATGGATTTTATTGTAATGAAAATATCCCTAAATATTTTTTTTCTCTGGGGTTTATACGGAAATATTTATTTTACGTTCCTGAAAAGATATCTCAGATTACTAGGTTATCACAATCTATCGACTGAGTATCACAGTTAAATGAAAGCCGGAACCAAAGGGTTTACGTGCTTTCCGAAGCACTTAATAATAATTTCTCCTATATGTTTAAAAAAATACTCATTAAAGAGCTCTGTACTAAAAAGTATTAACTGATGGAACTAAATTATTGTATTGCCATTGCAAAAAAAGCATTCTGTATAACATACAGAGTGTAATTCTAACAATATTTAAGCCAAAGACAATATATAAAAAAATACAAATATCTAAATAGATAACGCAAGTCCCTCCATCCGTATGAAATCAAGCATGCCATTTTTTACTTACCATGATGTCCCAAGAGCGCTTTAGTTAGTAATAGGCTTGTATTAGAGCTATAACGTGAAAATTAAACCGATCCTATTTGTCAGCTAAACACATCCCTCCCTACACATCTGGTGGACATCCTTTGGACATCCTTAAGCGAGTTCCCCATCCGCGTGAAACAGCTTCAAAAGAAGAGCATTGCTCTCCCTTTTGGCACGCGAAGTAACATACACTCGCGTCATCTATTTAGATGTATATCTGTGAATTAAGCTTTTTATGGCGAGGAGGGCGATGGCTGCCATACGCGTCATACTTGTGAACAGGTGCTGCTTGTAGGGGCTGGTCTGCTCAATTTTGCTATTTACTAAGAATAATAAAGCTTTTCATTTACTTATTAAATATCGATGTAGTCTACTTTGTAGTTTTGCCGCCGCGCCGGGGAAAGCAAATCTCATCAGTGCGATTAGAATGTAAATATTATGTAATGAATCTAAGATATGAAAAGAGTAATTGCTTAGTTTATTGCCGGCTCTTCCCAGCAAATGCAACCTTCCGAACCGGTACTAGAGTCAGATTTTTTTTGAAGTGTCGCGAAGCTCTATTTTGAATAAATGATTTTGAGTTTTATGACATAATTTCAGGGGTTGAGAGAGATGTTGGATTTGTCAAGAAGGTATGGGTCTGATCGGGCTTGCGTGCCGTCCACGGAGGACAAGGACGTGCAGACGGACGGGCCGCCGCTGTCGGGCGCGTGACGGCCCCGCGCCGAGCCCGCCCGCCTCTAGCGCCGAGCCCAGCCCGCCCCGCGACCCGCCCGGCCTAGCCTCACCTAGCCTGGCCTAGCTAGACGAACACACCTTCTGTCCGCACATTTGACCATCCCTACATATTACTTGATATTCTTAGTGTGTTTATACGGATGATTCTTGAAAAAATATATGTTACTAGTCCGTCAGTTAGATTATGAAAAAATATTTTGCTTTACCAAATCATGAAAAAATGACAAAGATAAAGGTCGTCAAAGTTCGGGAGTGGGGGCTCGTCAAGTCACTTTTGAGTAAAAAGTGTACCATAACGTGACGTCACGCGGAACTTAACACACCATATCTTCGTAGTGATTGACAAATGAAAAAATACGTGTCAAATATTTTGATAGTATAAATGACGGACTAAATAGATTTTTTCAGGAGCTAGATTCCTGAAAAAAACTATTTAGTAGTATTACCTTAATACCGCATAATGTTGCTTAACAATCGACCATATAATCAAACTGTCATGTAGTTTCCAGCTGGTATATGGATACGATGGGATTGTTCACTTGACGCATCCATAAGTTTGAGGTTGTGATACAGTCAGATGTGCAGGCAGGGAGCACAGATCTTGCTGACAACAGGCACCGTTCCAGTATACAACTTGTACTTTATTGTTACTCGCAGATTTTGGATCTTAGGTCTTTTGACATTACACTGAAAGGTATTTTCATATTTCACATTTTGTTCAAGAAAATGTGAGTGTCAACAATACAGCGAATAATAACTACAATGTAGCTGTAAAGTGAAAACATTTGGTTTCTTCTTTGGTTGTATTTGATGTTGAATATTATAAATAGGAGTAAATATTAGCTATGGCATTTCAAATTAGAGCCCATGTTATATCTATGTAATGGTGAAATGTATCGTGTTCAGGCATCATCTTTAGTAATAATGCCATCTGTGAAACTAAATCACTAACTTTGGCAGAAGCTGTGATCTTTAGTATTTTGCTGTTATTTATAGATTACATGTTTCATTCATAATACCTTACATCTGACAACCTTTCTGATCATAAAACACGATGTACAAAATGAAAATTTTGTTTCTTAAATTCATAATGTTAGTCTTTAGTTATTATTATTAATTAACACGCGCCTAGGGGTCACACCGATACGCGACGCGACGATGCTTGAAGAGGCCAATTGTTTCGCCGCATATTCGAATTCTTTCATTGAAATGTGCACCTTTTCGTACAGTAAATATAGTTCTATATTGATTCGCTAATTTAAAAAGTTCGCGCCTCATCGCGTCTCGGTGTTAGCTGACCTTAAATATTGAAAATTCACTCGATATTTTTGTCTGGGCTTGTGGAGTGACACCTCTTTATAATATTATTTTTAATTATTTTATTTTGACCCTCGTTTACTTTAATTAATGACTATAATACTCGAAATGTACCACAATTACGTTATCAATCTTAGCAAATTTACCTTTTAGATTGCTCGAATTCCTTATAATATATAATCTTTTTAGTTACGTTTGTAAGTGCAGTACCTACTGGGACTCACCACCTACCTATATAAATTAGGATGCGTTGCATTGGTAATGGTCAGCTTTGGAATGATCTTTATCATCACACTATCTGAGGGACTAGTCAATTCACAAAACAGGTCGGGTACTGTGTTTACATTCTATATTAGAATTTATATTTTATCTAATGTTGTTGAAATGTAGTTTATAATATAGAAATTCACTTTATGCATATTATTATAATAAGCTTCACCTGTTATGCTACGACTGTTGTTCGTTCAGAGTGATTATGCACTAGAATTCATCAGTGAAGTATCTATCTATAATAAATACGCAATATTTTTTCATGCGATTTAGCGGGATCAGGGGCTCTACCGCGTAACTTTGTGGTAATCGTAACGAATTTCACCCAATCAGGGCCCACGTATGATCATCGTCGCGTCGTAACACTTGCGCGTCATTGGATGAAATATAGTGTTCGTTACGATTACCACCAAAGATACGCAATAGCCCGGCAGCTTTGGATGTTAGAAAAATAATGGTAGGTTGATTGTAGGTGATTTATGGTAGAAAAAAAAAAAAAAGCCAGAGACCATGCAAGCAATTCAAGTATGAATCTGATGTATGTTATTATGTAACTCATCCATTTGTTATTAACATTTCTTTATCCCAGTGAACATAATTTTGTAACCAAATAATATACCTACGAATCACGTCTTTTTTTACTTTATCCATTCCCCATTTATTTGAGGATGTACTTCAAAAATTTGGTGTCAACCAATCCCAATGATTTAAAATGGTAGAATTTCAAGCTTTAGTTAGTAATTTTCCTTTGTAGGAGTGCGTTTAGTTACTTCGCCGTGTGATCGTCCGACGATCATCGTAGCGTTCAGTAACAGTTCAATAACTGAACGCACCCCAGAATAATCGTAAGTTTTGTTAAGATTTGATCAATTTTACCTATAGCCTGGGTTTGATGTGCCCGAGAAATGGGAAATCACCACATGCCAAGTTGGGACTTCAATATTTTCACTGAAATGCGGGTCTCACCTCTGCCTACCTCTTGGAGGTTTAATGGGCGTGAATATATATTATTTATTATTATGTGTTTTGTCGTCGTATTGTGTCAGTCATATTCAAGTTTATGCACTTGCACAATATAAACTTGTCAACAATGCTTTATTAAAAATGATGAAAATTTATATAATATTATTATACTAAATTATAGCGAAATAACTGAATACGAATGATGCAAATTGTAGTACCATTAAAGCATAGTATCTTTGTTGGAAAAGCTATTTTTACAGTTGGTTTATTATTAAATTGTTGAAGTATATTTTTAATTATGCTCCATATTCTATGGCTCCAAAATAATAATACATAAAAATGTGTACGAAATGTAAAATATTATATTCCTCATGCATAACAAAGCTTGTGTGAGGTTTTAAAATTATTATAAAATTGTAGTAATTTTAAAATTATATTTAGATTAAATGCTATATTTAGTCTACGTGCATTTATATTAATACCTACCTACCTGAAATTTGTGAATACGAAAGTAATAAATTAACACAAAACTATGAAAAATAATGCGGATGTTTTCATGAACATTTGCTCAACATTCAGAATCAGTTGTTTCAGTGTGTCAAAATAATCTAAAAAAAACAATAAAATGATTTGAAGTCGAGATAGCATAATTTATTAATTACTCTGTATAGACCTATTCTTAAAGCAATGATAGATAATACTAAAATAGTTTTTCTGCTGTAGAACAACACTGTAGAGCAAAATGATAAATGTATGTTTTAAACGTAATTGATAAATATACCATATAAAATACCTGGCATGATTTGATTTATGTACCCTGACCAAAGGTCTTGCTTTTATAACGATATTCGGTCGTACTAGTATAAGTCTTATACTGAGATTAGATCACGAATTATTCTAGTGCAGGGGTCGGCAACCTTTTGAGACGGAAAGCAAAAAACTGCGATTTAAAAATTTCCCAGTTTTTAAAGAGCCACACATATTTCTTTACTATTTATTGGCCTGTGTTTGACCGAAATCTCACCATGATAAGTGATGATGTGGCCGAAGATGGTAGGCACACAAAAAGCCTAGGTACTGGCTCTCAAGTGCGGCTGTCGGAACATCGATAGGTGCTTGGCGAAAGATTTTCAACTTGAGAATACTTGCTCGCACGAACATATCGAGCCGAAGATTGTGCAAATGCTAACTTCTTCACCTCACTGTAGCATTATAAACGGACAATTCCATGCGCCGAATATGAATGCCTCATCTCGCGGCATTTCTTTTAGAGCTGTCCACTTGTGCTGCGCGACATGCACGCATTTCTGGACCTCCAACTTGCTCATGAGTTCTGTGTTCTTGCCACTCCACAAGTCTGCTTTCCAATCCAGCATCAATTCCAAATGGTTCAATGTTGAGGGGATTTACTATGAACGCGAAAGTGCTTTTGTTTGCTGAAATCTTTCAGCAAATCCATTTTCATTTTTAAGGGTTTTGATGATCAAATAAGTATTTTTTGCGTATGGAACTGGAGAGCCGCAACTTTACATCGAAAGAGCCGCAGATTGCCGACACCTGCTCTACAGTGATTGAACTTTTTTCAGTATTTTTCCGAGAATAACTATCTACTTGAGAGTAAATTCGTTATACCGCCAAATGCATGGAATTAACAGTTATACGAGAGTATTTTAATGGCAGCTGCAACTTGACAATTGAAGCGGGTTGGTTGACAATCTTGACAGTGAAAGATTAAATTTTAATCCAGCTAAATAAAGTCGACATAGGATTTATGTTTATAAGTAAGGCCTCAAATGCTTACATTACCTATTAGAATCTAGAAGAAGTTCTATTAGGTGTATTAGAAGCACAGATTAGAAGTGAAACTCAACATTGATTTTCAAGAATTTAATTCGATATCAAAGCTTCTAAGAGCCACAGAATTCACCTATAAAATAAGTAGACATTATTCAAGGGGTAACTTGAAATTTTTTCAAGAGTAACTTGAACATGATTCAAGGTGTACTTGATAATTGTTCAAGGGTAAGTTGAATATCATACCCTTGACTGAGTATACTCTGAGGGGAACTTGAAGGAGTGTTGATCAAGAGATTGAATGTTTGGCAGCAGGCCGGCGTTGGGGATGATGTTCCAGGATAGAGTCAGTGTTACATTGTTGTGGCTCCTGGGGACATAAGAAAATTTAGATATAATAGAATTATAAGACATATTTTTTTTTAGCAATATCTACCATTGCTATAATTATAGTCAAGTTGATAATAAACTGATTTGTCACTTATCACAAGTGTGTGCCAGCAGTTGCAACAATTGCCTTCTATGCTGACCACTATTGTGTGACCACCATTATCATAATAATATTCTGAGACATTATTATACAATACATTATCATAATAATATTCTGAGACATTATTATACAATGTTTTATTATTAAAAGTTGCATTTCCAGGACTCAGTAGAGCTTTTTTCAATTGTTTTATGATGGCAATTATTATATTCTTTCCAGAGTTTGAAGATATTTTCTGACGAGCAGGAATTTGTTTATTGACCAACACATGGATGGTATTGCTAATGTGTTGTGAACATTACAAATCTTGGAAAGCAACAGCTTCAAGTGCAGTTTCCAAAATTATCAGTAGGTGCTTGTTATCAGATTTCCACCTCAAGGGTGGTAGCTAGGCAGGCAAGTACTGCAAAGTACTAAACCAACATGCTATAAATTATTCAAGATGTTTTCTATCATCACAAGCTCTGGCTCATATTAGGATTAACCCATCAAGTAACTCACTCAGCGAGTAACTAGCAATCTAGGACCAGGCTACCTTGTGTCTTATGGAGATCGAGATCATATATAACTGCAAAGCAATGAGATTAAATAGTGCCAAATATATTTTAGTTTAAGCAGCAAGCTTTACTTACAAAGCTTTTAATTATGCAGCCTGTGTGGACTGGATAAAATGTATTCTAAACACAGCCTTAATTACTAACATTAGCACTAATAGCATTTTGCAGATTTTATAAAATAATTAGCATTAAATGAAAAACAAAACATATATTTTTACTACATAAAAAGGGCATGAGACTTGGGCGTCTTGGATCTATTTAACATTTTTAAATAATCGAATAATTATGTATTGGCACATTATTAACTATGTGGTACTGGCATAAAATACTGCTATAGTGTATCTAATGCTGGATTGAAGTATTTTTTCTTTTGTATGTTGCTATTCTCTTTAGGTTTTCACTACCCTTGCATTCCTCGAAATGAATCGAATCGAGTATGATGAGAGATCGAGATATGGAGTATTGATGCAACATGTTGATATCAACAACCTTAGTCATGGTATTCAATATTATAGTGGTGTTTATGAGCCACAAGGTTCTTATTATGCTATTTGTAGATAATTTCACATAATACTTACTTCAAACCGTTACCATCATCCCAGAAATAGTATTTAGTGTTCATGTTCTTAAAGTCTAGCAGAGCATTTTCTCCCCGAAGGATGATCTTGTCCCATAAAACAACTTGGTTCAACTCATTATTAGGGGTAATGTATTCAGCAGTCAGGTACAGGAACAGTTGCTTTACGTTCCAGTTGAAAAGATGAGCTAGATCAGTCTTGAGATCGAACGTGAGGAAGCCCAGATCGTTTCTTTCCCTAGACGCTCCATAGTCTGGAACATTTTTACTAGAAACAAAAACATCGATTAGATTTGAATAAGGGATTTTAAATAACAAAAATATGAAGCAAGTTGGAATACTCACACGACTACTTTTACTGTATTCATTTGTGCGGCCGTCCTGTAATCCACGGTTAATGTGGATAGAAAACATAGGAATGTTAGACATGCCAATACGCTTAGCGTGTAAGTTAATATTGCGTTTCCTCTTGTTAAAACTGAATACATGGCGATGGTTTTCTGTTAGATTTTAGTAAAATCCATGCATTGGTGGCAAAGAAAGATGCTTTTTTTCAATTTGTTACAAGTTCACAACTTGACATTTGATTGCCATGACGTAGACTTCTTTTTGACGTTTCGGACACGTCATAAATAAAATTTGTTCCAGATACCGATTACAGATAGATTTGTAGCATCAAAATTTATACATACGGTCTTATACACTATCGGATTCAATGGAAACTTCTGTAGTACACGGCAAAGGGGTTCGAATATTTTTGTATCAGAGCTGGCATATTAAAGCGATATTTAGTTCTAAATACCTACATGCTCGCGATATAGGTTTTTATCCTAGCGCGAGGGCCATTGTTAATTAGGTATTAGTAGGGTTGGGTTTCTTCCCGGGAATAAACCCAACTTCGAGTAAATTTCCAATTTAGTGGGAAAGAACCCGGGAATTTTCCCATTGGGTGGGAAAATACTCAAATGGTCATATTTAGTAGATTTTGCGTATATAGCGAGAAATACCTTTACCAAATCGTTTGAATAACATTTAACATGATTTCTATTAGGGTCATACTCATATAATACAATAAAAAAACAAAAATTTTTTTTTTTTGCGTTGTTTTTAAAAAAAGCGACGTTTTGGGGTGTAAGGGTTGTGGTGGACAGTCGGTGGACAGTCGGACAGACGGTCTCGTGCAGAAAGAGCACGTGCACACGTACGACGCTTATATAGCCCGTCTCGGGTCCCGAGGGAGGTGTAGCAAGCGTCCATAGGATACGGTAACCGCTTACCAACAGGGGGGCCGTATGCTTGTTTGCTACCTAGGTCGTATAAAAAAAATGTGTGATAACTTCCTCCAAGGTCCGCGTAGGTCCGCGCGTAGGTGATGTAGGTACATACAACAGCGAGTATGATTAAAATAACAATCAAAAGCATCAACAAATATGTTTTTTGAGGAACATAAAGCCATTTGGGAATTTTCCCGTATTTTTCCATTCTTTTCCGTATTTTCCCGTATTTTTCTTTTCTTCCCAATATTTTTCTTTCCCTGCCCATCCCTAGGTATTAGGGTATTAGTTATTTAATATACGTATATAACTGATAGAATAAATCATTTTGATTTGAAATATCTCGGTAACGTGAGATTTTAGGACAAGTACTTACAGGTCGGTTAACGAAAGCTGGCACGTTCACAGTACTCATAAATATGCAATCAGTCAAGTCTAATGGACGAATGCAAAAATAGACCACTCTATATTTATGAGCAGTAGCAAAAGCAAAACAATAACTGTCTCCTTCATACTCATAAGCTTGACTTTGCGCGAGAGAGACGGTGTAAATGTGTTGAAACGTGCCAGCTTTAGTTAACCGACCTGTACCTACTGTCATTTTTGTTTGTCATTTTGCGGCATTAACGGCGAGATGGAAAACAAGTCAATCACCACAATCCGAGCTACTTTGACAACATTGCGAATATTGGGATGTTTTCGTTTCATCATCATCATCATCATATCAGCCCATGGATGTCCACTGCTGAACATAGGCCTCCCCCATTGATTTCCACTTCGAACGGTTCTGGGCCGCTTGCATCCAGCGGCGCCCAGCGACTCTGACCAGGTCGTCGGTCCACGTAGGAGGTCGTCCCGCTCGGCGCTTTCCAGTTCCTTCCTCCTCCCAGAGAACCTTCCTTCCCCATCGGTTATCGGCTCTTCGAGCGATGTGGCCTGCCCATTGCCACTTCAGCTTTTGTTTAGTGGTTCGTTTTCGCGTAGTAGTTAGTTTTTTCGTTTCATTCAGCTTCATTTTTCGTTTAGTGGTAAGTAATTAATAACTACGACAGAACTCGCGTTCTCTTGAACGTCGAGTTCTCTGCAACATAATTAATACTTACTAATCAAAGGTTACAGTGAATGCTGCAACTCAGAACTCTGAACTCTAGAACTCTCTCTATGGGATCGGCGCCTTATACCTCTAAATATCTCGGAAACGTGACACTTAAGGCACGGTAAACAATATCTGTTTACCGTGCTTTAGGCCACCATATTGCATAACATATTTGTTTGTATGTGTCCTCTAGCCATATAATAATACACCAGTTACTTACCTCAGGCCAAGAAAAAATGAAAGACGGAACGGTCTGTGTTCTTAAGTGACGCAAGTAATAGGAAGCCCCTCCCCTACAAGCTCAACATTGTAGTTGAATAAAATTTTAATACCCCTGACCCCGACGCTAAAAGAACTTCTAAGAAGTAGAAAATAATATTTATTATCCCTTTTTATTTTGATGGTAGTATTTTTTTTATCCCAAGCGTCATCGCATCGGGGGCTGCTAAGTAAATGAAATAAAAGTGGGAAGTTTATAGCAGGTATCTAAGTACCTACCAACCTAGCTATCGCGAAAATCCGTTTTCTCACCCGGTAACGCCCTGAGTCGAGGTTCGTGTCGTGTTCGTGTCCCACATGTGTTGTCATGTGTACTTACCTACGATGTTCTGAAGATATATTCAATTTTACAATGCGGTATGGTGGAGTGGAATGGTTGTAATGGCACAGGGGTATTACGGTTGTTATAATAGATTGACCAAGGGCGCCGACTCCGTGGGTGGTCGGGGGCTCGAGCACCGGCACCCATGACAGCCAAAGAGTGGAGACTGGGGATGCAGAGAACCCATGACCACACCACAGACATTAAAATTGATAGCGTTTTGAGCCTTTGAGCAATATCTCTCTCTACTCTACAACCTCAGCATCCGCTCGTGTGGCAAGACGTCTATTACTTCTGATTATTCTATTGTCTAAGTATTACTAACGTATCACTATCACGTAAAACTGAATGCATTGACTTCGAAAAGAAAACGGGGTTCGATAATTAATTTTAAAAAATGATTTTGATTGGTTTGCTGTTGGCCTTCGACTGACCCCATGAGGAAGAAGTTAAAATAAGGTCGTCGATGTAGCACAGACAATTCACTTTGGCCTTGAATAAATCTAGGTTATACTTAGGTGTCGGGAAACATAGACCTCGGAAGAGAGTACCATCATATAAAAAAGGTACTCTTTGGTTCCATCCACTCCTTTGCTGTTCGCATAAGAAACGAGAGATGTGCGCGCACCTTTAGCTTTTCAAAATACTTTGTTTTGCCCATTTTTCCTACATTTATAAAATGCATCATCTTTTTGTCCTACTGCATGTAGGTACCTATATTCTTTTAAATGAGTATTTTAAGTCAAAGCCATCTATTTAATTTAGACTCCAGTAAGGCATTTATGAGGGTACAAAGCTACTGAAGTTACCACCACTTCGTAAGTCGGCCTTCAACTGAGAAGAACACGCAAGAAAATCAGCAAGGTAATTTTTAACCGACTTCAAAAAAAGGAGGAGGTTCTCAATTCGGCTGTGTTTTTTTTTTTTTTTTTTTTTTTTTTTTTTATGTTTGTTACCTCATAACTCCGTCATTTATTAACCGATTTGGAAAATTCTTTTTTTGTCTGGAAAGGCACACTTCCCGTTTGGTCCCATTGTCATAAAATCAGGATTTGAATACTTTTTAGTGTACTTTGAAGTCGGTTTAAGTTTTTTGTAAAACAGTCCGATTATTTTAATATATTTTTTGGACAATCTGACTATTTTGGCAATTTTTTCCAAAGTATATGTTTTTGTTTTACATAGTAAAATACATTGGCAAACAACAAAAAAACGAAAAAACCTTCTTAAGTGGGCAACCTTGCAGTTGCTTAAATGGGCAACCCTGCAGATGCTTTCGACATTTGTTTTCGTGTGTAGATTTCTAGATGTAAGTAGACTAGGTACCTATATGAAGTACAGACTACTAAAGGGGATACTACGAATAGTATAGGCTCAGAGTAGATAAATACTACGTACAAGTATAGGTATATGAAGGTGTATGAAGCATGCGAGTATGGTAGAATATTAACCTGTCGGAACTAAGCATGCTATTGGTTTCTCTCTTCATTATCGGATGAGGATTTTATATAGACAGTTAAAAAAATTACTTAAAAAGTTATAAAGCCTATTTAGACGTAGGTAATGTACTGAATAAAAAGCTTGGACTTTGGTTATTAAAGATGTGGTTATTATCATTTATATTGGCCCTGACGCGCTAAAAATCTCTTTTTTAACGACAGCCATAGGACCTTGCTTGCTAGTGGCGCCAAGTGGTGGCCACAGAAACGATAGCCTCCATTGGTTTTTACTTTATTTCGATGTGCTTGAGAATAAACCTCCACGATCATTGATTAGTTTTGTAAAAAATAACATTAATGGAAAATACATTTTTATTAAAATATTTTCAGGCATTTACTTATAAATTGACTATTAATAACTGTTACAACTATAGCAGCAATAAGTGTTGACGGAGAGGCAATGGTGGAAAACATTGCGTTATTGCAAGGTAAGCCGCCTGGTACAGACCGACAGAAGCACACTTTAGTCGCAAAGCTGCCGTTCCTTTGTTCATAGCAGCCATTAGTGATAGCTAGTCCGTTACCGTCTACGGCACGCGTACACATGTATGTTGAATTCTCCACTGCAACAAATTTTATATCATATGAATTTGTAGGTAGAGACAGTATATTATTAACTCTGTGGTATCGATTACTTTTTCTATACCCTCGCAAGGATCTACTGATTACATAGCGTACATAGTAAAAATAATAATTTAACCAAAAAAATATTTCTACTTATTCATAATTTTTGACGGGCCAGTTGGCGCAGTTGGTTAAGACGTGGAGTCTTAACCTATAGCGCCGCAGGTCGTGGGTTCGATTCCCACACAGGACATGCATTTGTGTGCATGAACATGTCTGTATGTCCTGAGTCTGTGTGTAATTATGTATATTAAGTATGTATTTACAAACAAAAAGTAGTATATGTATTATATCAGTTATCTGGTTTCCATAGTACAAGCTCTGCTTAGTTTGGGATCAGATGACCGTGTGTGAGGAATGTCCCAGGATATTTATTTATTTATTTAATAAAAAATTATTTGTTATCTCTCTGACACAAAATAATGCGTCTTTTACCTCTATAATCTGATTTTTTATGAACCAGTGTGCTATTTGCGTATCAAGCAAGTATGAAAACAATAAAATGTCATATGCCAGAATTGTCCAGTGATTATACTAGTAAATATCTGCCATGTTCAGTGATTCATACTTCGGGATGAATTGCATAAACAATTAAATGATTATTAATTTAATTAAAAATATTTAATGAGCGCCGTCATATAGGGTGATGGGAAGATGAGTGCAAAGCTGTAAGGCGATGATAGTATAGATCATTTAGACCCTTTTTAGCCATGGTTGTCTAAGACGAAGTGTGAAATTTTTTTTTTACCAATCTTTTCTGGTTTTTGGCTCAAAACTCCGAAACTTATCCGTTAATTGATAATTATAGCCAGTTTGGATGATGTGTGAATTCTTTTTCATATTATTTATTTAAAATAATCTGTAAGCAATTCAAACAAACATGTACTAAACATGTGTGTCATCAGTTTTTAGTTACAGTAAAGATTGGTAAAAAAAAATTTTCACACTTCGTCTTAGACAACCATGGCTAAAAAGGGTCTAAATGATCTATACTATCATCGCCTTACAGCTTTGCACCCATCTTCCAATCACCCTGTATAATTATCTGGTTATTATTCCACCTGGTGGTGGAAAGAGCTAATTATTTCAGATTTTTCTTACCATGTCCGTCAAAGTAGTAAGTATAAGTTGCGCATACGTCGTTAGTAGCTAATATACAAGAAGCTTGTTGTGTATAATGCTCCCAAATATAAGACACGTCGGGCCATGTACCGTCATCTAGAAAGTAATTTTTATAATTGTATAACAAGAAATTCCAGGCCAGTTTATGAATGATTTAAATAAATAATAATTTTATTGTAACATATCATAATGATATCATGCAAGGGAATCTATTATGGGAACGAGTAGTGCGCGAGCTTCTGACCGCGGACCGCTATGAGCAGAATGCATTGTTATCATTTTCAGTAAAAAGTTTAGTCTTTAGTGCACTTCCAATACTTAGATAAACCCATCACTATCCTGGCTCAGTCAGATTACAGAACAAAAGATTTCTTTGTTATGTAATCTGAAAACAAAATCAAAATCAAAAAGTAATTTATTCAGTTTAGGCTCTAGTAAGGCACTTATGAACGTTAAATTGGTACATACAGTTGAATTAACCACCGGTTCGGAATACACTTAAACTGAGAAGACTCCGGCAAGAAACTCAGCAAGGCTTTTTCAGCTTTTACTCCAAATATTTACATTATAATGCAATATACATTATTATTCTGGTTACTACTATTTTAAGGTGTGCGCTCTACGGCTTAAGTATCTTAACACTGATGAAAGAAGGTGAAAAATAATGTATTTAAGAGGTCATCACAGCTACTTCTAGCCTGTTGGTTCTGCACATCTTCCTATGATGAAGTAGTAAGAGCGCGTGACTCTTGCTGTGTCTGATTTTATTTTTATTACTCTCTCCTACCTGGCTCTACCTAAGAGATTTTTTATATTCTATAAGCTCTTTTTACTGGCCAAATAATAGAAGACAGATTTAATAGTAGTCCTGGAGAGCAGGTAATATTCAAGGTCAACTTACAAGATGCGACAAGTGGTTCTATACAGGGAATCCCAGAGGCGAGTCTGGTCGCTTCCTGGCAGGTCGCGTTCAGGAATACACTCTCATTATTAAACCTTGGCCCCAGCCATGTGAAGTGGAAGCAGCGGGCCACTGAATGCGGGTTCGACTGAGCCGAGATCACTATTGCACCTAAATACAAGGTTTTCAAAAATATTTTTCGATGATCCAAATATGTGGGTATTCAAGAAAGAAACATTCATAATACCATTACATGCAAACATGCATGGAAATGCCTATTGCCAAGTGGCAATGCTAAATTAACGTGATATGCAAACAATATTATAATTAATCACACTTGAGCCATACTTACATGAGAATAGAACTACAATGGATATCAATATATTATAACGACACATTGTTTTAATAGAGTTATTTTAAGGTACCATAATAACACTAATTTACACAATACAATAAAACAATTTCATTCGCACTTCCTACTTTGGTGTTTATTGTTTTATCAAAGAAATTGTTTAACTTCGAATGAATTTCTTTATCTATTCATTGTTTATCTTTATCTATGTTCATTACAGCTTAAACGGGGACCGATTGTAATGATTTAGTTAGATAAGATTATTGACGGTATTTTACTTATTTATGTGTCATTATAAATAGGTGAATTAATTAACTTCAACATTTCACACGGTTATTCCATTTTAGGAATAACCGTTTTTACAAAACTGAAGACTGAGTTTCGGGTTGACCGACCGGATCGGGAATCGAACCCACGACTTACGAGACGGAATTTGAGCTATGGCTTATGAATATGCTGCAGTGAAATTAACGATCTTACGATATTTGCTCGAAAAACGCGTTTTTCCAGAGATGAAACCTAGCTACATCGATATGATTATGACGCGGCGACACGTCGTCTGCTGCTGCTGCATGCGATTGACTGCGAACCTTTATGCTGTGCGTTGTCTTTAAGTCGGCCCACTTAGTGTTAGTTTATTTTAAAACACATTACATTTACTATAATACAATTTTGGCGCTAGCAAAGTAGAGTAAGGTATAATATTGAATAATTTGTAGCCTACTTTAGTATACGATTTTGTCAGCTAACAAGTCACCTTAATCAACACCCGAAGACCTACTAAATAAAATTGTAGTTACACTTCGTCGACGAATCGGGCATTTTTCAAAGCAACTTATAATCCTATTCCCTATATCGATAACTTTACATATCCACATTGTCAATTTCCATGGAGAAGTATTGACGCAGCAGCATCGGCTGCATACTCAAATGAAATTATTCCTCGCTCGCCATCGATGGACGATAAGCCGATTTCGTCTAACCTGCTTCAATCAGCGAGTGAGCCCGACTGTACTCGCACAGATTTGTGACCGAGCAGATTTTATAGCTTTTTATAAAAGATATTCCATTTAGATATCATCTATCTACCTACATTATTATTATAAAGCTGAAGACTTTATGTTTGAATGTGAGAATCTGCTACCAGTGCGATTTCTTAAACTATACTATATGTTATCCCCCCCGCGCGGACTGCGAAACAGTCAGCGGCACAGCGACAGCGGGTTTTACAATATGTGTATGTATAGTATATCATTATGCGGGCACAGCTTATTTATATATATATATATATATGCTATGTAGTCCTTTATAAAATTACTAGAATATACCTACCTAGGTTCATCTACCAATCACTTGGGGTCGGCGCAATAGTACGCTTTTTCCATTCATCTCTTCTATCCGTCATACCAGCATCCACTCCTTTCTTAGCCATATCATCTCTCAAACAATCCATCCATCTCTTTTTCGGGCTTAATCTTCCCGTACATCCAATATACCTAGATTAGGATATGGAAGGAATGATGTCGCGATTTCATCCAACCTGAGCTGATTCTCTACTTTATATCAAGGTCAATATAACCATAGCTCTGCATTTGTGATCCAAGGTCGGAGCAGACTGGTAGGTACTGACACTCCGTCAAGCAAAATAGGTGCGAACGTGGTTTGATTTTTAATTTTTCAGTAATTTTATTTGTGAGATATTGGTCAAACATAAACATATTGTTAAAAAACCCTTCATGATATAAAATTTGTAATAAGTAGCACTTACTTTTCATATAAATATACCCTGGAAATTATAAATTCTATGCTATCAGGGCTTTGCTTCACTCTAAATTGAATAAGTACATGACGGTATGGAGAATATTGATGTTTATGTCGAAGCGAACGTGAATTTTAAGCCGCTCTCCAGCACATAGTTTATGATGGAAGTACCTTTAGGTATCCTTGGAACCCGCAGCTGGTGGCACCTATATTTTTTTACTACTATGTAGCCTGTGTTTTATAAAAAAAAATTGTAAGCTCACAGCAAAGCCTTTCATTTCAATTTAAATAATCCCCTAAAGGGTTTTTATATTTAACTAAAAATAAAACTTATGTTACCTATGTATTTCTATCTATTTTATTTCCTCGTTTGACGAGAGGTGCAATTTATTTTTCTGTTATTCAAACACGGTCCAGGTTAGTCTGCGCCACTAAGAATGTACCTACCTAGAGGAAAATATCCACCAGTCGGACAATATTTATTTTGTCTAGGCGCCTGCCTGTTTGCAGACGCATGTCGGCTATTGAAGTATTAGTGTGTGGTAGTTATATATACGGGAGAGCATTCTCCTTCATAGGACTTTTATTGAGAGAGGTTAAATGTGAAGAGGTTTTTGCCACCGGTGTTGTAAGCATCAAAAATGCTATGGTAATTGCTAGCCAGGCGCGCCGTTTGCTTGTTAGCCACCTTAGTAGTTAAACTAGGTCACTTTTGATATCCCATATACATCCATCTGTCAAAAAGAGACAAACATAGTGCGGTGAGGAGATACACCCTCTTGTCAAATATGACTTCTTAGCGTGGCCATAGTATAGTAGGAATTTCGATGAAACATATAATCATTATTTAGGTACTGAGACTGTATCACATAATAAAGTACTTTCAAAGTGGCAGACAGCTTAGATCAAAACCTGTGCTAATACTCAGGTATTCAAATTCAAGTTGAAGATTAATATAATAACCGAGTGTAATAGGTATAATTGCGTTGTACACTAAATACTCCAGATCTAGTCTTTACATATCATGAATCACACAATACCTGTCCTGTACATGTACAATGCTTTGATAGCAAAATGCCTGTCTATCCACGATACACGATGTCTGTCTAATACACGATTCGATACTCTTCTAAAGCAGCTATTGTGCTCGTAAATCATACGATAGATTTATAAATAGCAAAACCGGGAACAAATGCGTCTTTGTTGAAAAGTATGAAATATGTTTATACAAAACCGCAGGTAAACTTTCCGGGTATACGATACTCCTGAGCTCCTTGCAGGATCGTCTCTGCTTGTTTATTCTAGACTGTGTGTTATTATTTGCATTAAACCTTTGATGTAGCACTGTTTTCATGATATTTCATAAGCGATTTTCTTGCAAAGGTGATTTTAACGAGTTTTAACTCTTCGTTCAAATCTGAATGATTTGCCGGAAACATTCATCACCCAAATTGTTGTCTCAGAGATAAGAAAATAGCCAGGATATAGCTATATGCCTAGTGAAAAGCTATCTAAAATGATAAACAATTTTCGAACATTCTAAATTATATTTACCTCCCAGTGATATAGCTATATATCTATGTACTTATCTAAGTTGTTTTAGGGAAAAAGAAATTCCGCTAAATAGATGAATAAAGATAATGGAGATATCCCGAATATTTCTAGGTATTTCACAGCGACATTATTTCAATATAGGGTCTATTGAAAAAAGCTATTATTTTTACCTACAAAAAAATCGAGTCTCGCTCGTAGCATGCTCGTAGCGTAATAGTAAATTATGATCAATGCACACGCGTGGCATAGGATGTTTTCAACACACTTGCGAGGAAAAAACAGACTTGTATTTTTTGAAGTCGCTTTTTTAACAATAATAAACCATACAATGAGAGGCGTTAACAAATATGGCTCTCAAGTGTGTTGAAAAACGTCGTATGACACGCTTGTGTATTGATCATTACACTATCGGCTCCCTTATCGCCTCGTGAGTGATGTGATGACCAACTTTGCACACATGTATCATAATAACTATTAATTTACTTTACCGGTTGTATCTTTATGAAAATTTTAACACAGTCGAATGCTGTTTTTTTCAGTTTTTATTTCTTTCTTACGAGATGTAAGTAAAAGCGAGTATTCACTCAGTCTACGTCGTAATAAAAATAAGGTTCATAAACAAAACGAACAAAACTTTTTACTTAGAGGTAAGTTTTAGGGGCGGCGACTGAGATGGGTCGGCAATACCTACCTAGAGTTATTTTTGTATTGGGTATATAAGGTATTACTAACACCTGCGGTTTCTCTTACAAAATTAACAAACAGCGAACGTTTCATTTTATAACAAGGAAAGAGAAATATTTATAATTTTACGTTTACTTATTAAGTTTACAAAACGGGTTCCATTAATCTTAGTTTCATAACTTGAGGCCTCTTTGTTTCTTTCAGCGCCCCTGTTCAGTGTGAAACGGCTTTAATTAAGATATCATGGGAAATAAACCTCTCAACTTGTGAAATATTAGAGCTTGGATCTGGAGTAAATTGGATATTTTTCATGGAAAAATATAATTTTAATTCCATGTTAGAATGCACTGAATTGTTGGAAACAACAGTTATTTTGCCTCCCGACGTCGCTATAAACTTAAATAGGTAATGGTATTTATAAATAGCTACTCAGTAGCTATTTATCCTCGTAGTTCTATTACGCGGACGCTCCGACTGTGGAATGAGCTCCCCGCCGTGGTCGGCAACGCGCGAGTGTAGCAAGCGTCCATAGGCTACGGTAACTGCTTACCATCAGGCGGGCCGTATGCTTGTTTGCCACCTTAGTGGTATAAATAAAAAACTCACCGTCGTCATTACCGATTTAGAATTTTCAACTACCGTCCAGGGGCTCTACCGCGTAACTTTGGTGGTAATCGTAACAAACACCATTTATGAATTTCATCCAATCAGGGCCCACGAATGGTCATCGTCGTGCCGCGTCATTTGATGAAATCAATAAATGGTGTTCGTTACGATTACCACCAAAGATACGCAATAGCTCGGCACTCTTTACCTAGGTACCTACTCATGATAATCAACATTTACGTATAAGCACAGAGATACAATTATAAGTGCAAAATTTATCGTAATGTTTTAAATAAAAATTATAAAGTGTATAATTTAATATTTAAATTATTTTATACATTTAATGGGTCGAATATTATACTATGTATATTTAATGGATATCAGGATTTAAATAAAGGTCAATAGATTTTTGTTATCAATTTTAATGTATAAACCCATTTATTTTAAGCAATGCATGTACAAAAGTTAAAAATAGATTTAATACAAATTACAGAAGATATCTACAATTTAACTAAGTTTCATAAAATATACTTACATTTCGTTTATTTATCTATGTACAAAAAGCACAATTCGTATAAATAACAATAATTATTTACAAAGCAATCACTAATAATAATAGAGTAAATTGCGTTATATATTATCATTAGGTGTCGGTAAACATTACCCCGCGATCTTTGTATCTAACACGCACTAGACACGCCGAGCTCGGAAAACTTTACAAGAAATACAACTTTAGAGTTTTCGTGTTCCCACAAAGGCTATAAATCCTACCGTTCTGCTGCTTTTGCACTGTTTACTGCTTACCCACTCGCAATATAGTTTATCACGCGCACTAGAACGACGCACTCACATTTTAAAGTTTAGTTTCCTGAGTAAAACACTTGCTATAATCACTTGTATTTGTGTCCGCAATTTGTGATTTACCTAAATGTTTGTATACACATGATTTTACATTATAATTTAGTGCACTTATCCTACATATGGGAACGGAGCAAATGGCGATGGGTAGTAGCCTGGGTAACCGGCGCTCGGTTGCACCGGAACAGAAGACGTTACGTAAGACGTGAGCACAGTAGGTACAACTTTAGTCGTAAACAATGTGGTGTACACCGTCTTCGCACCGAAAGTTAATTTCAGTATCTGACTGTCCGTTGCTACTACTTCAGTGTTCACGACGACAGGCGTCGAAATTATTGAGAATTGTTGCTGAGGGAAAAGCGGATTTATAGGCTGTAGAGGCAACGCCGGAAGGCTGCTTGTACCAATTTCATATTCTGTTTTTGTCACTGTTGCCACTGGTCTGGAGATTGTGCTGTGAATAGTGTTTTTACCATCGAAGACGGGGATGACGTGGGATTCGAAAATTGTCTCGTACTTTAGAATTGGTTTTGAAGTGGTCACGACGTTGGGTATTTGAGCGGCCGCCGCTGGATTGAGTAGTCTCAGCAGGGCCAGTTGCTGCGCTTGCTCAGGTGTCAATGCTGGTGTCGGTTGGCTAGGTGCTTCTGTTACATGATTGCCTTTACTTTGTCCGTTAGCTTTCTTGAACCTCAACTGATTATCTTGCACCCTATATTTATCTACTTCCGTGAGGTCGAAGTCGGATCCAATATTAGCTAGGTCTAAGTCAGGAGGGAACACGCGTCGTGGAACTCCATCTTCGTCTTCATTGCTGTCGCCAAAATCTAATTCTAGGTGCAATTCTGAACCAGCTTCATCAAGTCGACTGTTGAATTCCTTTAATGTTTTACTAGGTATAAATTGGAAATAGTCCATTGGTGGTAACGTTTTCGTTGCAGTTACAAATCTAGTAATTTGGTATGTTTGTATGAAAGTTAAGCTACTTGTCAAATTCACATCTCGCACTACAGGTAAAATATGGGTTTTTAACATGTGTTGTGTTGTGCTGAATGTTTCAGTCACTGTTTCAAGCGGTGGAGTTTCCATATCTGATGATAATGTTATTGCAGGTAATGTAGCTATACTTGAATCAAGATTGTGATCTTTTCCATAAGGCGATGCAGTCGCTAATATATTTTCTGTCAACGGTTCGTTGAGAGAACTTTGCGAATTAGGAACTAATGTTGGCTCTATTCGTTTCTCAATTGTCGAGGTAACTGTTATGATACGAGTGTTTTTGACACGTCCAACCTAGAAAAAAAATAAGATATTATTTACAACGTAAACTATTTTCAATGTTATTTTTAAATCATTAACTGGTTTAAAATTTGCAAGGTTTTAAATTTACAAGGTTTTTAATAAACGACAACAAGTAATAGACTCTAAAAAATCAGGTTCGGATAGTACGTAAGCACTTTTTGTATAAACTTGTGAAGAGAAGTAAAAGTTATCAATAGAAAGTGAATCAGTTTATCCTTCTATCTGCCGATCTGGCTGTATGTTTGTTACATTTAAGGAATCAGCTACCTTACAAACAGATGCTGATGATGATAGGCAAAGGTTTAGTTTTCACTCTGAGATGGACTAGATTATTGATTTTAAAATCCTGAGTACTCTGGTTTATCTGCGAGGAACAGCTATTATTTAATATGCTGGATTTTGACACGTACTTTATGTAATGCTTAGGAATATTAATGTTCATACCTGGAAGGTATAAGGAGATTTTATAGTAGCTATTTCATAGTAAACATCTCGAAAATCGGCGGGTGTAGAAATTTCCACTTTTAATGTTTCTACTGGCGGTGGTTTTTCGATTGAATTGTCATCTGTATCATTTTCAAGAAGAGTACCAGGGCCACTTTGAGATCCTGATAACTCAAGATCATTATCGGATCTAGCTTGAGGAGACACATCATTTGATTGTGGATCGTCGAGGAGTGGATTTGGATTTGGTGTTGTTTGTTGCTCATCATCTCCCAACATTTTGCGGATCGTCACTTTTGGCTTAGGACTTGTCTTGTACTGCCAGCGTCCTGAACCTGGGGCTCGGTTCAATTTAAATTTATAAACACTAGTTGATTGTTGTGATGCTGCTTGTTCTACCGGAGTTGGTTGAACACGATGTTTGAATCCACGTCGCGATTGCTCATTGTTACTGGAGGGAGTCACAACTGACTTATGTCCACCATTACGAGTAGTCTTTCTTCTGTTAGAGAATGATGGTGTTGATGTTTCACTGAAAACAGAGACGGTTGCCAGTTGAGGTGTGTTGGCAGGTCGGCCAAAACGTGTACTGAAAATAAAAATAATTATGTGATTGACTATAAGCGGTGCAAGGTGCTATTTAGCTTTTCTATATGTTATCCTCTAAGCTAATTGTTAAACAATTTTTAATAAATATGTAGCGGAATAGCAGACATGCGTAGACTTCGAAAAAAATATACCTTTGAGTCCGCTGGGAAGTATTTCTATTTTTGAACTTTTTACTCTGGCTGGGAGGAGCGGTGTCGTGATTGTCGGCCTCCGCATTATTTTGGGATCTAAGACGGTTTTTGAAAGACCCACCGCTACTAGCCTGCCTACGAGTAGTTTTTCCAAAATTGGTTTCATCATCGTTAACCGAAGGAGTTGGCTCTAATGTATGCCTGTGGTTCTTCGAAATTGCCGGTGCTGCAGTTTTCAAGATTCTATGTGTAGGTGAGGGTGATATTTTTGCTCTGTGTCCGGCAGGCTGTAATACCTTAGAGTTGCTATTTAGCACCTGTGCATATTTCCCTGAAATATATGTCCCAATAACACTAGTTTCATGCACTGTTGTAAGTCCATCCTTGACAATTGTACCTCCAAGTGTGGTAACAAGGCCAATAGGATGTTCATCGTCATCAGGAGGAGGCGTCGGTGGATGTACTCTATTTTTATGTTTTGGCTTTTGTGCATGAGATTTTGACGGGCGGATATTAATAACCTTGTACGTTTCTTCCACAAACTCGGAAGGTTGACGAGATAGGAAATCGTATTCCGGCTCTCCAATGTTGTTATTAGTGATTAAGATAGCAGGTTCCTCCTCGGCTCGGCTTGATTTTATTTCCACTATGCTATTAACTTTTGAGCTGATGATTGATGGAGCGGGGCCTTGCTTCACTTCCACTTTGCTGCTAACTACGCTCGTAACACTTTTTAGGGGAAAATTTTTTTTGTTTTTCTCACCAGACTGTGAGGTTTGTTTATTTGATTTTTGAGAAGACTGTTTTGGAGCACTACTTTCTAAAATTTTTGATGGACCCGCAACTATTTCAACCTTTGTGATTATTTGCTTTTCTTCTTTTTTTACCGATTTGGGCACGTTTGCCACTTTCTGATCCTTTTTCGGTGGAGACGATACTACTGAGACAGCACTAGATAGAGCAACGGGCTGGACGGGTTTATTTGTCTTGTCTTTATCTGATATTTTGCTGGGTTTTATCGTTTCTGGCTTAGCGCTGGTCACCGATGGCGGTGGTTTGGTTTCTATAATATTTTCCTGTACCGATTTTTCAGTTTTTGGTGGTTCTGAAAAGGTATTATAAAAAAAAGTTAATAATAGAATACAGTAAGCATTTTATTGTGTAGGTAGCTTTCATCAATAAGTTAAAAGTGTTAATTATATGAAATAGTTATCATACTAAAGATGATACGACCTGGAGGCGGTGCAGATTGCGGTGAAAAAACCATGACCGTGTTGCCTATTGTGGTAGTGAAGTCCAGGAATCCGTAGACGGTTTGCGTGAGGTAGTTGCCGGCAGGTGGCGCTGGCGGTGCTTGCACTCCACCGTATACTGGTCCACCTGCTGTTACTAAGCTACCTGAAAATTATAAAAAAAATATGTATAGAATGCATCGAGAATTAGGTTAATTTGATGTCAGGATAATAAAAATATATATTAACTGAGAGATATAGATAAATCAATTAAAATCCTTCGTTACAAAATAAGTAATGCTGTATTGATAGAATTTCTAATTTTGGAATAATGAAAAGACTTTTAAAGGTGAAATATCCCAAATAAATGTAAGTGCATAATACATTATATATTATATTTCACTTACAAGAGTTTTATGTAAAAGGCACCCAGCAAAATGTATCGATAAAGCCAAAAAGTCAGTAAAGGCGTTACTTCAGTACCATTGGTTGGTAAATGACCTGTGATAGTACCTTCATATGCCTTAAAAAAGAGGAGGGTGTTTACAAACAAAGTCATCGACGAGATACGGCTGTCGTTAAACTAATGACGTGTAAATGTTGTTTTGTTACTTTGTTGATCTGAGCCAAGTGAGTACCTAATGTATAGAGTAGATTAGACGCGTTTGATATGTAAACTAAGAACTAAACTAAAACAAGGTGTACGTACGCACGCAAATAGAGGGTGTGTTACGTAGGGGGTATCTTTGATATTAATTTGTTTTAGTTAATGTAAACTACAGGCCTAGGCGTAATAAACACTATGTTTATTGGATGAATCCAATGAAACTTATTAAATTTCCAAAGGTTTAGTAGTTATTCCATGGATTCAATATATTGGACGATTTACTGTTAAAATAGCTCTAGCACCATTCAACAAAGTAAATAGTTTATACGACAGTATGTGCATATACTCGTATACACAGTGCCGAAATAAAATTTACATTGTATTGTGAAACTGGAAAGAGAGTAACAAATTCTGGCGAGGTCGTGTCTCTATATCCATGTTACTTCCGCGCCATTTGCCAGCAAGTGGGCTGAGATAGTCCACCTTAGATACGGATCGAGGACCTTACGCCTTACGCTATTCCAATCTATGTATTTTCAATTACTTTAATCGAGTTCCTTTAGAGTTGCTCAGCTTCTACATACACTTTTACAATCTTTCTTGTTTATTGACACGAGGTTTATGCATTGTTCTTAATATTATTCATTAATATTAATGTTCTTTCAACGACATCCCTAACCTACTAATATTAAAAATGCAAAAGTAAATCTCTCTGTATATCTGTTTGTTACCTCTTCTAGAGCTAGACTATACTGCTAAATTGCAATGAAATTTGATACGCAGGCAGATAGCCGATATGGTACGGGATAGCAGATATGGTATGGAAAGGGTAATTTTTATCTGGAGAACGCGTGTGAAATGAAATAGAAAAAACCGTGTTCTATCTCTTCTCTGTCTACGGGACTATTAGGTTACCTAATTCTATTGTTTGTACCATCACCATTGACTCGGAACCAAACAAGTGAGGTCCAAACGGTAAACAAAGACATAAATCAGCTTCGTTGAGATCAAATACACTCGTTTTCCTGCATCCAATGAACGAAGAAAACCATTTTATTGTTATGTACTTACATAAATGGGCGGCGACCGCCAAAACGGCAATTAGTCGACGATCCATGGCAGATGGCGCGCGGCGCTCTCGTGTTTTATACGGACTCTGTCACTGCGATGTGTGTTTCTGATACGTTCGCATTTTGTATGACAACACCATTACTCGTGTTGGTATCTGAAACAAGAAAAGTTAGTTGTTAAATTGAGGAAAAGTATTATACACGACTGTCATAAATGTCGGATAGTTTGCCAAGACAAAGGGAATATTTAAGTTTTCAATTTCAAAATGTTGTCAAACATACAGATTGTAGTTAAAAAACGACAACTTATACAAAAATAATGTTTCAAATTATAAAAATAATAATAACGAAACTGGGTTATGAAATCAGGTTTACATTCTATGTATACCAAAGGGAGATGTCCTCATGCAAGTCGTGATCCTCAGGTCCCGATTGCAATCAACTGTAGGCACCTATATAGGTACATAGTTTTGGGAAATGAGCTTTGCAAACTGTTAAATTCACAGACTGGGACAATTAAGTTATTAACCGGGACATGGAGATACAGCGCTTCAAACCGGGATTTGTCCACATGTCCAGTGAACCGGGACGATTTTTGATGATTTTATTTGTGTCATTTGTTTTTACCTTGAACGATCGGTTTTACGCTCTACTTAAAGTTTACATAGTCTAATTTTCGAGATTGAATTTAAATCAGTCTCCTATTTATTTAATGGATATCTTATGATTAATAATCAGTTCATCAAGTTTTCAGTTCACATAAAATAAATCAGCTCGAAGATCTATGTTGGACACTTTACAAACACACCGTTCTAATTTCAACATAGATGCATCAAATGCACGGTAGAGTTTAATTATGTTAATTTCGATACAAATGAATATGAAATCAACCTGTAGGGGCGGAAACGCACCATCGAATAAAATAATCACCCGATATGCAAAACGCCGGCGCGGCGGGCGGCGGCGCGTGGTCGCGCTTCTCATTTCAGCGGTCAACCAATTCATTGCACAAAACCAATAGAGCTTTTAATATAAACATGTTTGGCCGATTGCTCATTGCCGCCGTAATTATTATGGTATTCCGATGGATTATTAATATGTTGTTATTTTAATTTCATTTGGGAATGTCACACATACCTATCCGCGAGCGCTGCATTTTCCAAACCACAATTCGGGTCTACTGTGAGCTTAATGGAGTTTGCGAACATTTAAGTGAAGTTACTGCTACCATTTTTATTGAAACATGAATGCACCTAGCAGTGTTTTCTTATATTTAATCCCCTCAAATACGGAATGAAGGGAAAAATGTGCAAAGCTGTATAATTGAAGATCTCTTGAACGATTGCGGTTGGCAATTCACGATTGGCATCCTTTGTGGGGTTGTGGCATTTGAGGCACAATTCGAAGGACTAATCCTAAAACCGCTTTAGTCGGGGAATTAAAAAAGATATGCCAAATAGTATTTGGAGAAACGTTACGTTCTATTATTGACAATTATTTATGTTTTGGACATTGAATTTTTTTAAAACTTAATCTGAATATAAGCCATTGTGTCATTAGGTATTGTGAGTATAAAAATATCAAATAAGATTATGTTTCATCATCATCATCATCATCATCAGCCTATAATGTCCCACTGCTGAGCACAGGCCTCCTCTCACAAGTCAGGGTGAAAGGGAATGGGCAGATACTCCACCACGCTTGCCCACTGCGGATCGGTGGAGGGCTAGTGGCCAACCTACTGTTGGAATTTTTCAAGCCGCCTAGGAGGCATCCAACTAGCTTAACGACTATCACAATGAAGTGATAACCGGGACCAACGGCTTTACGTGCCTTCCGAAGCACGGAAACTTTCGAGTTGAAATACCACTAGACGGTCACCCATCCAGGTACCGACCACGACAGACGTAGCTTAACTTTGCCGATTGATTAAGAACGGCTAATCATGCTACACCACGAGCGCTTCAGATTAGATTATGTTTGTTGTTGAGTAATATTTTTTTCTGTGGCCAACGAAATGTTATTTTTATAATTTCATTAGTGATATTGAGATGGCACCCAGACATGCGTATTTCCATTATTTTGCAATTAATTGCATGCCTATTGAAACGACATGTCGGCGTAAGCTTAATATACGTAAACGTAGATGCGTCGAAGCCAGCAAATTCCTGTGTAGATTGGCATCTATTGTGCCTACCGTCCAGTCAGTCTGGCATAGCGGAGCGTATTGAAAGCATTTGAATGCTTAGTGAGTTCCGATTGTAGGCACCAGACGAACAGGGGGCATTGCAATGTGTAAGCCGAACGTTTATACCGACGCTAGTTATGTAGGTGTTGTATGTACGACCGTAAATGACTCGACTGTATTCATTCAGCTACTACTGTCTTCATCGGCAATGATTTTATGATGGCCTCGAGCGATACTCGAATTTTAGCATGAGTATGCGAGTACCGACTGTTGAGTAAATGGTCCGGCTTTTCGCAAATTTTAGGAAAAGTATTTCCAAGCTAGTACTCATATAGTACCAATAGCTTATATCAATTAAGTACATAATTTCTACTGTTTTACGATATTCATTTCAAGAAGCTACTGATGAAATTCTCAAGTGTATGAGCGTATGAGTAAGTTATATAAAGTACCATTCTGTAGAGAGATATAGAGTCACAAATAGCCCAATAGAGTCGTCAAATAAAATGGGAGACCGTGTGACGAGATGTAAAAATAAATATTTTATACATACGCTGCTGACTGTATGTATATATATGGTATGGTGTAGTAAATTCCAAGTCCAGATATTTCGTGAAGTGTCGACAGATAGTGAAATAGCCACTGCCAAATTGGTTGTTTCACTTTAGTGCTCATAATTCTGGGTTATGTGCATGTAACGAGATGGAATCAGGTTACTGTTTCTATCTAATTTCAGATAGGTACTATTTGTTTACTGTAACTAAGTCATAAGGTTTTCAGAAACGACTTAGATCCATACTGCATAATTCCCATAGAACCAATAAGTACAAGCTACTTATCGCGGATTTCAATGTTTAAATTTCGAATTCAGATACTATAATGAACGTACCTCTATAAAATTCAACGTAAGTACCTACCTTTATAGAAGCATCCAAATACATCAATCTAAACATAATAACTGTTCGATGGTAAGACAGGAGCCTCCTTTGTGACGTGCTATTGAGGGATACAGCCATGTATGTGTATGTGTGTGTGAATGGGCGTCTCGTCTGTATGTGAGTGTTTACTCGCGAGATGGGCGCGATGATGGAGCGGTGATGTTTGTGGCTCCCCGGTCCCCGCCCGTCTGGAACTATTCACTCGATTCTCTTGGCGGAGCCGGTACAGTTAGCACGTGAATATATTGACATTGCTCAAATATTTACTTGTTTCAACCACCTAACTTTCCTACTAGCTTTTATGTTTAGATACTAATTCCTTAGTTTGTGTTTTGTAGTGAGTAGAAACGTTTTTTTGGAGACACGAAGGCTATGTACAGAGTTAAATTGAACCTTCAAGAAGATTAATTGTCAAAAAAAGTGCTATGACCAATTCGTCTTCACTTCAGTCTCGAGATTGAAATTACGATAATGTCGTCTCAAACGTTATAAAAAGTTTTCCAAATTTTTTGCACCGTTTAATTTAATCATTTTGCTCTTCTATATTACATTCAAAGGCAACTTTTATCTCGGGTTTTTATCGACGTAAATTGAGATCTTATTTTTTGTAATTGCGAGATCGTGATCTTATTGTCACAGCTTAATGTATGTTATATGTAATAGAAGGTTCCGGCAACTGTGGTGGTCACTCGGTCAGAGCGTCTGCAAGGTCGACGAGTTATACTTAAATTAAAACGTTTTCTGGAAAGTAGGTATGTCTTTTAAACTTGTTAGCACTAACTTTAGATGACAAAAGGACTTGTTATACAGGGTTTCAAAGGGTTGTCAAATTATCAGTTATTTTAGTCATTATTATGAACAACTTTTAGTATGAACAAACTTTGAAATCGCGATAAGAAAATCAAAATCAACGCTGCAACCAAGTTTTTTTTCGAGATTGCTTAGTTGCACTCAAAGTTAAAGTTGTTCATAATGATAAATACATAAAAAATTACTCTGGAAAATTTGGCTACCCTTTAAAAAATAACCCTGCAATGTATATTTTAATATTATTCAAGGGTGTTTTGATTATTTATTGTTTAAACCAATCGTATCATAATTGTCTTCATATTTTTTCTAGTGTTGAGTACCTAATTCCGCTTTTTAGTTGTCATACTATTATTATATCTTACTAGTTTTCCCCCGCAGTTTCACTCACGATCTCTACATATAGGGTTGAATTTTGAAGAATGCTTATGTTATTTGGAGACCAATGTGCAAAATTTCAAGTTTCCATAGACCATGCGGCATGTGCGGCATGTTGAAGCGCTCGTGGTGTAGCATGATTAGCCGTTCTTAATCGATCGGCGAAGTTAAGCTACGTCTGTCGTGGTCGGTACCTGGATGGGTGACCGCCTAGTGGTATTTCAAATCGAGCGTTTCCGTGCTTCGGAAGGCACGTAAAGCCGTTGGTCCCGGTTATCACTTAATTGTGATAGTCGTTAAGCTAGTTGGATGCCTCCTAGGCGGCTTGAAAAATTCCAACAGTAGGTTGACCACTAGCCTACCTCCACCAATCCGCAGTGGGCATGCGTGGTGGAGTATCTGCCCATTCCCTTTCACCCTCATTTGTGAAAGGAGGCCTGTGCTCAGCAGTGGGACATTATAGGCTGATGATGATGCGGCATGTGCTGTGCGAACATCTCTCAATTAGTCTATTTCTCCTTTTATTTTCCTGTTTATATTTTAGTTAGATAGATATCTATACTAATATTATTAAGAGGAAAGATTTGATTGTTTGTTTTTTGGCATTGAATAGGATCCGAAACTACTAAACAGATTTGAAAAATTTCAGTTTTGGGAAGCTACACTATCCCCGGGTGACATAGGATATATTATATTTTCAAAAAAATTTGGGATCCTTACTAAAACTCCAATAATATAACCCAAGATGTTGCGAACGCTGCGAAAACTTGATGTTAGAATAAAATAATGTACCTACTAGGACTTTGCAGAAAACATCATTATTTAAAAAAAGTGTTGCGACAGTATTTAACTATTATAGTTATGCCACAATAAGTGTTCTTTTATTATAAAAATTTAAATGAAATGTCGCATCTGGAAAAGGCTCTTTATTTGTATCTTGGTATTAATCCTCTTCAATATAAATTACTTCATATTCAAGACTGCTTCAATAACTTTATATAACTGTTTGAATTATTCGAATCGGACATTCCATTCGAAAGAAATCATGAGTTTAAAAATGTTAGTATTAGAACATTCGAAAGATATCACCAGTTTGAAAAAATGTAAGTGTATGTAAAAAAAACTCCTCCGAAACGGTTTGACCGATTCTTATGAAATTTTGTGTGTATATTTAGTAGGTCTGATAATAGGACGTAAACCATTTTTCATACCCGTAGGGTAGGGTAGGGTAGCACCACGCGAACGAAGTCACGCCGGGCAGCTAGTATGTAATAATATTAAAATGGTGTATTATTTTTGATCCTGACGGTACAACAGTATCTGACCAAGTAGTATACCGGTGGTTCAACCCTCTATTCAAACAAAATTTAATGAGGCGTGCGCCTATACAGGAGTGTGAGCACTCTCACGATTCGCATGGGATCCGCACCGCACAGCACCGCACAGTCATTTATACACCATTTTTATACATATACTTGGTATTAGAATAAATATATATCTATCGATACATATACATAATAATTATAATAAAGCGGAAGAGTGTTTTTGTTTGATTTTGGGTTTTATGTTTGTTTAAACGGGCTAATCTCTGGAAATTCAAGTCGGATTCGAAAAATTTTTTCGCTACATTATCCCCTAGTTTTATAGACTAGGTAGGTATATAGGAATTATAGGCGTTCTATCGCGGGAGCGCGAGTGAAACCGCTGGGAATAGCTAGTAATATTATACACGCGACAGATTTTGAGAATTAATTTATGAATATTCGTTATTCTTTCACGCATTAAGCCTGAACGGAAATAGATAGACGAAACTTGGCGTATAGATAGATCATACCCTGGAATTACATATAGAATACTTTTTATCCCGGGAAAACTAAGAACCCGAGGGTAAAACCGAAACCAGTTCAAAATAATTTTGTCGCTTTTATCTCACAGTGCTAAAAAAACTGTTTAAGAACAATTGAAATAGAAATATTTTAACATCCTTACACAACCCTGAAAAACCTCACAGCAAAGGTTAAGTAAGCGGAAGGTAGTTCACGAACACACAATTTACATTAAACTTTACACGCGACTTTCTACGCGTTTGAAGTTGATTCAACAAGCACTTCTTAATGAGCCTTAATTGGATTTATTTTGCAAATGCAACAACAAGGCTGTATTTTTTTAAATTATTAACTTTATGATATACAATAATATTGTCTATACTTATTCATAAAAGTTTTTCTTTGCTTATCATTGAGGTTGCCAACTGCTTCATCGGAATTTTAAGTGACGGCCAAATACTTAAATGCCACTTGGGATAATTAAGTAGTAATTAAGCCGACTTTTGATAGTTCGTTTGTATAAGAAATATGCTACTGATTTTCTGGTTCGAGCACTTTGACGGAGTATATTTATTTCATGATTTATAATAAGGTGAACCGATATTTAATTTTGGAGAATAGAGACATTTTAAATAAAACGCTTAGGTTATGTCGCACAGTTCGGAGTATTGGTACATATTATAAGACACAAATTATTGTATTGTCTTATATTCAAAGAAAAGATTTATTCAAAAATATTTCATAAAAATAAAATTGTATCATGATAAAAAAATAGAGCTCAAAAATATTTTTCCTCGCATAGTTCTCAAAATTTTGGTAACTATCATATATTATTTAATGATCATAAAGGAAATTCAATTAACTAAAGAATTACCTAAATAATATTCCACTAAGCCTTGCATTAATTTTTGGGTTTCCGTAGCCAAATGGCAAGAAACGGAACCCTTATGGATTCGTCATGTCTGTCTGTCTGTCCGTACGTATGTCACAGCCACTGTTTTCCGAAATTAAAAGAACTATAAATAAATCGTAAACCGCAATTTACCTTTAATTTAATCAACTCAAATATAAATTGCTGCTACGGAGTCCGACTCGCACTTGGCCGCATTTTAATTTGATTAAATATGCAAAATATATATTGAATGACCACCAAAATATTCTTCTATTTTGGTGGTCATTCAATTAAACTAACATCATATGCGTCGCTGTTTTGAAACATATTTTGTTAGCACGATGCCTTACGATAAATTTCCTAAAAATTAGCTTCATACAGCGCCATAAAATATTATTATATCGTATCGTAAATTATATGCCATTACAAATTTAACAAGAACAAAACAACAACATAATCTATATCATTATATTATTGTCGATGTATTAGATCAACTAAGCAATACTACTGTAAAAACAAACCCTACCCTAAGTTAACTCACTTCAAAGAGTATATTTTGGTTTTAATCTGTAGTTAAATCACAAAGAAAGTAGCCCATATCTTTTTGCAAAGACTAGGTATGTATCATATATTATGTGAACGTAAATCGGGATCTCGGGGAATTCTTTACGAGACTCTATTAAATACTGAACGCGTAAGCCTCTTTCAGATTTCCAGGCGTCTTATAAAGTCTTTAATCCTCATCTTGCAAATGTACCGACTCCCGATGCGCGATAATGCACCGCACAGTAACGGTACACAAAGACTCCGTAAGCAAAGTACCTACACTTCGCTTATGGAAAAAGTATTCTTGATCTTATTCCACTCAATACTTGTAATGATACAAACACATTTATTCAAACAGGCAAGTTGATGTATTGAAAATATCATTGCTCTACAAATAATTCAGCTGAGACAAAACATTTGTATAGAAATCTTTCCGTATCCACTACCTAGTAAGAGGTATGTAAATATTTGGCGATCGCTGCGGGTAAACTCGAGACGAATGTTGTCCGATAATTTATGTTGGCAACCGCGCCTATTGTCGGACAAACAACACACGCCGGCTCGCGGCCAAATTTATATTCCAAGTTTGGCCGAACGAGGGCTGCCCACAGAAATGCCCTTCCCCTGAAGCAGATACAGAACTGACTAAGCAAAACTGATACAAATGAGCGTAAATAACAGAAAAGCTCGCCGCTTATTCTTTGTTTGTATGAAAGTTAGGCTATTTACGAAGCGAGAAAGTTTGCTATATTCTGTCTGAATTGGATGCGTTTGTACCGAACGTTTTTGATGCAATAAAACGAAAGGATACGAGTGAATTCGTAGTCCGCGCAGAATATTATGTTAAGTAAACAAGCTCTCGAGTACGGCCACAGCTTCGGTGCTATTTAGTTTCGCTCAATTTCTATTGGGATTAAATTAACATGAGGGTCAGTTGGGGTCCCAACCCCTTGGTAGAGAAATAGGTGTACACGATATGATGCGAACATTATATTTAAAAAAAAATATAAAACAAAGCATGTATTTTTTTTATGAAATGATCCTTTAAAACACATATATTTCATTATTGATATTTTATTTTATTAAAGGATTAGTTAGGTTAGTTATTAACGGGCACTTTAGAACAAACTATCTTCACGTGACAATGAAATAGAAGGAGGTTCAATACATAAACATTAATGTACCAAATGAGAGCGACCCATAAAGCTCGAGGCGCGCTGAGCCGTTTTGGCTGCATCCCAGACACGTTTTGCATTTTATTCAAAACGTTGACGTGAAGGATAAAGTTTTATTATTTTACTACTTTGACGTGATCTGACTGCACCTGAGTGGTCGGACATTTTACAGCTATACCAACACTGATATGTACGTCTTATTCATATTCTCGAAAACGATGTATGAATATTTCCATATTTTTATAGCGTGAGAAAATTGAATCGTTGAATGTTATTGGTATTGGGGCTGTTGCCCATCAGCGTGCATGGTGTGGTGTTGATATTGCTTAATTTGGAGATAAATTGTTGGCCTTACTGGTTCACAATATAAGCTTTCAGCATTGCCACTGGTGGCTGGGTGCCACTCCGAGAATATTAAACAGCAACTATTGAATGCGTATTTATGCGATCATATTACACTTGCATGCAAATTAAAATGTGTAGGGCGAAAAGTCCAATATGCGAACCCATATAGTCAATGAAATAAACAAAGGTATTCGTTTATGAAAGCTTTTTCAATTCAGATGTAGCCATAAAATGAATCAATTTCAATAATGTTTTCCGGGAACGGATCTATTTTATTCGTAACATTAACATTTATCAGCTAAATGTGAAATTGCACAACAAAACCTTTGGTAACTTCCTCAAAACGATTCGAGTTAAAATGCTACTCCTTGGTAATTTCGTAAGGCAAGCCTACGAGGCATTTTGATCAGCATCGCAGCAATGAGTCATTGGTGTAAGGCACGAGGCATGAAGTACGAGGCACAAGGCGAGGGCGCGCCGACACAGTTTAGTGCCAGATAAGAACAATAGATGCTAACTAGCGCTAACACGAAGACATCGCCCACATTAGCCATTTTATAATTTAACCAAAATACACTTGATAGGCGCGACCTTACGTAAGGTCAGGTTAGTCATAAGAGTATAATGTGCATAAAAGACTGTTTTGATCGCTCGGGTCGAGTATTAATTCGTGTCGGGGCAAGGTTTACTTGTGCCGGTAACTCTATGTGAAGATATCGTTGAACATTTGTTTGCATAATATATTTGGATACGCATTTTATGTTCGAAGCTTCGGGTATAAGATATATTTATTTTCTGGTTGATACATTTGAAAAACGACAACGACCGGTCCAGGAATCGATTATGTTACGAAAATCGTATTTTTATACTGTCGAGACTTGTATTTCACGGACGATTATTCTTAAGAAAATTATATAAATATAACAACTGTTAAGTTGAAAGTCAGATGGGTTATTTATTAAATAAGTGCATATATATTCCTTCTAAATAATCTATACAGTCGAGAGAGAGAGTAGAGTCGATGTTTATAGAGAATATGTAAGTTTCTAAAGCCTTTCTGCTCCTAAACATGTAATCGAATGATAAGGGTACAATTAAAATGAAACACCTATGTAAAGCGACACGTGTATTATTGTATCTCACTCAGTCTCGACCTCAGAAACCTCCTAAAACAATTATTATGTATTATTGAATAGGTAATGCAAGCTGTGTATATGAACAATAAAGATACAACCTTCTTGTTCGTAGATTGTAGAAGACAGAAGCACCTAGTCGGCGAAGCGAGGCGAGGTCTGCGAGGTATTGTTAGGGAGCGATCGATGCCGTCCGCGGCCAGGACCAGACAAAGGACAGGGGGAATATTGTTTGTCACAAAATTTATTATGGCGGCAGACAGAGCGGGCGCGTGCGATGTGAGTAACATATCAAATATATCAGCTGAGCCGAGCCGGGACCACTAGTTCCCGCGCCCGCTTCACAACGTCAACATATTTTCCTGGTATCCTAGCCCAGTCTGGCTTGCTGTCTACCGGCTACGTTGTTTGTGATGTCAAATAAAATACATTTCTGTCTTCACAATTCAATAAAAGAAAATAAATTACATCGAATGGGTTGAGAATTTGTTGGTTCCGGAAAGTCCCGACTTTGAGTAACGGGGATGTTAACCTGGACCATCTACTCTAATCTACTACCATTTATTGGTGTTTTGTGTATTATAGTTTCTTCCCTATTGTGTTTATTTTCCCGGGATAAAAAGTGTTCTATGCGTTAATCCAGAACATAATCTATCTGTGTGCCAAATTTCATCCAAATCCGTTCAACCAACGGCCAAACTTTCGCATTTATAATACACTGACCAGCAATATAAAAAAGCCACTAACGTATCATGAAGTATTACCGAAACCAAGTTGTTGCTTTCAAGTAAGTACTTTTTTTTTACTTCATGAAACTAACTTGTGCAGTTTAGGAGATATTGAGATTTCTTTAGGCACTTTGAAAGTGGCTTATTTATATTGCTCGTCAGTGTATTATAAGTGAGATGATTGTTCCTTCTAGATTTTATACTTCCAGCCTCATCATCATCACTTGCCACGCCGAGGTTATGGTTGCAAGAGCAAACTTATCTCATGACCAAAACATGCATTAAACCACACTATAATATCAACTGATGAAAAAACTACAGATGTTCGACTAGTCGTAAATTGAACTCAAAAACACTGTATTAAATTTCAATATACTCCTATAACAATGAATCACTCCGCTAGTTAGAATAAATGTTATGTACAAAGAGCATTCACCCCCCGGTCGTAGGACCTCGCCCTGTTTAGTGTTCCTTTTATAAGTCAATTCCAAGCGAACTGTTCTGCGAGTTGTTTATATTTATGTTCTGTTTACATTAACCGATCCCTCTTTTTAAATTTATTTAGTCGCGTATTTTTCCAGTTTTTTGTGGTTATGTTAGTTGTTTTCTTTATGAGAATTCGCTGTAATTTAAACAATGGTATGCAGCTTTTTAAATTTCGGTTCTTTGGTTGTATTTTAATGTTATACAAATATAATTGTAAACCAGTACCTCAGCCAGTACTAAAATAAAAATTTCATTTTTAATACAAGCTTTTTATGTTGACTGTACTTTTTGTTGTCTGCTGTACTTGCATTGTCATGTAATATACTAATATATTCAGCTCAATCGGACACTGGGAAGTAGGTCAAATTTAACTTGCAAGATTCCATTACAGTCACCGGTCAGGTAAAACTAAATAAAAGGTAAAAAATAAGTTTGTTAAAAATGAACCTTCATTTTAGAAAAAATAATATTTAAGAGCATTGTCAGAAATGATTTCCAAGATAATGGTACAAGATACGATAGCAGATTTAATGAAAACTGGTAATGGCATGCTCATCGCTACGTAGACTGAAAATAATTAATTAAAAGCGTCGAAATCTTGGCTCCGCCAAACGTTGGCATTCTTTTCCACATTAACATTCCTTTAGTGAATTATTCATGCGCATTTTATTGAATATCTTTAAATTCATTAGACTGTAGTGTATTCTATAAAGCCTTATGTTCATTTTTACTGTGCTTTTCTTTTTAGAATCGTGCGATTGATATGCACTATGCAAAAATAATGTATGCGTATTTGAAGACACACGTATTTTGAGTTTCGTAGCCGTAGCTGTAGCCGTAGTCATTCGTAGCACTGTATCGTAGTCGATGTTATTTTAAAATAAAAAAAATGTGATCTGACGGTAGTGTGATCATAATATAGAATTTATTCAATTTGAAAAAGGTTTTAGGCTCTAACGATACGGGGAGCCTTAAATATTGACATCAAAAACCAGGCTTCAGATTCTTTATTTCAAAACTCAATAAAATTCATTTCGCCTTTGTCAAAAGAAGAAGTTAGTATTGAACAAGCGAAAAAGATACCAAAAGTGTTTTGTTATGGTAGTGTTTGATCAAAGTTTTGTCCCCAAATAACATTAGAAAAAGTTTCTAATAACACTTACGACTTGCAGCGCTCTATATCACACGATTTGGAGGTGGATGAGCGCGGTGGTCAAAGAAATATGATTTCCTAAAAACCTTTTTCTCTAGGTAACTAGGGCGGATTGGTAGATGTTTTTCTACGTTAAAGCCAGTTGAATAGCTGTAAAGCTCAGTTTTTGATTACCATGTCCGGCTTACCATACCTACTTATAGAGAAAACGGTAAAAGTATCTATGTCGAGATATTCCTTCCATTTATACATTTAAAGTAATTTTTGAATTTCAGATTTTGAAACGCGGCGTCTACCATTAAGGGATGAATAATACCCTCTTGCACGGACTCAATAATGGAATCTAAATGTATTTATGAATTCACATTATGTCATCCAAAGTGCTTCATGACAGTTCCCTTAAATTAAGACAAGCAATCATTTATTTATTCGTTTCTTTTACAATAATTACACTCACTTTTGTGCTTTAAAGAATTGTTTATTATATCAAGACAGTAAATCGTGTATAAAATAGGTATTAATGAATGAAAATAGATCCTATTGATCTTGTCTAACAGTAGAGTGTTAAATGAGACATTCGATATTTTAATTTAAGATCAAGTAGATAACACGGAGTGAAGAATAAACATAAATGATAAATGTTTATAATCTAGTGTAATTTGTAGTAATTGTAATAATTATCATTGTTTATTGTAGTCGATAATGACCTTAGATGTTAAAAAGCGACCTAAAATAAAAAATAAATAAAAAAAAACATTTTTTTTCAAAATAATACTTCGCTCTACACGACTTGATACAACGTGTCAATAAATAAATAAAAAAACGATACTTTCAGTACTTTTTTTATGTCAGAAGCTGACTTTACCTAATCGTTAGCTTAGGATAACTAGCTGAGTACATTGTGGTATAAGTATAGCGATAATGTTTAATAATAACGGAAATTCCTCTTCTACTAAACTGTATCTACAATCTCGTCTGACCTCTCAGCAAATCGACCGATAAATCTGCTTATAGTTGGTAGGTAATGAGAACTTGACCTTTGTAGAACAATGAAAATTAATATCAAATCGTTAGCTGTGCACGTACAGTACAAATCATTGGAGAGTCCTTGACATAGCAGAGACGACAGCAAGCGGAAACGGATCTCTACATTTGACAATCCATGACAGGGGACTGAATAAAACATTAATGATACACCTGTCTTGTTAATTTTGATATCTGTATTAAAACTACTAAATGAGATATAAGCCTGCCGCTGCTTCCAAAGTGCGAGCAAAACGGCGAGCTTCGGACCCCCACGGTCCCATGGTTGTTGTAAACACGTCTGTTATTACATTTGTTGAACTAGACTACGTAACATAATAATGTTAGATGTATAGTATAGATTGGCGAAGCTATGAAAGATAACGATTTAAGTTATTTATTTATAAAGTACTTCAATAAAATGCGAAATAAGAATATGGGTTACGAAGTTCAGCGTTAAAATATATTTGGATGAAGCATATAATAAAAAATCACCAAACTTCAAATTGATTGCAAGTGGTAAAAAAATACACAACATATTTTGTTTATCCCCAATCAATATTTTTGAAATTAGAACTAGTTCTCAAATGCAAACAGTAGGTAAGAAGTAAACATATCCATTAAACTATGTATGTATTTCATAATATATAGCTTCACTTGCATACATTTCAGGCATATTTCGACGAACTAATTCCCGGCGGCATCAGTGACGTCGTCGTGTCGCTCTAAACCAGGATGTTGTACAGTCTGTTGCAAACATAATTTCCGAAATGTTTAGCAATAGATCGATACATCGGTATGCAGACTTCACGGGATGTACATACATATTGAGGTGCTTATCTTTTCTAAAATTGAAAGAGGTCACGTAATAGCAACTGTAATTTAAAAGCCGAACTTACAGCAGACAGAGTAAATTCGTGAAACGTGCTTTATTATCACACAAAAGGAAAATGAAAGCAAAACTCAATACCTAGAGCATGACAACTTTAGGTATGTTGCTTATGGCCATGTAAGAGGTAACAATTCCAACTAACTGCCTCCTCACGTCACGTGTTAAATGGATGTTGCGTGTATTTGGCCAATATTTGCATGCCACTACGGTTTCCACCTTGACACAGCGCCATTAATCCCCGACCCCATATTATAAAAATATCTACTACATAAAGCAAATTAAAACTAAATATGCCATTATGTTACAAACAATATTCCTTTGATTATTTCAATCTTATAAAGAATCATGGCGAGATTAGTACAAAAAATATATTTTTTAGAGACATTGGAATGACGTTATTAATTGATCTTAAGAAATAACTTGAGGCATTTAAAGTATTTTTAGAACCCCGGGATAAAAATGCAAAATTCTACGCCATGCCCGCAAATCGCGACCAACCATTATGTTGTTGTTATGATTTGCAGGGTTTATAAAATATTTTTAAGTATATGAACATGTTGCTGGTAATGTAATCTCAACATTGGAAAAAATTCAAAACCATCTTTTATTTTTTTGTAAAAATCAATGTATGGATCTCAGCATGATTCTTTAGTACCTATAATTTCACGTGTGTGGTATTTGAACATAGGGTCCGAATAAGCCAAACGTTTGCCAAATAAATACAAAAAAGAAACATGTAGCTATATAGCGTCCCTCCTCGGTGTTGGTTTATATTGGTCGAATATTGGACGAAGTGTGTACACAGGATATAAAATCCTTTGTATTATTTTCAATTAACTTTTATCTTTCGGCAAGTGAGCAATATTTATTTAGAAACTTCAATTAAATTGTGATACTAAATTTTATGTCGTCTTATGTGTTTTGTATCTATATACAAATCAATGTTTGCCTGTTTGTGTACGTTTCTATATTATTCATCTAATTGCGATGTAGCTTCAGTGAGCTTTGTGCACAAGACGGGGAAGGTTACTGAAAAAAAAAAAAGTGTTACGAAGTACGCTGGAAATTAGCTATACCAGAGCCACAAGAGCCATCGAGTGGATGTAACGAATGTAAACAAACATTCAATTTTTATTTAAAGAAATTATGTTAACAGCTGCTTTATCGACCACATTCCTGTACCACGAATCACACAACGACAGCTGTCGTCGACCAACTGACCATAGAGTACCATTTTATATCTGAGACGTCATTTTTGCATGAGAGAGATAATGATCGTTCGCTATCATAATGTTACTCAGTAGAGGGCGGTTGTTTACATATTTTATCTCCACTCGATGGCTCTGGTTTAGTATGAAACCGTCAAAAGTTATGAAAATTTTAAGCTACTTTAGGGTATCCATAATGGTACCTAATCCAATATAAGGCATATCCAATTACGGCATCAAATTAGTTATATCAATACATTGCAACATCGTCATTACAAATCTACGTATAAGAACCAATATTCTATGTAGGACACTTGGAACGTGAGTGTAACTAAAGCTACTGACTACACAATGTCTAGTTAGCAAAACTATTTCAACGAACATGAAATTAAGGCTACGTTTTAGGCTATAAATTGTCTGTAGAATGCAATAAAACTAGGTATGGTAGGTGTACGATAATATTGAAGTAATCGAGCGAGCGCCGAGGATAGGTCGGAGGGTAGGGCCACCACTTTTTAGTTGTTAAATGTAGGATAATAATGTGAATGGATATTTGGATTGTTCAACATTTGTCAAATAGGTTATGATAAAAACTATCGGTTAAAGTAGGTGTGGAAGTTTCAGTTTAGTAGTGTTTTTTTTTCTATGAGAAGAACAACGAATTCAACCATTTTATGCATTGTGTTTTTCAAATGCTAAATGCATTTTTATTAACAAAGCAAATTAATACATCAATTTTGACATAGTATTCTTGATACTACATCTGAATATAGCATACAACCAAAAATTGCAATGTACTTATCCTTAAAAACCCCAAAAGCATAGTGTCCCCGAATGCGGATAAACTGGCTTATTTGAATGAGTGGCATTGGAACCGCAAAACGCCGAGCGGATAACGAGAGCACTTGCCGAGCGAGAGCGGCCAGGCGGCCGGACCGGACGCCCGGACGGGACCGGACCAATAGACCGATACTACACGTGCTCGCCGCAAATGAAAGCTGAACGTGACTAAATTGCTTATTCCAAATGTATATTCAGCTATTGGAAGAGAATTGATTCCATCAACAAAAAAATACATAACCACTGTATCAAACACAATATTCATCATTAAACTGAACTAAATACGACTATTTTTTTATAAGTGCTACTGAGGTAAAAAAACAAGCGATGGCCCGCCTGATAGTAAATAGTAACCGTACCATTTAAGCTTGATGTATAGAAGCTAATCAAATAATAAATAACATTTCATAATATTTTACATAATAAATAAACCAGTTCATTGTTAATTCCAAGCGGATTTCATATTGCTCGCAATAAAACGAAGTAATTGAGTGGGATGATATCTTTTCTTATTTATAGAAAGTAACGGTACCGCTGGCGTTAATAACAAAAGCTATGGGCGCTCGTTAAGGAAATTCCGTTTAGATTATAATCAAATGGAAACGTAAACAAACTTTTCACGCCACGTGACAAGCATCGGAACAACTTGGGACGATTCTAATTTCACGGCGTGACGAAGAGGCCTTCTCATTTTCCTGACGGTTGCGGATATTTTCAATTTTCTCGACGGTGGCTCCTTTTTATTAGTTGTTGTTTCGCGTTGAATACTAATAGGGCGGGAATTAACATTCACGTGACATCCCTTTGCTTATCCGACGCGGACGCGATGCGGCGCGGTGCGGCCTGGGCGGCGAGCATGCGGTGTGGCGGCGCGCGCGGCGCGGGCGCGGGCGGTCGCCCCAGCTGAGCCGCTCTTCTTCCTCAATATTTCCAAATTATTTCCATGCCTCACTTAGGTGCTGAGAAACTTTTAAAACTTTTGCATTGGTTATGATTTAAATGTTTGTTTAATTGGTGTTTAACAGTTTTTTTTCAGAAACAATAGAAATATTATTTGTAAGAAATATTGTATGTTTGAATATACCTATTTAACAGAAAACTTCGGTTAAGAAATAACACTAAATCGCTTATCACACATTTCCACACCATCTTCAACATCAATTAGGTAACAAAATAAACCCTTTAACATCTCACTTATTTTGGAATTCAATTCGAAGCGCCCCGGCGACGTCTGGGAAAACCGCTTAATTATATCGGAGCTCCGATAACAAACATTATGGGTACATATAGTAGTTTATTATTCCATCGACAAGCGTTTTAATTAAGCTGGGTTATTACGAGGGATGTCACTTGCCTTCCTCGACTATCATCACGTAGGTATACGGTGCACCCAGTTATTAGCTCGTTTCCTAACGTATTAAGATATTCACTTTATCTTGCAGGCGAGCTAGTATGCTGTAACGTGCGGATTGGAGGCCACTTTGTGCCTTAACGTATTAAGCTTATTGCTTCGTGTTCGGACCAAATTCAATTCAATAAGAAAAGAAAATACGTATTACGTATTATTTATTTTATCATAAACCGATTTAAAGCCCAAGGAATGTCTTGAAATCGAGGTTACGAGACTCAGCTTGAACTTATCATTCAGTCACCTCTAGTTTTCTGGTTCAATTTGTAAAGGTTGTTAGTCTGGCGGGTTTTAGGGCGCCACGTTTAAAATCAAGTTCTTAACTAGGCTAAAATCATAACAAATTATAAATACTTAGGTATTATTAAAGTGTTTCAAAATATTGTAGACTAAGAGAGGTAGGGCAAACGGGCATAATTTTCCGTTCGAAATTCGGAGCAGCCCAACTGGGGAAGTACCTCCACCTTACAGAAGATCGCAGCCAAATAACATCACTTTAATGTGGTGTTGTGTTCCTGCGGTGAGTAAGGTCGCCAGAGCTCCATGAGTAGGCGCTGTGCTGGCAGTGTCTGGACCAGCAGTGTAGAACTGCCGTAGGTCTGTGCAGGCGTGGCGTGTTGTTGCGGCGGTCAGGGAGACCCGATGAAACGGCTGCCCGCTGGCCGCCCGTGCGAAACAAATACACTATGCAGTTCCAATATTATAGTTAGCATATAGGCAACATTGTTAAAACTATAGATTTTTTTTATACAACTAAGGTTGCAAACTAGCATACGGCCCGTCTGATGGTAAACGGTTCCCGTAGTCTATGGACGCTTGCAACACCAGGGGTATCACTCGCGCGTTGCCCGACCTGCAGAAATCTTTTCATACCATTTTTGGAGAAAACCACGGCGGGGTGCTCGATCCACTGTTCGAGCGTCCGCGGAAGGAAGCTCCTCTGAAACCGCACAGTACGAAACCATTCTGGTCTCAATGTATGAGGATGGACTCCCCGACGATGGCAAGAACATCCTGGGATTCTTCACACAAGGCTATCTGATCCCAAACTAAGTAGAGCTTGTATTTTAGAAACCGGATAATTGATATACCAACTATACCTAGGTATAATACTTGTAACTTATATGGATATTTATATCTAGACTGAGAATAAACATGTATGTACATAATTGGACTAGATGGAAATCGAACCCGCGACCTTTGTTGTAGCAGTAGGGTATGTAACCTCTACGTTTAAAAACCTGACTTTATGTTTACATTTATTCGTGTCCCAAAATAGACGATTCCATGTACCTCGAATGAATCATGTCACTATATTTAATGTTGATAATGCACTTCGCTACAATAATTCAATGTAAGTGCGGAAATGGGGTGACTTAGCTACCTTTCGTGCGGTGGCGGCAGACAGTCTGCGAGGAGGTTGCATCGCCTGGCCTAGGTACGCTGGGGTGGTACTAAAATAGCGAGTTGACTAGAATAGTGCTGGCGGCGTAATTAAAGCTGAACTTAATCTCCTGTCACCGGTTCACGAGTTGAAGCCTCGCACGGACGAACTTAATTAGATATTTGATGAATTGTTCCAACTAATAACATCTATTTATGGTGTGTCTCTGCTTCGAATTAACGTAGGTTTGCGAGGCTTTTATTGCATTGTAATTAGATTAATTTCAGAAAGTTGCATATGTATGTTTACTTCAATTCTATTCTTATTGTATGCCTACAAAAAATTTGAATTAAGTGACGAGTTGCCGATTTTTTAACCATGAATGTGATTACCATTTGAAAATAAAAACCCAATATGGTTCAGACAAATAATAAAACCGCTCAACATAACAATAAAAAATAATTGAGAGATCTTAAGCGGTGCTCCGACCTTACAAGTTTATCTAAACAATTATAAAATCAAATATGATTGGATCGATATAAACAAGTGGTCGACATCTGGATCCTTATTGAATGTTCAATCGACCGTGACTCCGATGGTATTCGAAGCAACGGATAAGTGGTTCGAGTACTTTTGTAGTCGTCGGCAAGTAGGAGTCGATCACAATGCCTCGGTGGGCTCCAAGCGGCCGGGGAGCGCTTCACAGATAACCTTTGCCCCAATATTTTGATTGAACCGATGTAATATAACAAGGTCATCGTCATTGTGATGCTATTGTGAATATTGAAAGTCCAATTATAATAAACCGGGCCGTTTTGAAACCGATCCATCACTCCAACTATAATAAACAGCTGTAAACAAAGGGTTTCTATTATGAAACCTATTGTAAGGTCGACTTGCTAAAATTTGTTTCAGACAAAAGTCTGAATTAACAACTCTACATAATAATACATAAGAGTTACATTATAATACCGAATAAATTGATTTATGTTAGGCCTCGGCGAATTTATTTATTTTAATATTAGGTATTCCACTAAGTCTGATAACAAATGTTTCTTTCTGAATTGAAATTCAGCCTCCCCGGGGAGTTGGAGTGAGACTTATCAGAGCCCGAATTACAATGTCAAGGAAGAAAAATAAATTATTTATGAAACACTAAAATTACATCGTATATTTAATGACGGGGCGCCTGCTGCGATATTTTATTTCCAAGTATGACCAATTTATGAACCGAGATGTGATATGTTTACTTATTTGGCATTGTTTGCATTTACTCATAACTGCAGTTGTATTATTAATCAATAAATATTGTGAGGTCATGCATGCATCATACTCTTGAGACTGACGTAGAACCAAAGGTCACCAGTCACCAATTACTTTAAACAATCGTAATGTTTAATTACTTTACCATAATTTGATCCGTCAAGTCTCATGTCAGCTGGTTCAATGCATGTGGGAGACGACCTTCCATTTCAACTTTGATAAGTGTCATCTGAACAGAGCTCGTGAAGGATAATTGTATTAGCATTTAATTTTTTTACTAGACAATATTACATAGATACAGCCAAAACTCTACACTAAAAGTTATTGTATAGTATATTACATTATTAAATTAAGATGCTTCTTTGCACGTAAAGTTTAATGATTTTTATAATCATTATCATAATCGTGATGTATGGGAGGTGGCTGTTTATAAAACAGTCATTACACATCGTAATCTCTTCCTTAATTTCCATTAAAAAATCGAACAATATAGCTATAATAGAAGTAACCTCGGTTATTCAGCATCCAAAAGTCAAGGGTATGCAAGTACACTTTTATTGTTTACTAAACATTGTGCGGGCGTTTAGAATTGGACGTAATAATTTCATTTCAAGAATGAGTGAAGCGTGATCCATCATTTAAAGTCTTTAATTGGTATCTTCAGTGACTCATTAATATGGATGCGTGGGCGTGATCTGTAGGTTTGCTATAGCTCATTTCAACAAAGTTGAATTTGGGGGAACATACAATTAGAAAAATCCTCAAAGCTTATGTAATGACGTAATAGATTCCAAGGGATTTTTTTTTAAATTTGAAAGATTCGACTAACTGCAATTTATTGACATAAATTTTGGCAATTTTGCGTATGATTAATACTAAATTTTGAACGATATTCAATTATCAAAATCAGTAGTTTGTCATTTTTATTATTATTCTGTATCCAAATTGAAATAAGTTACCTAGTTCCCTTTATGCCATCGCGAAGTGTCAACTCGGTTTGACTTGATATTTGGTATACAATAGTATATAGGAATACAATACAAGTCCAGTCAACAAAAAATACAGTCACCAAAAAAGTTTGTATTAAAAATGACATTTTTAACAAAAACTTATTATTATTACCATTATTAAAGACATTATGAACTTATTTTTTTGTATGAAGCTGGCTGTTATTTTAAATGTTACGTGTTACGTATGTTTGTGATCTGCATATTGTGGAATTGAAAACAATTAATAACCATTCAAAGATGCGTGACGAATGCAAGGCAAGTTGTTCGATAGTGCATTGCTTCGGTTCCCATGTTCACGGGTATTGTGAATCGTGAACAGCCTCGTCAGATAGTGATATGACGTGTAATTATGTTCACGACTTCTGTTAACGGCGCTGTGCAATCAAATGTTATTACGGTTAAAAGTGAATCGATTACTTGATCGTTTCATGTTATGTTTAGTACCTAGCATTTGTAAAGGATAACACCTTTCGATCGTCTGCAATATGGTGGTGATGGTTTCTTGATATTACGATGTAAGTTTCGTTATTTTGCTAATTAATACCTAGATAAAACCTACATAGAAGATAAAATGTGTGCTATATATGTGTCACATGTTTACCAAAACTCTAACACTGACTGACTCATATGCATGTATGAAAATTTGAAAATTTGAATAGATGAACTCATAGGGCAGAAATCTATAGTACGTAAATAAATCTGTCTGTTGGTAACATTTTTAAACACAACATATCGCGGGTTTTCGAATTAGAACGTCAACTAGGGGTATTTTCTTAAATAACTAAAAGTATTACACTCTTACGCTTCCCTTTTAAATTACAAGCAAATCTGCGGTTGGCTTAGTAGGTCCTGTAACTAAGCTTTCACAGTATTTTTCCAACGTTCCAAGCTAATAGATTTTTCCTCCAAGCTACGGGAGTGGGAATGAAAGGATGGATTTTTTTTCGAATTAAAATTTGCATAAAGAAATTTCTATTAAGATGAAGATTAACTTTAAACTGTTCTCGCGGGAGGTAGTTAGCTTTGCATTTATGTGCAACTGTGCGTTATACTGTTAATTAACTACGTTTTTATAATAGGTTTTCATTTATTTAATGAACTTTGTTACTGGATGGAGCTTTAATGGTAGTTTTATACCTAGGTAAACCATAACGAATTTTACTACGTACACGTATTAATGTAAGAAAGTATTATATTGGTATTACGTGGCATTTAAGTGAGTATTCAAGTAATTTAAGTTCAGTGTTTTTTTTTTTATTCTTTTTTTTTAGAGGCTTTCTCCCTACAAGGATATGTCAGCCTCATTGTACCCTAAACTAACCTATTACACAGCAAAATCAATATAGCTCACTCTTATGACTAACTTACACCTACTGAGAAGATTGAGCTACTGCTGCACTAACCATATCAAATAAATATTTTGCACTTTCAGTTTGAGGCTCTGATAATATTTTAATAAACCTGTGATAAAACAAGATAATTACATACATACGAGTAAAATATTGGTTCCTTTCTTTCTTCTGAAAATCTGAACCCAAAAGTGCTTAGGTATACTTGCTTTGAATTAAATTGGGAATTTGGAACAAATACAGTCATTGTATGTGTATCCTCAAAATAAACTTATTTTCTTTCTTTCTTCTTTCATTTGTAACAAAAATACGTTTTCTATTGTTGTAGATATTCTTTTGACAAAAATATTCACCAAAATAATGGTTTCTGTATTTAGCTACGGGACCCTAAAAATCACGTAACTTATATGATACCCATGCGCCCACTTGACTACCTTACAGATCGCATCCCTTATCCCTATGCATGCCGGTTCAATTCGCATGGAAGCGGGTCATAGTGCGGTTGAAGCTCACATACCTCCATCCGAGTGAGGAAGCACTAACGAGGGATGACCTAGCGTCTATGTTTGCCTAGTATCTACCCATAAGAGCGTATCTCATTTTAAACGAGCTGAGAGAATATGATTTTTTTTTTAAATGTAGGATTATTGCTCTTTTTTTAATGTTTTTAAGGCGATGATAGCTCAGTGGTAGTGACGTCGGATACCAAGACGAAAGTCCTGGGTTCAAATCCTACAATGTGCTTGAGCTTTCGGTGAAGGAAAACATCGTGAGGAAACCATAGCACGGTGGTAGGGTACTTTGTAGTACCCATCTGGCTGGCTACTACCCTCAAGTTGAAAATCTGTCGCCAAGCACCTATCGGTGTGTTCCAACACGCTTGAGAGCCAGTTCCTTCTAGGCATTGTGTGCCACCACTTACCATGATGAGATTTTAGTCAAACACAGGCCTATACACAATAAAAAGAAAATAGTCTGGTAGAATTCATATAATAAGCCTAGCTTTTCCTATTCATTTTAAAAACATTTCCTTAAAAGCGAAGCTAAGGGTTACGACTTATAAGTAAAATAACGAATCTTCACATAGATTGTGGACGAATGCAAGTCTAACAAAGTTATTACCCATTAATTAAACATATTAAAGGTAAAATAGAAATATGAAACTAATGTAGGCAGTTGGCTACTCTCTCGTACCTAATGGCACCTCGTCATTACACGAACATTCGCTAGTTACATGAGAACTAGGAAGAATTATCGCACTCTGCGGTTTGTTACGCACCTCTTTATGATTCTACAATTTCCGGATAGCTAATACTATTTCCTGTGAAATCTCATGGTGCGTCCATGCTACGCGAAGCGAGCACGAGCCAAGTCTCGAACGAACAGGATTCTTTCATTGCTCGCGATTTCAAGCGTGGACGTACTTAACGAGCCTTCAACGAGCCTACAACGAGCGCTATGCGAATCCCTGTGTTCGTAAAATCTGACAATCGGGCGGAGCGCAGTCGAGCACGCTAGGAATGCTCGTTCGAGGCTCGCAAGCCCATCCACGCTACGCGAATCGTGCTCGCAATGTGCTCGTTCGTGGCTCGGCTCGTGCTCGGTTCGCCAAGCATGGACGCATCATCAGATGTTCACTGATATTTTTGTCTTATTAAATCTTCAAAGTAAATTAATGTACTTATTTTGAAATTTCCTAAAATCAATTTGTTGTCAATATTTAGCAATGTGTTAATGTTGGGTACCTACCTAAAAACAAATTCCAATTATTTTTTCAAAAGCAATATGAAAAGCTTCAAAGGTATATCGCATTACAAAAGTGTCAATAATTGACGTGTTAAAGCCGCCCCGCTCCTAAACATTCGAATATGAAAGGATTTTCCAATATTTACTTTAATCGCGATTATACGTTCATGAATAATTTATTTGTAGTCCCAACGTCAGTTAACCGAATGCCTTTGTAATTGTGTAGGAGTTGTCGAAGTGTAATTAAGGAGGCTTCGATACAACGTGCGAAGATGCCGAAGCGCCGATATTTGATATTGCTTCGGGAAAACATGCAAATGAAAGGATCTCGGGTTCCCTCCGCTGAGCCGCAAGTCGCCTCGGCCAACTTCCACCGCTATATTGCGAAGTATAAATCATTATTTTAAGCTCTCACCATTCATGCATTGCGAATATACGTTAGGAAATATAGCATGCTCTCAATGCAGGGGCACTTAAGCATCATTGAGTCTGCGCCTTTAATACTCGACACTTATGAAATACTTATACTGAAAGTCCATAATACAAAACCTTCATCGGTAATGAATGATGGTTATAACTTCTTTAGTGGATAATTAAATTATTTTACAAACTCGTATCAAAATAGTTTAATGAAGGTGTCTTATGTACCTACTTTTATGGACGTTTTATGGAGGTGTTTTACTAAAATTTATGATAACGTGTTTATGGGGCTAAACTATATTATATTAATCTATATTAATATAATAAAGCGGAAGAGTTTTTATGTTCGTTTGTTTGTTTTTCTAAACGGGCTAATCACTGGAACTACCAGTCGGATTCGAAAAATTCTTTCACTAATAGGAAGCTACATTATCCCCGAGTATTATAGACTACTTATTATCTCGGGAACGCGAGTGAAACCGGGGGACAGCTAGTTTGAATATAAATTAGCGCTGTATTTAGAAATTTCAAAGTTTGAAATACCGATGAGATATATTGCGAAAGTTGGGGGATTCGATGTACTTTCGTTCGAAAGTATGTATGTTGTATTGATATTTATATATGTAGTTCGTATATTACCGCGACGAACGTTACTCTCGCTCGAATTGTTGACGTACCTATTATGTATTTCGCTATAATATACTTTTGAAATCTAAATGTTATCCAAACTAAACGTGTATGCAAAATTTCAGCTCAATCGGTTGGGGATAACTATTTTAAAATTCAGTTGCTCTTCGACATAAACACTTTAAAAAATAATTCGAACTACATTTGCGACATTTGAACGAATGTTGATCGAATTCGAATTATTGAATTTCTTAATAGAATTCAATCGTAATTCCTAATAGAACTTGTTGTTCCTTAAAATGTTATTAAAATTACATACATGGTATGGGATCGTGTGTAGCGTATGTTAGAACTAGGCTGGGTTATGAAAACGGCTAGTAATCTAGGCGGTTATTCATCGTCACGCGTGTGTCAGCGCGGTCTCATCATTATTCCTAGACATGCATGTTTCAAGTGATGACTGGTAAAACATGCCACCAGATAGAGCAAAGGCTCTCAACGTTTTTTATTACTTATCACAAGAGTAATTACAAAACATGAGAAAGAGGGGACGGATTCAATAATAACGGATGCAATATTGGTCAATGTTGAAGAAAACATGAAAATAGATAAAAATACGAGAAATACGAATACGAAAAATTGGCGTGCGTTTGAAATTAGGGATGATTTGGTGCTCGTACCAAAGTTTGAGATACAGCTACTGATAAACAGCGTGTTCCCGCATGGCGGGTGCTCCGGGCTCCGGAGGACCCTTATTTCCTCGCAATTTATGCACGCGATGCATTTTAAATAATTTTGCGAAGCGTTTTTATGCGCTTAGCTTAGCATTCTCAGTTTGGGTTCTCGCGAATCTCTACGAAATGTATTTCCGGATATTAATATATTAACTTTGCCCTCTCAGTACATTTTTGAAAATATTATGTATGTCCGCAAGAACATTAATTTGTTTCCAGTCAATAGTGACTATCATGATAGAAACACTAGAAACAAAGACAAAATAACTGTACCTAGATTTAGATTAGCTAAAGTAAATAAGTCCTTTCTTGGGAATTGTATCCAATTTTACAATAAAATTCCTCATAGCGTGACCAGTATGTCCTTTTTTAAATTTAAGGAACATATTAAAAAGCGGCTGTTGAGTAGGGCTTATTATAAAGTGTCTCATTATATTGACGACAAGGATGTATGGAAGTAGCTTCTCTCTGCACTTGCCTCACTGAGCAGCTAGTTCAAGGTCCATTTTAATTCAAAGTATGCTATTATTATTATAAGTTATGTTTTTAGGTTACAGATTATATTACTTATTGTAATTAAATTAATACAATTCAATGTTCTTCATTTATTTATTTTGATATAAATGCATCGATATATTATGTCTGTCTAATTGTTATATTTTTATTTTTATTTTGTGATATTTAGTCTAAACTTGTCAATAGTCACAGTGATAACAAATTGTGTGTTTAGTGTTTCCCTTTAGTAATTTTTTATTTTTAAGGCAGACTTAAGTAAGTCATGCTCACTTTAAGGCCTTTGCTTGCGGCGGCGTCGTGTGACGGGTCGCTCACTTCCCTCCAATATGGCGAGGAGGGCGATGGCTGCCACACGCGTCATACTTGTGAACAGGTGCTGCTTGTGGGGGCTGGTCTGCTTAAGTTTGCTATTGATTTACTTATTAAATATTTATTCAGTCTACTTTGTAATTTTGCCGCCGCGACGGGGCACGCAATTGTTTTCAGTGCGATTAGAATGTAAATATTATGTAATGAATCTAAGCCTGTTTTGAAAAGAGTAATTGCTGAGTTTATTGCCGGCTCTTCTCAGCAAATGCAACCTTCCGAACCGGTATTAGAGTCAGACTTTTCATAAGTGCCTGCGAAGGTCTATTTGAATAAATGATTTTGAATTTTGAATTTTGAATTTTGAATTTTGAATAAAGGCACAGAATAAATCTCCATTTAAACAAAAAGCTACATAGCTTTACAAAGTCCATTCAATAACAAAACCATTTCAGGATTCAAAATTATAAAACGCAATGGTGTACATTCAAAAACAAAAGTGGTTTAAGCACGTAACACGTTGCATCGCTGGCCTGTGTAACATACATCAAGTGCATTGACGGGAGGCTCGGTGCCATTCATACTTGATCCGCATCGATTAGCCACGTTCAATAGAACCTGAGCTATTCTAGTGCACGACTGCGCTTTGTTGCATGCCATTGTTGCACGCCTCAACCATATATTCACGAGAATCACTTCAACTTACTGTCGCAATCGAACTCTCGCTTTATACTTTAATTGACAACAAAAAAAGGAGGTCCGTGGGCTCCATGACTATGTTTCTTTTTTATGTTTTCAAAAAATTCTAGAAAACCGTTTAACCAATAGAAACTCAATAGATCGCCGAGCCAGGAGACTCTTCGGAGATGAGTCTTTAACACGAGCCTCGATCATTGAAGAAAGGTTACTTGCCTATCGTTTTTCGAATCGTTTTAGGATATATTTTGGAGAGTGTGTACAGGAATTCTTCAACCTAATTCCACCATCCCCATTCTTACACTGAACCACAAGACGCCGGGAAATGTTTCACCGGTACGATGTTGACATACCGAAAATACGGTCACAGCGTTTTGCATCCTTATTTATAATGCGGACAGCAAGGGAGTGGAACTTGCTTCCGGGGCGTCTGTGTTTCCTGACTTATACAACCTAGGGACTTTCAAGGCCAGAGTGAATAGGTTCCTTCTGGGTAAGCGTGTCCCATCTTAGGCTTCGTCTTCGTCCCTTATGGGCAGGGGCCAAACGCAAGCCCATCAAAACGATTTTGATTTGACTTGTAAGCACTACCAAGTTTCAACATTGTGATTTGATACTTTTTTTTTTATTTGAAATAATGACTATTCAGGATAGGGGGCGTGTGATACTGATTGGCTTTATTATTTGCAAAATTAATAGCAGTGGCGTAGCAAGGTAACCAAAGGCTCTGGCGCAAAATAAAATTGACGCAAGTTCAGTTTGATTGAGGTTTGCCGGTCAGGATCCAGGGGTTCCCCTGAGCTAGAGGTGTGAGAAGTAACGAACTATTGAAGAATGTGATGATAATAATTATAACAACAAACATACTAATGCTACTATTAATTTATTCTATTCTACTTAACTGACTCATAATTTATTTTGAAATTTGTTTTATGCGACGCTATTATCATTTAAATTCATACCTTTTGTAACTCTCCGATTCTATTACCTACCCTATTACAATTGACATAATGCGAATGCAACAGTCGCATTGGGATTCGCGTCTGCTTCACTGCTTCATTTGGTGATCATTATTCCGCGGCTCGTTGCTGTTCGCGTCACGTCACCGTGTCACTCACTGTTCACTTGTTCATTCATTCACTCATATTGCTCGTGACTCCGCTACCGCACCAATAGTAATTAGCTCTATTTACACTGATAAAAGGTGCTTTATATATCCTGTATTCCGCATATTGCGGCCTAGAGTTCTGCGTTCAGAGTTTTACGTGCGTTCTCCTTGACCGGTCATAGAATCGGCAGCATAGAATACAGTGAACACGGAAACCATATCACTGGGCTTTTATTAATAAGTAGACGATAGAAGTAATTTTGCTATTAACATATGATTTCAAACTTATAGACACTTAAAATTCTTGGATTTTCAAACTAGCGTCTAGAAGGTAGGGCATAAAAGACATACATAATGTGGTTTTATCGTTAAAAAAATCCGAGGTTTATCCCGTTTTGATAGATTTCGAATTTCCGACATTTACTATTACTACGATTTTAAATTCCACAGATAAGTCCAATTAAATTAGTAAATAATTAATCAGTACTCAATACACAATTCGGGATTGAAACACTATGTACAATTTTCTGTGTATGATGGGATGCGATCCGTATGCTAACAGAACACCAGCAGCACACACAAATTCCTATTGTCCTGGGTAATAATGTTTGCATATTCTAAATGGAGTGCATGTATTTTAAACCTTATTGTAGCGTCCTTTAAATCGAAATTTAAAACACATTAGGAGACAAACACTCAATCTGTTTTAATTTTGGAACGAATCTGCTTTTCGCATTCGATTTGTAGTTGCGTGATCTACGATGAGTTGGAAGTGTTTTTGAATTGAGTTTTGATTGTGTTTCCCTCTGTAGGCGTATCGAAATGTAGGTCGTAGTTATTCATTCGCTACACGCCACTAGCGGCCCTTTATACTCGTCGTCACGTCACAAATCATCCACTTACCCCTTATACGGATTAGAATTTATATCACAAGAATATAAATGAAAGTGGAGAGCTATGGCATACGTTTTTATCTGTTTTATCAGATAGGTGTGTCTTCACAAAAACAAATGAATAAATTTTCTTAAGGGTCATCGATCACTATATCAGCACCGCTGCATCGCAGCAACGACCCGGCTCCACCTCAACTCAATCCAACCACTAGCTGCCACCGCGCCGCTTGCGAGGTGGCAGCTTGCGGGCGGCGCGGCGCCGGTGAAATTGGTGGCGCGTCTTTGGCAAGATACCGCTTGCTGGCGTCACGCTGCAAGGGAGCGGACCGCTCGCTGGAAGCGTGTGGTCAGCAGGACTAGTGGCTAGTAGCGGCAAGCGCACTTGCCGCGAGGCGTCAACTATTTTATCTAGTAATTGTGAAGCATACGATTTAAAGACCTCACTTGCATGGCAAGGTAAATGCCGAGGCGTAGCCGTGGTGTTATAGTGAGCGGTGACCCTTAAGCTCCTCTATTAGTATATCGGTACAGGTTTTATTGTATAGGTATGTATGATCCTGAGATCTCGATATTGCAATTGATCATAATAAGCAACTTTACTGCAATACTGTGTTACCACATGTGTGTGTATACATTGTGTTTGGTTATGATTTTACCTTATCTGCTAGATATAATCTATTATGGGAATATACCCAATTCATATCCTAGTTGGTTATTGTAACCAAAAATAAACATTGTTTGATTTTGTATATCAAGTATTGGATTGGTCAATACTGGTAATCTTTCTGATTGCTACACACAAATTACATCAGTAGCCACTGAGTTAATTTACACCTACGACTGTGATAGGTAATACGGTGCATTTATGGAAATGAGCTTATAATCTAAACGCAAACATAGTCATGATTCGCTTGGTTTTCGAAATAGGTCACAATTATCGAGGCACGCACAGGATGCGTCATTTCGAAATACCTGTAATCGGTAATCGAACCTATTCGGTAATCGAACTAGGTACACGTAGGGATACTTCTGTTTGTACGGCCGCCGGTACTGAAACACACTCGTGTGTAAACATACTAGAACCACAGAATAGATAATAGTATAATATTTAGGAATAATCCCTTTAGAGTAGTAATACTGAGCTACCCGATTCCGCAACTAGTCAGTGATTTTGCACAGATTTTGAACAGTAAGGACCAATCACTGCATCGTGTGTTCTTGAATTGGCAAATCAGATCGCATGGGTCTTTGACTTAGTCAATCAGAGCGCATTATCGGTGGTGGGAAATTGGCGGAATCTTTGGGTTTATTATTCGATGATTGAGAACTACTATTTTACTTGTCTTTTCTGTTATTTATTTGTTTGGTAAATTTTATTTATTTGTGAATAAAAAGTATTCTATGTTTTATTTTAGGAACTGATATCTAGCTATGTGTCAAATTCCATATTAATCCTTTCGACATGATTAAGTACCAAATAATATCCAAAACCTAAGTTTATTAAAACTTTCGTATTTATGATAAGTGGCGCAAAAGGCAGTCGGCAGTTTAAAAAATGTTTGTAAAATATTTTTTATGCACTCCTGTATGTATACTATAACTATGTCAAATCGTACACTCCTCAATACGCGCAATATGTTTAAAAAGGGTAGGTACAGTCGATTACAATGATATATTATCCATAATTATGTATCCTCTTGGATGAAGTTAATCATTATTTTAGGGTCGGCAACGCGCGCGTGATACCCCTGGTGTTGCAAGCGTCCATAGGCTACGGTAACCGCTTACCATCAGGCGGGCCGTATGCTTGTTTGTCACCTAAGTGGTATAAAAATTAATACTTTGAGTATTTAATCTAAATAAGCTTAATAGTATTCATTTTAGAGGAAATATGGTGGTATACATAATTATTGCACTTAGTATGAAAACATAATAATGTCAGATTCCATCCATACCATATTTGTCACACACAACTGATAGTTAACCATTGCATCCAAGAGGATACATAATTGTGTAACATGAAATGGATATATCTCAACGTAATAGACTGTACAAAGTTGTCTCTTAGCTTCATATACATATAGATTAGTGATAGATATTTGATCCACAATTATAATAAGTAGATCAATTCAATAACAGTGTTAGCGCGGATCATACTTGGTAATTATTATGTTTAGTAAACCACTGTGTAATTGCTCAATCACCAACCATTATTACCCCTAGCCCTCGTGTGAACTGATCTCATTCACACCAAATGAAATTAAAACGTCATGTGAAAAAATAAACCTGATGTTAAAAATTATGTTCTTCCGTAGTTATAACAATAAAATTTCTGATTGAGTTGATTCTATATGTTTTTTTAAATTACAAGAGTAGTTGCATGTAGTAAAATTATCTTAGTGTTCTTTATACAAATGTAAATAACCCAAACATAACATTTCATGTGAATATTTAATTTTTGTTTACTCTATCATAATGTATTTTCAAGGCGTAGAATTGTTTATTTCTCAAAATGCTTATAAATTCCTTGTCTTATCGTGAACAATTAATACGGCAAGACGGCTAATTAACATTTTGGCAATATGTAATCCGAATCGAGTCACGTATTTAAACTGCGATATAAACAGTTGGCAAGCTTAGTGAGTATTAGGGTCTAATCTATGGAGGTTTTCCACAATTATCGGGCTGGGATCGAGGCGTGGCCAAATTTATAACCGCATAAACTTTCAACGAAAATGGCTAAAGCTTGCGTTATACTAAACTACACGGCTTTACTGCGTTGTAAATCTAACTGCTGCACGTTAAAAAAGTTACTTAGATGATATCACGGTACTATGGGGTCATGCCATGTTTATTTCCTAACAAAATCGCATTTTACTATAGTCTTCCAACAAGTACAATTATATTTTCGAGACGTATTTTTTTCAATAGCTGTTAATTTTAATTGCCGCTTCAAACGCATTTGCGTCTTCAAAGCAAACTGAATCTTATTTTAGGACAAGAATTCTATTATATTTTGTAATATAAAAGAGTTCCTGAAAAATTAATATTTACCCGATTAGATACAAACACAATTACTTCCGTACTCAGAGAAGTCAATAAGAATTTAATGACAGACAAAAAAAATGGGTACAAATCTACTCTTACATATTTTTTGAGAGAATTGTCTTCAATCTTTGTTTTTTGAATAGTTAGAGAAAAGGAGAGGTCTAGAGCATAGAAATAAATATACTACACGAATATACAAAACAGGCCAACTTTTATAGGCTGCTGCGCGTAACAGCTACGTTTTACGCTCCGTCTGCGTCATTCTGCTTGTCATAATGACGTTCATAATGATAGTAGTTGTTAAAATATTCCAATTAAAATCGGGAGAAATTTAAATATTGATCATTATTTTGCATTTTTATTTATTTTTATTTGATTTAGCCTCTAACAGTTAGAGCCTATTTTTATCGACGCGTGCACAACTGCGACACTCTATCTGGATGTATCCTTAATCAAAGGTCTAGAGATAAACTTTTTAATAAGGATTTTAATAATAAGCAAAAAGTTTTACGACATCACGTTATCCGCGTGGTTACACCCACAAGGGTTCAAGTAAACTTCGCTAATTAATGGACAAGTTTGATCCTGCAATTGGATGCAGGGGCAAATAGGTTGAGGTAGAACCCTCGCACCCGTCAACCGTCATCAAAGATCATTTGTTTTAGGAGCCAACTTACGACGTCAAATGGATATCGGTGATTATTTTAGATACCAGATAGTTTGTTTGGTTATCTATTCCTTTCATGTTGTGAATGACAATTTTATTTAATGTGGATGGAAGTTCAGTTTATCTATTACTAGCTGTCTGGCGCGGTTTCAACGGCGTTCCCGTGATAAAAAGTAGCCTATACTACACGGGGATAATGTAGCTTCCTATTAGTGAAAGAATTTTTCGATTCCGACTGGTAGTTCCAGAGATTAGCCCGTTTAAACAAAAAACGAACAAACTCTTCTGCTTTATTATATTAGTATATAGATTTATCTATCTATCCTATTCTAACTCTTTGATCTATATATAACAAAGGCAGCCAAATCTGAACCTAAATTAAATATTTTTTGGGTAAAAGTAAGTGCAGTATGTATTACAGGGCTCAAAACATCTGCTTTCATGTTTCTATTTGTTTTTCTGTATTTGTCTATTTCTTTATTCAAGCATCACTCAAAAACTAATAAACCGACCGCGATATAATTTGGCATGCAGATAGCCAATGGCATTGAGAAGGACATAGACTATTTTTTGTTCCGGAAACGCTGGTGAAACCGTGTTTGATACAGCTAGTTTAATTTGTAAAAGGATCAAAGCAGGTTAAAAACAGTGGGTACCTACAAAACTATTATGGTGGGTGCATGCTACGCGAATCGAGCACGAGCCGACACGAACGAACCTACAACAAGCACGATGCGGATCCCTTTGTTCGTGAAAAAACTGACAATCGCGCTCGTTCGAGGCTCGCAAGCCCGTCCAAGTTACGCGAATCGTGCTCGTAGTGTGCTCGTTCGTGTCTCGGCTCGTGCTCGATTCGCGTAGCATGGATGCACCATCATATCTTTTTGTGAGAATTTTACCATAGTAAGTAAATATGTAGCTAAAAGAAACTCGCTCTTAAGTGCTGCTGTCGGAATACACCGCTAGGTTTATGTCGACAGATTTTAAATTTAAAATCAATTTCTAAACATGCAAAATCAAGCAGTTCTCGCTTATCAATGAATATGTTTTGTTTATCGGATAGATTTGTAATTCAGTTTCACCTTCATGGAATAAAATACATTTTAACACAATTAAAACTACGATAAATAAATTGCGGCACAGAGCCGCGCAGCGCAGTGTAGAGGCAGAGAGCGCGCTCGCACACAGAATATTGTGGGAATTAAACTCAATTAGCGATTATGGTGTTTCGCAGTTTTACTCCATTTTAATACACTCGGGTGTTTTTGTGTACAAATCGAGTTACAGATACAAATTCAAAATGCTTTAGTGGAAACGTTAACTGGATTACTGTATCGCTTTGTTGTGTACGAGTCGTTAATTTTGGACACAGTACAGAGCCGTAGCTAACGTCATAATTGTGTGTTTTAGGCAACACTATGTCGTGTATTTGCGTAAATTCTGATACCGGCCGGGCGTGTGCAATTTTACGTGATTTTATTTAGGCTTATCGCAATTACGTTTTAACTATGTACACATACATTTTAATAAATGGTTTTTATAGCAACTTGAACTAACGGTAACAGTTTATGAAATAAATAACAGGGTACTTACATAAATGTTGAAAATATTTATGAATAAGATTGTCATCATGTAAAATTGATGCATTTAAAGGGGTTAATAATTAAAATATATACTTTTAATAAACTGTCCTTACTTCTAGAACGAGATCCCAGGGCCGCCAGACATAACTTATTTTCTGCCGGACAAAATGAATAGAATTTAGTAGTTTAAATGTAATTATGTTTATTTTATTATTTTGTTTTGTTTTTATTTATGTTTATTTTTATTTCAAACGACTGAATACGTGCTAACTTGTCCCGTCACGTCGGTCAATTTTCAGGTACTACCAGGCATGTTACGTAGGTGCTTTTCTTAAATTCTGCAAGCTGATTATTATACATATATGATACTCAAACAACTATTTGAATACTTTTTGCAGCAGCCAGACCAATTGTAGCATCCAAACATCTCCTAAACACAATTAAAATGTCGTTGGAGAATTTGCGCGAGTGCATTATTATCATGCAAATAAGAGGATAATTTTTGATCCACAGAATAATGGTTGGACGTCAGATGACAATCAATACATAAAATAAACTATCTATACATACCTATTGTTAAAAAAAACAGTTTTAATCGGATTATAGGATTCTTTTCGGAAAGCGATCGTGATCCTCGGCTTAAACCGTCAATAATCAAGTGTAAAACGAAAGTAGTAATTAGTGCCGAATCAGCAAGGCGAGAGAGGAAGGATTGCATTACATATCACTTTTTTTTTTACTAAAGACATTTAGAAATAGTACAAAGAGTGCACTGAGAGATTAAGATGAAGAAGTTAAGCAAAATAATACATTCAATACATATATAGTTATCCTCCAATGAAAGAAAAAACTTTATGTTTGACACAGGGTATTTTATATACCTACCACAATACACAACTATCGATTGAGCAACAGAAATACGCATGTGCTAATAATAGCAATTAATTGCCATTGGAATACGTAACAGGAGCCCGTATCGGGGCGGGCGAAGCCAAAGAAATTACTTTGAACGTTAACACCGACTTGATTGCTTTCAAAGCGTAGTTTCCGGGATTCGCTTCAAAAGGACCTGTAGTGCCAGTCGAAAACATTTTCACTAGATGAAGGCGACAAAACGTGACTCTAGCGTTCACCAGCAAAATTATTCAGATTCTCTCTAGTGAATTACGAGTAGTTGCCCAGCTTCGCAGGTATCTGTCTTATTTTAGCAATTCAACAACTGCTTGTTAAACTGTAAAAAATACGGGGTGTTCGTTGCACTCTTATATAATAGAAAGGATTTTAGACTTTGCATTTTAGGAATCTGGTACCCGTATACACTGTCAAAAGAGAAGTATTTTCAGTTCTTTTTAAAATATCATCGCAAATAATTATTTAGCACACTCGTGTCTACTTTGATAATGTAAGCAAACAATGATCCAATTAAAATTCATCAAAGCTCATTTACGCGTTAATTACTTACGGATTACGGAATATTTATTGAGCAATCACAACGCACCGGCTACGCTACGCGGCTAGGCGGCTAGGCGGCTATGTGTAGGTAGCACATTGTTACCGCACCCGGCGCGGGGTATTAACACAATTTACGCGAAAACAACGTTCATAGCATTCAGATGTGAAATTGAAAACTGGCAGACTCCGCGCAATTCGCAGCGAGATTAACTTAACTGAATTATACAATCAAGTGCGCATTCATGGTGAGCCGCCAGCTCTCGCAAAAAATATCGTGTGTTCCCGCCGCCATCTCCGGAGTAAAAGCACCGCTAGCTACACTCTACGACATATATATTATAATATGGGAAATGCATTTTTACCCTCGCTCTGTGAACCTTTACTGCACCCAGTGGACACGTCTCGCTATAAAATAAACACTAAAACAACGCTACTTTACAGATTCCGCTCCTAGAGTATCATATGCATTCGCATTATACAGCAAAATTTCCAAATAAATTGTTTTATCGTTACTTCTAAAGTGGATCCGCTTTGTCGAGCACGTAATTCTTCTCAGTCCGCATACAAACAGCCCCTAAGGAGGCGACAATCCTCACCGCAAACAATAAAAATATACATAAAAATAAATTTGATACTTCTAAACCGCGGTCCGCGAGGAATATGCAATGCATACCTACCTACAGAGTGATATTTCGCAAACCGTACGTATTCTAGTGAACTTGTCATCGTATTGAGAGTGGCTCTCTCAAGCGTCGATAGTTCGGTTTCACGGACAAATAGAGTCATTCACGAGATAGGTAGTAGGTACTCTGTGAAGATGAAAATGGGGATGGTGGGGAAACACACAACGCGTGTTGAAATGTCGAATAGTAAATTGCATTGTGTCGCGAGTCAGGCGTCAACATGAAATTGGATTGCGCACTATCTAATAATTCCGATCGTGATTTCAAATGATGATGATCGTGATCGATGTCTTCTCACGCAGCCTAGTGCTAATGGCAATGTTCTTTATTATTGGCCTAATAACAGGGAACTGATCTTCTCAATTATGACTGATGTTCTCAACGAAAATTTATATAATATTGATTTCAATTAAAGCATGTAAGAAATATATTATCATCATTTGTATTAGGCATTTCTTCATGTTACTGAAAGCTTTTGTGGAGCATTCCTTCAAAAATAATAATAAAATTGGTATACAGTTTCATTAAATCCTGGACTACGACATACAGAACTATTCATCCCGGGGGCAGAATCTATAATAGCAGTGTTATATAAATATTGTATCGGATAATATTGAATAAGTTAATTAACGTCAAATTATGAAATTATGCTATGCTAATTATATTTTAATTCATACCGCGGGCGTCGCACTCTACCATCTATAGAGTTTATAAATATTTATAAGTGTATGTTTAAAGCGTCCTAAATGCACTATACACCCCCGGCACAGGACAGATTTGCATGAGTATATTAGCTAGAACAATGACTTACTACAACGCTATTATACATTTGAAACTGATAGCTAGCTAGTATACAAATTACAATGACAAATTGAGTCATTCACTGGCTGTCATAAGTGTAACAAGTCGATAAATCATTTTAAATGGCTAACAAATTATAAATGAATTATATGAAAGTACAATTGTTGTGATGAATTTAGTATTCGCAATATATACGGCTGCATTGTAGTATTTTAATGTGTTTCTATAATTATTGTTGAAAGGCTTAACATGCGTCATACTTGCTTAGGATAGATAAGTGCTTAGGGTGATTCCTCAGATTTGCTACGAGAAAGCTATTTTAATACTATGTTTGCGGTGTTTGACCGCAATCTCGCCATGGAAAGTGATGATGTGGCCGAAGGTGGTAAGCAAATTAAAGCGTAGAAGGAACAGGCTCTGAAAGAAAGACCAGTAACACATTATTGAGGGTGGTAGCCAGCCAAGTGGGTACTACAAAGTAGCCTACAACCGTGCTATGGTTTCTTTACGATGTTTTCCTTCACCGAAAGCTCAAGCTCACATTAGGATGGGAGTAGGAGGACCAGGGACCTTCTTCACGGCATCCGACGTCACTACCACTGATCTATCGCCATAAAACTTCCTTTAGTTCAAAACCACTGTTTTAAGCATAAGAATATTATATACCTAATTGAAAAGCATATATCTCAAGCTAAAGAAAAAGACAAAAATAGTGGAAATGTAGAGTAAAAATAGTAAAACAGATTTTACTAATTCTACATTATTAGGTGCAAATTGTTGGCTAACAAGTCATTATTAAGCTCTCATAGCACGTGGGAAGATCCCACGGCTAAGTATTGTCGGCGTTCGGTCCGATTGAGTGCACTTCTTGGCGATAACGCACTCTGCTCGAGCAATCGCTGGGCATAAACAATGAGCTGTTGCATTGTTACGTTTACTTCGAAGTGTATATTTAAACTCACTTTGATTAATTGCTTCAAAACGAGCAATGTATTCTTAAATAGTACAAGGGTCCGTTTGTTCAGTGTGTTAATTAGATTGCCACATAGGTTAAGCAAACGCCCTGTGCTGTGGTAAAAAATAGAAAACACTATTCTCAAGGTAAATTCGCTTTCATGTTACAGTTCTGTGAGCACAGATGTATGTTCTGATTAGATTTACAATTAAATACGATTATCTACTTAATTTCCTCCAAGATTTTGTAATGAGGATAACCAGTCGTGGTTATGACAATCGCAACTGAGATATAGACGTACAAAGGTGACCGACGTAGCAAGTCCTATTAGTAAGCTGAAGTGTCAGTGTACCGGGTTACATCTGTCGACGAATAGACAGTCACTGGATCAGAGAGGAGCTCAAGTGGAGACCTTGGACAGGGAGAATTGGAGTTGGACGCCCTCTGGCTCGCTAGATAGACCTGAAAAAGTGGCCAGGGAGCGAGAGGATGAGGTAGACGGAGGACTGGAAGGATATGCGTGCCTTGGGAGAGATTGATCTTTATCAGTGGAGAGATACAGGCTGATAAGTCAAGTCATAGTAACGTACAATAAAATTGACAAAATATCGTTGTTTTGATCTTATTTCGAACAAATTGTGTTAATATGGGCACTGTGAATGTATCAAAGTGTGTCGGTCGAAATATAAAAATCTTTAGGTTCTAGTATAGGTATCACATGCGACTATGTTTTACGATTCGATAATTATCAGTGCTGATACATTTTGTTAATTATTTAAAGATGAATGTTCTTTTTTTTTAAAGTCTGGGTGTAATATTTTACCAAATATGAATATGTAATTTTTCAAGTAATTATGTCGGGAGGAATACAAAGCCACATTCTGTTTTACTAAAACGGAATCTTATTTCTTTGAATCAACAAGTTATTTGGATGGTTAATGAACAATTTATAATAATTTTATCGAGTCACGTATTTGCACTTTTGTTCTGTGTCTGGCATTGAGCTTTTAATTGTCACGCTATGAATACTAACTAAAACTAATAGAGGAACATATTCTAAAATTTAATTGGAATATATTGTTTTTTAAATATCATCATTCAAATACAATTAGAAAAAAGGCCTACTGTGCTGTAAAAATAATAAAAAAACTACATAATTTCTAATATGAATACGTGCAAACAGCTGTATAAACAACAATACCTAATATAATATCCTTTTGTAGCAAGATACATGTTTACGTTGGTTCTAAGCCAAGGATAGTAGTATGTGTCGAACATAAATCATAGTTGATATGTTGCTTATTTTCACAACACAACCGTCCTCGGCCCTAGTCGGCTAGTCTCAAATGTCGAACCTACGCCTCTCTGTATGCATCACTATGCACAAACAATGGAACTATTGCAAAATTACGTTGTTTGAACACAATTCGTGCTTCGGGTAGGTTACTTGTACCCAAAGGGCTTTGAGGATCTTTAGAGTCGAGCGTTGAAGTTGGGTTGATCTAACTAATAATGTAATACATGCTTACATTAGGAATAGTTTTCAACCCCTAAGGGGGTAATTTAAGGTGTCGCTGATAAAATCAAGATGCGGAAAGCTAGTATTATTTTTAACCGACTTTAAAAAAAAGGAGGAGGTTCTCAATTCGATTGTATGTTTTTTACCTCATAACTCCGCCATTTATTAGCCGATTTGGAAAAGTATTTTTTTTGTTTGGAAGGGTACTCTTCCCGATAGGTCCCATTGTCATCAGATCAGGATTTGATTACTTCTTAGTGTACTTTGAAGTCGGATTAAGTTTTTTGTAAAACAGTTTTTTTATACTCTTTTTTCATCTAAATCTGAAATATTATGAAAAACCTAATCCTATGTGTAAATATGTTTTTTTTTACAATGTTTCATTCTATAAATGATTCCATTATATATCAAACCTAATTCTAGTGTGCCGCCGGCAGCAGGGTAGGTCCCAAGCTACCGGAGGTTAGGGCCGCAGAGAGAGGAACCTCCTGACGATGCGCGCGGTGTCCAAGAGTACCTACCGCCTACTGTATCTGACCCTTGATCCAGCCATCTAGCGAGAGCCTCGCAAGATGTTGGTCGAGACTTTTCGCTATAGCCTGTTCGCCGAAACAACTATACGAACAATTATCGTCGAATCAACATCCCACATGGCGGTTACCTCGTGAGCCAAGTCAAGGTACTTGCTGAGCTTGTCCTTCCCCACCATCACGAGGTTCTCATCATGGGGGATGTATTTATTATATTATTAGGTGTAAAAAATGCAACTGTAAGTGGTTGGCCAAATGACTCTATTATTATTTTTCCTTATTTTTTTTCAATTTAGTGTTTCTTAATGCGATTAATTACATTTGAATGTTGCTTTTAAATCATTATAAGTTAGTGGCTTTTTTATATTGCTCTTCGGTGTTGTTGATGTCGCTATGACACCATTAAAGTTTAGTTACATGAATGAATAGTGTGATGAATATGACATATTTTTACGATTACTATTAATAAATAATCAATTAAAATAATAAATGAGAGGTTTCATTCACATACGTAGATAACGCATTTTTGATTCGAGCTTTAGACATGAACGTCTAAAAATATTCTAAAAAATAAAATTAATTAAACAATTGAATAATTAAAGAAGCATTGATGTTTCTTTGTGCATTAGTCCTTCATTACTTTTAAAACAAAAGACTCATTCTGCCGTTACTTCCAAACGGTTATTGTGCAACTGAGTTGAATTAGAATCTAGGATCGCACAAGCAAGGCTACGTTATTTAATTAGCACGAATATTACATGTATCTTAAAATAATCACAGGTAAAGTACATAATTTGCGTATACTTTTAGTGTGTTAAGATCGTTTGATAATGGGGTTTAAGTAGTTATACATACAGTTAAATGTTGCAAACATGAACGCAATTGAAGTTTACAAGAGTAATTTAACCCAAGGGTCACTGTACATTACGCTTTCGAAATTATGGTAACTGTTATTTTATTTAGTACCATGAAAGACATGTAAATATACTGACTATTTTGAAATAAGAATGATAATTATACAACTTACCAAAAAAAAATATAGCACTGAAATATACGTTAGTATACCAAAACCCTTATATAAATATAGGATGTACAATTTGTACATATGTATATGTCTTACAATAGAAACTATTGTAGCTTTAGCAAAGCCGCAAAGCCTTGAAATATACAGGACAGTTCCGGAGTCGTGTAATCAAGGGTCGGTCTCGGGGCCCGCACACAGAAGTCCTGCACAAAACAACTGCAAAGCAATGGAGTTACGCCCATTATTCTAGTTGAGACCGTGACATCTGCTTTTGAGGAACATGGGCACATTGACTGGGAGCCAACTATTGTCAGACCAGTTGGCTAACTTATTTACACGTCTAAACATGCTTTGAGTGAAATTGTTGTGAATGATAGAACCTGTAACATAATTTTAAATGATATTTACGAAAGGGATTCAATGAAACAAAATTAGCAAGTCATGTAGTGAAAAAACAAAGCATTTAATAGTTTATAAAGAACTGCACGATATTTGCAAAAGACAAACATTATTTTCCACTTAATATGCGGACGTGGTTCAAACTTTAAATAACCGCAAATAAAGAGGTCTCACGGATATGTCATTTGGTTGGCTTTTGTAAATTTACATAGTTATTCACACCTTTAATTTTACATTCAAGCAATTTTGATTAGGTAACTTAGACATTGAAAATATACACTTCCTGCAAGTACAGGCATGCCAAATCCTTACGCATTTCAAATTAAATTAAATATGGCATGCACCTATCTATTCGGCACTATTCAAGTAAATGCGAGCTCCTATTATTTTATATCGAACGTGTGGCCACATATTAATGTTACAAATAAATATTACGCAAACAATGATATATTGACAACGAAATCAAGATAACGAAATCTATTTGCATTCCATTAAGTCATGACTGACAGACTGATTTACAAGGGTCATATAAGAAAAAGCTCATTTACCATTCAATTATATTGGAGTGCTTTTTTAATTTATTAAAGTGCATATTGAATATCAAGTTCATTTTCAAAATAAGAAAAGAAAATATGAAATCCTAAAACTGTATGTAAGTGGCCAGTGACAAATTGTGGTCAGTAATTTAGAAATATCTTTGACATTCATCGTTTTCTGATCAATAAATTTTGAAATTCATTCGTATGAATAATAAAGGTACAGTGGAAAATGCAGAAATAAATCATGCGAGAAAAACGCAGCAATAACGGTTGTACATCGATTTATATAACCCTTCCCTGTTATTTGACTCGTTATGGAAATTGTATATTGCGATGTGACCGTATAATTTAATGTTACGTGATCCAATAATTTGCAGATTATTGCCGGCGCGTACACAGGCCGAGAATCCTTCGTGAAAACTCTCGAACATCATTTGTGGACGAGCTTAATTTGCATGCGTTATTATGCATACATTTTAGTAAAGATCGAATATTCTTCGAACGAGAATTCTCTAACCATGTCATGTACATCAACCATTATTGCTCCGTGTATTATCCGAGATCGAGTACCGTCAATAATTTCTTTAAAGACAAAATTATGGGAACGTTTCCCACGGCACCGATGCACGACGTTGTTAATCAAATCGGTTTCAATGCTTCTATTTATATAATACAAGAGGCAAAGTTAGTTTGGTGGCATCTTCGACAGCCGCTACCAATATAATTAATGGGTCACCCATTTGCCTCTTTTACAAGCCACGATTATTTAAACGTTGATGCCCAAGTACCTACCTAAAAAAGAACCCTATTTAAAAGTTATAAAGCATGACTTAAAATTTATTTCTACGATAAAAAGGGTTAAATCAGATACAAATTCAACAATCACATTTTATGAGACTGTTATTCGTGGGAACTGAAACGCTTAAAAAGCAAAATTCTTTTTAAATAAAATTTGTGATTGCCAGTGACTTCGCTTTTTATTTGAAATTCGAATAATAAATGAATCGCGGTGTATAAACGTGGCCAGTGTCTGTATCGCGGAGCAGTGGCAGACGGCAGCGATCGTGTGCGTGTCAACCGGAGGCTGAATAATGACGTCGGGTGACATTTAATTTCGGATACAAAAGGCTCTTAATGCTGTTTACCCTAATCCATTTAGCCCGGACCCCTAACTCCCGCACGGATGATATTGACAGTGAACCTTTTAACTTTGCCTCTCTTAATTACATTTACGGGATTCTTTACCGTGTTCATGTAACAAAGTTATATTTTTTACGGGATGTTAGGACACGTTTAGCTCAGGCAACGGCCCTTGTTTTGTTGGTTTTGTCAGCTGTCAAATGAAGTATGGTGCTCACATAAAATTTGATTGCGTTTTCATTATGGGACAATCTCGTTGATTTTTGATTTATTTGCGTACACAAATCTCGTGTGATTTAAATGTAGATTGTTATACTGAAAATCTAAACTTCAATCTGTGCTCAAATTATTTTGATGTATTTGACTATTTTGGTTTTTATTTGCACTTATGTAGGTATCACAGTCCAAAACTCAGACTGTGGCTCTGAAAATGAACCTTCTGCTGATCAATATAGCCAAAATTCGAAGAGTCAAAATATGTTTTATTTTCTGAGTGGATTAAAAGTAAACGGGATTGCTGGTTTCATATTATTTATTGATATTTTTGTGTTCTAACGATTTCATAATTTATACATGGTCATACCATTTTATTATTAAGATTTTAAATTCCTCCCCTGTCTTTTCAACTATATACGTAGTACCTACTAGCTTTTGTAGTTTTAACCACGTTCCCGAGGAAGCTGATGTTTTCTACGATAAAAATTATCGGCTTTTTTTTTTAATTAAATGGGCTTGCGTTTGGCCACTGACACGCTTAACCAGAAGAAAACTATTCACTCTGGCCTTGAAAGTTCTTAGATTGTAAGCGTCAAGAAACACAGACGCCGGAAGCAAGTTCCACTCCCTTGCTGTCCCCATTATAAATGTGGATGCAAAACGCTGTGTCCGTATTTTCGGTATGTCAACAACGTACGGGTGAAAATTTTCCCGGCGTCTTGTGGTTCGGTGTAAAAAAGGGGATGCTGGAATAAGGTTGAACAATTCCTGCGCACGCTCTCCAAAGTATATCCTGTAGAAAACCGATAAGCAAGCAACTTTTCGTCGATTATTCATTCTATATCTATCTATGTGATATTTTTCAGGCATTACTATTGAGACAAATATTCCCATTTAGTAACTTAGAAGAATATCAGCTTTTGGTTTTCATAGGCAAGCTAAGAGCCATAATCCTTCCAAGCTTTTTGTGTTGACCACTTTCGGCCACATCATCACTTACCTGGTGACATTATGGTGAAATAAATACCTATTCTGATTAAACACTTGCTGTCCCCCGCGGTTTCACCCGCGTTCCCGGGATACAAATTAGCGTCACTCAAGGATAATTTAGCTACTAACTGAGAGATTTTTTTTGAATCCGACTGGTTGTTCCAGAGATTAGCGCGTTTAACCAAACAATCAAACAAAAAATCTCATCAGTTTTATTATAATTATTATATAGTATAGATAGTTTTGTTTACTTTGGAAAAAGATGGCGATTTGTGAAGAATATCCCAGGGTATTTATTAATTATAATATAGTCCTTAAAGACAATAGTTTGGTAGGTGGTAGTAGGTAGTAGGGAATGCAAACCGGTTTCACCGAAAACCGAAAAACCGGTTATTCGGTACGGTTTTGACCAACAAAAAAAACCGGTTTTACATGGCGCCAAAACCGGTTTTTCGATTATTTTCGGTTTTTCTTTCAATGTTTGGAAAAACTAAAAAAGGAAGATTTGCCGCCTTTTTGTAAACTGAGTGCAATGCATTGAGTATTTTTGTGATGAACTGGGGTGTGTTGATGTGTATTGTGTTGAGCTGGTAAGAAAATAACTTATAATAATGATTGTTTTTATGATAGATATAAAATACGTTAAACTTTTTATTACAATACTTAGGCAGCAAACAAGCGTACGACCCGCCTTATGATAACCAGTTACCGTAGCCTATGGACGCTTGCAACATAACGGTTATCACTCGCACGTTGCCAACCCTCAAACTTTTTGAAGCGGGGAGCTCATTCCTCAACCTGAGCGTCCGCGATAGGAAGCTTCTTTGAAACCGCACAGTACGATAGTAGAAGGTAACTGGGCATCAGGTCAAACAATTCTTCAGAATACAGTCCGTTGGAAAAGAAATAGAACACACATAAGAAGGCAGTCTCTCCTCAGACTAAGGGGCTTTAAAACCCTTGTGAGCTCGAGATCGTCGAAAATTATAACAGCACGTCGCTGAACTGAGTCTAAATACCAAAGCTGGTATCCAGGTGCCCACAGAAGACAGCATTACTCCACTTGGGCCGGACTTTTTTGTATACCTTGGAACAGAACGTCGCTACAAATATTAACGCGAAGGATCCCAATGCTTTTCGTGATGTTGAGGGACATGTTCTAGAAATGAGGAGCCACAGAAAGTAGACTTTTCGCAACGGTGAATGCGCAGGCTTGCGTGTGACTTAGTGGGTTTGAAATAGACTAGGTTTAGTCAACCCCAATCGGAGTCACTAGTTTGTGTACTCTCGATTGAATACAAGTACTTCGCGCCTTTTCTCCAATATAGAACGAGGGATATTTGGACGGCTCGTGTAATGAGCGTCCCTTGTAATTTCATCTGCATAGCAATGAATGCTAGCAATAGAGAGTATATCATTAATATGCTGGTGGAACAGTGTTGGGGATTATCCAGAGCCTTGCGGGATGCCAGCATTAATTTCATGCTATCGGAACAACTACTGTCAACGAAGGCTCTTATGTATGCCATACAGCAAGCTGACTGATTGGTGTTATTTTTAACCATCTGCACGACAACAATTTATCTAAGTAAAACATTCGTATAATCATAATCACGTTTTTGTGTACACGCAAGTTGCTGTGGCGCTACTATATGACATGTTCATAATATTACGTGTGAAATTAATACTATAACATACGAAACATAATTCAATAAATGTTTATATAAGTACTTCTACTGATCTATTTTTTAACATAAAGTCATCATATATCATAGAAATTAAAAACCAAGCAAACGTGATATGTTTTTATGATTTCATTCGTTGTAAAATATAATCAAAAGGAAAGGAACCGTGTAGTCTATATAAACGAGTATCTGATGAAGATGAATTTACAGAGTTAAATAAACTATTATTTCCATCAATTTGATGAAAAAGAGATGGATGGATTGTGTGAAAGATGATATTATTAAGAAAGTAGTGAAAGTTGGTATAACGGATAGAATAGACGAATGGAAGAAGCGTACATATTGCGCCAACCACAAATGGTTGGGAACAGGGCAGGCAGATGGTGATGATGAATTTGAGTTTTCTTTTATACTCTCTTCATTAACTTTAACCGACTATAATTCCTCAGTTTGCGATTTTTAAATCTTAGGCACGGTTATTACCTATAATTCGAGCTATAGAAATAACGTGAAAAAAAAACGAACGAACATTAAAAAAACCGGTTTTAAAACCGGTTAACCGGTTTTACCTTTCCATAACCGAAAAAAAACCGGTTTTCATTTTGCCACGGTTTTGCATTCCCTAGTAGGTAGGTAGTATAGGTTTATGTTAGAATCCCAAACAGTATGTATTCTATTGAATAAACATAGAAGTGTTGAACAAAGGATAATGAGTGGGAGTAAAGGTTATTTGATGGGCGTGATCCGTCACTCCGTGGACGCTGGTGGGATTTTATCCTGTTTAAAAATTAGTTAATTGGGTATCGTCAGGTAAAAGTTATTAGCTGTTGTAATAAAAATATATTTTTAAGATTAATAAATTAAAAACCGGCCAAATGCGAGTCGGATACCATTTAATTTCATTTCTATTTTTTTTTGTTATAACGGCAATAGACTGCTATTGTCGACACACTTGCTGTGATCATTTCTTCTGTCTACCTATTACAGTTCATGAGATACAGTCCACTGACAGACGACGGACGGATGGCAGCGGAGGCTCAGGTTACGGAACCCTAAAATCATCGTCAGGAAACCATAGCTCGTTGGTAGGAGCTACGGTACATTGTAGGACTCGCCTGTATGGTTACCACCCTCAATTTGAAAATTACCACCTAAGTACCTGGGTGTTTAAGTAGTTGCACTTGACAGCTTAATATTGCTACTATATTGCTAGACATAAAAAACTATATGATATTTATTCTATGTTATTATGATAAAGATGCTATTACATTTCTATAGATAGCGTGATTCATCTTTATGTCAATTAGGAGTGAATGCCACATAAAGAGCCTGTTGGATGGATTAAGTGACAAATGATTGGCAGCGTATTATATGAGCCATCGAACTGGTAATAATCATAGAGTTCTAATATTGTAGAGTGAATTGTATTCACAAATATATCGTACACAAGTTCATTGACAGTCAGACAAAATGACAATATGGATTCCTTGTCATTTTTTCTCGGTAAAAGTATCGATAGAAAACGAGAAATTGGCATTCATTATTATGTATTTTAGTCGTTCAAACTGTGTACGCGCACTTCGTTTCATTTGGACCGTAACCGTGCTCACGGACCGTATTCCAGCAAAGTCGCTTCTATTAATATTCTAACTCTATGGTAATAATATTATAGTAACATTAGACTTGGCATTAAACCTTTACCACAATTTTCGGTGTGTGCCAACAAAAACTGTATAGGTTACAGGTCACAACATCGTCGCGCAGCTTGGGATTTCATGTCATGACAATCGACAGAGATGGATTGAATTTGCAATATTGAGAATTGCTCGCATTTTATACAACATTCTGTTACACTTTTTGTAACTTTTAAAGCTCTCTCAGAATCATTTACAGTTTGTATTCGTTATTTTGCAAACTCCATTATATTCCCCCATTGTCTCGCTAACCTTTAGCTAATAATGGTAGCATATGCCTTAGTTCACATAATACTAATCTTAAGCAATTTAAGGTTCACTCAGGGTTCATACATTTATTATGAGCTCTACTTTCGAGACGTTATTGACTTACAAAAAGATGACACACATTTAAGCTGTGTTTAAATATTCACAACTGAAATTTATAACAACAGCACTTCATAATAAATTAGATAAATTACGTCTGTAATAAAAATATTACTTACATTTATGGAGAGTACTTGAAGAAGGCTCCCTCATCAACGTCGAACCTCTGAAAATAATATTAAATAGAACATTAATATTGAAGTTATTCGTCTGATTTTTTCCTTGATAAAAGAAGGAAATATTTTTTTTATAAATTGAGATCACGAGAGTGAGGCCAAACTATGGGCTCTTTATCGCCTTGCGGAAATTAATTTTATGATCCGTGACTAGGACACGACGAGGGTGAACCTTTTTGCTAGTTTGTTAACAAATCTATGACCTTTCCAATATTACTCAGAAGGTATTTTGTAAGCTAACCTATACATATAACTGCACGAATTGCCCTTATGAATTTGTAGAACAAGTACATTACCAACAATATTAATCATTCTCAGCCCGTATCTACTTTTTGCTGAATATAAGTCTTCACTTCTATTCTGTGCCGATTGCATCCATGTCTGCAATCTCCTCGATATTATAAACCTATCTGACCACAAGTCTACCAGGGTTCTACCATCGGAACGACTTTCCAAATCTCCATTTCCATTTAAGAGCCGAAATTCGTTTCGAGACATTTTAATCTTACGATCATACGAATCTTGATAATCTAGCCCAATCAAATATTGATTTTAAATAAATCAACTTTAAACGATTATCCTCATAAATTTTACAGAAGAAGCACAAATAAACTGTATTAGTCAATGTAGATCAATCTAGCTGGTATCGTTCGTGGTAAGATAGGCTCGCGACTCGCGACAATCGCGACTCGCGGGGTGGCGGAGTCTAGGCGCTCAGAGTGTCACAACTCCGAATAATTCATGAGTTTGCGAGAGGGCGGATCTCTTCGAGGAGGTGTTACTCTTTCTTGACGTTTTGTAACAACGACAAGCCCGGCTCGTACCGTTCCGATCCGATCCGATCCATTGTGCCATTATTATGCAAAACTCGGTGACGACTGCCGATCGCGAATGAAATGTTTCTCGCGAACACTGAGCTAAATTTCTTTGTGTTAAAAGGTTATTAGAATGTAGGTCTTGGTGTGAATAAGCTCAAGGTCATGTTTTATCTTTTAGGAATTGATTTGTATTGTTTTGGAAAATTATTTCGGGTGTTTAATGGTTGTGGTGTAATCGTAGATATTATATTCGGTCTCGTAGATCTTTATCAGTTCACACAGATATATTGTGAGATAGTGATAAATACTTATTCTAATAGAATGATTGGCAACGCGCGAGTGATACCCCTGGTGTTGTAAGCGTCCATAGGCTACGGTAACTGCTTACCATCAGGCGCGCCGTATTGTTTGCCACCTTAGTGGTATAAAAAAAAATGATTATATAAATAATTATGCATACTTTTTGCTCCATCTTGAGTTTACCAAAAATAGCATACATAAACTATGAACTTATTTTTTTTTATTTTAGAATAAACGCGTACCTTTATTATACCCACGTACAGTACGTAGGTACAGAGTTTGATATTCCGTCTGATTTCATAAATGAGTAGGAGTTAAAAGGTCAAACCCTTTAATTAACGTAATTAATCATCTCTCACTGGAATGTAGCTTTAAAGAGATAACAATAAAATTTAAATATGCACGACCCAATTATTCAGTGGCTAATAAAAAGATTTATCAAACGCAAAGCACGTAATAATCCATTACACTTAATTACCATAATGTGGAACGTTACATCATTTGACATTGAAACAATGCCAAGCCTAGGAACGTACATTTCTCAATGAGCCGGTGGAAAGCAGCCTCGTATTCGTATTATTGTAACGCTCCACGGATTGTCTCATTGGAATAACTATACTTGTATTGTTTAATAGACACCTACAGAATTTAATTATATTTCTCACTTCAAACGACCAACCGTCATGAATGTTCCTTACTTATTAAGCTTTATGTTAATTTATAAGACTGATCATGTCATGTGTCCCATACACATGATATGATCAGTCTTGTTCTAAAGGATCATGGCGAGATTTGTACAAAAAAATAGAGATTTTTAGAGACGTTACAATGAAGTTATAATAGATCCTTGGTGCCTAAGGAATAACTTGAGCCATTTAAAATATTTTTAGAACCGCGGGATAAAAACGCAAATTTCTATGGCATGCCGGCGAATCGCGACTATTCGCGACCAAAACCGTTATGTTGTTGTTATGTTTTGCGGGGTTTATAAAATATTTCATGTATATTAATATGTTCCTGGTAATGTAATCTCAACATTGGAAGTGATTCAAAACCCTCTAAAATGTTTTATTTTTTTGTACAAATCAATGTATGGATCTCGCCATGATTCTTTAGTGTAATAGATATGTCCACTGTAATTTGCATGATTTTGCTCTTTCAGTACCTAACAAGTGATTTCAGGGAAATCAGTGACGAGTGTTAGTAATTTTTTTTTTAACTTTCATTACTTTGTTTTTAACCGACTTGAAAAAAAGGACGAGGTTCTCAATTCGGTTGTTTTTTTTTTGTTTTCCGAACTCGTGTCGTCAGTCAGAATCGGTTATGACCGGCGAGTTATACCTAAGTAACCGTTGAATAATTGATCGAAATACCTATTGACGATACGATGATACTAAAGGAAGAACAAGAACGTTAATCCTCAATAATTTGAAAGCTTTTTACCGTAAACGTTTTTCGGATATATGCGATGATTTTTGAAAGCTGCATATATAGAGTGACTGCTGGTATTGTAATTAGTAAACGAAACTTAGACACATAATTGTACTCATGATAACAAACAACTTTCCCAAAGACTTTTTTTTTAAATTTACTTAACACATGAGCATATGATATTTTGTACCTAACAAGAATAAGAATACACCATCAGCTATTATTTAATTTAGTTATTTGTCCCTACTTATTTGTTTCTTTGGAAAAGTTGTTTGTTTACATGGGTACAAGCATGTGTCTAATAGTGTCTATGTATCGTCAGTCACCCTATATATATGATTTTTGTATAGCTGCATATATATACATATATAAATATATATATATATTAGGAGAGTATATGGGTATATAGGTATTAGGAGAGCTAGTCGAACGTCACTTACTTACATAAACCTATTTTAGGAAGATATCATTACGATTATTCACGCTTTGGATGAAATATTATAGTTTCACAGTAACGAGCTGAATTATCGCTTATGTAAATTGAAACTGTGTTTAATTCAATATTCTCGTAACGTACGTAACACATGTTTATTATCTTAGTTACAATGTTCAGTTCACTTCAATTGAAAAACAGATTATGTTTTGGTACCTATATAATTGTATAGAAGAAAAATTATATTCCATTTAGCAATTTTTTAGGCTCAATTTATCAAAATCATGTTCCGTAAACTTAGTGACCAACGAGGACCACAGAATGTAATTTATGGCGCGTTTGCTAGGGTTCGTAAATAAATAGCAAGGAGTAATTAAATTAATAGCAGGGGAAAAGTCCATTGATGCGGCTAAAATGTCCAGGGGAGGCTAGCGGCAGGCGCCTCTGCCGGGATCACGACACGCCAATCAACCGACAAGCTGATACAACCTGATATAGATGGATGTTTACCGCCCAACGCGGGCACCGGCAAAATACATGTACTCGTACATACGTGCACAGAATACCTATTTATTACATTTGTAAACGCTTTTTTTAATAAAGTCAGGGCCGTGAAATCGACAGCGGGATTACGTAATTTGGATATCAATTTTCATTTTCCTCGAATGTACAGTGCGTGTTTTACATATAGATCTATCAGCGATATGGCTTATAGATTTGCAGCTTAATTTGAGTGTTTTTTTACTAGGTAGGTGGGATTAAAGATCCTGTTATTTGCAGGATTACTATTTTTGGCTATTTCGATGGTTTATACTTGAACATAATTGGACTGTTTTACAAAAAACTTAAACCGACTTCAAAGTACACTAAGAAGTAATCAAATCCTGATCTCATGACAATGGGACCAAACGGGAACTGTACCCTTCCAGTCAAAAAAAATAATTCCAAATCGGTTAATAAATGACGGAGTTATGAGGTAAAAAACATAAAAAAAAAAAAAAAACATACATCCGAATTGAGAACCTCCTCCTTTTTTGAAGTCGGTTAAAAATTAGATAAAATGTGTTTGCATTGGAAAAGTGATCTCCATTTCTTTCAAGTATGTAATAGTCATAGAAATAATATATACCTTATGTATATATCCTTAATCAAAGGTAATAGTATATGTTATTTAGTGTCGTTTTGAATTGTATTGTTTTCCAGTTTTGTGTGCATACCTACTGTGTGTCTTCACTGTGTCTTTATGAAGTAACATGTTATGTAGAAACAAATAAAAAACCGTCAGTCATTATAGTATTATGCAATCAATATTTTTTTGTTGTCTATTCCAGATTTTTTGTATCATGTCGTGATGTAGTTATTGTATAAGCGTTATAAATAAACATGTTGTGGAAACAAGTGTAAATTACTAAATGATAGGTAGTTAGTTACATCAATATGACATCATCTTCCTTACAGTTTATTGGTTAAAATTATATCAATTAAATATTTTGGCATTGTACGATTTTATTACATAACCGAATTTTGTGAACTTTTCTGTATATTGGATGTGTAAGACAAAAAAAAAATGTCATAAAATTGGACCAATTTAATAAACAACAGCGTATCTTAACTCCACCTAACAAAAAAACAAGAAACACATTTTTTGGTGGATTTTTCTTTTAATACTACATTAAAAAAATTGTTTCCAAGGAAATTAAGAATTTTTTTTTATTCTTGACAATAAATAAATAATAATAAATATAATTGTTACTTAGCCAGACGGATGCAAGTGCAGAAAAAAGTTAAGTATACAGTTCAACACCCAAGATCAGCATTAGTAAATCAATGGCTTACTATATCAACAAGTAACAAGATTAATTGCATCTCATGAGGACAACATAAAAAAAAACAGCTTCAATACAATAAAAAGTATGTTACTCGACGCTACTAAGTATTAGAGACAATTTCAGCAGATGACACCGTGGAAATAAATCGTTCCTTGAAAGGCGTGGCCTAGCCGGCCGCACGGGGGGCACCGCCCCTAGAGAACTATCAAAGTTTTAAAAAATCCCGCCACCGCTAGATACGTTCGGCCGGACTCGGGCGACGCCGCCGGCAGAAACACGAAAGCCGAACCGCCATCGTTTAAATTACAAAGTATATTTTATAGGAGAGCAGCAAGTTTATTTTTTTATTACACTTGTTATAAACGATTTTTAACCAAAAGCTATAGTAATTACTCATATTTGTACGTAAATACGAGTTTATACTGTGTAAGTATATATCACTATATATAAGGAAGCGCTCGTGGTGTAGCATGATTAGCCGTTCTTAATCGATCGGCAAAGTTAAGCTACGTCTGTCGTGGTCGGTACCTGGATGGGTGACCGTCTAGTGGTATTTCATATCGAGCGTTTCCGTGCTTCGGAAGGCACGTAAAGCCGTTGGTCTCGGTTATCACTTAATTGTGATAGTCGTTAAGCTAGTTGGATGCCTACTAGGCGGCTTGAAAAATTCCAACAGTAGGTTGACCACTAGCCTACCTCCACCAATCCGCAGTGGGCACGCGTGGTGGAGTATCTGCCCATTCCCTTTCACTCTCATTTGTGAAAGGAGGCCTGTGCTCAGCAGTGGGACATTATAGGCTGATCATGATGATGATGATGAAGTATATATGCTGCGGGTAATGAAAAGGGTATACGGGGTGGATACGACAATACGAAATTAAATGAAACCACGTAAAGTACTCCTGTATACGGTCAACTCGATCAAAAAAAATCGATGCTTTTGGTGGTACATTATCTGCGACATCATAGGCTGGCTGCGGTGCGGGCGATACCAAGGATGCCAAAAATTATTCTATGGGTTCTACCATGATCTTTTCACTACGGATTATTTTTGTGGAGATTGTTCCCTGTGAATCATAAATATTTTATTTCATTTATAGCATCTACAAAATTAAGGAATGTTAATAGGTATGCAAAAGCGCTTGAAAATGTGTATCAGTAGAGCAATTACGTATACAAATACATTAGTTTTTGTTTCGTTCAAAAAAACCAAGTAGTTATGATTTTACAGACATTTAAAATTCCCCTAAATATCGAGGCCCGCTAACGGTCACGTGACCGCGAGGTGACGTCATGTTCCAACGCTCCGTTCACTCATATTAGCCGCTAGCGGTGGTACGTAGGTATCTTGCGCTATTAGTGGAAAGTATTTTGGATTTGAAAAAGGGCAACTGTAAAATCTACATAAAATAAATGGACTTTTGGTTGAAATGAAATGAAATTGTTTACTTCGCCAGAAAATGTCGTACAATTTAGGTGGAATCTTAAAATAAGGTCTACACATTTCGCTACAGAATAGCATGTAAAACTATTTTAAATTGAATCTAATAATCAATGTAATATAATAAAACAACATAATTAAATAAGATGTCCAAATCACATATATATATTTTAAAAGTTTTATTATTTATCGACGAATAGTTATTCCGTTGCCGCCGAAAAGCAAGAAGAAAGAATGCAAATGCTTACTCCTGTCTGCCTAATATACCTAAAATAATTATTTTATACCTGCAACGCAAGTAGGTACTTATTTACCTTTTAAGTTTCATGTTATAGACAATAAATTAATTATGTTTGTCTATACCTATTTATACTCTTCTTAGTAAATTTAACTAAATAAATTGATATATTGCAAATGTAGCGAGTTGAATAGATGTACTTAACCTTTTCTATGTCTTATCTTTTTTTATACGACTAAGTCGGTAAACAAGCATACGTACGGCCCACCTGACGTTAAGCGATTACCGTAGCCAAATGGATAGTTGCAACACATGTAGCATTGCTCATGCGTTACCGACCTTTCCCCCCTCCCCAATGAGCTTTGGCTACCTTACTCACGCGCAGGAACACAATCTACTTTATTTATCCAAATAAATAAAATTGAATATGTAATATCAAAATATCAATTTGTAAGCGGGTGAAACACTAGTTTGTTCCGGCTGATTTCCAAAACGGCTGGACCGATATAGACGAGACATTCACTGGTAGATAGCGGATGTTATAAGGAATAACTTAAGATTCTTTTACTTCAGATAATTTATAAGGGGTTTCGCGCAAAATAATTAAAACGCTACATGCGGGTGAAACCGCGGCTGCGCTGGGGTATCAAATAACTGCACACTACAAAAGTGGTTAGGTACATAGTAGATAGACTGTCAGTATTCTTACGTCAAAACTATCTTCACAGCAATAAACTTTGCTTTCGTCTCTAAATAGATCCAACCCCTTCACAGTTTTTACCCATTTCTCTCACATTTGGACATTCATTGGAACGATTATAAAATCAACTTTTCCGTTGGACTGGTGGTTGTATTATTACATTTTGGCACAACACATGATTTTCTAGTATTTATATTGGAAATTTAATTAAAAGAAACAAATAACCCGACTGCGTAAAACAAAAATTAACTGAAAAGAGAAAAACAAGCGCACGCAGTCGGGTTATTTGTTTCTTTTAATTAAATTTCCAATATAAATACTAGAAAATCATGTGTTCTGTGTTTTGTTTCTTTTAATAATTTAATTTATTTCAGACTTTTTAGTTTTATACAGAATGAGTTGTAAGTATTAGCTGTATTAGTAAGTAAATGAGCGGTACGGTAAAGTAACGCTAACAACCATCGCAACTCTGTGAGTTACGTACGGTAACCGCTCATGGTACCAATACCTACTGTCCTTGCATTAAACATGTTTTTTTTGCAATTTACGTCAAAATGGTAGCACAAAAGTATTACAATGTATACATATATGGAATAGGCTGTTCACAAGCTTTCATTTGATACCCATATTGTTATAATAACGAAATATTTGTTTTGAATATCCCCCCTCTTTTTTTATCCGTAGACGCCATATAAAAATAATATACCCTATGACACTCCCACAGTCAAGACGAATCTAACGACACCTCATATGCTTAAATCCATCAACCCGTTTAGGCTGCAGAGCGTGCCAAAGAAATAGACATACATACATACATACACTCGAAAAACATAACCCTCCTTTCGGGTCAGTCGGGTAAAAACCAAAAAAGTCATAATCATCTAGGGAAACGTACGGAAGAGCGCGACCCCGTCGGGGTATTTGTTCTGTGAGCGCGATTGACTGAGCGAGCGTTGGAACATGACGTCACACGCATCGAGTACGGGCCGATGGAATCCAGCGTCGCGCGCTCATTTTAAAATTCCATATCTCGGAAACTAATTGACGTATCGAAATAATTCTTTCACACGTATTTTTTATTTTCTATAGAAAATACGGAGACCTAAAAATCTAAATTAGTGAACATTCTTCATTATTAGGCATAAAAAGAGATAGTTGTCCTAAGTACACCATAAGAAATAATTATAATAATCAAATCATGTTATAGGTATTTGGTAATAAAATGTAATATAAAGTAATAGAATAAGAATCCGTAAATATAATAACAAATTAGTTGTTATCATAGCTTTTATGGTCTGGGGGCCTACCCCCATCTTTTACAAAACAACCTTATTGCAATACTGTTTTGTTTCCAGCATATAATAACCTTATTTATATTCGTACCATGACCTCTACCAAACACTATTGTTATATGATTGTTATATTCCTGCTAAGAACGAATGATTTTTGAGAATTTGTCTATGGGCTCATTAAAGATGAAAAGAAATAACGCTATGGGCCTAAGCAACTTTCTCTCTCTTAACAATTCTCATCTCTGTCACTCATCCATACTCTCTCGCTCTTTCAAACAACCTTATTCTTCTTTTCGTACCATGATGTCCCTAAAACAAGCTTATTTTATGCATGAAAACAACCTTGTTTATTTACCATAATGGTTCATTCAATTCGTACCATGAGCTATTTTTTATAAGCTTTTGACAATTAACATTATTGTTTTAATGTCAAATTTAGCAATCTTATATACGTTGTATTTACAAGCTGAAAATAACATTGTTTTCCAAATGTATGTTATAAAAATCTATTATAGTGTCATATAAAGTAATTATATCGAATTTATTTACTTATAGAATGAATATATCGGGATTGCGTGATTAGGTATCATCCCAAAATAATATAACCGATTGTTTATAAAGTTTTTAATTGCACTTGTCGTTCACTACACAACTATGCATCTACGTTAGTAATATCGATCCCTCGACCCTTAGCCTTAGATTTATTTAGATGAAGCGGAGCTTTAAATAGCGTGTTTATATATTTAGTGACTTTTCATTTAGGTACCTACCCACTATTAATATCCTGTTTTCATTATAACCAACGTACATCGTATCGTAAGGTTAATAACCCCAGATTAATCCATAAAGTTAACTTTCCTGCAGTGTTAGTACACAGAGTAGTCCCTGTTCCTGGAATCTAAACTACCTAGATTCTCTGGCAAATTTTCTAAAATTGGTCGCAACCTACATTAGCCTTGATGGAATATATTATTGTCAACAGACGGACAGACGACAGACTTGTATTGAAAACTCAACTCACAACAATCTGCTATACTGTTGCAGAGCAGATGTAACCGTGCGGGAAATTCTAAAATACACATCCATTGGACCTAACTTTCTGTAGCCTTTGTGGCTGTGGATGTGAACCGTGGGGGTCTGAAGCTCGCTGATTTGCTCACACATTATCATCAAAACCTCGGCAAACCGGTTGGTGGGGAGCTTTTTGTGACAACGCATTAGCTTGGCTATCCAAAGAGGAAACACTGCCAATAACGAGCTTGAACCTGGAACCTTGTCGATGATCGACAACAGCGGCAAATATTTATATACCTACATACACATAATATGTTTAATTCCAAGACCTGCAACTACAGTAGGATTCCCGTCAATAACACAATGAATAAATACACGAAAGTATTATGTACCTACATTCTTTATTCACATAAGTTTAATGAGAGTAAGATAATTATACACAATATAAGTATGGCATTAAACAATCTTGCAGATACAGATTCAAACTTTATTTCAGCGTTTATAGGTTCTTAGACTTCACTTTAGACCAGCCTCTCCATAATAGTATTATCTATGTCTCCATATCTACGTACACTTTTTTGAGAGTACTCCTTCGCTTGTAGATATCGATTGAAGGCGGTATTTTTGGTCTGTTTGTATTTAACCATTTCTACCTGCTGACTGGATCTCTGGCGAACTCTTCGGCTACAACTCTACAAAATGAATTGCAACATTTGTGCAACTTACAAATGTTTATAACCATGACATCTTAAATTTCATGCACTGAATATTACTGTCGAATATACTATTAAGATGTTTCCATATTGATTGCACTTTGTTTGTTAAATTACATAAACAAATATATTTATTAGTAAATATCTTGGATATCTTTATTAGACATTTGAGTATGACAAGAATGACAGGTAAATATTTTGTTCCGATTCATTTCATTTGATAATCTAGAGTCGGCAGTCTATATATTTTTTCAATTAATTTCCATACTCTTCATAATAACATTTTAAAATATTTGTATGCATTTTATAGAAATTACTCGAAAATATTTTATTCTTTTAGTTACTTATACTTTACAATTAGTTTAATTTAATACTTTGCTAAAAGATGAAGAACCTCAAATCATTTCGGTCCAACGTGTGAAAGAAATGGCACTATACAGTTAATATATCGTTATTTCTTTTTATCTTTTATCAGGTTGTAGCAAGGCATAGACAAATTCTTACAAATCATTCATTCTTTCTCGGCACTTAGCAATGTTATATCAATGTTGAACGATTGAGCTCATGGTACGAATCAAAGTAATATTATTATAAGGTGAAAACAAAACAGTCTGGCAATAAGGTTATTTTGTGAGAGAAGATGATGGCCCTATAGGATGGAACGGGACAAAAAAAAATACTTGTCAATTGTGACGCACGAATTTTGAAACTCAATGTGCCCTGTTGCACTACATATTTTGAAATAATACAAATATTTATTTTATGTATATCGACTTTTATATTACTTGAATTGATATTACTTAGGTCAATATGAAAACAAGGCAAGGGACCGCCGTTCAATAGTGATATTCAGTGAATGAAATTTAATATGGCATGGTTACAAACAGAAGTAATTCAAGTATTATTTTATTCATTTTGCAGTGAAGAATTCGCCGGAATTCAAAGTAACTACTCTAAGAAATGTGTACCTAATCCTCAACTAGCAAAGCAATGGAGCACTTCTTGGTCATTACAAAAACTGAGACAAAGTTCATACATAAATATATACCTAGGTAGGTATTCAGTCTTAATACCTATAGTCTAGGCAGGTACCTATTGTCTTTAAATTATATGAATAAAGAATTTACCACAGGAATCAACACATATTTTTATTTATTACCTTTTGTCAGGAATGCTACTGTAGTTGCAGGTCATACAATGAACATTATGTGTATTTAGGTATATAAACGTTTATGAATACAGTACAATCACAGTAAAGCTTAATCTATACGATATTCAATATTTACAACAAATAAATGAAATACAATCTAGCACTCGTATATAAATTTTCCTCTAGGCTGCCGTAGATTATCGGCAAGGTTCCCAACAGGCCAGCCAAGCTAATGCGTTGGCGGAAAAAGCTCCCCGCCCGAGGCCTCGATTATTTTGGTGACAATATGCGAGCGACTCGGTGAGCTTCAAACCCATACGTCGTATGGTTTCGATAGCAAATGGCATTTTGGTCCATTGCATGCGAAAGTGTTGATTCCTCACGTAGCATAGATGCATACCACGTCGCTTTCGTGTATCTATTATTGGCTTCTTTGGTATTTGCTTCCAAAAACACAAATAGTTCATATTCATTTGCCATCTTGAAATGCTAGATGGCAAAAGCTAGAAGGCTAGAGATACACAATTAATTCGATAAGTTAAATAAATACGATCTACTGACTTTATATCACTATAATAATAGATATTTTTATCATAAATTTGGATAATTCGTCGCGTATATAATGTTATATTTTGATTGATATATGCAATTGACATAAAAACCATAATGCTAGTTGTCAAAAGACACATCATGGTACGATTTGAATGAACGATTAGAGGTGACGTCATCAAACCTGCTAACAAAACAATATTGTTTTATGCCTATAATAAGCTTATTTTTAAGGATGTCATGGTACGAAAACGCAAAATAAGGTTATTTTAACCTTGTTTTAAGAGCTTGTGGTAGGCCCCCTGTAACTCGCACTCGGACGGATAGCAGTTTGTGTGACGATGGCGGGCGGGAGCGAGATATCTATGTGTGTGTGTTGAGTACAATGCCCTTGGATGTAGCCCGTCTAATTCAAGTTGGTTGGTACGAGGAATGCAGACCATACAATATCAGCAGTAAACTTTACTTAGAAGGGTTATAAGTTCGTTTTAAATCTATCGATAAACTGATAATGATGTAACTGTAATAAATAATTGCTAAAATGCTGCTCCCAGTGCTGATTTTCCTGGTCTTTATTATATTACCCATGTCGTGAAATTATAATTAAATCAACTTTAACACTAAAAAAATACTATAAAATTAATAAAAACAAAACTACACAACTAACTTTATATTTACAAGCACTATTGAACTAGATTATCACACTAAACTTAAATTAATACGATATTACAAACTATAATACTATCTTTAAAGACAATAAAGAATATGCTACGAAAATATTTTATGTTTAAAACTACGAGAGCCGGTCGCGACAACTAGCATAGGTCCGTCGTCGACAAAGGCTACGGCCGAATAATCCTAGCGATGCAAGAGTAGTAATAAATACGTTCACCGTAATTTCGTATGTGCCAAAAAGAGATGACTATAGTGCTCTCAGGTACTCGCCCAGGCAAACGGCAGCTTTTAATAAACGACGTAAGCACCAAACCAAATATAAATTGTTTATAAAATAACCATGCAATGTATAGAAAATCTATTCTTCACATCATAAGAAGAATGAATTACCAATTTTTTGCATTAAATTTCACTGTAAAATTCGCCTGCTTGACGGAGTTACAGTAAAAAAGATTTTTATTTCGAGGCTACTTTGGAATTAAACTTTATCGAGAAAATTTCTATCAAACGTGTTTTCCTTCATTGGCAAACTCAATTAAGATCTCAAAAATCATATAATAAAAACTCAGAACCCCAACCCTTGTATTAATTAAGATACAGGGACACAAAGATATCATTTTTTTCCAATATAGCACCTTAATGTCGCTTTCATAAACTTAAAGTAACCAGAGACTTAAATTGCAAACGTACCACAATAAACACAATTTAAATACAATAAGAAGTTATTGCAAGGTCCTTTATTAACTCGTATTTAACGAACACGTTCGCCGACTAGACCTTATTCTAATAAAAAGCTTACATAAAATTCCCTTGAAGCTTTAATTAAATGTTTTGAAATGTACCGACCTTTCTACCAACTGGGGACAAAACTAGACCCATTAACTTACAACGTATTTCAATTTATAATTAATGTTAGTGGTATAACAATGGGTGAACAATGTCGATCGGCTACTACAATGTTCTACAATCGCAGGTCACTACACTATACGTAGATGGACAAACCTTTTGACACAACGCTGTCAAGGCTATGTCAAATGTCATTATGAATGTCACAGTAACAGGTAAGGTTGCAAACTAGGCGAGTTCCTTGATGTGATTCCAAAACCTGTGAGTTTGAAAGTTCTACGAGGCATACTAATGTTTATCATCCAACCATAATATTAATTTCAAAAAAGCTTTTTAAAAACAAACTTATATTGTCATCCAAACTAAACGTGTGTGCAAAATTTCAGCTCAATCGGTTGGGGATAACTGTTTTAATATTCAGTTCCAAGATTCGACCCATACCACACCCATACTAAGATGGCAAGTCAAATAAAAGCTTGTAATAAAAATTCAAAAGGGAGATTTATCAGTCTCTCAGATATTTTATCGTGATAAGGTCATATAGAACTTAGTCTTCTTCAATACAATATCCTACACCAAAGTTACTGACTCCCATAATGCAGATTATTCTAGCTTGGGAGCCAGAAGACTCATAGATTTGTATAAACTTAGCCGTAATTTTTGTCTGCTATCTTAATATGTGCTATGTTTAATGAGTGGCAAGAAATAAAAAATATTATTATTAAAGGCTGTAGGGTGTTTTGTTTGTCAATCACGTCGTAATTGCTGATTGGATTTTAACGAAACTTGGCACATATAGAGTATCCTGTAGTAAGAATAATATCCCGGGAAAAATTGAATACCCTCGGAACAAAGCCTTAACACTGCGGACAGAAGATAGGAATTCCCTATGTATGAGTCTTTTAATATTTTGAGCAGAATTTAAAGTTCGATATTTGATGTCTTGTTAACTCGAAACAATGAAATGCCACAAAACAATAGAGTCCAATAATAATTAGCAATAATTCTAGGCGGGATATAAGCGATGGTAATCTATGTGACAGGCTATATTTAAGGTGATAACTAATGTCTAATTGTTGTCCTGCAAGTCGTCAAGATAAGAGATTTCGTCACGTGATAACAACCGCATTTAGCGAAGTATTGAAGTGACCCTGGACAGTATTAGCGATACTATCGTAATTGGTGCTAATACTAAACAATTGGGGGTTATTATCATCAAGAAATGGTAATAGGAGTGCGATTCGATACATCAGTATACGTTATGTTACTAGCAATTTATTCATACATTTATATTTTTGACATTGACGCCGCAATGATAAGTTCACAGGGGCGTAACTTTTTATTGCACATGTGATTGGTTACAAGTTTTTAAGCTTGTTATATTTTATTTATTACTTTTAATTATGAATACGTTTTAACTGTGATTGGTCGTAGCGAAACTAAAATGTTGAAGTTCATACAGAAACTTTTTTTATACAATCTGAGTTGTTGTTGAAAAACTGTTTTTTTTAAGTAGTTGAGTCCCGTACCGTGGTCCCGTGGTTCCAAGTGCGTTTAAAAAAAGAAATTGGTATTTGGGGTGAACCTCAAAGATGGACATTCATATTATGAAATATGATGGTCATTACTACGGAAAATCAACCATTTTCTAGTTAGTAGTTCTGCTAGTTTTAATCGAAATCGGTTTGGTAAATTTGCCGTGAAACCACGTATTTTATGACAACACAAATAAATATTTATAGCAAAACAATAAAACATACAGAGCAAGTATAGTCCTACTATTACGTAAACTTTCGTTACTGATCATTAATTATATTACAATAAATCTGCATGCCCTTCGTCGGAGTAAGTACCCACAAACAAAGCGACATTAATCAAACACCTATCGAAATTAATGACAAGAACCAGCTACATACCGTTACCTATTTGTATCTAAATTAAATTCATGAATCAATTGTCTATGTGACAGGTCATTTGCTAAAATGTACTTTGAATTTGTTGTCAGTACGGGCCGGCCGTCGTGATAACGTTAACTGACCTAAATACTTTTGCCCCACTAAATTCTTAGAGGGTCACACTTTGACAATGAACTCAAAATGTCCCGAAGTACTTGTTAATGGCAACACCGTCAATTGTCAAATAAAACCTTATTGTTTTGATAACGCCAAACATTGTTACTCTATTGTAGTGTAAAAAATAAAGGTTATATAAAATATCAAGGTGATATTTACGAAGAGTTTATTTGATTAAAGAATACTATACCAGACATTGTGCTTTGAAGAACGTGTGGTGTTAAGGCGAGGTTCTCCGACGAGCTGTAGGTATTTTACGCTACCTCGTACCCCGCCATTTGAGCGCGCTACGTATTCATCTACGCACAATGCAGCTATTCGCGCCAAAATTCACCGCGGCGCACCATTTGAAATTCCATTATGGCGTCCGATTTTATTTTGCCACAGTACAGAAAATAAAGCAGTAGATACTTACGTATTTAGATAATAATTAAGGTTCTAGGTATCGAATTGGTTTTATTGCAATACTAATATAATATTGTGAATGGAAAGACTGTAGGAATATTTGTTTGTTTATTTTATTTGTTGAAGCGATGTAGCTTGATTAGCCGTTCTTCATCAATCGACAAAGTTAAGTAATTACCGGTGTGGACGGTATCCAGAGTTCCAGACGGGTGACCGCCTAGTGGGCCTTTTTACCCGACTGACCCGGAAGGAGGGTTATGTTTTTTACAATCTTTTTATTAACTTGCAATGAATGTATGTATGTATGTTCATACAAATCAAATCAAATCTTGCAAGTCGAATTTCACCTACTTCCAGTGGTCGGATTGACTTGATATTTAGTATATTAGAAGACAATGCATGTACAATATACAAAATGTACAGTCACCAAAAAAAGTTTGAATTAAAAATATTTTTTTAACTAAAACTTATATTTTTGTTCCTCGAACATAGTTCCTGAAATAAGCCGGCACTGCTAACTTCACACAAAGTTAGCGGGACCATACGCTATAGAGAACAGGTACTCGTAGAAATCTTGAAAGTTAAATTTGAACCTTGCGATAAAACAATGCAAACCCATCGATTTGGGACTCTTTTGATTCTTCGGATCTTGACTACTCTGATCTGATGATTAAGTTAGTCGACTTAAGATTGATTAAGTATATAAAAAACGTATCTTTTACCTACTTACTCTGCTAAAAAGAACCTAATAAGTTGGTATATAGGCGCACGAGTCGGAGTAAATCGGTTTCGCGCGGACGGGTTATTCATATCACTAAAACGCTTATGTAACGTCACAGTAGGTGGTAAAAAAGTTACACGCTTGGTTTCCATACAGATTGAGCGACAGGCGGTATCTATTTAGATATTAATGTCTGTGGTTATACCAATGATAAATGTAAATGTTGGTTTTGGGAACAAAACAATGTAATATGATTAAAAATTAGTTAATATACATAGCAATGTTATGAGTATTTAAAATATTTAAAAAACCTATTTAAAATATTTTTGAAATACTATTTGAAAAGTAAAAATACTTTAAATTAAATAAATTAAAATGTTCCTGTGACAAACAATATCTACATATGAACTTTTTCTGATTTCGCCTGGCGGTCTTGCTCTTTTCATTGGCTGGATGAATTTTCAAACTGGTTCCCTTTCACATCATCATATCAGCCTAACGATGTCCACTGCTGAACATAGGCCTTCCCAATTAACTTCCACCTGGAACGGTTTTGGGCCGCTTGCATCCAGTGACACCCAGCGACTCTGATCAGCTCGTCGGTCCACCTGGTGGGAGGTCGTCCCGCTCGGCGCTTTCCAGTACGTGGTCGCCACTTAAGAACCTTCCTTCCCCATCGGTTATCTATTCTTCGAGCGATGTGGCCTGCCCATTGCCACTTCAGCTTGCTGACTCCACGAGCTATATCGGTAATTTTTGTCCTCGTTTCGGACTCTGTCACGTAGAGAAATTCCGAGCATAGCTCATTCCATAGCTCGCTGAGAGACTCTAAGATTATTTATGCGGCCAGCAGTAAAATACCACGTGTCTGTTTCGTGTGTCATAACTGGTAACACGCACTGATTGAAGACCTTTGTCTTCAGACTCTGAGGTATTCTGGACGTGAAGTTATGCCGTAGCTTCCCGAACGCTGCCAAGCCGAGTGGGATTCTTCGATTGACCTCTTTATCGAAGTTGGACCTTCCTAGTTAGACAATTTGTCCTAGGTAAACATACTCGTCTACAACTTCGAGAATAGTGTTCCCAACAATCACCGGTATTGGCGGAATATGAACATTAGACATAACATTTATCTTGTCCATATTCAGCTGCCCCCACCTGTATTTCGTACTTTACAATATTATGATATGCGTAAACTTCTTAAAAAACGCTGCGTGTCCGGTCAAATTGCATTCTTCAATCTTCTTTCATTCTTTCAATCTTTCAATGCTGCGTTTGGTCTTTTTGTAAATATTTTATTAATTAGTGGAAAATCTTCTTCGAACCGAACCTATCTAGGCACCTAAGCTATTGAAAATAACCTAAACGTAAGTTTTTGAAAACGAGACATTTTTCCCTCACCGGGGCCTGAAAGCGGGACTGTCCCGCCCAAAGCGGGATGTATGGTTACGTAAGTAATACAAAACATATTAGCTAAGTTCAGCAGTGGACATCCATGGGCTGATATGATGATTAGCTAAGTTACTAAACTTTAGTGACATGACTTCTAACGTGTGATGTTTCGAATTTGTCGGCAGAACAAATCAGTTTCAAAATATCGGGTCTAGTTTTCAAGTAGGAATGGTGCTCATTACAAGATTTGTTCAAAAAAAAGGGTTTCAGTACCTACTGCCACATTTGCTGCGATTTGTCTCTTGTATATATTTTATCCATAACAGAAAAAAAACTCATTCGACGCGTACCGCAAATTAAGTTATCGTTTGATCTGTTTGCGAAAGCGGGACATTTTTGCTCTCACTGGTGACAGTGGGGCAGACAACCTGAAAGCGGGATAGTCCCGCCTAGGGATTGCAATCCGGATACTTCGAAATTCGAAAATAACTGAAAAATCCGGATTTTAGGGGCCTATTATAAATCCGAATATTGATAACAAAATTCGTTTTTTTCGAATTTTAGTCATAATTGATAATAGTTGATGTTTAACTAAAAAATTTCATTTAATATCTAGTAGATTTAGGTCAGTATTACTCTGAAATCTATACACCGCTCGGCTCACAAGAGGCTAGCTGCTACCGCTCGTCCATCTAGCTAATAGCTCGGTCTAAGTCGGCCAGTGAGTCTTAGATGGAGGCGATGAGCGCGGCGCGAAAAAACAACTCTTTGCACAACGTAATATCAAGACTGTTAGTTATATTTAGTCGGGTTACCGCCGAAAGCATTTTGTACTTCGGCTGATCTCAGAAAATTGTTACTTTTGAAAGGGTCTGACACACCAGCCTTCTAAGCAAGCTTACTTGATATGAAATCTCTGGTGGTCTGTGCGCTTGGATTTCCAATTTCCTGAGCGAACGGTCTATTCATGTAGTCATACACGGGCGTTCGTCGGACCTTTTCGTAATCAATGCCACAGAGTTTAGTTCTCTCTGCAACCTTATTTCTGCTGCATATTAACGATCTGGTGAAGCCCGGTATCTTTGGGTACGTAGACGATAGCACCGTTGTCATATTTCCAGCGCGCGAGCCACCAGTGACTAGATCCAATTGTTGCGAGAGGCCATGGTAGAGCGTTTGAACGTAACTTTACAGGCAGTCTCCGATTAGGGCAATGCCAATCTGGTCACTTTTAATGCCACCAAGACGCAGCCACCAGGCTCTCGCCCTCGACTCAATAAACCGCCGAGCCAGAAGACTCATCGAATATGAGACTAATTATGACGAAACTCACGAGCCTCGACCATCGAAGAAAGGTTGTTTGCCTTATCGGTTTTCTACAGGATATATTTTTGAGAGTGTGTGCAGGAATTGCTCAACCTCATTCCCACCACAATCCCTATTTTTACTCAGAACCACAAGACACATGGAAAACATTTCTTTTGCATCCTCAATTATAATGCGTACAGCAGCAGTGGAACTTGCTTCCGGCGACTGTATTTCCTGATTTTTAGAATCTAAGGACTTTCACGGCCAGAATGAATAGGTTTCATTTGGGTTAGCGTGCTCCACCTTAGGCTTCGTCATTATCCTTTATGGACGGCTCAGTGGCCAAATACAAGCCCATTTTTTTTTTTAATATTACGTGCAGTTTTATTGAATTTTTATTCAAAACCAAGCAATAGAAATACAATAAAATAGAACACCTCTCTTCAAACTACTAATAATTAAGCATAAACTACGCGTACAATTTAAAATTACAAAAGATTGCAAAAAAATAAAAAAATTCGAAAAATACGGATTTGTCATGGACGTGGGCCTCGACTGAAAACCAGCGCGAGGGTTAGTCTTTCTTACTAACCTGAGCATATTGCTGAGTCGAGACCTATTCCTGACTGATGTCAGGAATAGGTCCATGACAAATCCGGATTTTTCGAATTTTTGTATTTTTTATATTATATAGTATTATATATATATAATATTGCATTTTTGTGTAGTTTTTAAATTGGTTCTGTTTGTTTTTTTTTAATTCTTGGTTTTTGTAATTCTTGTTTTTTTGTAATTTCTACAGTCTTTAATGTAATGTTGTGTGTTGTCCAGAATAAATCTATTTTCTTTCTTTCTTTCTTTATATGTGATGATAAACTTTGAATCCGGAATTGAAAAAAAAACCGGATTTTGCAATCCCTAGTCGCGCCTCCCGCCTAAAGCGCGACGTATGATGTGTGAAACAAGTGCGGGGAACCTAGAAAAATCTGATATGCCCCCCCCCCCCCCTTGGGTCAGAAGCTGGGTACGCCCATGTATCCACTTCATCTAAATGGTAGAAAACTCAGTATTTTGCACATAATACCCCATAACCCATACTACTTACGGAAAAGAAACTACTATACTATTTAGACTATTTAGTTAATGGTTCGATTACTCTCAAAATTGATATTTGAGAGATCTTGGATTCACAAAACATGAAACTTTTGTGTTGAAAAAGTGTCCGCCATTTTTAACTTTTTGGATACTGGTTCGATCGTATGATATGTAAGATACCTTGGGATCACAATACCTTTAACCAAAATAAAAAAAACCGCCATATTGAACTATTTGGTTACTGGTCCGATTGCTCTCAAAATTAATATTTGAGACACCTTGGGATCACAAAATATGAAACATTTGCCAAACTTCAAAGAAGTCTCCACCATTGAACTTTTTAGATACTGGTCCAATTGCTCTCAAAAAAGAATATTTTGCCGATACAAAAAAATCATTATTTGAAGCAAATTAAGTTATTTAAGGTATTTCTGTTTACTAAGCCGCGTAGCAACGAAGCATCCGTAGCGCCTTAGCAACACGTACTTCATAGCGCCCATCCCACTATACAACTTTCAAAGAGGACGTCAAACAAAATTTTATGCCAGTTTATCTTCACTTAAGCAATTCTTGATTTCTTGCTTGAGCAATTCATTGTCATGAGCGTATACAGACCCCCTACTGCAGTATTCAAATTGTTTGAAAAATGTATGGATGAAGCTTTGTGTAAACTAAATAGTGTGAATAAAAATATAATAATCTGTGGAGATTTTAATATAAACTTGTTGGAGGATAACGCAATAGGTAATAAACTCAAATCACTTTTTCTATGCTACAATCTAGTAAATCTTTTTTTAGAACCGACTAGAATCACTGCCACTTCAGCAACTTGCATTGATAATATTTTTACTAACTTAGAGCCAGTAACAAAGTCAATAATAAGTAAATTAAGTTCTGATCACTGTGGCCAGTTGGTCTCATTTAATATGCCTAGAAAAAAAGTGATAAAAAAAGATATTAAGTGTCTTCCTATGAGTATAAGTCGCCTTGAAAAATTTAGAATTAACATTGTCAATAAATTACCAGACGTACCTTACGATAATAATAATGTTAATGAACTGTATAACTCAATTTTTAATTTAACTAAAAATGAGTATAATTCAATTTTTTCTTCAAAAACTGTTAATCGGAAATCTAATACGGTCTTCAATGACTGGGCGACGGTGGGAATTTATATAAGTAGGCGAAAATTGTATGAATTATATAGGGAAAAACAGTATAATCATGATTTTGTTTTTTAAATTATGTAAGGAATTACTCAAAAACATTTAAATGCGTTTGTGCTGCGGCTAAATCAATATAAGAAATAAAATTAAAAATAGTCATGATAAGATCAAGATGACTTGGAAAATTATAAATAGTGAAACTGGAAAGTTCAAAGTACGTAATCATGAGTTTCGACTTATTATAAATGATAAATCAATAAAATCTGATCAAGATGTTGCTGCCGCTTTTGAGACTTTCTTCACCAATATTCCAGTTTCGACTACCAAGTCTCTTAATTCTTCTCCCACCCTCGCTGTATCTTTACTTAGGAAAAATGTAACAGAGTGTACTGTTGACTTTAAATTCTCAACTGTTACTTCTAGCGATATAATTAAAGCGTTCAAATCTCTAAATTTGAAAAACACTGTTGATCTATGGGGGCTTTCAGTTAAACTTATTAATTCTATAATTGATTGTATTGCACCTCATTTAGCTGTTATTTTTAATAAATGTATTGATTGTGGTGAGTTTCCTGATCTTATGAAACATAGTAAAGTAGTGCCTTTATTTAAAACCGGTAGTACATCTGACCCCACAAATTTTAGACCGATTTCCATATTACCGACATTCAGTAAAGTATTCGAGAAAATTATACTTAATCAATTGATGGTACATTTCAATAGTAATAGACTGCTTCACAGTAAACAATTTGGTTTCACTAGGGGTCGCTCAACAACCGATGCTGGTGTTGAGCTTATTCAACATATTTTTGACGCCTGGGAAAATTCACGAGACACCATTGGTGTTTTTTGTGACTTATCCAAGGCTTTTGATTGTGTCCATCATAAAATACTGATCAGCAAATTACATCACTACGGCGTTAGAGACACTGCACTAGATCTTTTGATTTCTTACTTATGTGACAGAATTCAAAAGGTTGATGTTAATGGTAAAGTATCCCCGGGGTCATCAGTAACTATGGGTGTACCACAAGGTTCTATCCTTGGACCTTATCTTTTTCTCATTTACATCAACGACTTACCATATCTTGTAGAAAAAAAACATGAGATAGTATTGTTTGCTGATGACACTTCACTTCTTTACAAAGTGAATAGACATGATTTTAATTCTGACGATGTGAACAATGCTCTTTCTGTAGTCGTTGATTGGTTTACTATAAATAATTTATTGCTAAATGAGAAAAAAACAAAATGTATCAGATTCAGTCTACCCAATGTGAGACATTCGGACACAAATATTGTAATTAAAGGCGAAAAACTGGATCTTGTTGAAACAACTGTATTTTTAGGTATCACTTTAGATAATAAGTTACAATGGAGCCCTCACATTTGTAAATTGGTGGATAGACTTAGTTCTGCAGCTTATGCAGTGAGAAAAATTCGCGCTCTCACTGACGAATCTACGGCAAAATTAGTTTATTTCAGTTACTTTCACAGTTTGATGTCTTACGGTATCCTCCTCTGGGGTAGTGGTGCCGAAATCAATAGAATTTTTATACTGCAGAAAAAGGCTATCCGCGCAATATATAAAATAAGGCCTAGAGATTCTTTGAGAGACAAGTTTAAATCTATTAATATAATGACAGTGTCGTCACAATACATATATGAAAATCTTATTCATGTGAGGAAAAACATAAATAACTTACCTAAGAATAGCGACACTCATAGTTTGAACACTAGAAATAAGCACAAACTTGCTGTACCTTTAACTCGGCTCAGCAAAGTCCTTAACTCTTTCAAGGGGCAATGTATACGTTTCTATAATAAAGTACCCAAAGAAATCCAAGAGCTACCTATACATAGATTCAAAAAGATAGTAAAACAGAAGTTATGCAAGAAGGGGTACTATAAAGTTTCTGATTTTGTAGATGACAAGAATGCATTTGAATGAATTGTTCGCTTCGCACGCTATTGTTATATATATTTTGTAAATTGTAATATTTATAAGTACACATAAAAAAAAAAAAAGAACACTTGCTGAGTTTCTTGCCGGAGTCTTCTCAGTTCAAGTTGTATTTGGAACCGGTGTAGAGTCATTTGTTAACTTTCACAAGTGCCCTATAAGGGCCTAATATGAATAAATGAATTTTGATTTGATTTGACTTAAATTTGGTAGTTTTTAAAACTTCTTGTGTATTTGAGTATTTGAAGGGCGGTGCAAAATGTTTGCAAAAGATTCTTGTTTTGTGACCCCCAGGACTCTCAAATATCGATTTTGACAGCAATCGGACCATTATCTAAAAAGTTCAACATGGCGGACACTAATTCAAAATTTTGAGAAAAGATTCTTGTTTTGTGACCCCAAGGTCTTTCAGATATCGATTTTGAGAGCAATCGGACCATTATCTAAAAAGTTCAACATGGCGGACACTTTTTCAAAATTTTGAGAAAAGATTCTTGTTTTGTGACCCCAAGGTCTCTCAGATATCGATTTTGAGTGCAATCGGACCATTATCTAAAAAGTTCAACATGGCGGACACTTTTTCAAAATTTTGAGAAAAGATTCTTGTTTTGTGACCCCCAGGTCTCTCAGATATCGATTTTGACAGCAATCGGACAAGTAACTAAAAAGTTCAACATGGCGGACACTTTTTCAAAATTTTGAGAAAAGATTCTTGTTTTGTGAGCCCCAGGACTCTCAAATATCGATTTTGACAGCAATCGGACCATTACCTAAAAAGTTCAACATGGCGGACACTTTTTCAAAATTTTGAGAAAAGATTCTTGTTTTGTGACCCCAAGGTCTCTCAGATATCGATTTTGAGTGCAATCGGACCATTATCTAAAAAGTTCAACATGGCGGACACTTTTTCAAAATTTTGAGAAAAGATTCTTGTTTTGTGACCCCCAGGTCTCTCAGATATCGATTTTGACAGCAATCGGACAAGTAACTAAAAAGTTCAACATGGCGGACACTTTTTCAAAATTTTGAGAAAAGATTCTTGTTTTGTGAGCCCCAGGACTCTCAAATATCGATTTTGACAGCAATCGGACCATTACCTAAAAAGTTCAACATGGCGGACACTTATTCAAAATTTCGAGAATAGATTCTTGTTTTGTGACCCCCAGGTCTCTCAGATATTGATTTTGAGAGCAATCGGACCAGTAACTAAAAAGTTCAACATGGCGGACACTTTTTCAAAATTTTGAGAAAAGATTCTGGTTTTGTGACCCCCAGGACTCTCAAATATCGATTTTGACAGCAATCGGACCATTATCTAAAATGTTCAAAATGGCGGACACTTTTTCAAAATTTTGAGAAAAGATTCTTGTTTCGTGACCCCCAGGACTCTCAAATATCGATTTTGACAGCAATCGGACCATTATCTAAAAAGTTCAACATGGCGGGCACTTTTTCAAAATTTTGAGAAAAGATTCTTGTTTTGTGACCCCAAGGTCTTTCAGATATCGATTTTGAGAGAAATCAGACCATTATCTAAAAAGTTCAAAATGGCGGACACTTTTTCAAAATTTTGAGAAAAGATTCTTGTTTTGTGAACCCCAGGACTCCCAAATATCGATTTTGACAGCAATCGGACCATTATCTAAAAAGTTCAACATGGCGGACACTTTTTCAAAATTTTGAGAAAAGATTCTTGTTTTGTGACCCCCATGACTCTCAAATATCGATTTTGACAGCAATCGGACCATTATCTAAAAAGTTCAACATGGCGGACACTAATTCAAAATTTTGAGAAAAGATTCTTGTTTTGTGACCCCAAGGTCTTTCAGATATCGATTTTGAGAGCAATCGGACCATTATCTAAAAAGTTCAAAATGGCGGACACTTTTTCAAAATTTTGAGAAAAGATTCTTGTTTTGTGAACCCAAGGTCTCTCAGATATCGATTTTGAAAGCAATCGGACAAGTAACTAAAAAGTTCAACATGGCGGACACTTTTTCAAAATTTTGAAAAAGATTCTTGTTTTGTGACCCCCAGGACTCTCAAATATCGATTTTGACAGCAATCGGACCATTATCTAAAATGTTCAACATGGCGGACACTTTTTCAAAATTTCACAAATTCAAAATTGAAAAGAAAATGTATCCGCCATCTAGGAGCGGCGGGCGGCCATATTTAAAGAAACAAAACAAACTTCCGCTTTATAATATTAGTATAATAAGGGATTTTAGGAAATTATATGTAATATACAGAGTTTAGATAATTTAGATAATATTTATGAAATGGAATAGTCATACTGTCACAATTCTATACTGTGGCACTTTTTGTATTATGATCATGTTGCTAGACCAAATAAAATATTCTGTTTCGTGCAAAATCTAAAAGTACTAAAATGTCGTGCTAAAATTGTACGCATATGCTAAACACGTAAAACTAAATATTGCACAGAGTTTTCAGATTTTAAATGCCATGTTTTGAGATCTAAGAATAAAATATAACTGATTGTGCAATTCTTTGTATAATACTAAGCAATACTGGGCAATAAGGCAGAAGCTCTAAACATTTGGGTCTTTTAATACAAGGTAATTCATTTTCATTTTTGTTTCTTCATTTAGATACTGGTGGTTGTCGTTATTGAATGTTCTTTTTTCGATTTATCGGTGTATTGTTGAGTTTTTAGTTTTTTAGACATTCTATCACCGCCTAAAAAGAGACAACGGACAGCTTTGTCTGCGTCTGAAAAATTCATGATAATGAATGCCTACCATGCACGTACACAAGAATAAGCCTATATGTATATATCAGTTTATAATAAGAGTTTACTGATTCCGATTCTTCATCACCTTCACGAATCAGAGAGAATTTTTTTTTTTTTTTTTTGTAATGAAACCATATTTTATGTTCGATAACAATTGAAATGTAATAAGTTATCAAATGAAGGCAAATGAACAACTTGATACTAAAAATTTTAATATTTTATTTTCATTATGAATAATATTATAAATACGACTGTCTAGGCAAATGTTGACTATCCCTGAGTCGTCACTCAGGGGGTGGTGTATATCTAGAAAAAACTGGCATACGTCCGACCTCCAACACGTTCCGCTCGGGACTGAGGGACACGGCGAGGAAGTTGTAGCGCGAAAAGCGTTTGAAAAAACGTATTTTTGGAATTAGGAGGATGGAATTTTACATAATTCAAAATATGAGGGCCGAAAAATAATCCATTTTTCATGTACTTTTTATGGTATAAGTTTCATTACCCAAAAACTTATATAATTCAAATGAAATGAGTACCATTAGACCATTTAGACCTGTCTTTGCGATTTAATTCGATGCAGCAAAGTGCTCGTAATCGTGTATCGAAAGGCCGAAATAGGAAGCTTATATAGTGTAAAATAACATATATTTTTTTCAAAATTTTGAGCACTGCTATTTACTGATGAAATGAGAACCAATACTCCGGTTTTGGGAGAACCCCGCCTTAAGTTGCGATCATTATCGAACAATACAGCAAATCAATCGGAACCGGGGATGACCGTTAAACGAATAGTGTATCCGTTTGTATCCAAATATAGCTAAGTATTATTGGGTGTTAGACAAGTGCCGCTCAAGTCATGAGCTCATGAACTCGGTTATTGTGAAAATTGTATTGAAAGCAACGTATAGCCAAAAGTTTTCAAACTATTTTTGGAATTGAATAAGCTGAGCGAAGGTTGATTCTTAAACGGTTCAGACAGTGAATGGTCTTCTTTTGAATAGTGAGTTCGTATTTTTGTTTTGCAATGACATTTGCGTGCCATAAGGAAGTCAATATTTAGAAATACCAATATGATTGTTAGAATCCAGAGTTTAGTGCACTTTTATTTCAGAAATCTGTTAGTACTTCGGTATAATAATTGAAGTGTTTTACAAAAAACCTAAACAGACTTCAAAGTACACTACGAAGTAATCAAATCCTGATTTGATGACAATGGGACCAAACGGGAATTGTACCCTTTCAAACAAAAAAAGAATTTTCCAAATCTGTTCATATATGACGAAGTAATTAGGTAACAAATATAAAAAAAAAATGCAACCAAATTGAGAACCTCCTCCTTTTTTTTGAAGTCGGTTAAAAAAAACAAAGTATTGAAAATCATTGTCTTTTTAAATAAAAAAACGAAAGTTATTAAATTTCGCTTGATATAATCATATATAATATACTACGGAAAAACTCTTGGCAGCATTTTCGTTTAATGTGCCTATTGTTGTACATTTATCAATCGGCTATCGATCAAGGGGTCCAACAATGCCGGCTAGTCGTCGACTATTGAGTATCGAGTATCGATTATTAGACGCGAAATGTTTAAAGAATTATGTAACGATAGACCTTGAAGCTTGACCCTAATCGTGAGCCGCTGTTATGTGACCGCGTGTGGTACATTGATGAGAGGGAGCGGATTTGTGGCTCTGTCATAAAGTTTACCTTATGCTTCAAGAATTAATGTAAACTTTAAGAAATTGGTTAATATTATACCCACAAAATACGCATCGATTGGACCCAATTATATTTTTATGCTTTTTGCGGTCGAGACCTTGGGACCGTGGGGGTCCGAAGCTTGCCGTTTTGCTCGCCCCTTGTCATCAAAATTGATCGAGACCTCCGGGGACCAGCGGGCGGGGAGCTTTTTCGGCCAACGCGTCAGCTTGGCTATATATTGGCCAAAGAGGAAACGCTGCCAGCCTTCTGGACCTTGCCGTTAATCGGAAGCAGCGGCAGGCTTGAGGAAATTTTCTATATTTAGATTGTATTTTGTACATATTTGTTGTAAATAAATGTACCTACTAAACTTGAGCTAGGCTATTAGTGATTTTGAATGGGCGGAGTTATCGATCCCGGTTCTCGTTACGCACATGCCTTCATACATTTTGGATGCGTGCCTAATTATATTCCAGAAGCTTCTACTTTGTACCACAAAGCGCGAAATAGTCGTGATCGCGTGCATTTTGAGTCATAGTGTCCATGTTTATGCTCACTTCAATAGTGCCGTGACAGACAACTGAAAGTGCTATGAAGGGCGTATAATGCACAATAACGCACATTATAATGTCAAAAGGGCACGCCGCCATTATAAATAATATCGCGTTACGGAAATCACCTTGAACAATTGTTTAAACTAACATAGACAAATGACCCGAAATAAGTAAAACAAATAACAGTCGCGCGGTAAATTGAAAGTTTTGATAATCTGACAGACAAGCTTTGTGTTACTTGACATGTTATAAATGAGTCGCTTGAAAAGCCACATGTTTCCTCATTGTTGGTAAATGGACAATGTTTAGACTGGCTAATTAATGATCCCAGTACTTACTTACTGTTATTATTCAAAGTGTACTTTTGAGAAAATTAAGTCATTTATCAATTATCCTGGCTTCCTTATTCAAATAGTTTTTTTTTCATGAATAGAACTGCGGACGTATCGCCCTAGGCCATTATTCAAAGAGACAATTTTTTCAGTGATTTGTCTGTCGGGGTAGATTTTAACTAAGTACTATATTTTGAAGTAGGTGTCTACGCATTTTTTTTTATTTATCTTGCAATATATCGACAAATGTGCCTAGTCGTGCTGACTAGGTAGCGCACATAACATAATAAGGCTGCAGGCGTATGTAAGAGAAACAATTATTATTTGGGGTTGGTGGCTATTTTAAGTCTTTCTAGAGCTTGTGTCACTGCGACTAGGGGGGCTAAAAAGGAAGCTAAGCAATATTGCTAACGGTTTTTTTTTTTCGTTTTCTCAGCACGTAATACGTATTTCCAATATTATTTGGTAAAATAGTCACTCATAATATAAAATTCAATTCATTAAAAGATTTAAATAATTGATGAATTGCATAAGCACTGCTGTAAATTCGAAAAAATGAATTCCATAAGAAATATTGCTCTAGCTTCCTTTTTAGGGGGCCAGGCTAATTGCTACAGTTCTAATGAACTGTAAGAAAAGTCTTCAAATGGTCTTCTTGCCTAAATGATTTGAAAAAATAGTGAGGTGTGGACACCAGACTGATGCAATGCGTAATTTATCATAGAGTCAGAATATTATAGAGTGTAGGCAACGGTACCTACTTTATGCGAAGCGTCCATGAGCAGTTTCCGTATACATTCAGAGATATATCTATCGTACACTAGTTGATTTACAGTCAGACAAAATGTCGACATGGATTCCTTGTGATTTGTTTTCGGTAAAAGTATCGATAAATAAAACCGGCCAAGTGCGAGTCTTGAGAGACTCGTGCACCGAGGGTTCCGTACAAACCTGTAGGTATATAAGTAAATGGTAGTATAGACCTGAGTATTTGATATGAATTTCAATTTATGACGTATTAAAAAAAAACTACTTACTAGATCTCGTTCAAACCAATTTTCGTTGGAAGTTTGCATCGTAATGTACATCATATATTTTTTATAGATTTATCATTCTCTTATTTTAGAAGTTACAGGACTTTGGAAGTGTCTCTCGCGCAAACTATCCAGTTTAGAAAAAAATGATGGTAGAAATTTCAATGTCATTTTTGAAGACCTATCCATAAACACCCCACACTTATGGGTTTCATTAAAAAAACAATTTTGAGTTTCAGTTCTAAGTATGGGGAACCCCAAAATTTATTGTTTTTTTTCTATTTTTGTGTGAAAATCTTAATGCGGTTCACAGACAGTTCATACATCTACTTACCAAGTTTCAACATTATAGTTCTTATAGTTTCGGAAAAAAAGTGGCTGTGACATACGGACGGACAGACAGGCAGACAGACAGACATGACGAATCTATAAGGGTTCCGTTTTTTGCCATTTGGCTAGGGAACCCTAAAAATGAGAAATTAGGCTTTCATTATATGTATTTAGTCGTTCAAACTATGACCGCTTAGTTCGTTTCGTGTTCACAGCACATACTCTATCTAGTACAGTCGATCTATTAATGTTCTAACTCTATAGAATTCATCAAAGCTACTCTATCGCTGACTGCACAGGTTCATCGCATATACTTAAGCACAGCAGTGTATGTGTAAGCTTCATAAAATGGAGTATTTACGCTCGTTTATGTGTTAAGTAAAAGTTAAGTAATTGTACACAGTCACCGCATTTTCTCACGATCTCGTTGTTATAAAAAGATCAATAATAAAATGTTGTACAAATAAAATTCAACTGCCTCAATGATTTGCGGTTTACAGTTGACTTGACAGAATCATTTTCAACTAATTCAATTATCTTGTTTCCGGAACGTTCGCAGCTATTTTTGTCTGTTAATGAGTAATTTATAAAAAGATTGTTGGTGATTAATAGGGATAATGCTATCTGTATATTACTCAAAACTGATTCTGAAAGTAACTTGTTATGGACCATGTATTGTTATAATGCTGACTTTATTATTATTGCCATGTATTTCTGAACATACAGTTTTCGGGATTACTTTCATGGAATGGCAAGTTCAAAATGAATATTTTATAACATTTTTTAAAATTGTGAAGCTTTTGGAAGTATATTCCTATGAATATATTTTTAACGAATCCAGAACAAAAAATACACAGAAATATAATGAACAATATTATTATTATTCATTTTAATTGCAAGTCACAGCTCACCAAAATGTAGGACATTAATTAACATAGCAACTAACGTGAAGCTTTAGTTTGTTTAACAAACGAATTACGACATTCAGAGTGCTCTCGGCAAACATTCTGGACACGTCGTATGAAACAAATGATGTGGCTCGAGCGCACTATTCTTATTATAATTAAATGTTTCGCTTTCATGTTTACTCTTACATAAAGTTTCACGTAAACTGCGACTTTTGCATGTAGGATGTTAAAATACTGGTATTTATATTGAAATTTACCTTTTTTTTAAAGCAATTAATTAACTTACTTACTACTTACAAAGGGAAAACTGAACCAGGAAAATAAAAGATGGATAACTATAGCGGAGGATACCATCACCGCATTGCTTTAATGATTTCTAGCGATGACTATAATTCAGATTAGTTTAGAGACAATATTTTTTTAATATTAGCGAATATTATATTTAAAAAAAACAGTTGTGTGATCAAATATCCTAAATGGATGTGAGTGAGCAAATATCCAAAGATTTAAAGAGATGTGTCTTTTCCAGCTCTTAACTACTTCTAGGAACTAAAGAGAACGAATTAAAGTATTTGTGTTACGTTTCGTCCAATGCTCGTTTACCGAGCTGATTCTTGCCTTTGACTGCAACATGATAGCTCCTGTCTAGCTTAGCTCTTAGCTCCGAGCGTGTAGCTTTATGCAGTAAAACAAAACGATTCCTTTGCAACTAATTTTGTTTGTAGGTACATTAATTCTATCAGCAATCGCCTTCAGTCATTAGTTCAGATTGGATCTCCATACAATTTGCTTTATTTACTTCGACAATTCTAAATTCAATTGTTTTCGAAGATAGTTCTAATGATTTTAAATTGTGGTAGGCTGCAGAATATTAAATTCTGTGATTACTAAACTCGGTTAATCAATAACTGCGTAGTGCGTAGTGACACGATCTAAAAACCACAAATCTTTAAAAAAAATATACAGCCTTATCTAAATATGTTTTTATGTACAAGGAATATGTAAGAACGTTTTACAAATTAGAGGTCCTTAGTATGAAATTAATAAAATCACAGCATATTAAGGCGCGGCACGGTGTAATTACCATAATCATGGCCACATGTGCATTTTCTACGTTCTATTTACAAATTTGATTTACGCACGCACAAATTTATATGTAAGTACATATTTTATTAGTATATTATGCACGAAATGTACTCTTCGATCAAATGAAAGTTGAAATCGCTCGATTTTCTAATGATCAACAAAAGCAATCTTGTTATGAATACGTAAACTATAATTTCGTTATTATTCCATCCATACTTTGCAGTACACTATTACATTACCTTTTATCTAGTAATTGCGTAAATGAGTTATTGGCTGAATAGCATGGCTCATATTTTATCAGCTAGTGAGTTAATTGCCTTAAAACTAATTTATGAAAATTATTCTAGCTTAACCTTTAATTGATGGTGCGTTAGGCGTCCTTCGTATGAGCAAACGATGCAATTTAGTCACACGATGAGATTAAATACATATATCGCTTTAGAATGTCCTAATTGAAGCTCACAAGTCATCGCGTGAACACAGGATCATCAGCACGATTATTTTCATCGTGCGACGAAATCGCATCGCTTGCTCGTACGATCGTCGCCAATTATGACGACGCGACGCCTTAGAGATTTAAATCGGGCCTTAACAAATCATCATCATCGTCATCATTTATTAAAAAGATTTATCTTACATATCATTTGAAATTGTAATAAAATAAATGCCATATTTGACTCCATAACTTATAAAATTCTGTTTCTGAAACGAAGTTACAATCATACATATAACCCGTTCAATCTGAAAGGAATTGCGTAACAAATTCATAGAATGTAAAACTTAAGAAATTTGTTTTTTAAGAAATTTGAATGGATCTTTTTAAAAAGTCATCTTGATTCAAAACCAAAGAGAAATTAAGTAGTTTCGTGTCAAGGATTGTACTCCACCGCCATAAAAAAGTTTTTAGCGAAAGTTGCTTGCGTAAAAATTAGAAGAAAGTTATGAACTTCCATTTTTATTTGTGAAGACTTATCGATGTCATCTAGAGAGACATCGAGTTGCTTTACGTAGTTAACAATAATACTTTTGCCTATTACGTCTTCTGCGCGGAGAGTTGGCCATGACTCGGAATGCATCGGAAAGTTATTGACTTTTGATAATGAACAAAACCAGTTTGCGGCGAGCTGACCGAGAGCCCACGGCCCCGTTCAATACCAGCTGGACCTACTGCGATACTGATCTCATACTGGTAATTTCTTCATAAAATTATACATTACCCTTTTTATTCATAATATGAATTAACAACTCGTAGCGAACGAGAATTGTAAATCGTAGTCGCAAAACTACCGCGCCGTTCAAAGCAACGGCTATGTGCGTTGTAAAGGTTAAGTTTATGTTTACTGGCAGGTCTTAACTTTGCCGGTAAAATTTGCTTTAGCCTTTTTGTGCGATAATAACATTTATAAAAGCGAAGAAAAATTATGAAGCCAGTGTAACTTGATAATCGGTCGTTCAGGAACTCAATTACTGTGAGTTAACCAACAACGGTTAATTTTTATGGTGTGGTTTTAATTATAGTTCCAGCCAAAGATGTAATTAGAGATTCTGCTTATTTACTTGCGTACCTATGTATTGAATTAATTTATGGGTACTATGGATGTTGTCTTACTCAGAAGTGGTAAGGATAGGGCACTTTTTCGTATGTTTTATGTTAATAAGGTATATTAAAAAATGGGCGAATTCAACAAAGTTTATACCATAACCATTTATGTTTAGAAAGTCTCAAAGTTTAAGAGAATGTATCGTAAAGAGGCGTGTAGATAGCATGGTGCCATATCTCGCTGCCATCGTCACGTATGGCTTGTAATAATAACAAAAGTTGAAATATCCAGCGAGTTGAGTAGGCCCCTATAATAAAATTGCCTGACGCGGAAAGGCTGCGGTTTTGCGATCACGACAAGTTTCGCAAAGCCATCGCTTGTTTCTATACCAACATGGATTTCTTGTGCAAGTTTGTAGAAACATTTTTTTAAATTTAATTTTCACTTGTTAAGGTACGCAACAGGTCAAATTATTTGGTTAAGTTAAATTATGGTATCACAAATTGATTTACTTAAAAAAGGCTAGTATTATTTCAAATAGAGTTATAATAAGATTTTAAGCAGAGCTCGAATTTAAATGTTATTGAAGTTTGTAATTGAAATATGCTGCACAATATAATAATGTTTTCTTTCTTACTTAGCTACTTACTAAGTTTAAAAAGCTATCAATAACAAAATTATATAACTAATAGCCAATATTAGCATACATTAAGCTGAATAAGAAACCAATGCTGACCCAGTGACACAATTCTAATCGGACACATAAATGCTCTTCCTTATTACTGCACAAAAAAGAAGCATCAATAAAATGTCGCTACTTTCTAAGCAGCATTGTAATAAAGTCATCTCGCTAATGTGCCGTCATTAGAGTATGCGCATACAAATAGACCGGCGATGATGCGACGAGATTGGTTTATTTATCGAGCGATGGAAAGACACAACACCTCACTTTCTCGCTGCTCCAGGAAGGAACCTATTGTTCTGCTTAGCAGAAAGGCGTCCGAACCTTACTTATCATAATACATCGCTCCGTGCGTTCACATAACGCCCCACATTTACATACCTTCACAATTTTCATTAACGATCAACATAAATAACATCACTATTCAGATTTATGTTACGATAAAGTAATATCCGAGCTCAAGTTATGTATTTCATCGAGAGGATATAGTATTTGATTAATGACAGCATTTTCTGTTTATAGCGACTGAAGGTCTCTCGTCGCCCTATTATTTTCTCGAGTGGACCAACGGTTGCAAATAGCAGTTTGGTTGAATATTAAATTTTTCGTGCGGAGAGTTTCTCAGCTAGCAATAAACTGTTACTTCTTTAACGTCTGAGGAAATGAAAGGTGATGCGGGGTGGAGTTAGTTTTCTTAAAGCTGGTTAGGTTGGTGGCTTCAGCATTGGCTACGGACGTGCATTAATAAAGAGATCGCTACCTCCGGGCAGGCAATCTCAAGCGTCGCTCATGGCACAACGGCCCAGGCTACACCTGAATGTATCAGGTTTTCCACACAGGTAAACATACTTTACAGAATAAGGTTTTTCATAAATAAATGTGCGGTGATGTTGTGAGGGCTAACTATAATTTGCTCAGGTAATTTAAACAAAGTCCTGCAATTACAAAAGTTGGCATAAGCCGTAGGTAACTAAATATAATAATCAAAAGTACACCCAAGTTTTTTACGGTAGCTTACCAACAATTGAAAAGGTCTAATTGACTGATTTCTTATTTCTTAATCAGTTCGTTAAATATTGCTTAAAACTGTTTTTTTATCATTCGGTTGTGTAAATATTTTCTAAAACAAATTAAATGAATTCCATGTACTTTAGACGCCAGCCAATGTAGACGCGACTGCAACGAAGCGGCATTTAACGAATACTTATTGTTTCGGTAAGCAGTCGCTAAACTCCACTCACCCCTTTTTTACTGGAATAGTCCCTCCGTATAGGTCACTTTCGCATATAGTATAGATATTAACATAGCTATAGTTATTAACATTTTTTCTACTTTATAAACTGACAAAGTTATTCGTTGGTTTATTAATGAGTCAACTTAAATAAAATTGTTCCTAGCACGAATATTCATCCAAGTAGTTCACAGATTTCTGATAAAAAATTTGACGTTAAATCAAGTATAAGACCATTTTTAATATTCACCTCATCTGTTATTGGTACGTAGGGACGTTCTTCCAAATATTATATTTTATTTTTGAAATCCCTGATTGGAAGTTCGGTGCCCAGAGGAAATGCTTTCGCTCCCTGAATAGATTCAAGCTGAAAAGGAAATTGAAGGGTCGTTACGTACGCCCGCCTTTGAAGCGTTCATAAATTTACCAATGGGTACCTGATTATTATATACCTAAAACGGTAGCTCGTCATGGACAGTCCCATCTGTTTACACATCTTAATCATACGCCAATTAATTGGCAATAGCCTTATCCTATGAACGCCAAAGAGATATTAGAATCTAACGACTTTTTGCAAAATGATACCAATAGAACAAGTATAATACAGCCAACGACGATTTTCTATTTATTTGCGCCAATTGGCATTGACTTTCGTGTTTTATCTTTTGCAACTGAACTGTTAACAGCTTAATTTTAGAGTGAGCAATTTGAGGTAGTCACGGAAGCATGAAAATTTATACGAGAGGCGTGCGCGTGCCGTTACTTGGGAAACATCGCTGTCGAAATGCTCAATAGTTGAAAGATAAAACAAAACTAGCATCGGATGAACCAAGAAAATAATTCGTGCGGAACGGTGTACTGAGGTCCTTTATGAAAGTCAATCACTTTCATTGAGTGTACTATAATAACAAAAAATAAACTCAGTCGCTCCGTGCTAGAGAGACAATTAATTTGTTAGGTGCGCTATGAAGAGAAATGAACAGTCAATTCAATTTTTTTTCCTTTGTTTCATCGGGTTGGTGCACTGTAGTAATTTGTCTGTTTTTATTAAATCAGTACATATTTTTCAGCATTTTACAGCGTGAATTTAGAGTTTCTAAATAACTGTCACAAATTCTATGTGAAATCGTCTCACAATAGTTTAACCGTTGACGTATCTTTATGCAGGCACTTAGCTAACAAAGCACTATTAGAATTAAATTGCATCATTAAAATTTTAACAGTGCGTATAATATAAGAACTATATCATTCATAGTTATAGGACCTACTTATTTAACTAGCATGTAATTTCCTAACTTTGTGCCTGTGTCTCGCTAGAATATTATAGTTATGTTTTGCGGAGCGCAATTATAGTCAATAGGTGTGGATGCAGAATCAGAGCAACATAATCCGGCACCTTGAACATAACCAGGTAATTCCAACGTCACTTCCTTTTCCTGCGTATAAGTACTGTACTCACATTGTTAAATGGACTAAGGAGAACGATTACACACGCCATGAAGGTTGAATTTTCTATTTCTAAGGCATGTGAACTATTGTGTTGCAAACCTTGTTGTATTAGTTGTTACGTGCTAGCGCGGAAAAAAATATTTGATGACAACAAGAGAATTAAGAAGGAATCCAACTTTTTTGGAGAAATACTGGACATTTTAAGGCCTTGGTAGCTCAGTGGTGAATTGCAGTGATGAAAGTGGTTCCGAATCTTACCATGAGCGTTGTCTGTAAAGGAAAGTATCAGGAGGAACCAGAGCACGTACCTCATTCTGTCCATATAGGAAAAAGCCCTTTAGAGTAGGAATACCGTGCAATCCAATCACTGCATCTAAATGTTTAGTGTGTCTTTGATTTAGCCAATCAGAGCGCATTGTCGGCAGTGCGGCATTGGCTGATTAGATTTCAAACACATCATGAACGTCATTGCGCATCGTTGGGTTTACCTTTTTTGACGGGCCAGTAGGCGCAGACTCTGGTAAAGATTCCACCTATTGCACCGCAGGTCGAGGGTTCGATTCCCGCACAGGACATGCATTTGTGTGCATGAACATGTCTGTATGTCCTGAGTCTGGGTGTAATTATGTATATTAAGTATGTATTAAATATTAATATATATGTATACAAAGTAGTATATATGTATTATATCAGTTATCTGGTTTCCATAGAACAAGCACCAAGCTCTAGCTTCAAGCTTTAGTTTGGGATCAGATGACCGCGTGTGTGAGGAATGTCCTAGGATATTTATTTATTTATTTACTTGTTCAATGATTCCGACACATTCACATAAGATGATAAGAGCCAATTCCTTCTCGGTAGGTACCGTGTGCTAAGCAAATTCGGTCACACACAGGAAAAAAAAACGAATTAAAATAATCAAGAAATCTCTGCATATAATTAAATATTATTCAAGCCGTGTTCTAATTTTGAATTGTTGTTTAATTTACTATAATTATTGACATAGATTAAGGATAATATTTTCTTTAACTCTTAGTTAGTGGTACTGAGATATGGTTATTATATATTATTAATGGCGATTAACATCTAAAAACCGTATGTTACTCCGCGAATAGTTTGTTGGTTATATCATCAATAGACTGTTACATAAAGATTTTTTAGACAAAGAACATAAAAAAAAACAAATATGGCGACAAATTGATGACCTTACAGGTAGTTTTTCTTTAAAGTTTGGACATTTTTGGTTAGGTACCTACATAAAACAAGAGTGGCAGGGGTCAAGTCGATGTGACACACCCGGTTGGTGAACATTGACCTACTATTCTCTTTGAATGCTAATTAGCTTTTGTTACTAGGGTAAGCTAGGAGAGCAAAGGTGGCACGGATGGTACTTAAGCGAGCATTGAGGTGTGCGGTCAGCTTTGTTCTACTGAGTTGTTTGGTTCACAGGGAAAACTTAGTTAGTTGTAATTAAAAATTGGTTGCGGTGAACTGAGCTATTGATTATATACTGAGAATAATAAACTAGCTGACGCCCATGGTTTCACACGTGTTCAGTTTTTAATTTGTTGCGCGGAATCCTAATTATTTTTCTAAAGAAAAAGTAGCCTAAGTTACTCCTTATAACATCAGGTATCTGCCAGTCTCGTCAAAATAGGTCCAGCCATTTTGGAGATTAGCCGGAACAAACTGACAAATAGACAGAAAGTTTGAACATTGTTTTTTTTTTGGTATTCCGTTATACTTTTGTTATGCATTAGAAAAAGAACGAAGGGGACATTACGAAAAGACTAAAATTTTATTTTTTGTATAGATATCCTGTGGCACAGCTAACCGACCAAAGATTAGTATTGATAAGGTTGCTGATTTAGAAGGCATTGGCAACTAATGCTATTTTAAAAGATGTATTTGTAACCAAATGAGATGAAGAGTCAAGTTAACTATGCATTCTTTGACATAATTACATGTAATTACTAATTACACGAATTTGCGTAAATTGCTCTCTCTAATGACACAAGGCAAAAGTGACTGACCAGTTTCGTAAGTGACACTTTTACTTTTTCAAACCAACAACTTCGAATACCCATGGGTGAAAGTGTAGCGAGTGTTTTGTTCGACGAGTTGTCACAAAACTTGTGACGAATGTAATGACTTGTTACTTTTGTTTAGGTGTTATTTAATTTCACTTTCCTCACATTACAGAATACATATTCAAATTATGTCACATTCTCAGGAATTACTCAGTCGAATGTTATGTTTTACTATATATATGATTGTTTTTGGCCATGGTAAATGGAAATCTATATTATGTGCTTATCTGATTGTTTATCATGTATACGATTGCGATGAAACTTTGGTGATTATTTATTCGAAAGGCGATTCCTCGCCTTAGGTCTGACAAAAAAAAGAAAACGTATAGAGAATTATATACAGTGAAAATATTTTTTTTTATACTATCTAGGCAGCAAACAAGCATACGGCCCGCCTAATGGTAAGCGGTTACCGTAGCCTATGGACGCTTGCAACACCGGGGATGTCACTCGCGCGTTGCCGACCCACATTTGTGGTGTCAACTCATATAGTTACCACTTACTCACTGGTGTGTACACCAAATTGTGTAGAGTGTGTACCTCATTCATTGAGTAGGTATAATGTATCTCATTGTTTCACTCTGTTTTTAGAAAGAACCACTATGCTACGTTGCATGTCAAAGCATACACTTAAAGTTACGAAACGTAAAAGAAAAGATCAAAAGTACCCTAAATGTTGTATATTATGGTGTGCTTGCGTAATATCTAAAGTTAACTACGAAAGTACGATTACATGGACGGGTAAAAGACTAATCTTCAAAATGGTGTAAGAATCTATTGGATATTGCAGATGAAGATAATTGTTGTATAACTAAGAAAGAAAGTTAAGTTTATTGTGGTTATTATTCAATAAGATTTTTGCTAAGATTATTGTCCAATCATCGAGTGTGTATTTGTTTTGGAATATTTCATAGATCACTTTTTATGAATCAGTTGAGTATAATGTCATTGATTTCAGCAAAAGGTTGTATCTGTATATTAAGATTAAGTCTACATATAAACCTGATTTCAGGGAAACGATTCGATTAGGTTCGGCTCGTGCTCGGAACGCGTAGCATGGATTATTCTAATTAAGGTGTTTATCATTGCCAATACGGAAGGCCGTTTTGTATGTAGTTTATGGAAAAAAAATGTCTATTAGTGTCTATAAAAAAATCCTAGAAGTCTATACTTTATTATTAAGGCATTACAAGAATTTCAAGGCGTTCTTCGTTTGGTCACACTCTAGTTACAAGTAAAACTGCATGTCTGCGGTGTTGCAAATTATTCGGATAATTGGTCGATTGGATAATTTCGGCGTTTTCATACTTTTTTGATGAAATATGATTTCACCTATTACAAGGTTGGTATCGATGCAACGTTTGAAAGTAAGACATATTAACCACCGGTATTTTTATCCCAAATAGCTATTAGGTCTCCTATATTTACTACTAGAATGAGCTAATTAGTCATACGCTAAAAACACATAAACACTTTTTATAAATACATCTGGCTTGAAGCAACAAGGAAAAGTCTTGGTTCAATTTTCTTCACGAAATATAAGAGTGGTACAAATTCACGTTATCTAACAACGTACATGTTTAGTCTTCGTGTCGTGTGCAGGGGGTGTGAAACAAGACGCCCACGACGCGACGCGACGCGACGCGGCCGTATAGCGCAGTCATTTGTTTGGTACCAGTTGACAGTTTGTTGCACTGATAGTGAGAGCGGGCGCACACGGCCGAGTAAATCACTGCTTGGATCTCAATGCACAGAATTGTCTTATTTTTGGTTGGATAACATGTCAGGAGAAAATGACTAATTGACAGATTCACGCACACTTCAAATTGTAGGATACAGAAACTTGACATTTTGTACACTGGTACCTTATACAGAAACAAAAGTTGTTGCTTGTGATGTTAGTAATACAGTCCTGCAAGGTTGTAGGCATCCATTAAGGAAAAAATTCTAAATGCAATCCCCAAGGGGGTAAAGTGATCATGGATAAAACCGCTGGGCGGTAAGCTGTGATATACATACATAGGTATAATAGCCGCCAGTAGAAACAGTAATGTGTCTGACAGACATACACAACCTAAACCGGTGGACGTAGAGATATGAAATTTGGAAGAATTATTCCTTGAGTACTAGCATAGGAGTGATCTAAAGGTATTTTTATATTCAAGCCCTAAGATTGTAAAATAGGGGATCGCGGGTAACTGAAAAGTGTATAATATAATTATTATATAAATTTTAAGACTAATATTGTTTTTTGGTTGTTTCTATAATGTACCAAGCATTTATTATCCTTAGGTCCTTATGTTCAGATCACTGAAACAAGAACATTATTAGCATGTTTTATGTATACCTAGGCTGCACCATAGGCATTGTAAATTAATTAAACATACGACTGTGGTACTAATAAATGTAATCATAAAATGCATATTGACACACCCTCGTAAAATAATTCCTCACTAGAATTAAATGTTGTAAAATTATAATGCAGCTTGCATTGGCCAAGATTTTTAGTAGAAAACATTTTTGAGATGGAATATATTTAAAGAAATGGGTTACAGCGACCGTTAAGATTTCCTAACGAAACATCAGTATTGTGTGCGAGCCGCTATAAAGCGCTTTGCTGCAAAGAACAAAAAAGATCTCAGATTAAGCGCCAACTTTGCTAGCGCTGAAAAAGTTCCACGAACGGCCGCAAAGGCTCGACTATTATAATGACGTGACGCAAAGAGGCCTTTAAGCTATGAAATATTATAATATTTCACTTTGTTTAGTCTCCAGGTAAAGAGCACTTAGTAATTTTAAAATAGTTTACGCTATGTTTAACCCATTCTTTTTTCGTCTCTGTACTGGAGAGGTTATTGCTGCGAGTCAGCTCGATACAAAATTATGACCCTATTTTTTACTTTTTTATTTTATTTTATATAATAGGATTCTAGCTTGCCAAGAGTTTACAAAAAATCATTCAAATTAGAATATCCTATATTCATTAAAAAGATCATCATCATCATGAGGAGTTTCCAAGCCGACTTTAAGACAATTAAGTGATACCTATCCGGGACTAACGGCATTGCGTGCTTTACGAAGCACGGAAAATACTCGAGACGACATACTAGGCGTTCACCCATTCAGATTCCGTCCACACCAGTTATTGCTTATCTTTGCCGATCATTTAAGAACGGCTAATCAAGCTACACCATGAGTGCTTCGAGACAAAAATACAGAAACGAATGCCGTCACATCTAGGCCCTCACTCTCACAACCGATTCAGATACCTACCAAATAATAAACAAATACATACAGCTTGGTGTTAAAAAGTAGTATTTAATAGAAGCACTTTATTTTCGACTAAGTAAATAATAATAATATACCTGTCATATGAAATATATCTCGCATGTTAGTTGCGTACATAAACGTTTACGTTCATGTAAAAATTGTAACCCAAAAATATGTGGGCAAAGGGGATATTAAAACACACAACATTAATAAAAAGGAGTCTCATTTGTTTTGTATAGCTGCTCGCCTCCAGGCTACATCCAAAAAACATTTTCTCCGCACCGCCGAGCCGCGGGTGCGTGATGTACAAGTCACTGCCTCGGATTTAGGGAGACAACATTAATTTATGAATCGAGCATAAAAAATGATGAATATGCAATTTGCCTTCGCTGTCCAATTTTTTCGCTCCTTTATAGATATTGAAATTTGTATCCTCACCGAATTCTTCCTGGTTGCCTTTTTTCGATCGCTTTTTGGTTCTAAATAATAATTTATAAGGTGGTTTTCGGATGGTTGCCTCTTGCCCTGTTATCATACCCCAAAAAACTCTACCTACAGTCTCTAATAGCACGGATGGTACTGTTTTCTTTCCATATCCTAAGCTATACAGGATGGACATTTTGTGGGGTCAGGGAGTGCAGCTACCTTAAGATTTGAAGCCATGCAAATATGGTCTCAGGAGGTCAAAATATGGTCTATACCTTAACTTTTGAGTCATTGCTATCGGAATTTCCAGATTAAAAAAAAATTTACAGCAAGCGAGGAAACGGCGGTTTTCGAAAAATAATATTGCTTAATCGATCCTGTCTCCGACAAGAATCAAAAGTCTCCATGGGGCCAAGTTAGATTAGAGCAACGTCACAAATCGAAAAAATCTTTCCCATACATTTTGTTAGTGAAATGAATGTGAAAACTATTATTGTCATCAAATCCGATAACAATAACTCAAAAAGTTTGGTTGGTTTCCTAAGACCATATTCGTGTGGCGTCAACCCTTAAGTTTGTCCTTACTGACCCGACTAAAATGTCCTCGTATCTTTTCTAATTCGCCTCTAATGACGATGATGTATGAATAATTTCATTTACCAGCGCCAGTCGTGCGGCCATAATACAATGTTGAATATAATATAATAGTCTGGTGTTCGTTTTGGCTGGCGTACTAAAGTTTTGGAACAAAATAATAAATCTAACTTATAATAAATCTACAAGTAGTCTACGTAAGTTTTGGTAATTTTCTACCGAAAGTTTCATACATCTCCTTAGCATATTGTTAATTAAATTAGTTACGAAATTAATAGAATTTCATGTACCTAAAACGATATAAAATGGCTAATCATTTCCTGATTGCTAGAAATACGAATGAAATGAAATGAAAGCAAAAACCGTAAAACACTGTTTCGCAAAGAAAATGAATACCGACATCATTTAAAACCATAAAGAGTTTGCGATAAATGTTGGTAGAAGATTCCGTAGGAAATTTACGCTTTTGAACCCAAGCTGAAGTATCCACCTGATTATTCGATATGAAATGTTATTAAAAAGAGCTTTATTAATGGGAGAATTAATGTCTTGATCGAATATTTAAGGCATTTCATATTTGAATTCTGCAGAGCAAGTGAAAAAAAACTTTCTTTAAACAAATCGGATATTTCACACGATACAAATGTAAGTGAGCCGAAAGTAGTTTATTTAGTTGAATAACAAAAGAAAACATAAATCGACATAAGATAATATACATAACTAAGTATAATAGACGTTACCACGAGGACTGTAATTTTATTATTATTTTGTTTAAGTACCTACCATTAATTTCTATTTTATGTACTATGTGTTAACTTAAACGTTAGTTATTTATCTTATTTTTACGTTTCTTTCCGTTTTGTTTTCTGTTCATTATCTATTTGTATTCGTGCTGTTAAATCTTTTTTTTTCTTTTTTTCTTATAATAAGGTAAGGAACCCTAACAGATCCATTTGCAAATTTACTGAATTATAATGCTAGTAGAAAGTACGTACCAGAAGTTGCTGGCAGCTGTTCTCAATTCGAAAGGTTTTTGTTGCAGTTCTGCTTAGCACGCAAAATGATGATTGCATGAGTTGAGTAGTTCTCAACTAAAGATTTTTATGAGCTGTCTCATGCGAGGAAGCTTTTAAAACAAAGTAGTTGAAAAGAAAATTAACACAAGCTTTTAGTTAAAGTCATAAAAACCTTTTAACATAGGTTTTAATTAAAAATGTATTCGATCCTTTGAACAAGCAATATCTCAGCGAGGCCTTTTTAGCTCCTTGATTATTCATAATAGGTTAAATGCTAATTAATTTTGAAGGAAATTTTTGGGGATAATTGAGTTACAAGAAAATCTTTTTGGGGAACATTTTTAGACAGCTATAGCTTATTTTCTCGGCTAGTGGCAGAGCAATAAAAATGATAAACGAATGAAGTTGAAACCACACTAAGTCCGTGGCGCTTCCACATTTCATTTCGTGTTGCATGCTTGTGCTTCAGACGTTATAACATAATGCTACATAATATTGTTTGAAATTTAAGAGTTGCGACTCAGTTTGACGATTGCAACTTTCATAGTTTCATTATAATCATAATTTCTCTACTTATCCACAAATAAATAAAATTTTCAATATGTAATTAAAATTCACAATAAAAGTGATTACTTCACATTGAAATGAATGAACTTACATAACATTACGCTAAGTAATATTCATAAAATATAAAACGATGTTATTTATTATTACATTGCGATTAATATAACAATGAATGAGACATTTATTGCATTTAAAATAGTTAAATAGGTGATTAAATAAAAGAGAAATGTGTTTTACAACTTACGTTAATTGGCAAAGTAGAATATGGTTGTTCAAATATCTTTTAAACTTATAATTAAATCGGTCTTTATTGCTTTTGATCAATTCCTGTATTTAGATGAGAGCCTTAAATGATGATAACTATAATGGTATTCAAAATCTTTAAAGAAATTGGAAAATGCCAGCACGAATTTCTAACGAATAACAATTTAAGTACAACAAATAAATCCCTTCACTGTAAATATGACTTAATTCTGTGCCAATGTGAAATTAATAATAACGACTTAAACACTAAAAGCTATATAAATATTTGTTAAATGATAATGCCCGACATTTTTGCAGATCATTATGAAACACTCCAGCTTCGAGCTTACCAGCATACCACTGTAGCTGTTTCAAGAGCTTAAACAAAGCGCGGCTACGTGAAATATTTTAAATACTTTTAATTACCGTACATTAACTTTGATAATTTGGCGCGGAATATTGAGTTATTTGTTGTAATTATAGTTGGCATGCTTTTGAATAATTGAGGACATTTTATTGAGCTTAAATAAACGTTTTATTTACATGGATGACTTTGTAGTTATAACAGCGATATAGCACCCGTGTAATGGGTCTATAAAGGTCACTGTGCTCGTTATATTGTCTTTATCTAACTCATGGACGTGGAAATCTCGAATCAAAAATTATTTCATACATTGATATGATGCCATGAGTAGGCGGTAAGAATATCAATGTTTCTGGAAAGTCTCTATAAAGTACCTACAACTGACTAAATCGTAAGTACAACTTTTGAAGAACATGTTACTGCAAAATATACTATCCTTTGTTTTTATTTTAATATAAAGTCGATTTTAAATTGAACTAAATCCATTCAAATATTATTAAATAACAATACATATCAACAACAACATTTACAGGTACACATACAATACCAAGTCAAAGTTTCACATATATAATTACACGCTTTGATCAATAGATAGAACCGCAAAATAAAGTAAGGTATACATTTATATATAAAACACATCAGCTGAAATAAAAACATATTTAAATCCATTGAAATTTATTTCCTTCCAAAAATTGTCATAAGTTTAATATTCTATTGGAGAGCAAGTTTTTATTAGGGTAAGTATATTAATTGAATTTGATAAAAGTACGCAATAAAATATTCAAGAACTAAAACGATGCCAAGTTTTGTTCCTCTACTATACTGGATCGGAATCCGTTATTTGGAACACACACATGTATTCAATTAACTTTAACATATTTATACTTATTTGTTGGCAGCTAAGTCCTTGTTGCGTAAAAAAATGGATGCTTTACTAACTTATGAATTAATTCAATGATGCAATTAAATAATGTAATATAAACTAGTTCGACAAAACGCTGTTTATAAACATTTATGCGACGAGAAGCTAGTGCATTATTACATAAATAGTTTTAGATTTTTTTGTGAAACACTTGGCACACATTGAATGAGTTATCTACCGTCAATGAGATATTAAAAGGGTGTCAAAATTTGCGAAACACCTCTAAAGCTGTCAAAATACCCATAAAGGGACCGATACACGCCAGTGGTCTCCACAAAATAATTGTGCACAATAATTGAAAGAAGATGTAAGTCACTCACATCGCATCGTAGGTATAGTGAATGTTGAGACGTGGTCAGTAGCGGTATCTCGTTTCTTAATTTCCCGTGGGAGGTCGCCTTGCGTCCGCGGACAAATCGAAGTGTTCCCGTAACGAGTATGTACATGTCATAGCGCACTCCGCTCCCGAATCAGATTACTTTTATGAACAACATTAATACGTATGTAGTTGTACCTACAGGATATACCGGGTAGAGATTTCGAGATAGAATATTTTCGAAATCTATGTTGGGTTAGTCAAATTTTACTACGGGACCAACACAGAAATACACAAAAAACTTTTCTTACTAAAGGTGAACTTTGCTCAATCAAAATGTATGAAAAAAAGAAAGAGATTTCAGTGTTTTTCTCATAGTAAAAATTGTTCAGCATGACTGACTAACCCAACACCAAACAGGTTTCGACAATATGCCATCTCGAAATGTCCACCCGGTACCTATAAAGGGTAGTCTTAACTAATTGTGAAGTAAAATGTGACGATAACAAATAGGTACACAACAATTTTTTTTTTCAATTAAGGCCTCGATAAGGCTTTTACGAATTTTTTGAACGTTACACGCGGTGGTGGGGTTGTTTGTAGTAGTCGTTTAGAAATTTTTCGCCAAGCGTGAGTCGACAACTGCTCTTTAGAGCCAATTTCTTCCCGGCTTTGAGTGCTCAATTTCTTTGACCATGTCAGACACAACAGGAGTGAATTAAAAAAAAAGTTTCGACTATAGAGCTTGGTTGGAATGCTTGACATATGCTTTTTTCTTCAAACACACTACTTCACAAATCACAATGTTTTTCTGTGCCTTATGCTAGGGTGTAATGCCATTAATTAGCGCGTTATTTGTCATAGTGCGAAGATATAGCCGGATGTTAGCGCACTAATTTGATTATTTAATTATTAATGTCGTTAGACGTTAGGCGATAGCTCAAATCAAATGATAGTTTGGCCACCCATTTAGTGCATAGTGTAGTTTATCAGTTTTTAGTGATCACCGCATATAGCAGCATGTTTCACTTAGGAGGTTTGAGTGATCACCGCATATAGCAGCATGTTTCACTTACGAGTTGTTAGTGATCACCGCATATAGCAGCATGTTACACTTAGGAGTTTTTAGTGATCACCGCATATAGCAGCATGTTTCACTTAGGAGGTTTGAGTGATCACCGCATATAGCAGCATGTTTCACTTACGTACGTAATAATGAGAAGACTCCCGGCAAGAAACTCAAACTTTAATGTAGAATGATTCTATTATCAACCTTTTATTTACATAAACAACTGTTTACTTAAGATATATCAAAGAATCTTTGTTAGTGGCATCGTACCATACCTTATTTACTGAAAAGAAGTTGGCTTAAACAAGCTAAATCTGTATTTACACCGTTGGTAAACTTGGTAATTACCACAAAATGAATTAAAAACCTTTCTCCAATGACCGCCATTGTTACGATAAATTTTTCTGGTGTTGCCATTCGTCGATATTCAAATACACAATATCAAAATAAACCGTTTTACACTTTCAGAATAAATAATGCTGACAATTAATTATAATTAATCAATATTCAATGGTATGAAATTTAATAATATTCAAATAATATAATGCTAATGCTAACATACGATAATTGTTCCGATAATTTGACGCTAAGCGTCACGCAGGTGGAGCCCTAGCATTATAATAACTCGTAGGTTCATGTTTGGTTATTCCCCTTCAGATCACAAACGGATGTTTATCGTGTTGTTTACTTTCACAGAAAAGAAAATGACTTTTGTTTGTTTTTCTTGATATTAATATAGCAACAACGTATTGTTGTTTATATTAGGAGAACTGTTATTGTAATAGGATAAATAAATAAATGGATGAAGGTATTGTTTCTCGTAATACACTGACCCAGCCAGACCCACGCACTTTACCCACTTTGTTTGATAAGAACTATTTGTGTATTTTATAGAAATCTATTTCATTTATTTCAGAGTAAGTAAATTTTTCAGCAAATTTTCTGGAACCCACACATTTTTTAGTTATTGCTTACACTTTTCACGAAGTTCAAGCAATGTGAGTTATTTACTTAATTGTTTGTTCGTATGCCTGTATTATAGAACGAGAATTAAAACTTAATCTAAGTTTCAAGAATACATTATGTTATGTTAAACGAAAAATAAACCTTATATCAAGCGGCCAGGTTCTTTTATGTTTTTATCTCAACAAAAACTTGACTTATGTTTGATTTCAGTCTACTAGTGCCACTTTGTTATGTTGAATGATGAGTGTTCTATTGAAATAATAAAACTCCATCGTAATTGTCGTATTATTTTCTCACCCTCGTCATGTCGTTGGTTGACGGTCATTCGTATGCAATCAAGTTACAGTAGGTATTCGTTATGCCTTTTTGATGCTTTGATCTCTGAAATTCTCCGCATAAGGTATCGTTTTCAATAAAGTGAAAAACTCAATTTTGCTGACGAGAAATTTTCTTACACGAACATTCTTTGAAGATGAAAGGGGAAATATTTTTCTTCAGTTAAGGGAGTTCTCTGTTATATAATATGTTTGTTTATAAATAATGCGTAGGTACACAAACAAAATCTAACTTTTAAGAATTAACTTTCAAAGAATTAGAAGGATCGAAATTAATGATTTTGATATTTGTATTTAGTTTCAATGGTAGAATATTGACCAAGCGTTGAAAGCAACCATTTTACACGAGAGTGTGAAACTGGTAACTTTCAACCGAGTTATATTCTCTCTACACTCTGCTCTTCATTTCGGAAACACAAAGGAATAAAAATATTCTGACTCTCAAGAACTAATTAGGGTGTTATCTTAATTTTCTTTTTATAAAATAGGATAGATAAATAACATTAGTTAAGAGGTGTAAGAAGATAGAGCCCTGTAAAATATTTATAAATATAGACAGACTTTGTAAATTGTTTACTAGTATTGTGGGTTTCTTAGAGTAATTATGCCAAACAACTTTGTTTGGTGACGCTAAATAGGCTTTTGCTAAAACTAAATATTTGCTGTGACGCTAAATATTTGCTTTCTTCGTAAAAATAAACCAGACAGGTGATAGATCATTTGATACTTTTAATAATTAAATAACTTCTAACAAATAAGCCCACAACGTGAGAGTATACTTTTGAAATCGTTAGTTTTTTTTATACGACTGTTTACGAAAACACTATTATTAAGCTTATTTCACTTCAAAACTAAGGTCTTAATCATGTATTAACTAAAGGTAATGCATTATTGCTAAACATAATGATAATATATAAAATATATAATAGAACCTATAAAAATAACCAATCAGTCAAATACGATTTGATTTACTAATATTCAAAGCTCGATGGTATTTAATAAAGCTGCAGCTCCATTACTGTGAACATACACGCTACATCATGGTTCTCAAACGTCTAAAGTACGGCCTATGTTTATGCTAAGTTTGGTTTCGTAGCTTAATGACGTCACGAGTAGACAAAGATCGCGTGCGCTGTTGTGATGTGGTCGCTTTATATTATGTTAAATCTATAAGTAAACAATAAAACAAAACAACTAAGCATGTATAGTATGTAAAACCAAGTCTTTGTATTTTTTTCTAGGTTTTTTTATCAACACCTGTTAATAACCTTGCAGTTCTAAGAAGTGTAAAAAATTGCATTAGGTAATAAATTGCATGATGATATAATGCAGACGATAAAAACATCTGCATTATATCATCTTTGTTTACGGTACTTTTTGTGTGAATGATGAATAATCATGACTTAGAATTACGATGACTACAGTACCGAAATGATACTTATATTTTTTTATTTTATAAGTTCTTTTTTAATTTATCATTCTACATTATGTCAGAAAGTGTCTGATAATCTATTTGTTTCAAGAAGCAGTAATATCTGAAGATTCATCTAGCCGACTAGACATAAATTATTTCAAATCTAAAGCGAAATCAAATAAAAATCGAAATTTAATTTCAGTAAAGCCCCTTTCGATTGCTGCGAGAAACGAAATAATGGAGCAAAAGCGCGACTAATATAAAAAAAAAAAACTTTATAGAGCCAACGTTTAAATGGTTGAACACGTGTCGTGCTTAGCTGAAATCCGTTATCGGGAACGACTCTCAAAGGATTTAATTTCCTGTCGGCGAAATGAAAATCGATTAGTTTGATTTCCGTAGACCGCCATCGCCGGAGGGTCGATAGTTTCCGATGTAGCTCGTGCCAAATTTAATAAGACATGCAAGTTAATCTAGCGCTCTCTACCTTCTCTATTGTGTACGGTTCGCTTTCGAAGCCGCTGAAACTGCTTTTGTTAACTTTAGGCGAGACTATTATTATGATAATAAATATAATAAAACGTTATAAAAACGCGCACTCAAAAGATTTTTTTGTAGGACCTACGATAGCTCAGGTAGTGACGTCGAAAGCCATGACTATGGTTGTAGGTTTGAATCATACAAATTGCTTGAGTTTTCCGTGAAGGAAGAAATCGTGAGGAAACCATAGCAAGGTGGCAGAGGTACCTTGTACTACACTACTCTTGACTAGCTACCTTGAAGATGAAAATCTGTCGCCAAGCACCTGGTGTGTTCCGATGAACTAGAGAGTAAGATCCCTTCAAGGCTTTGTGAGCTTACTGCCTTCGGTCACATGGTGATGTTGTGGTCAAAAATAGGTAAAAATACCCCTCAGGAATATATAGTATATGATGATTGAGAGGTTAGTATTTCAACGAAAAGGATCACGGGAATAAGGGATTGTTTAAAAATTCGTCCGAAAACAGGACAACTTATTTCTAAAGTATGTTACAACTGACTGTAGTGTGATATAACAAAGTAATTAATATTTGATGTATGTCAATTCAATATTTTAAGATATAAATCTATCCATAACATTAATTTAAATGTCACGAATAACTCTTCGATAATATTCTAATAAACTATGAATACAAATGGTTGTATCAGTAAATAATAGATTGAAAGCGATTCTATTGATGGATATTATTGTCAAATTCAATTTCCTATCATCAGTAAATAATTTAGGTGATGAATGTACCTACTGGATTTGTTCACGGATATCTGACGTTTAATTGTGAATGATAGTTACAACTTACCCAAAGAAACGGTAACTGGCAGTTAGTAGATTCTGAAAAAGAAAAATTATATTATGAAATAAAATCTAATTTAATTTATTAGATAACCTATCAGAGACTTATCGACAACCTGTGAAATAGGCCACGAGGAAGACAGACGGACGGATAACGTAGGCTTATAGTTATATGGTTCCGTTGCAAAAGCAAAGTTGTATTTTTAAGTATCTGCGGATACGCGAGGAGGTACTATATAATACTCATTAAGTTTAAAACTATTTCATAGTCAATCGACTTTTCCGATAGGTAATTAGAACAAGGTAAATGGAAAGAAAGGTCATAGACTAGGCAATCACGTTTTACGGAGAAAGTAATTTTCAACAGCGGTTGGTTCGTGTTGGCTCGCTGACAGAGCCGCGGGGCAGCATTAACTATTTATTAAAGGTACCATTGTAGCATTAATTTTCACCGAGGTGGATTACTTTTACCTTGTTTATTGAATATAGTACATCAATTTGAGCTGATTGGAAAAAAAATGATAATTGGTAATAAGAGGAATGTACCTAGGTATGACTTTACGTCATAAGAAATTAACTTTTTAACAAAAGAATAAACCACCTTCAAAGTACACTAAAAGTAAGAAATAAATCTTATCTGACCATTGAATTATTACTATCTGACACTGTTTTGATGTGAGCGAAATCGCATGACGTGTTCTGTAGAAGTTAATTTATTTTTGAATTTTTAGTACTTTCATATATACTTAAATACTTTCGCGTGTAATGGCCTATGTAAACAATGCATATTTAAGCATCAATATCAGCGATTGCGGTTGATTTGCTGTCTACTTTGAAGGCGGTTTATTTTTTTGATAAGAAGTTAATTTATTTTTGAATTTTTAGTTTCATATATACTTAAATACTTTCGCGTGTAAAGGCCTATGTAAACAATGCATATTTAAGCATCAATATCAGCAATTGCGGTTGATTTGCTGTCATTTTTTAAGAGCTCCTTTGTCTGTCTCCGAAACTCACTATCAGATCTAAATGAAATTTATATGGGACCATTTCGGGATAAACCCCTTTCGAACAAAAAGAGAATTTTGAAAATCCGTCTACGTATGACGGATTTATGCCCGAACATACATAAAAAAAAAAAATTGTAGACATTTGAATTGAGAACCTCCTCCTTTTATTTAAGTCGGTTAAAACTAATAAAATACAACATGACCTATTAATATATATTTTTTACTGTGTATAGGCCTGTGTTTGACCACAATCTCACGTCACTACCACTGACCTTACATCGCCATAAGATTTCATCAAATATCTTGCATGAATTGGTACCTTAAGATCCAATTTAAATCTATTTTTTTATCTGCTTGATGCTACAAACTCTTTAAAATCTTAAAGACAGTTTAAAAATCCATTAAGCCTTTCGAAGGAACCTCGTTAATCTCTTTGAGGTGGCATAAAATCTGTTACCTTATAGATTTATTCCTTAATCACTTTAAACCGTTTACTTCGAAATTTGAATAGGTATAGCTTGGAAACTGTTATGATCCAAGATGTAATAAGCATCTTTGGTCTTTAATCATTGACTGAAAAAAAACAATTTTAATTAATTAATTATGCTTGGGATCATTTTTTGTGGAATGGGATGGAGATCTTTGTTTCCCAGTGGACACAAATCTGGATTGACTAGGAATAATTAAAAAAACCGGCCAAGTGCGAGTCAGACTCGCGCACCGAGGGTTCCATACAAACCTGTAGGTATATAAGTAGATGGTAGTATAGACCTGAGTATTTGATATGAATTTCAATTTTCGGTGGAAGTTTGCATGGTAATATACATCATATATTTTTTTTAGTTTTATCATTCTCTTATTTTAGAAATTACAGGGGGGGGGGGACACACATTTTACTACTTTGGAAGTGTCTCTCGCGCAAACTATTCAGTTTAGAAAAAAAATATATGACCATGACGAATCCATAAGGGTTCTGTTTTTTGCCATTTGGCTACGGAACCCTAAAAAATAGTTAATTTTAATCATTATTAAATATTAAGTACCGACCTAAATATACTTAATAACATTGGTGGTAAAAAAATATGTCATCCATAAGGTCTATTTTCCATTTTTGTATTCCCGATCGAATTAATCAATATCGTAAAGTAGCATGAAGTTTTGGAGAACATGCAATTTATGTATAAGGTGGAGGAACTGCCACCTGCAACCATTATTAGTTGCAATTTAACAGGGCGGTAATTTTCCAGTATTTCAATAACATGTCTAGCACTCAATTACCGTGTCAGTGGAAAATAATTTTCAGTTATCACATTATAGAGACATTTTAATGGCCTATTGAATTGCTAGGAATTTATCCATAATATCGCCCACAGGCATAACTTGGTTCGAGTACCTATAAATATATCAGACTTTGGTGAAATAGTTATAATTGGTATTTTATTATCAGTTTAATTAAAAGCACAAATAATGTTGTGGTAAGTGGACATCCTTAGGCTGATATGATGATGATGATAAAGCACATTTGTATTTACCAAAATAATGAGGAATGTTGATATTTAGTTACGTGTGAAAGAAATAAACTGCTATTTTTGACTCATTGACATTTTCACATTGCCTCTATCTGCGGCAATGTTATCAATTTTTATTGTAAATGCTTCAAGATAGTTTAAATAATGAAGATTATTTCCGGATTCTTATCATTATTACGTCATAATGCTGGTTATGTAAGTAGATGCTTGACATAAGGAGTTATGCTCGGAGTCAGAGGTCGCGGAGAGAGCGGAGAGTGACCTGTCGCGATGTGACGTCATCGGAAAGAATCCGCTAGCGCCGTACACGATTCTTGCCGTACTTCGGCTAGCGGTAAAAAGATAACAAGATCAATTGCTATTATAGGACGCGCATCCCTCGCGAGAAACGACGGGAGTCTTAATTGTTAGTTTATAGCATAGTTTTAAATACATCGTCATGAACTGAATGCTGTAGTTTAACTTTTTTAATTTACTTAGTTGATAAGGCAGATGGCAGTAATCTGGTATGTTTATGTTGAAACGTTGATAAGCCGGTAGAAGGAACATCAATAGTAGGTACCAATTATAGCAAAATTCATCGATATATCGGGGATTGAACTTCATAATGAAATTATTCAATTTTAAAACAGAATTTCTAGATTAAGCCTTTTTATTATTGTTAAAATGTTAAATATAGTAAAAAACCGAAGTATCGATTTCCAGTTAATTATGTACTTGTATTATATTGCAAAATTAAATGCTGTATTTACATAGAGCCATATTGTTTGATTAAAGAGTTTTTAAATTGGTTTACCTTGGATATTTGTGTATAGCTCTTTTATATTTTAAATTAAGTCAATTAATTGTTAAGTAAATTATGTCAAAAACAGTTGCCGATGTGATTCTAAGCTACAAACTGTTGAGTGAAATTTTAATATTCCAAAGTATGAAAACCAAACTTGTTAATTAAACTTGTTTCATTCAATGAAACTGAGAACGAGTTCCCAAAATTAATCAGCAAGAAGTGGATAATTATTTGAATAAAAAGGAAGGGGACTTTTGAATTTACTTTAATGAAAAAGTTGAACATTGATTTTAAAGTCTGTAATGATTTACATACTAACTTCGTTTCAGTGGTATTAGGGTAAGCAATGGCGGCTCCACATGACACTGAAAACCACTTTATTGCAACCTTAACCTGATGGATCAACTAAATTGATGTTAAATTGTTGCAGTTTTAATTTTTTACAAGCATTTTGCATACATTACAGTATTTTTTATAGAAAATGACAGGTTTAAGGACTTTTAAAATTCGTATTTTAATCTCTAAATATTTTAAAATAATAGCTATATTGCATTGATTATCGAATCAATGGAATTCCAACTGCTGGTCTATTCATTGACAATTACATATCCAAGTTCAATGACTCCTAAAAAGTTGAAGGTGAAAAGTGACAACGTATTTATAAACATGTTGTTCTAAAGACAGATTTGTATGTTTAAATAATTTCGAATTTAACTGTTCCTCGAATATCTTATACTAGCTGTCCCCCGCAGTTTCGTCCAAGTTCCCTGGATAAAAAGTAACCTATGTCCTTCTCCATACCAAAGGCTATCTGCATGCCAAATTTCATGATGATCAGTTGAGTGGTTGAGGCGTGAAGGCGTAACAAACAAACGAACAAACTTTCTTTTGCATATTAATATTGGTTTGGATTAGGACTATACGTAATTTTAAAGAGATAGAGCGTAGCATTTAGCTCAAAGAGCAGCTCGACTGGGGAAGTACCTCCTACCTTAATTAATACCGCAGCCAACTTTATGCTGTGTTCCTGCGCGTGAGTAAGGTCGCCAGTGATCATTGGGGAGAGGAGAATGGTCAAGTGTGTGATACCCCGTGTGTTGCAAGCGTTCATATGGGCACGGTAACTGCTTCGCTTACCATCAGCCGTCATCATCATCAACTTTTTATAGTGCCATCGTTTTTAAAGGACTTTGCAATTCAAAGTAATCAGTGTAAAAGTAGGCTGAAGCCATTTGGAATAAATGTTAGCACTTCTAATAGTGTTTTTTAAGTAAAATTGCATAATCCAGAGGTCCATTTTGACTGTGTTCATTTCTATGCGTGCTATTATATCGAGAAGATATATGTGTATGAAAACGAGTACCTAGGTACTAGTTCCGTTAATACTTTTCCTGTTTGTTATGTAGCTGGTTATAGCATTAAATGTATGAACTATGAACAAACTACACGTATGTCTTATGTAATAAGGTCAGCTGTCTTTGTTGGAAGGGTTTGTATTATTGCTGCATTCTTATGAGTTTATTGATTAAGTAAAATGAATTATAGTTTATGATCAACAATAGCTACAATAACAAATGGAGTAACAATAATAACAATAGAGGCCAGCCAAGACTCCCTTGAAAAAAAACCTAACCCGTTACCACTTCCAGCATTTAAAAAAAGTCAAGATGACAGTGGACCAACTATGATTGAAGTCATTGAGAGGACTGGAGAGGACTGTCAGTGAACGGCCAGCAAACTTCTTACTTTTTCCAAGACATTGGTGCATTTCGCTCCAATTAACTGTTATGACGTGAACTTAACTAATACATTTAGGAATATATGATACTAGCTGTCCCCCGCGTTTCACCCGCGTTCCCGGGATAAAAAGTAGCCTATGTTCCATAATATAGGCTATCTGCATGCCAAATTTCATGATGATCCATTGAGTAGTCGAGGCGTAAAGGCGTACCAAACAAGCAAATTCAATTTCTGATTTATAAGTAGTAGTTAGGATTAGGAAAGGATACACACACACACAGCTGAAATGTCCTGTATGATATCTATAGAGAGGCTACGCATGCATATGCAATATGCAGATTAGAATAAGCTTGTACATACATAACGAGTTCACAATTATGACACAACTTTATATGACGCCTCTTCTAAAAGTGGACATTTCCATTAAATGTATTTTACTATACATCAGTATACAAATGCACTGTAACTTAATTTATTATGATTCGAGCGTTAGTTAAGCATGCGTGTAAGTCACGTTATTTTTGGTAATGATTCGGTTACGCATGCTTGAGTATTATAATAATGTAGGATATTACGCATCCATTTATCACCGCCAGTTGGCACAATATGTCTGTCTAACAAAATATACTAACCCTTTAATGTGTTGTTGAAATGGGCTTCTGTGTGCAGCGCCGGTAATTGGCCCTTTTCTTTCATCGGCTATTTCGTCGGAGAGACGTAATTAACACAAACTTGCACAATGTTATAAGCATCCGTATGTGTTACACAGTAGTAGATAATTAGCTTTCAAATGCAGCTAAACGCTCTGCCCCTTGCAGCATCACATTTAATTGAATTCTACTTTTATTTCAATACCTTATTATCAAAGTAATTCGTTAAAACTTGTGATTTAGTTTCAAAAGGCGGAATTGAATGGAACACCGGGAATCCGACTTCCACTCTGGAAATTTTAATGAGAAATTCGTATCTCATTGCTTTAGAAACAGCGATGGAGGGCGGCAATCTCCTGCGTCAATTTATTCTGTCTCGACCGAAGTTTCAGCAGTTTCAATGGAATTCCTTTCGGCAACATCTTATTTGTCTGTACGTCGGGTTGAAATTAAAAGATAATGTGATGAAGTTTGGCCGTTTTGAAGTTTGGACGGTCGGTGCAGATTGAAATTATTACCTGGCCATTAGGGCCGGCCGGCCCGGGACCGCGGCGTTAATGTTAAAACTCTACGATTTATTTCGGTAGCCAGATGCTGACAACAATCACTAGCTATGATATATAGCTTTTGTGCGTGACTGTAAATTTTTACAACTGCTTCCTTAACTTCTTGAAGTTAAATGAAATGCTCATTTTGTAAATACCCTGCTGAAAGAGCTGCAATAATTTAAACCTCTTTGCTACGAGTTACTCAATGCGAAGTCAACAATTATTAAGACGACGAGAAATACTGCAGGTATAAAACTATTCATGTATTTTAGTACCTCTAAAAGGAATATAATGATGATGTCATATTCAATTCATTGAGCATATGAGGAAGCTAGACGAATCGCGTCAACTAAAATAAAAGCATTATATAACGTAGCGCGTGCGCTGCCGGCGTGACATGACCTCACGCTTCATACCGGGACCAGCTTTTTATTTAACAATATTTTCGGCTTCAAGGAATGCACGATCTCGCATTAGACACTAATGTAGACGTCAAAATAATATTGTTCCGCATTTGTTCCGTATTTTAATACACCCTTAATTAAATAAGTAATTAGGGTATAAAAAATCGTAGTGTTGTGTCGCTTTCGTGACTAGCTTTTGTTTTATTTCTGATGGAAGGTATGTTTCCTAATTACATACTGTGTATGTACAGACGGATGTGTGACCTTTTGCTGCTCAACAGGTGAATAAAATCAGTATTTTGTGTCCGTACCTTGTAGATCCGTCAAGTGAGTCATAGCGATTACTTAGTTGGAATTATACATTACCTAATTGTAACTTAACATTCTACAATAGTATCGCACGGGAAATCTCTTGTAGATAAAGGTGGGCGTCGTTCTATTCATGTTCTAGATGTTTCGGAAGATTGAAGATAATTATAGCAACGAATTGCACTGCAAGTCTCATGGTTATGTTAACAATGAATTTGGTATGATATGTCATTATGTTTATAGAAGAAAATTCTACTTTTTAGCCGACTTTAAAAAAAGGAGGAGGTTCTCAATGCGGTTGTGTTTTTTTTTTCTTTTTTATGTTTTTTACCTCATAACTACGTCATTTATTAAACGATTTGGAAAATTATTTTTTTGACTGGAAGGGTACACTTCCCGTTTGGTCCCATTGTCATCAGATCAGGATTTGATTACTTCTTAGTGTACTTTGAAGTCGGTTTAAGTTTTTTGTAAAACAGTCCAATTATTATGTTTTATCAGTTTGGTCAAAAGTTTGATATAAATGTCTCCGTAGTATATCAGTTATCTGGCTTCTACAGTACAAGATTTGCGATCAGGTAGCCGTGTGTGAAGCATGTCCCAGGATGTTCATTGTTATTGCCTCAAGATAATGTGTTATTGCCTCGTCTCAAATTGAAATAATCGAATGAATGAATTGACAAGCGTTTATAAGATTGATAGATAAGTTTTGGATACTCCGTATTACGCGTTATATTGTGCGTAAAAAACAAGTAAACCTGCTTATCGATATAATAAAGGAAACTGGATTACGACTAGTTCGATTAGCCTCGGAGTGATGTGTGGAAGAAAGCGGGCGGACTTGTGTCGTCACACTTTACCAGTAGGGTTAGCATTTTTATCTTTAAAAATAAAAATATAAAAGGTATAAAGATGATAAACTAACTGCGGGGATGATACATTTGTTTGCCGACTTGTATAAAAAAAAGAAGAATTTTAATACGTAAATCCATTTTTTTACAGTTCCATACCCATAGGGTGCCAACGGGGCCTACTAAGCCTCCGTTGTCCGCCCGTCCGTCCGTCTGTCTGTCAGTGGACTGTATCTCATGAACCGTAATAGGTAGACCAATTTTTCACAGAATGTGAAATTTCTATTGCCGCAATTTATTTCTTACTCTACAATGGAAGAAAACAAGCATACAGGCGGCAACAAGGTAAGCGGTTAGTTAAAAAATATTTGAAGAGCGAATATTATAAAATGGTTAACTAGCTCATGAATTTGATAAGCAAATGCGAATTCATTGCATTGTTATAAGGTTGATTTCGTAATTGCTAGTTAGAATATACGGCTCTTTTTATTTATTTTATCCTAACTGAAAGTGAGTTTGTTTGTTTATTTATTTGTTTGTTTGTTACGCCTTCCCGCCTAAACTATTCAACGGATCATCATGAAATTTGGCATGCAGACAGCAAGTTATTAATAAATCAAAATAATGTTTATCCATTGACAACCCTAACTCTACCCGTCTCGTAGAGAGAGCCACGACAAGCGACACGGCTGTTTATCTCGATCACTTCTATTGGTGACATGATTGAAAAAAGTTCCGGTTTTGTAAGTAGACAGTTAGATAACATTCCATATTTATATCTACATATGAGTTTAAAGAGATTATTAGACCCGTACTTATCAGAGATCTTTATAAAAGCGTAATATCGAGTGCCACGCGGAAAAGAAAAAGAGAAATGTGGTACGGAGCAGGTCATATCTGCGGATTGATAAATAAATGCAAATAACTTATTTAAATAGGCGTAATAAGTCATCAGTCACAAATTGCTATCTTATAGCCAGAGCCATTGGACTCTTTTATGTAATATATTAAAAAAAAGTTCAATCCAACATTTTCATATTTAAAGATTTACTTCTAAGACGATTTTTTTATCAAACAAACTGGAAAAACTTTCTGTGAAATAAATACACATTTTCTGAGGTATGTTCATCCATTCGTAGCTGCGATCCATTTTCCCAGTATTTTGCATTTTATTTCCCGGATTTATTTATCTTTTGGGTTTAAGCTTTGATTCATTTACAGAAAAGCTTGTAATTCTTTTGCCTTTCTTATTACGTTATATACGTTTAAAGTTTGTGAGAGTATTATCCTACTAATATAATACGCGAAAATTTGATTGTTTGTTCGTTATGTCTCGACGCTTCAACGGCAGAAACATTATGGTGCGTCCACGCGAACCGAGCACGTGCCGTGCCTCGAAAGAGCCTCCATTCGTTCGTTGCTCGCGATGTCAAGTGTGGACGTACAACATCACTCCCTGTGTTCGTGAGGCCTGTGTTTGATCGCAATCTTACCATGGAAAGCGATGATGTGGCCGAAGGTAGTAAGTACACAAAGCCTAAAAAGAAGATTCTCAAGTGCAGCTGTCAGAACACACCGATAGGTGCTTGGCAACAGGTTTTCAACTTGAGGGTAGTAGCCAGCCACGTAGGTGCTGCAATGTACCGCTGCCATCGTGCTATGTTTTCCTCACGATGTTTTCCTTCACCAAAAGTTCAATTAGAACCCGGGACCTTCGTCTCGGCATCCGACGTAACTATCAATGAAAATCATCGCCTTAATAAAAACTTTGTGATTACTTACGGTGCTTATTCGTCATGCCCAGAGGTACAACCGCTTAACAATTTGTCTCTTTGTTTATTACCGCATCATTAAAAAAAAACATTGAGTAGACTTTAATGGGACTTTCTCTGTTAGATGATTTTTAGTATTACTTATTTGGGTAACTTGAAACCTTAGCACGAGTAAAAAGAATTAGTTTTCTCGCTAAAATACGAAGATTGAGAATTATATGAACTATAATATCCCACTGCTGAGCACACGCCTCCTTTCACAAATTAGGGTGAAAGAGAATGAGCAGATACTCATGCCCACTACAGAATGTGGAGGTAGGCTAGTGGTCTACCTACTGTTGGAGTTTTCAAGCCGCCTAGAAGACCTCCGACTAGCTTAACGACTATCGCAATTAAGTGATAACCGGGACCAACGGCTTTAGATGCTTTCCGAAGCACGGAAAACGCTCAAGTTGAAAATACCACTAGGCGACCCCACCTAGGTACGGGCCTCACTGGTTGTAGCTTAACTTTGCCGATTAAGAACGGCTAATTATGCTATACCACTAGTGATCTGCAGTGGGCACGCGTGGTGGAGTATCTGCCCATTCACTTCACCCTTATTTGTGAAAGGAGGCCTGTGCTCAGCGGTGGGACTTTATAGGCTAATGTTGATGATGATGACTAGTGCTTCACGCTCCATGAACTTAACTTGTACTTAATTATAGTCGTACTATAAATGTGACCTTTTCAATATTCGGCCATTAAACTAGTGTTATTATATTCGAAAAACAAACTGTATCCAAGAAAACGTTATAAATAAAAGATTTAACAGAATTATTAATCTTAAGATTAACTTAAGAATGCACACAGTATACTAGTTAAGAGATATATGACACGGCTTAAAGACTAGCATTTAATATTCAGTTTAAATACCAGATACAATACAATGGCACAATAGATTGCATGTATGCACGAGACATGCTCACATATTGTCAAATATATATGTTGGATTATGACCTTTATAGTTTAGCTAATACAAACCATTACGTACTGATTTAATTAAGTTGAATACTATCACATATGATTAGACTGCTTAATTTTGAGCTACTTTTGTCTCATGTCTAGCAAAACATTGGATGTAGTGATCATTTTTCTATATCACTAAGTTAGCAGATAAGCATATGGCTCGCTGATAGTAAGTGGTTACCATAACGCTTGCAACACCAGAGGTATCACTTGCGCGTTACTGACCCAAACTTCACACAATCGTGTTGAAGAGGGATTGGAGATCTGTTTAGTTCACTCAGTGCAGGAATACAATTCTACACTAAATAAATATCCTGGGATATTCCTCACACATGGTTATCTGATCCCAAACTAAGCAGAGCTTGTACTATGGAAACCAGATAAGTGATATACTACTTAAAATATTTTTTGTTTGTATATATACTTAATACACATAATTACACCCGACTCAGGATATGCATACATGTACATGCACACAGATGCATGTCCTGGATGGGAATCGAACCCACGACCTGCGACCATCTGCGTGATGTAAAGCAACCAACTTCTGTTAGGGAAGTATTTTCCACTAGGGCTTGTAATTTAATAGACATAATTTAATTTAATATTTAATATACTTACAGTAATATTTAACTTTAAGCTTCTATTTTTATACTTTGTTAAATAATTTTTGTACAATTAAGAGTTATCTAAATATAGTTAATAGTAACCTTGAAAACCAGCAAATATCGAATAGAGCCGTGGAATGCAAACACAAAACCTAATTATAAAATGCAAAGCGATGCGTACACGCAGCGGGCTTGCGGCCGCGTGCGTTGAACTCTTTTCCACTAGAGCGAGCGATCTAGATCGATTCGCCTTACTATGCAACCATCGAAGTACCATGATTGCGCAAGTGTCATTGCCGTCATTTGCATCAGAACTGAACGGAGTAATCGACACCGCAATAATTTATTGTATAACCTCTTGGTTACCTTGGTAATTGATTATGTGAAATTAATATTAACTGAATGCATTAGGATTTCAATGTGCAAATACAGTAGAAAAACCTTGTGGGGCTGATGTTGCTTATTATTTCTATTAATCTTTTAGTAAAAAAAAAAGATCAAATTAATTAAATTAATTATTAGAGTCAATAGTTACCTTAATAATAATATTCTTCACACTTTGTCATACCTGAAACATAAATCAAGATATAAATAATAATGCTCTTAATAATAATATAACCTCTTGAAATAAAAGATACATAATTCGCTTTATTTGAGACGGATATATTTGGTTTCGATTATTTAGCTTGTATTTTTCAACATATCTGTTTTTAAAGTATCTTGCAAATCCTTCTTAAGTTTTTCAAGGTGGTTTTATGCTATAACGTCCATAAAGGTACAAAGGCTGACAGTTCCGACACTTATAATATGAATATTGTCACGTAATGGTGCATAATCACCATTAAATACCATGAACCACAAAGCCTATGAGTGTTTTAATATGAAAAGGAATTATATCTTATACCTACGCAAATAGAGGTCAAGGAATTGATGAGTAGGATAGTAACATAGGCATCTATTTATTATATTACCTCGCTGATGATTTAATAATTATTATTCATAGAACTGATTTGACGATAAAATTACGAGTGATTAAAATAATATTGAATATGTAATAAAGTTGTACATTCAACAAATAAAACTAAATGCATCTAGTAGTTAATAGTTATTTTTAGATTTGGATTTATTATTAAATTTAATTAATTAATGCAATTCAACCGGTAATAATAAAAAGTTTAAATAAATAAGTAATATTTAGCTTGCACTCCTTTTCTATATAAAAATATCTATGCTAAATCTGACACTCTTTCGTGCACACAATATGCTCAAAAAGAGGTACAAAGTTATCTTCTTCGTTTCTTTTTTAACCGCTAAGGAATGGAATTTCCAAAAATCCTTAATTATTGGCCAATGTATACTATCTTTTGAGTCAATCGAGACATACTAAAATCTTACTCTTAAAAAAATTACCGCATTTTGGCCCGTTAGGCGTCGATCTAAAAAAAAAAAGTGTTTTATTTAATTTTATTTCTAAAATATTAACACCGAGTGTCCAGTTAATCGGACCGCGCGGTGTTTTTTTATACTAAGGTTAACATCGCTTAAATGCATCATTAAAATAATGAGGTACCTAGTCACTCTGAATTATATTAAGTAAAAAGGGAAAATTTTGAAATCGGGGATACAGTTGTATCAATTTCTTCAACTCTCATTTATTTGAGCATACTGTGTAGGATTAATTAATCATGAGCGGTAGACCTTTACGCCTAAACAAACCTATAATCAATTTTTCTTCAATTTTAAATGCTTTCCTACAGCAAAATTACGTGATAAAATAACTAAATCATATTTTGCGACCAGAAAACCTACTAAAATGTCCATGTCTACAAATTGTGTTTATTTAAACGCAATAACCATAAACTATCGTAATGCTTACAATAAAAGATAATCCTCTTATTAAAAGTGTGTGTTTGTGATCGCATCTGAGTTAAGTGTATTTAAATTTGTATTTAAGTATAATAAGCTTAATAATCTAATTTGTCGACAATTTATTCATTGGTGATTATTTTCAACATATTGAATTACATAGCATTGGAAATTATTTTATTGCCTGTTTTATTTATTTATTGAGTTGAGATATATTCTATATCAATGGAATATATGGACAGGAATGGAATAGATAAAAAAACAGGACTGCTCTACAAAAAAAGTTTAAAAATTATAGCCAGTGTCACTTGGGATGATTTGTAAGGATTTTAATATCTGTTAAGGGTTTTAAAAGGTATAATGGAATAAAGAAACTCACATACATGCATGAACACAGAGAGCACTGCTTTTTTGGACAATCGTGTGGGAAGTACATAAACTGTCCATACAAATATTATAATATGTGCCGTATGGAGGTCCCGAAAACGCAATAACTGCCCAGTAGCTGTTCCCAAATACTAGTAATGTACCAACTAGTAACACATTCGGACGATCATGTACTTATAGCGAAGCAACAGAATTGCACGCCATAAACATAACCAATGACATTGAAAAAAAACTATAAACGAACTTCAAGCACTAGCAAAACTCATAACAAGCGTCTTGTACAGGGGTTTGTTCAAATAAGTGGCCGCTTTGCGGGTTTGCCGTCCCGGCCAGTTCTAATCAAGTCTGTTACGACGTGGAACATCTCGCTAAGAGCTCGTGTGGCCGTCGAGTGCACTTTAAACCTGGTTGATTAAGTCTCGCGGCACACTGGGGCCAGTGCAGTGGTGCATCACATGCTGGACCAGACGTACCCAACTTTTTGTGAAGTTGAATCATGTAATAGAAGTGCTATTTTTAACTTAATGGTTGCAGCTTTTTGAGGAAAATAACAAATAATATCGGAGTTACAGATTACAAATACTATATATACAAATATGGTTGCCTTCAACTTCCTCTGCACATTATCTGCCTTACCATTGAAGATGTTAACCACAATACTAGTAAGTTCCCATTTTGTGCCATTCTGCAGTCAATAAAGGGCACTTGAAAAACGACATTCATGCACCAACACTATGAATAGATGGCGTTCAATAGCTATTTCCCTTCTATTAATTCTCGTGATTCTGTCGAATTGTAATATCAATATAACGTGAAATAACCTAGATTTTCCAGTTCACCGCGTGACGTGCCAAAGAGCCGGTTGGTAATTACCATGCTTTCGGGCTGGACCGGTCGCCACCGGACATCGGTTGCCAACTATATTGTACCACCGGACTAAGATCCAACTTAACTTCATTGCGGGAAGTAAAGCTAATCACTTGGACCCCGACCAAGTATATTCGAAATTAATATAAATATGCTTGCTCATTGTTAGGAGGGCGTTTTAGCGTGATTTAAGGTATGGTGTCTTTAATAGGTTTAGTATTCAGGTATTTTTTGAAATAGGATGGAGGTTTTAAAAAATTGTTACAGTTTTTCAAGACATTTCAAATCTTATTTTATAGAGAGTAATTCTTTTTCTTGTTGTATTTTTTGCGATATATTTTTAAGAAATAATTAATACAAAAATATTTTTTTATTATTTTTACGTAATTAAAAATCTTGTTTTAGTTAGATTTAAATACTTATATGTAATTATGTATAATATGTTTCTATTGAATTTATGTTTATGAAAACTAAAAAGTCCGAAAATAATACAATATACCTACTTACTGCCAGTTTCTGAAAGCCAAAATCAAAGTTAATCTCTTGTTGAACGTAAACCTGACATTGTTACTAACTATTCAAATGACAAAGACTGTAACAGTTTTGATCATAGATTAACTTTGATTTTTTTCAGAAACTGACAATTAGTCAGATTTTATTATTTCACAATTGAATAATTGGCGATGACTTTGAAAGGTTAAAGTTAAGAATTTATCCAGCCCGCAATAGCAATACCTACCTACTTCATTGTTCTCATTATAAAATATACAAAAAAATAAGGCAAGAACAGTATGCTATTGAATGGTTGTTTCTACATTTTTAGACGGCTTGGCAACCGATTGCAGTTGCCAAGCCGTAGTAAACCATATTTAATTCCAAATTATGAGGTTTTAGTGCAATGTATAATTATTGACAAAGTCACTACATGGAATGTAATGGAAGTACCATTAAAATACTATATACATAATTTTAATTGTATCAGTAGGTACATAGTAAAATTACGTATCTATACTAATAGGTATAATAAAGCGGAAGAGTTTTTTATTTGTTTGTTTGTTTGTTGAAACGGGCTAATCACTGGAACTACCTGTCGGATTCGAAAAATTCTTTCACTAATAGGAAGTTACATTATCTTTTTATCATGGGAACGCGGGTGAAACCGCGCGAGACAGCTAGTCTTTTGATAAAACGTAATCGTTAGAAAAACAAATATATGTGTAAATACATATCTGTGTTAAATTCAAAGAAATTTCACAATCAATAATAATAGCGCCACAGTTGAAAATATCAGTATTTTATTAATACGCTGATATGTTGTTATACAACAATTTTATGTAACTTATGTGTACTGAATACTGATAGAGTGAGAGTGCGTTGCGTCGTCCACGCGTCCTGATAGTCTTGCACATTCTATGTGTGGAATGTGTATGAAATAATGATTGGTGGAACATAATATATAGGCTAATAGGCAAAATATGAATGAGTATGTTTGTCCAAGTACTAATATTATTATTGTAAGAGATTGTGTGTATGATTGTTACCACTCGGCTCCGTAACGGAAAAGTAACAAATATGACACTTTTATATCCCGGGAAAAAGGTAGAATCACGGAAAAAATCGAGGAGCAAAAGCTAGTACTTAATATATATATAATTCACTATCCCATGTAACTTTGGGCAGAAGCGATCAATCCAATTTGTGATTCACTACTTGAAAGGATCCCATGTAAAACAGCACATGCTGAGCTAGGGCCTTTTAGACTTAACTAAGTAAAATATCTCAAAATTTTACCGTGTATATTTAATTGTATAATAATAATACCTGCACACATGGCGCTATCTGATCCCAAATATTGTTTTGTTTATGTTAGTAATTATTATCAATTATTGTACAATTTTTTGCCGACTTCACAAAAAGGAGGAGGTTCTCAACTCGGCTCATTACTCCGTCATTTATGAACCGATTTGGAAAATTCTTGTTTTGTCTGGAAGGGTACACTTCTCGTTTGGTCCCATTGTCATCAGATCAGGATTTGATTACTTCTTAGTGTACTTTGAAGTCGGTTTAAGTTCTTTGTAAAACAGTCCAATTATGTTGTATCTAATAAATGTACCTTTCTTTCTTTCTGTTTAAAATTAGAACCTTATAATTTCAAATCTAGGTTAAAAACTACGGCAATAAATTCCCTAAGCTCCACGGCCCGTGAAGCAAGGCCGTTTTGCGGTGCGAATGTCGCTTTCATTCGAAAGTAGCAGAGGCCGGAACTGGCGCGGGCGTTCGCGTGCGCACACCACGCCAGTAATTCACATCTCTCGACGTTCCGATACTGCGTGTTTGCAGACCATCTTTACTGGTCATGATCATGCTTGTTAATGGCAAATTCCTCATAAAATATTGTTATATTTATAAGGAACTCATTTGTTACTGTATGATTAAGTTTGATAATGTGATTGAATTGATAATTTTACTTATGTATGTGTTTAAAATAAGGTACTGATAAATTTGCTCGTATTTCGTGAAGGGGTGAAATAACTTTAAATTATTTATGTACCTTAATTATGCACTAAATTTATAGCAGACGCAGTGGATTTGCATTAAGCTTATGGGTATCGCAGCGTTTAATTTCACAATAATAATAAATTTATACCAAAATATTTGGTTTAAGTTTAAGTGCTGGTTGGTTTTACATTCGGAATATAACCCAGTTATCCTTATAAACGTGTTCAGTCTAAGCAGGACTACAAACAGCTTAGCGTCAGTATTCATTGTAGGTCCCTTAATAAATGACTGTATTTAAATTCATAGATAATTGATCTACTGTATTAGTGTTGATATTTCGCAATTTGCTTGCAAATCACTTTGACTAAGCGTACAAGCATTTTAAATCAACCTATTTCTGTCATTTTTACATACATACATTTTTCCCTCCAGTAAATATATTTTTATGTAAATTGAGTTTTCAAAAACATATTGATACAGTTTTAGTTTTAATGAATATCGGCTCTCCTTTAGCATCGAAACCTATTGAAGAAATCATGATAAAATATTTCTGGTAAATTTCAAATAACCCTACAGGTCAAGGCTGAAGAGTTTGTTTGAACGTGCTAATCTAAGGGACTACCAGTTCGATTAAAAAAATCTTTCACTGATTGGAACTGCAATGTTCTCGGGTGCTATACTTTCATCCCGGGAACGTGGGTGATACCGCCGGGGACAGCTAGTTAAATAACTTTAAAACTGTTTAGTCCTTTGGATTGCGGTTAAAACAATAACAATGAAAAAAAATATTATTATTATAGGACGCGCGTCCATTGCGAGGTTTCTTACAGGTCCACTAAATCTCATTTTAAATTCTTAAACCTCGTTTAGAGACAAAATAAAGTATTTTGAGACAAAATTGAAGCCGAAATCCGTCACACACTTAATAACACGAAACATCGTAAAACCGTTGCATAAAACGGTGCAGTAAAGTGAGACGAGTGAAAAATATTCTCACAATATTAAAGTATTAAACTTGCTGTATTCATCAAATTTAAAAGTTATAGTGGAGCTACTATCAGCTCATCTTGTTCTTAAGTATAAATCTGTATGCCGAGAGCCAGGTCAAACTCAGTAAGTAACGGAATGGACAGACTACCTAGTCCGAAGTAATCTCGACTGAGATTAAGTCTCGAACTTCAGTAGGTATTGACTGCTCGGATGCATTATTTCGTGCTCTCCAGTGTCGTTTCGGATCCAAACTGGGCTTCCAAGCCTTACTTACTTTTGTACTCGGAGAGAAACTAAGTTTTTAACGAATGTTTACTGCATCGTTAATTTGTACTTCGAGCTTTAGTTTTTAAATAGTAAATGAGATTTGGACCAAAAAGCCATCAAATGTTTCTTTTCGAATCAATATTGCCAAGGAGTTTAATTTCGAACATATTTAACTTAGATTGCTCACTAGCGGGCAATATAAAGTAGACAATGTATTATTAAGTGGAATTGGGTGGTCTAGTCTATGATTATATTCTGCTACTCATATCCTTTATTGCGTTATAATTCGGTCTGCGGAAAATTGAGTAAACTTTTGATTAGATTTTAGAACAGGGATTCTATTTTAGTTTTTTTTGTATCATATTTATAAGTTAGATAGAATAGATTTCCAAGATATAATAATACAGAAATGTTGACTTATCGTAAAATATTAAGTTTTAGGTGTAACAAATATGTTATTTATAATTTTACGACGACGGATTTAAATTCTAATCGACGTGTGAACGGTGTAATAGATGCTTGCCATTTTATTGTTATTCGTCGTACTTAACTCATGCGCCGATGCATTTTTGTGGGTCAGTGACGTTAGCCGTCAAGTAAACATTGCTTGTGTGTGACTAATAAACTTGTTTGTTTACTCCTTGATCTTGACATAGATTTAGCTGAGAATAAATCCTTCTTAGTAGAACCTGTTCGCTTAGCGTTCATTTGCAAACACTTATAGATATTATAGGCCTTAGTTTGCGTCTCAGAAACTCGCATATTCCATACTGTGTATTTAAATACAATAACATGGCAGCAGTAATGGATTTCTCTTTACATCGTATTTTATGCTTAAGGAATATTCCACTGCAACTAACAGATTTCGTTTTTTTCGCCTTTTTCGGGACACGTATTTAAAAAACCGGATATTAAGATGGTAATTGCATATACGTTGTTCTTTTTAATGAGTAATGGAAGAGTTCAGAAGGTGATATAAGTACAATGAATAAATCATTAAAATTATCGGTATAGGCGTTAAAATTGGGGTGATATTAAAAACCCATAGTAGAAGACACGTGATGATAACTATACTCGTAGGTACAAAAAACATAATCTAGTTAGAGGGCAGAAATATATCTCATTTGTCAGAACTGCTATTGGTTTTGCGATAATATTGCAGTTATTCCCTATGGACAAAGGCACATAGAGTATTATAAACTTCGGGTTGGCCCCTTTCGTTTTTAATTGACTAGAAGACACGGATAAGTCGGCGAGCAAGCTCTCAACCGGAGTTGGGTTGGCCCCTGAACAAACCATTTTTATCTAGTTAGCACATAATGTCACGAAAGTTGGAATCTAAAACATGAAATAATCTTTATTTCCATCTCAACCGCCATTTGGACAAGATGTCGTTATTCATAGCGTTACTTTTGCATAATATTTGTGCTCTCATAATGTAATATTTCACGCAAAATTGGGTAGTTCCATTTTATTACTTACGCAATTTTTGTAGATAAAATCTGATATGCATATATCTCTGGCACATCTAGTAGTGTACATTTCATTGTAGATATACCACACTAAGGTTTCAGCAATATACTGGGTGGAGATTTCGAGATGGCATATTTTTAACCTATGTTGGATTAGTCATTCTGAACAACTTTTACTATGGGACCAATAGTGAATTCTCAAAAATATTTTTTTACTTTTCTTACAAAATGTCAACCTCCATCATAATGTATGATAAGTAAAAAATTTTTCAGAATTCAGTGTTGGTTTCGAAAATATGCCATCTCGAAATCTTTACCTGTTATATGAATAGCAGAAATTCCGTTTTACGTACCCGAGAAACCAAAATTTTTTCAGCGATTTTTGTTTGGCTCTATCTTGTAAACGAAATTTCATAACAAGCAACTACGCAGCTACAGTTTCTTACTTTTTTGTAAGCAAACAAGCAAACAGATGAGAAATAATCTAAGAGCCGGTGAATATGAAAATAGTTTGCTGGTTTCGCAGTGATTCTGCAGGAACTATTTTCAAGTTTAGTATTTATTTTAATTAACCTTCCAGATCCTCTTGTACCTATCAGCTAGTTTCGAAGAAGTTAGCTGATGGAACTTCAGAGTGTGGACGAAATGTAACTGTATTAATGTATATGCAAATGTGGGTACATAAAGACTGGAAGACGAAGATTGCGTTGCTCGACGGTTTCTTTTACTTTATAGGTACACTTTATAATAAGAAAAATACAATTAATTGCGAAGTATTACATCTCAGTTCATTAAGATATTCACTAGGCAGATCGTATTTCTGGTTTAAGAACTCCATTTAAATGTCAGAACATACTTCTGTGGGATTGTTTCGGGAATAAAATAAATAAATAAAAAATACTATTTCGAGCATCTCACTATGGGCAAATGAAGATTACTGCAGTCCCTATAAATAAAATAAATGGGAGCTTAAGAGATTAAGTGAATTAAAAAAAATGCTAAGTGGCACAAAAAAACAAACCCTATTTCTCTGTATAATATACATTCAATGCTGTATTTGATTTCATACAAATAAATAAGATACTTAAAAAGTCTGGCATGAATAAAAAATGTGAATGCACTCCGTGGTATCTTTTTTTTCTGTCTAAATCGCACATTTTGTGCCTCCTCGGGTGTTGGAACGGGTTTCAAAGAATTCCCTTTGGATTACGTAAGCGGTTTTTAAAACGATGATCTCTTAGCTAAACCGAAAAGACGTAAATGATTCCTTGCACGACTGTATCATTATGGCGTCCGGTTATTTTTTATAAGCAATCCTTTATGATTCCGTATAAAAAAAACTTATAGCGTAAAATTGGAGATTGATTGTTTAAGTTCATGAATATTATACAATATTTTTATTCCCACATTATTTTTAAATAAATGATACACATAGGTAGATATATAAAACACAATTGTCATTATAAAATTATCCATATTACTCTGTATATAAAAATGAAATTACTTTAATGATAACACAAAACAGCTCAGTCGTCAAACGACAATAATGACACGGTCATTATTCAGAAGGTTCAACTAAAGGATATGTCACATTACAGCTCCGCTGTTCATTTGAATACAAAGCGCCGTAAATTGTAGAGTATTATTACCTTGAACATATCGCTAGCTTTCCAGGTTTTCGCTTTCAATGTCTTATTATTGTTAGAAAACGATACATCGCTTAAAGATTAATGAGCTTGATTAAAGTTAATCGTTAGACAATTAATGGTAATTGAATTAATTAATGATTTGTAGCCGGGATGGTAAGTATGTCCTTATAACATAGGTAAGATTGCTTTGCTCTCTTTGTGTTTTTTGAACCAACGCCAATTTGAAGGCCGCTTTCACTGTAATCTATGCAGCGCTTTTGAATACTATTGCATACAGCAACCGTGGTGGTCAAGGGGAACGCACGTAGAACACTGACCGCAGAACTCTAGACCGCTCGCGGTGGGATCAGCGCCCGTGCTATGCCATGATTATGGTCGCGTGTTCAAATCTTCGTTTGAGATTTCGATGAAGAAATACATTGTGAGGGAACCATGGCACTTTGTAGAAAAGCAAAGCATCTACCGATGTATTCCAACAGCTGTTCTTAGAGCCAGTTCTTTTGTGTACTTACCACCTTCGGCCACATCAACACTGACCATCGCGAACAAGCCTATATGTATATAGTAACTACTAATAACCCGTCAGAGAAAACCTATATTAATATAGGTATAGGTAATACAATAGAAATCCAGATTGTGTTGGCAGATAGGCCTATTAATGGTTTTAGGAGTAGGACTTCCAATATTGTCAATTGTAAGTGTTAATTTATGTTATCAATACAAATAATCGTTGTAAGGTTGAATTTATGATACCTTTGTCATATATATTATAGCAAATAGTTATAGTGTTGATTTGACTTTGTAGTTTAACCGTTTTGCTTTATTATTTTTTGTCTGTGAAGTTATAATTATCTGACCAATTGATTATGTGGCCGAAGGTGGTAAGCACTCAAGTAGGTCGATAGGTGCTTGGCGATAGAATTTGGGTGGTGGCCAGCCAGATGGGAACTACAAAGTTCCCTACCACCGTGCTATGGTTTTCTCACGAGTTTTTCTTTTACTGAAAGCCTGTTTTGAAATTTTCCCAAGAAACTGCCTAGATAAAAAATTGAAGCCGAATCTAAATCTGTGCAACAGTTCTGGAGTCTTAAGCATTCTAACGGACAGACACGTTGCGTTATAATGTAAGGATGTGGATTAATACCAATTGAAAATGTTAATAATTACATACTTCCTTATACCTACATGTTAAATCTTTCTTGAGTGTATCCATTACCGTCGATGTAAATCGCTGTCATTTTTTGTATGAAAATATCTAGAATATATTTTCATAGACGTTGAACTATGATTGATGATTTAGATACAAAAAACTAACGGCTGTACAGTTTTTGTTGGCATGTTATATAACTAAACATGCGTAAAACGTGGTAAGTAGATCTCTTTCTGTAATAATGTATATAATCATTAATCACATCTATTAAATAAACTACTTATTTTATGTATGTATTATCAGAAGAAGTCAATGCGTGTATATAAAATAATTTCACCATTCCTGATTCATACTGGTGAGATAAAAAAAAACAATCGAAATAGGGCTTTTATCTCATTTGCTTACCAGATTTGGTATAGAATAGCTTTTTGCCCGGTACCCATGTGACGTTGAGTTTTGGGACACCCTGTATAAAAGGAGAAACTGACAGATCAATGCATACTCGAAGCGCAAGGTCAAGAAACTGGAAATTTTGCACAAACGAAAGCATCTATGCTTTCGTTTGTGCAAAATTTCCAGTTTTAACTAAGCAACGGTTTTTCAAATTTTAACTCCTAAGTGTGTTAAGGACCTCGGCATATTGCCTGCCCTTGCTAAGTGCAATCTTATAGATCTCTAGGAAAAACTATAGTTATGCATCCGGTCTTAAGAGCTCGCTTTATTCATTTGAATCAACCTTCCACAATTCTATACATTGCGAGTACGGATACGTATAAGGTAACCTGTGTGAACTAAAAGTAGACTTACTATGTTATAATTTCTGACTAAGCTTGTGTGAGCAGTTTTATTGAGAAGCACTTTAGTTTGTATTTTGTTTTTGTTTTGTTGTATTTTGTTTAATTATCTTCTGTCTGTTGTGAAATGTTCATACATAATGACAATCTAACCAATGACCACCAAGGAAAAATTCCTTTAGAGTAGTAATACCCAGCAATCCAATTCCGCAACTAGTCAGTTATTTTGCACTGATTTTGAATAATAAGGACCAATCACTGCATCTAAATGTTTAGTGTGTTCTTTTTTAGTCAATCAGAGCGCATGTGTCCTTAAATTGACTTGGCCAGTCAAAGCGCATTGTTGGGGGCGGAGAATTGGCAGAATAGATTTTATGTTCAGGTGTTTGAATCGAATTCAAGACCTATAGCGTTACAGATAGGGTCCTACGTACCACGCAGTCCCGTAATTTTCATTGTGTTATATTAAATGCAAGTAACTATATCTTATATGTATTCAAGTGACAGAATGTCAAGAGCAAAATAGGAATGCATCCGTCCACTTGACCGACTTGGAGCCAAGTTTCTTCTTTATAACTATACTTATAGGATTGTCAACCTTGCTCCTTATAGGTATAAGTTACCATAACCTAACCTGGTTATTATGACAAATTACTGACACTTTAGTTTACTAATTTATGATTGTAGCAATAATTTGTTTATATCATTAACATAGACAAAAAAATCAGGACGGAGTGTCACCTTATAAGAAAGTGAAGCGATAAATTTCCTACGTGTGCGTGAGTAAAATCAGTACTGGCCCAAGCAGGCACAAATGGTACTGCGCCTTATTGTCACTGTCAACATCTCAATACGGAATGACAACCGATCGGCTTCCTATGGTCTATATGTGTGTGTGAGACCATGTATTTACAAGAACGCCGGCTTCCTATTACTTGCGTCACTTAAGAACACAGACCGTTCCGTCTTTCATTTTTTCTTGGTCTGAGATCATTAAATGAATTTAATAGTGCATTTACATAAGCATAGAGCATCTGGATATTGACTCGATTTTAAGTTTATTATTATTTAATAATGTATTTAGATGTTTATGTTGTATCATAACGAAAAGGAAACGGACATATTCCGATGACATCAAGGCGTGGATACGTAACGAGGCTCTTGCCCCCTTTTACCGTAGAACTCTCGAGTAATAAATAATACTATAGTGAATTCAAAAGATTTCGCGAATCCTCTGCTAACAAAACATATAGGTACATTTGACGATATATTACAAGTTTTAACATTCAAAACGTGGAAGGAATACTTGGTTGAGGACTTAGGAGCACTGAACTTGGTCGTGGGTGCATTGACTCCCTCGTCGGACGGGTACCTAACTCGAGGACATTATACAATTTATGTCAACATTAAAAGCTGGGAGTAAAACCATGAGTCTCCCTTTTGAGTGTTTTTGCAGTGAGATAAAAACACACTTGCGTATTCATACAGAAAATAAATTATTATCTTAATTACGTACACAGTTATGTAGGATTGTATCTTACGTACATAACGTACGTATATTATGTAGACAAGTCGAGTTTTTATATACTAATTAAGTTGCAAACAAACATACCGGCCGCCTGATGGTAAGCGTAGCTGCGTAGCCTATTGACGGTTGAAAACTAGGTATACCTCGAATTCAAATTTTAAATTTGTCTTCCGCCAGTGGTATTGCTATTACTCCATCACCTAAACCTAATTTCATATTTTTTTTCTTTTCATAATATTTCAGTGAAACTAATTACTGATACTAAAAAATCTCATGAACAATATCGAATGCGCAAAGATCTGCGAACCGAACCCTACGAGACCGGCGACAGCGTGGCGACTCATCTTTAAAATGCGATAAAACAAACTGCAAATAAATACTTTGAATATAGAATTCCTACCAATAAGCCTTGTTTATTTACATAACAAGAATCGCGAGTGTATTCGAAACAGAACCAAGACTTAATTACAAATAACAAATGCGATTGCTAGCTAGCTATAGGGACAGCTAGGTTTCTATAAACCTAGCTGTCCCCCGCGGTTTCACCTGCGTTCCCGGTTAGCCTATGTCCTTCTCCATATCATAGGCTATCGGCATGCCAAATTTCATGATGATCCGTTGAGTAGTTGAGGCGTGGAAGGGTAACAAACAAACAAACTCACTTTCGCATTTATAATAGTAGAGTTAGGATAATTATCTATGAATGCCCCTGAATTATCTATGAATTACGCTGAGTAAACATGCTTTTATAATACTTTTTTTTGCGAATTACTTTAAGGTAGGTATTGAAGAAGCGCAACACTCGCATGAGCTAAGTATTACGTCTGACTTTCGCTTCGCTTTATCGAATCAGCGTGTCGATTCGTCTATTGAAGCGTTTGTGTATAATTAGTTGCGTCAGAGTACCGCTACGTGAGCCGTGCTCTACCGGGCCCGATGGCCCGACCGGCCCCACAGATTTGGTCGCGTGTAGAATATTTTAATATCGTTCTCTACTTTCACATGCCATTTGCCGCAAGTCTTTTAACTAACGTGTGATGAGCGACTGTTATGTTTTGAATCGTGTTTGATTCGGATGTCGTGTTAGACTGGGCCGTATTACGCGGTGTCAAATCGTGATACGTTAAGTTGTTCGTAATTAGATGTTGTTATAAATGAGTGCTCGTAGCTTTGAATAATGAAGACGAATCAATTTGTTATGAATGCATCGTCAAAAAAAAAAGACAAAAAAATAAAAAAAAACCGCTTTTTGTATTTTTTCGAAAACGTCTTTACTTCTAGTAATTTTCACCTTTGGTATAGCTCTCAGCGTAGCTAATCCATATCTACGTTATACATTTATAATTATTCAAATTGAAGAAAGTACGAGTATTAATATTATGCGTAATAATTATACTAATACGTCATGATGAAGGGATTAACAAGTGATGAACAATGCGGCAATGTGTCTCAGGTATTAACATTTGTCACTGACATCGCTATTTATTTAGGCTGTTATGTAATAATGATACTCCTTGTACGTATGCGCACGTATAACGATGAACAGTTATAATTATTATTTATATCATAAGTTACATTGCGTTATATTTTTAAATTATATTTAGTTATTGTGTCATTTTTATTTTTACAGTTCATTTTATTGTCAATTTATCACCAAACTCACTGTTTTATTTGTTAAAATCTTAGTTATAAAATCGCACTCTAAGTCCCAAGATACAAGCATGTTATCATGTTTAGTTTGGGCCTTGCCAGTAACCTGTGTCAAATTACTGTCTAGTTAAAGTGTTATGTTATTTTTATCTATACATTGTAAATCTGTTCTGGCAATAAAATATTTATTTATTTATTATTTATTCAAACGTAGCGTAAGCGGTGTAGTCTGAGACATTACTTATGGACTTAATGCAGCCAGTAAAATTTAATGAAATATAAAAAGAGTTACAAAATTTTGAAAGTACAAATAAAAATAGAAGATTTAACAATACCATGCCAAAAAGCTGCCAAATAAAGGTACAAAAATGACCGACTCACTATTGAATTGTGTTTTGTACACAATGTACATATTCAAAAATGTATTTGCAAATAATTACTATTTTTACCTTCGTTTGTGGCCTTTAAAGTGAGTCGTTAAGGTATGAAACATTATGAAATAATCATAGTCTGTAATTAAACAATTTGCAATGCCGTTCTGCTAGTAAACCAACTAGTTTTACAATATTTTATTTACTTAATAGATGTATATTTGGAACCATTTACGGTGAAATTATTTTGTGCTTGGACTGTTTTATGCTATGTTAGGAAGGTATTAAAATAATGTTTAATAAAATAATCTTCTAAATACTCTTTTATAAAAAAAATAAAAAAGTATGAAAAAAATATCTTAATTAAACATTGAATTTTTAAAAAGTTTAGTAATTATTTATTAAATGAATTTAACAAAAAGAAACGATAACTACATTATAGTTCCATTTTATTTATGAATTCAATAAATAGTTAGGTACTAAGTTATAACACCGCGAAGTTTAATTTTTAATTACATTTTTTACAATAGTATTTCTTGAATCACGATTCTAAAATTTTTTGGTCATAAATATTGATATAAATTTAGTGATGGAGTTATATTAAGGAAGTCAGCAGGTATCGGCTATGACGTTTTCATTAAAAAAATGCTATGTATTCTGAAAAATTGGAATATGCCCAGGAAAATACTCTACCTATTTAGTAAAACTGTGATAACTAAACAAATAAAAATAAACACAACTGTTTATAATATCAAGGCTTTTCTTTGTATTTTGTAATTGTCGACATACGTTGTCTCTATGTAAATTCATGTTTTCGTATTTTTTGGTATTGATCATGGTTGCATAATGTCGTTCTTATGTTTTTGTCTGCGACAGTCAGGCCGCGCGTCAGGGCAGTGAGAGTATTTCTACCGTTTTGTAGGTCGCGATGAGCTGAGCAGCCAACTACCAAGCGTGGGATATTTGGAACAAGTGAAAACTAAACTACAATATAGTTTTTTTAACATGAAGTTTTGTATTCATATTCAGTCACGAATTGCTTTTTATACGCGTAATTATATGGGAATATAGACCACAGTCTTTGTGTTGTGACACTTACTTCTAGATAACCTGTTGTTTAGTAAGCACGTCTCTTTCTATGTATTTTACTCAAATTTAAATAGCATATCTCTATCCGTGAATAATTGTAAAATACAAGTTGCAAATATTTAGGAAAGCCAGACGAGTACAGTATTCGAATGGAAATTGGTAATTTTACGTAGTTACTTATAGGCTTTCGTCGGTTATGGCCCAACGATGTTACACATTTTGCGCGAACCGTATCGCAGTTCGTTACGAAATTTCAAGTGAAAAAAGGCTTCAAATCTATCGATCACCAACTGTTACAGGTGCATGCTAATTTTAAACGCAACCCTGTTTCGTACTCGTTAGCAGTTTCTGTGAATTTCTTTCATAACAGAACTAATTCAAACTGTATCCCACTTGTTAAAAATATTTAATACGTACCTTAAAAATTATACAGGTTTTTATAGAATAAATTCAGTTGTATAGAATACATTTCATTAGACTTTAAGCTGAATACACCTACTACAATGTTTTGCGTTTTTTTTATATCAAATTTTTATATGGGACTTTCGAGTATATTTTTCGTATTAATTGTAAAATTAAATAGTATGCAAAAAAAAATTCTATTTAAATTAGAACTTTATTGAATAAATGATCATAAAATAAATGGATACAGTAACAAGCTTTTACATAGAGTTGATGTGAAATAGTTAACAACTAACCTTCTTCGGAGCTCATTAATCAACAATAATAAATTGATATTTCAACTAAAACTCTACAAGTCAATTAATTCATCATCTAGCTACAAGGCGTCTTATCTACGCTTTCTTCGATGGAGAGAGCGAAACATTTATTATAACGAAAGCTTAAAAAATATATGAATAAATACTCACAGTGAAAATTAATATAAGATAAACACCAACACAAATAAAAGGCACAAGAAAGTCCGTAAAGTTCACAGTTCACAGGTCGTAAGCGCGGTTTGATGCGGATCGTGTATCGGGGTTCTTAGTTCGTTCTCGGCCAGTGTCGTTGTTGCACTGAGCGGTCTCAACGGAAGAGTTGTGCGTGGTTGCGCCCGCGCACGCTCACCTAAAAGTAAAACCGAAACCACGGGCGTACGCCTTAGCGCGTAAATCGAAAAGATATCATAGTCAGTCAATCACCCTACACAATGCTTACCATACTCAGTGGAATTATTAAGGTTAAGGATAGACTAGTAACAGTGATAGTTATGCCCAATTGTTTTTACGTAAATCGATTTGTTATAGCGTGCGTAGACACCGTGACTCGATTAATGTGCTATAGGTACCTATGCTAATTGAGTTTCAGTAATATACAATTGGAGCGTGAGAGTAGCTCTCATACCTAGCTAAACGTTTTAATTAGCAGATCGGAAGATGTTACGATATCTTGTGAAAGAAATATAATTGTGTAATGTGCTTGTATTTTACTATACTTTTTTAAGGCGAATGATAGCTCAGTGGTCGGAACGTCGGATGCCGAGACGAAAGTCCCGGGTTCAAATCCTAGAATGAAATTGAGCTTTCTGTGATGGAAAAAATCGTGTCTGGCTACCACTCACAAGTTCATCACTTACCACAGCCTATATACCTACAGTAAAAAAACAACTTACCTACTAATATTATAACTGCAAACTATTGTGTGGATGTTTATCACTCAGTGATGCTGTAATAGTTACATGATCTCGACTGAAACTAATCATAATCATATCCTACATAAATCATGTATTGTCCCGGAAAAAACATTAAATCAAAATTATAATTGACGTTATAAAAAAACATAAGCCAGTATTAATCTTATTATGTATTTATAAAACAGAAATGTATTAAATTATACGATTAAAGTCTTATGTATGACTTTAATTTCTGCATTAGTAAAACACATACCTACACAACACACCACATAAGTCTATAAAATGAAATGACTTAATTCATCATTTACCTAGTCCTTAAACTATTATACAGGTAGAGTAGTTGGTAGTATGAGTAGGTACTCATCAAGATACTACAATATTTTACGATACAGAAATAGGGCACTGGCTATAACCATGTTAAGTAATATATACGTGGTAATGTAACAATCACCAATAATGGCAATAAGTGATGAAAATAATTTAAAACAGTGTCACCGCCAGCGATTGTGTGGTTAACACGTCTCTTACATCGAAACTAGAACGGTCTAGTGAGGAAACCTAAGTGCTATACTTTTATTTAATAATGATAACTTTTACCCTCTATTTAGCTTCATATTATAACAAACTATACGCTTGTTTCGAAACGTGATCAATTTACAATAGCACAACATAATCGAAAACGTTTATTGCTTATGAGTATAACCTATTGTATCGTATAAACGAAAGTTTTCAGCGTTTTGAAATGATAAGTGGAAACGAAGCTTAGTTGTTTCAAAATTGCTACTCGATTTATGTTATTGCTATAAATGATCAATAAAAATAAAACACAATACGCGTACGTCCATCTATATTGAGATATTACGGCTAGTGATACACGAGTACAGCTATTTGTAACCAGTCGATATATTTAGTTAGATCTGTATACACTCCAGGTTTGAATGGCACGGCGCAACCTTCTCCAAACGAGGTGATACCCACTTGGATCCCGTGTAACATTGCAGGGCCACCGGAGTCCCCCTGCAAATAAAATTGCACCCATAACCATTTTAGTGTAAGGGTGTTTACAGGGTTATGCGGGTCAAATGTCCACATTCCCATGATGTGGGCATTACGTGGGGTACTATAGTTGACACCCAATTTTCGGTTGGGGTCTGCATAGTAAGACATACGGTCGTGTGATACTACTTACATACGAAAATTTATATAAGTCATATAAGTGTTGTACTATAAAATACATTGACTACATTGATCTGAAAAAAGTAGATGAAGTCGAAAATTGAAATCTTTTTCTAATTAATTTAAGCAATGGATTTACGCCTATGGTAATGAATTAATTTCTTAATTTTCTAGCCTTTCACAACCTAAGTAAGTCTGTACGATCACTGATTTGCATAACACTTAAAATTAAAAGCCACTTTAACTTTGAACAAAGGATTCCTATCGGTTTCACGTTAGTTGGTTAAGGCTGGCGAGCCCGTAAGTCTCAACCACAATTGTGAATTAATTCTCCGAAATATACCAAGAAAACTGTGGCCAAGGTCCAAAGTTTTTCGCAATTGTCATCAATTTATCATTCAGTGATCAACAGACGACAAGGCGTTGCCTACAATCTGTTTGTGGAAGTTTCAAAACTTTTACCTCGCTATAATAAATGAGGAGTGTTCTGACAGTCGGGATGGATTCGTGACTGGACTGGTGTGCGTGATGACAGCACGCCTCTGAAGCGTCAACGTCGAACAAGTAATTAATGCCAAGTGGAATTACACTTCAAACAACGTAGATAGGATCTACATATTATAGTAACTGAATAGCACGCGCGTTTGAACTTTGACTTTCCGCGAACTCTAGCATTATTAAGGCTATATTTATTATGGCATATTTTCTGTATAAAAGTTTTTTTTTGGTCAAGTAATTACTATATTCATATGCAAAATATGGTAATTTTTGATTATAAGCTTAAAGCTTTAAAGTTTGACTGAAGCCAATAAACTAAAGTACTGTTTATTTATTGCAAATTAGTAATATATAATTGATTTTTTCGACATAAAAAGGAGTTATATCAGAGCAGATTATAGACATCGATGATGAGGAATACATACTAAACAGGCATCGATGTGTCCATCTGGATATCCAAGACATAATGTTTTCTCCGGAACGTCTCCATCCAACAGGGTTTCACACATCATTTTATCGATCACTGGTAATGTTGCTGTTCGTAGCAAACTTGAAAATGATTCGTTATCCTTTAGAATAAAATGAATATAATATCAATAAATACCATTATTATTGCATAAAGATTCGAGGTAAACGAGTTAAAGAGGTATCTTACATAACCTCTGCATCCTCGATAACTGTCAATTTAATCATTAACAAATTAATATTCAATCGATTAAATAAATTGATTAATACGTTTTTGCTTTCTTAGGTATATCTTTGTTGGTTTTAGATAGAGGCATAATTAACTAATCATGTTAGTGAAATAATTCTTGTAATACCTAATACTTAATAAAAACAAAATTACACAATGTATGAGCTTTATTTGAGAGATTTGTCGGGTTTTGACAGAATCTCAGGAAAACAGTCGACATAATTCACTTGTATGCCTTGCAAGGCAAAACATAGCAGTTTTTTTTTTATTTACCAACATTGTATGTTACTTATGTTTACAAGAAATAATTTGAATTGAATTGAATAATATCTATTTATTATTCAATTCAATTCTATAGTCTAAGTACCTAACGACAAGGCCATACAGCTAATGAAATAAATACTCCATCGTATGATATACATAGGTACTATTTTGATTCTTAGCTATGACTTAGTACATATAATAGGTGGAGATTTCGAGATGGCTTATTTTCGAAACCTATGTTGGATTAGTCTTGCTCAACAACTTTTACTATGGAAACAAGATTGAAATCTCAAAAAAATATTTTATTTTTCATACATTATGATCGAGCAAAGTTGACATTTTGTAAGAACAGTAAAAAAAAAAATTGAGAATTCACTATTGGTCCCATAGTAAAAAGTTGTTCAGCATGACTAATCTAACATAGGTTTCGAAAATATGCCATCTCGATATCTCCACCCAGTATATAGGCAGTCGTGTATGTACTTACAGCAACGGCACCCCATCCATAAATTCTAATCCAATCTTCTGTTCTTACTTTTATATCACGTTTTGGTATTGGCACAGGTCGGATGAAATATTCGTAGCTGACGAATGCAGGAAATATACTGACGAGACCAATATCATGCGCCAGAGTCAGTGAGTCAAAGTATTGGTGCAATATGACTTTTGTAGCTTCGTATATCAACCCACCTCGGAATAGATGAAAACTGCCGAATTTTAGTTTGAGTCCCGTGATTCCACTGGGGAATAAAATAAACAAATTATGACAGTTATACATTCTGCATCAAAATGTCGATCAAAGAGATGAAACCAATTCATTTCTGCAATACTGTATTTCTTTGTGAAAATGTTGAAACGAACAACATATTTCCGATTTTTCGAATTTCGGACATTTGATGTAAAAAAGGAACCTTTCAGGTTCACTCTTGTATTTGTTTGCCCCGTTTATTTTAATCGAATCTACTGTAAGCAAAAAATTAATTTGGTTCATACATATACATATGTAGTGTTTACTTAGATGATGCAATCATCGACGTATTTTATTAAGGTGCAAAGTTTTAAGCGATATTTAAGAAAGTATCCGGAAATCGAGCACTCCCCCTTTCGACCAGTTATTACGATATAATTTTTCGATTCGTTGAGCTGGTTTTAAGTTCCAGTTTTTAGACATTAATAAAATTGTCCTGAAAAAATACGATTGTTTTTTTTTGTTTTTTTTGTAGATTGTTGGTAACTCTTTTCAATACTCACGTATAAAAAGTATATCATAGGAAATTAACGAAGTTATCCATACTAATACTAATATACTTATACTAATATATAATATTATAAATACTAAAGTAACTCTGTTTGTATGTTTGTTTGTTACGCTTTCACGCCTAAGTCGCTGAACCGATCGCGATGAAATTTGGCATGCAGATAGCCTATAGTATGGAGAAGGACATAGGCTACTTTTTTTTCGGGAACGCGGGTGAAACCGCGGGGGACAGCTTGTATTGTATAAACGCGTGTCCCTTTTGATATATTACTATAATGTGCATTTTTTTAAACAATGGAAGACATTATTATTTTGTTTCTGACTAATCTTCCGTTTTCCCAAATACAGCTATGTACAAAGTGTTGTATGAAATAACATTGATAGCAGGTACTGTGAAATTCTAGGAAGTCGTACAGTACATAACTAACTGTAAAGGGAATATAATAATGCAGCAGTTCCGTCTCTAACATTGAAATAGATTCGACTACATGCGTGACCGTTTCTTTATTCAATTACAAATCAATTGCACGAGGAACCAAAACTAGTCTGTGTCCTGTTATAATGTTTACATTATGGCTAATATGTCATGCCCTCCTCAATCTAGAATGATCTATTGCGGTGTCCGCCTGGTGGTAAGTGGTTATCTTAGCCTATAGACCCTTGCAACAACCGACTCTACAAATATCTCTTCACAACCATCTCGAAGAACCCCATTGTGCATTCTCTTGGAAAAACCACGTTATTGTTATTTCTAACATAGTAAGTAATCTGCCAATTTCTATCTACTAACAATGTATGTATGTAAAGTTGTTGGAAATAAATGTTTGTTTTTTATATTAATTGTTATGGTGCGTCCATGCTTGGCGAACCGAGCACGAGCCAAGCCACGAACGAGCACACTGCGAGCACGATTCGCGTAGCGTGGACGGGCTTGCGAGCCTCGAACGAGCATTTGTTCGTAGCGTGCTTGACTGCGCTCCGCCCGATTGTTTTTTCACGAACACAGGGATGCATCGCGCTCTTTGAAGGCTCGTTCAGTACGTCCACGCTTGAAATCGCGAGTAACGAACGAATCCTGTTCGTTCGACGCCCGGCTCGTGCTCGCTTCGCGTAGCATGGACGCACCATTATTTTTGTGTCAGAAATCCTCCAATGATTATTATAGTTCATACTTATACTCTTTTTATACCTTTTTGTATACTTTCTTATTCTAAAATTAGTGCGGTGCTATCATTTCGTGAAACAAACGATTAAAAGTGTAAGGTTTTGAATATGATAGTACTGAAAAACTATATATATGTATGTATGAATAACTAGCGGCCCGGTACGTGCTTCGCTACGTATAAAGTGAAATAATAAAAATGTGATAAATGAAGAAACCGCTCGACCGATTTTGTGCAAATTTCACATAAACCATCTAGGTACTAAATAGTCCGAACAAAGCTTAAAAATTTGGTTTGGATAGGTGAGCCCGTTCTTGAGTTATAAAATTACAAAGAAAAGTGGCATTGATTTTTATATATATTGACTAGTACTTACTATAACAAACAATGTGCAGCAGTCAAAGTCAGGGTTTGTGTCAATACTGTTCCACCGCATAATTTAATTGATTCTCGTACACTTTGCATTAAAGATACCATATATGGGCACCATGTAACCATCTCCGCGTATAAAAATACCATCGCAACCTCGCCTGCTACCTGTTGAATCGACAACTAAAATATTACTGTATTTTGAACTGAATGTAGTTGATATAAGGACAGTTTTAAATTATAGTAAAATTAAATATGGAAGTTAGAATACCTAATATTCAAGTAATATAATATAAAAATAATCACATAAATTATGCAGAAACGATTGTTAGCTACGTAGGTAGAGAAACCATTTATATTTTGGTACAAATAAAGTACTTATCAGATCGGATTATTGAGTTACGGAAGGAAGGATGTGTAACTAAGAGAAATGTTAAAGCAAGAATGTCTCGATTAACTCGCAAAATGTAAGCGCAATATACTGTGACATACAGTTGTGATGGACGTCGCACAATTTATTGAGTACTAGCTTTTTCTATCGATTTTACCCTCAAGGATTTGAGTTTCGAAAAACCTTTTCTTAATGGGTCTAAATGTTAAGGAATCTGTGAGCAAAACTAAAAAGTTTCTAACCGCGCAGTGGTTTTGGCTACGCGTTTATAAAACAGTCAGTTAGGACGTCTTTTTGTGTACAAAGATTAATAGCAAAACTGAAATGGAAATCTGGCAGCTGGAAAGATAGATTTAAGTCTTGAATTTGTAGAGAAAGATATGAAGACTGAAGGAATTAGTGATATTTGCTCTTCACCAGGATTATATGGCCCGAAAATAAGTAAAACATGAAAACGCGCATTACTTGGATAAGGCCATGTGATGGTATAAAATAATTGATCTATAATAGGTAATCGTACGTTGCTACGAAGACGAAGAATCCTACCCTACCGTGATACAGTACGGAGGGTAGAATACTAAATCTGCAATTACCATTGTTACTTTAATGAAATGTTGTAGACTTAAGCTAGTTGATGTTAATTTCAATAAAATTATTATTATTATATAATCAGACCTTTAAACAGTAATCGGTATTGGCTCGGGTAAGGTAAGTTCACCTGTTAAAAAATTAAATGCTATTTCTATATTTTTCAAAGATATTTATCGAAACTATATTTGGTGTGTTTACTTACTATATGTAACCATCCACATCGATTGATATATCGTCGCTTACGTTCTAATACCACGTAAGTCAAAACTTTACAGAAGAGTGAAAATACTGCATAATTTAACATGGATACCATACAGTACAATACCATTGTTACATAATTTATGAGTCTCGATTGTACGTTTTTAGGGTTCCGTAACCAAGGCAAAAAAACGGAACCCTTATAGATTCGTCATGTCTGTCTGTCTGTCTGTCTGTCCGTCCGTATGTCACAGCCATTTATTTCCGAAACTATAAGAACTATAATGTTGAATCTTGGTAAGTATATGTATTCTGTGAACCGCATTAAGATTTTCACACAAAAATAGAAAAAAAACAATAAATTTTGGCGGTTCCCCATACTTAGAACTGAAACTCAAAATTTATTTTTTCATCAAACCCATAAGTGTGGGGTGTCTATGGATAGGTCTTCAAAAATGATATTGAGGTTTCTAATATCATTTTTTTCTAAACTGAATAGTTTGCGCGAGAGACACTTCCAAAGTGGTAAAATGTGTGTCCCCCCCCCCTGTAACTTCTAAAATAAGAGAATGATAAATCTATAAAAAATATATGATGTGCATTACGGTGCAAACTTCCACCGAAAATTGGTTTGAACGAGATCTAGTAAGTAGTTTTTTTAATACGTCATAAATTGAAATTAATATCAAATACTCAGGTCTATACTACCATTTACTTATATACCTACAGGTTTGTACGGAACCCTCGGTACGCGAGTCTGACTCGCGTCTTGCGATTCTCTAGCAAATGGCATCAAAATGTCATACCCCCAAAAATTTACTTACGTGGTGTTAGAACTTAAATGGCGATATTGTATTCGGGGTTCAAATGTCATATTACTGAATTAGTTGGCTAGTTTCGAGCGTCGTGTGTCTCATAAAGACATCATTAGACGATATTTTCTTGTCGCCAATTAAAACAATTTGGTCCGATAGTCACGCTTTCCCAGCGCGACATTGACGTAACAAAAATACCGTATTGTATTTTGTTTCTTTAATATTAAGGTACAAATCCTAATTATAAACCTTATATCTCAATAAATAATAAAGGTAACTTGATAAATATGCATGCTCGGAAGATTTGTGGAGGTAGAGTAGGTATAAGAGTAGCAACAACTTCAACACCATTGCTAGACATCATGATTTAGATCTTTTCTGCACAAGCATTACATCGGCGAGGCGAATACTAAGCAATGAATTTTTCAATTAATGCATTACTTGTGAACTGTTTTAGAATTATTTGGCGGGTATGTATCTGAATTATTATGTTGTTTTCATTTCCATGCTATGTAAAGAGTGTGTTGTTTAACTCATCACAGATTTAGTTTTTATACTATTACCTATAAGTGAGGACCTGTTATTGGCTTCCTGATGAATATTAATGTTTTAAGTTTTGTATTTTAAATAGCTGTTGGTCTTCCCATAATAAATAAATAAATAAAAAATAAAATAAAATAAGTATTTGATATTATGGTCCTATCCATGATAAAAAATACCTTACCTAACTTTATTTATGCAATGTGTTAAAAATTTAAGTCATGTTTAGATCTGTTGCCTAAAGAGTTAGTTCCTAAGGTGCGTCTACGCTACGCGAACAGAGCACGAGCTGAGCCGCTCTTCGTTTTTCGCTCGCGATGTCAACTTCAAGTGTGGACGTACGAGTCTACTACACGAGCGCGATGTGAACCCCTATGTTCATCAAAAAACAGACAATTGGCGGATCGCAATCAAGCGCGAGCCAAACTCTCGTTCGAGGCTCCCAAGTCCGTCAACGCTACGCGAATTCGTGCTCGCGTGTTGCTTGGCTCGTGTTCGATTCGCGTAGCGTAGACCTTTAGTTTACTCAAACAATCGGGCCTAACCTAAAAACTAATCAATGAAACGGCTGACCTGATCTGCAAACTACCGATTTGAATTCTTAAATGTTTGCTTCAATGAATATTAAATCTGTCAACTGGAAATTTAATATTTTTTCCACAAATCTTTTCAATGAATTCCGCAATGAGACTGTTAAGTCAAATTATTGAAATTGAATGTAATATTTATAATTTCAGTGATAAGTTCATTCATACGTAACGAAAACTTAGGATATTAAATGTCTTCATACGATTTGGTCGATCGCTCCCAATGTCTGTTGAAACTGAACTTTCAGCTGACGTTTAGGTATTACTGAGGGAATGCCTTATTAAATTTAGTGATTTATTTTGTTCTCAAATTTGGTATTTAGGTATTAATAAATAACCTGAATTACGACAATTAAAGTAATTAAGGCTGAGTCAATTTATATGGCAATAGGAAATAAACGAGTTTTATAGCTATAGGTACATATTTGTTTTCGCTGTTTAAAGTCTTTATTTTTATTAACTAGTTTTAACTCCACGTTTTTTATGTCTCTCTCCGTATCATTGGCTATACTAAGTGACAAATTGCATCGCTCACTTTCACATTCAAAGTCAAAGACATTATTAAATTTAGGCCTTATTAGGGTAATTATGAAGGTCAAAGCTACTGTAGTTACCACCAGTTCGGCCTTCAACTGAGAAGAACAAGAAAGTAACTCAGCTAGGTAAAAAAAACGAATTGACTTTATTGGCTATTTTTTTCAAATCTTTTACAACATAAAATATGCAAGGCCAATTAACTACGATTAATATTATTAGGTAAGATTTGTGTAAAACATTAGCATGTCTTTTTTTTTTATACCACTTAGGTGGCAAACAAGCATACGGCTCACCTGATGGTAAGCAGTTACCGTAGCCTAGGACACTTGCAACACCAGGGGTATCACTCGCGCGTTGCCGACCCTAATGTAATGAATATGGAATAATATTAAATTTCAACGCTTTTGACAACATGGCAAAAATATTAACACGTTTTTTTTAATTCAAAAACTAAAGGTTTTTTCACAACACTTCAAACACGATTTCAAAAACACTTAACTGACTGAAAAATCAAAATGTCATGTCCAGTCCACCGTAGGTTGGAAGCTATATATAATATTTCGGTATACAAGGTTTCTAAAACAAACACCAAATTATTTTACATACAAATACACAGCACGAAACTGACATGGCCCGTGCTAATAGATAACTTAATTGTTAAAATGCAATTCATAGTGCAGTTACGCAAAGCTATTATAACTATAACATGATCGATATACAATTTAGCAAGCTTAGCAAATTAGTCAAATGGTTATTGTTTTATCGCAATTATTGAGTAATATTTTACGTACGTATAATTACTCTACTATAATAAATATGTGAAAAGAAAACAGTGTACCGCTTTTAAAGGATATTGCAAAAAGCAATTTTCGCACAAAAAATATAATGAATTACGGCATTGAGCTATTATTACTACGTATAGAGAAGACATCACACATCACAACTATATTCCGTTCAAGTGAAGCCATCCGGCCACACTTGTTGTTGTAGAACGATGAACGAAACTCGTAAGCGCGCCGTGAAAATCAGTGTTTGCGAGAAGCGTTCTGATAGCGCTACGTGTTTCTACAGTCTGCTTAGACGACTTTATTGTTTCAGCGCTAAAGAGGACTTTAGTTGACTCTAAAAAAATGGTACATAACCTTTGCTTATGATAGCTTCTCTATACGTGGTAAGAATGAAAGCTCAATGGAATTACGGACATATTTGACCACTTCCTGCACCACTAGTATATATTTAACACATATATTACGTTTTATCCCAGTTTTGTAGTACACTATTCAATATCAAAATCAAAATCAAAAATTATTTATTCAATTTAGGCACTGTTTTTTTTTTTTTTTTTTTTTTATACTTCTTATTCTATAAACAAGCATAAGGTCCGCCTGATGGTAAGCGGTTCCCGCAGCCATATGGACGCTTGCAACACAAGAAGCATCGCTCACGCGTTACCGACCTTTCCCCCCTCCCCTATGAGCTCTGGCGACCCTACTCACGCGCAGGAACACAACTTTACACAACATAAAGTTGTATACAATAAGTTAATTTGGCTGCGGTATTCTGTAAGGTGGAGGTACAGTCGAGGACATAAATATGTATACAATTAGTAAAATTCAACAACGGTTTCCTCTTAAACTACTGATTGAAATTATGAGATATTATAAAAGCAGAATCTTCTAACATATACTATTATGATTTGTGTAATAGCTTAACACTTAAATGTTAAACATGCGAGAAAATCGCTTTTTAATTTCAAAAAGTGTATACATATTTATGTCCTCGACTGTACTTCCCCAATCGAGCTGCTCTTTAAATTAAATAAATAATAATAATCTTTAAATTGAATAAATAATTTTAAGAGCCTTCTTATGAACGTTAACAAATGACTCTACACCGGTTCCAAATACAACTTGAACTGAGAAGTATCTTTTCAAGTCACTTGCTAATATTATAAAAAGCAAATACAAATTCAAAATCAGATACATTGCATTCGTTTTCCTATTTGTATTTCCGCGTTGTATATACGTTTTTTTTTATTTAAAAAAAAGCTCTTAGATTCGAAGATGCATTATTAAAAAAAGTCTATGCCCAGGTACGCTACTGTTAACAAAAACGTTTCATAACCTATGGAATTATGCAAATGGCGCTACGGTATCATAGTTAGTATATTTCACATACAGAATTGCACAAGTGTTAGACCTTCAGCATGGTTCATGCTTACTCGTACGTGACAGTATTTTCTATCATATAGAGTAATTAGAGTTGAACTAAGAGTGGGCCAGAGTGGGCCAAATTTTTACATGTGATGATATTTGGCCTCATATTTTTGCCATTTGCCATTGAGTTGCGAATTGAGTTTAATATAGCTTTTATCGTTCAAATTATGAGTGTGATATTTAATGGATACGCAAAAGGTCCCATAACGTTCTTGCATTAATTACGCGTCAATAAAGACACAACTATCTTAATAATATTGATCCGTTAATAAGTAGTAGAACGGTGATCACTTTTTAGCAATTCTTTCACATCGTACATTTTAGTAGTGGAAAGCTCAAATTATGTTAGGCACGTGTCTATTTACTTGTAGCTTGAGGCAGACTAGTTTAACCTTGTTAATGATCTAAAGGTTTCTGATATCATTCAGCTATTTCAGTCACACAGTTTAAAAAAAAATTAATGAAACTTTTAAATATTGTTTACGTTGGTGGAATATTTTACTTAGTACGTGGTTTCGATACAGTCGCTGTATTTAATGTAAAAAACTCTTCAAATAGCTTGTTGGGAAAGAGACTTTTTGTATGAAAAAAATCTTCATCAGAAAGTAACTTGGATATTTTGCAGTTCAACAAAAGTTATTACATTACCTTCACAACGAATAGCTAGTCTAAAGGTACTAAATATACATTAAATTTTCATTTGTCATAAGTAATCTCTATGCATTGACGTTTCCGTACCAGTGCCGGCTAAATTGAAGTAAGCGCAGTAATTGATGACCTCTCGAAGACCTTTTATAGATTTTGGAATCAGTCACAAAGTCGTGACTGTATTCTATAAGGTTATCGCAATTATTTGTACTCAATATAAACAGTGTAAAGCCGAAATAGTAATACCCACCTGTTTGTATAACCATACATAACAAATTTTAGTTAAACGCGTATTGTACAAACAATTTGTTTTTAATTAAACCGTGTAATAACGAGATCCGAACACGACAGTATTGGCATTGAGGTCTCAAAGTCGATTGACGGTTTATTTCATTCATTATCGTGGATATAAAACCTTCAATTATACATCAACAATAATTTGTAGAGTAATTACTACAGTATTCCGCTTTCAAAACTAAATAATTAAGCTAGTGGTTGCTTGCCAATACTGTCAAAATTTAATGGTAACTTTGGTTTTATATATTGATTGATTGATATGTAGTTTTCTAATTGTTGCAATGAACAATAAGTTGGTTGAAATACGCAATAGTATCAATTATTTAGAAAATATCATACCTAATTAATACACCTATAATTATTTGGAGAAACTGTTTTGTTTCATATCTTTTTATAATTTGTACTATATCCAATATCTAGAATATTATGTATATATCTACAATCAATATGTACAAAATACAAGCTATATAGCTTATTATATATATATATCTTATTTTATTTTTGAAAAATTCTGTCTCGAGAAAGACCTGAATCCCATAGCTAAATTTTGTTGATTTCGACAAAAGTTTATTCGCAATAGCTACGGTTATTTACCTTTGCTTATAAATGCTATTAGCCTATTCACACGTTCGACGGAAGTTGACATTGAAAACGACAAGGATGTCAAATAATTGACTTTTAACTAGACGCTTATCTGCACCGCTCTAATAACCAACAATTATTTAGATAACCACTGATGACACTCGAGCAATTCAGTGAGCTATTTAAGCATTACACGCTGAAATCTCTTCACATTTCGATTCGGTTTCGAAAAGAAGACATGGACAAATCAAATCTTTTTATAGTTTTATTTTTATTTGCAGTCTTCTATACAGGTAAAGTAGTGTCGTTACCAACATTTCTCTCATTTCAAATTACTGAATTTGACGGGCCAGCTGGCGCGGTCAAGATTCCACCTATCGCGCCGCTGCCTGGTCGTGGGTTCGATTCCTACACAGGACATGCATTTGTGTACATGAACATCTCTGTATGTCCACAGTCTGGGTGTAATTATGTATATTAAGTACAAACAAAAAGTAGTATATGTATTATATCAGTTATATGGTTTCCATAGTACAAGTTCTGCTTAGTTTGGGATCGGATGACCGTGTGTGAGGAATGTCCCATGGTATTTATTTGTAATTATCCTGTATATTTTCAGATGTTCTATCTAAGAAGCATGGTCGACATTCAGCAGTGAATGAGGGTAAAATCGTAGGTGGTTACAACACTACGATCCAGCAGGTTCCCTACCAAGCGTACTTGCTTTTACAGAAGGGTCAGGACTACTACCAATGTGGTGGTTCCATCATCAGCAATCGATATGTATTGACTGCTGCGCATTGTCTTGCTGGGTAAGAAATAAATAAAAATAAAGATGCCTAATAATGATGTAATAAGGTAGTGATATCTCAAAGCTATGCTATGCGATTTCGTGCTAGCTATGCCAAAGAATAAGACTACAAAATAAATGGTATAATAAATGGCTTTTGTGATGGATTCTGAGACAGGTTTAAATAAAACAACAATAAAACTCTGTGTAATCCTTACTATAATATTATAAATGCAAAAGTGAGTTTGTTTGTTTGTTACGCCTTCACGCCTCAACTACTAAACGGAACATCATGAAATTTGGCATGCAGATAGCCTATGGTATGGAGAAGGACAAAGGCTACTTTTTATCCTGGGAACGCGGGTGAAACCGCGGGGGACAGCTAGTCGTAGAATAAAAATCATAATATTGTTTCCAGTATCACAAGAATCTACGTAAGGATTGGCAGCACGGACTCTGACAGCGGTGGTACCATGTACGCTACAACGACCTACACTCGACACCCTCAGTATAACTCGGCTACCAGCGACTATGATGTGGGAGTCATCAGACTCACGCAGAACATGAACCTAGATGGAGTTAATGCTAAAGCTGTGAAGTTGACGCAAGAAGGCCGGAATATACCATCTGGGACCACTATTCTTATTACTGGATGGGGAGCTACAGCTGTAAGTACCCACAAATATTCGGACATTTGACCACTGTGAAAACTGCTTGTCAATGAAGTCGTCGGGAAACGAAGAATCGGTAACTTCAGCTGTGGCTTTTAGTTGCGAACCAAGAAGTTTCGATTTGACAATATTTTCACCAACTGAATCTTCTTTATTGTAGGTAGTCCGTGTTACATTAGTATATATGTAAAATGTGAATACGTTCTGGTATTTACGATTTATATTTAACTTTCTTTAACTCTTCAAAAAAAGGTTTCAAAGCTATGTCCTAAATTAACAAAAACATTATTATAGAAGCCCATACCTCGTACAACCCATACTGTTTGTTATAACAATCGCTCAACTGTGACCATTATGCTAAAATATACAAAAGAATAATGTTTCTTACAGTTACAGCAAATTAGTCAATCGTAACAAATAGTACAAATGTCATGGTGAGAACAACAACACTCTATCTCTAATATATTATAAATATACCTGTCTGTATATATAAAGTGAGAAACTGGCAGCAACACAGGGTCCAGAAACTAGAAATGCATGGGTCTTTAGTCATTACGGCCCACTTCCCAATGTCTCGCAGGGTAATTCGCTCAATAAATCCAACTTTTAGATATAAAAATTTTTATGAGGAGATAAACCCTACTAAAAAATAAATGCTATGAAAGACATTCAAACAGAAAATACATAAAGCAATGCATGCACTAATGAAAGGTTTTTAAACATTTGAACTCTAAAAGGGTATATTTTATTTTAAATATGTACTTCTATTATTTATTCACGTCGCTTATTTATTGAACGTCATGCACGTTCGTTATAACAAACGATATGGAAACGAGTGGAATAATGCACTCAAAAAGCGCAAACCCTCGAAGTTTGCGCTTTTTGAGTGCATTATTTGATGCTTTGTTACGGTGGTTTTGTGAAAACATTACCTGAAATTGCCATTGCAAAATATACCTATATTAATCGTAATCATAAACATCATTTATTTGCTAATAGGTATGTGTACATGCGGATGTTACAAATAATATTGAGTGGTCACATAAGCCTTTATATATGCATGCAAAAAAAATCTAAGTACAAACTTAATAATTATTATTCTAACGTTTGCTAATTATAACATGTTAATTGGATAAAATAATAATGATGTGTCAATTAATACAATCTAAAATGTAATGGCTGCTTCCTATTTTTCTTGCAATGTGCAAATTAATCAGGAATGGAATAAAAATTATTGAACTGAAGCCATTTTCAGATTTGAACATGAAACTTATTTATTTAATTACTACTAACTACCTACTGAGGGCAACAATATTATTATAACCTTACTTGTGTGACGTCCTTCTTTAACATCAGACGTCAAAACAGGACAAAAGACAAGTATGGTTATAATAATATTGTTTTTAGAGATGGTGGTTAACCCCCTGTTCATTATAGGAAAATGCTGACACCACCCGGCAATTAATGGCAGTCAAAGTGTCTTCTATTACAAATGAAGAATGCAAGAAATCTTACAGTTACTTGACTGCAAGAATGTTGTGCGCTGGCGTTCCTGAAGGAGGAAAGGATTCTTGCCAAGTATGTATTAATTGGACAGTTACTCAAGTTGTAAATTCAAAAATATTTTGTCCTAATTTGTATAACCAATTGCTTCCCACAATATTTATATTATGTTACATTACGAGATATTTAAAAAAAACTAACTGCTGATGACTATCTCGATACTTTTTTGTTCTGCATGTGTAATGGTTCGTCATAATCAAAATGTTATTGTTCCTGCAGGGAGATTCCGGGGGACCTGCTGTGCTCGATGCGGATGGTGTTCAAGTGGGTATAGTATCATTTGGGAATGGATGCGCCAGACCAGGGTATCCAGGAGTCTACACTAACATCTCCAGTGTGCGTCGTTGGATAAGACTAAACACTAGAGTTTAATACAATGATAGTCAAAAATAGTGCGCGTATTTGTGGACAATTTGGATTTTCTTTGTTTCAAAATCTAAAAGGTAATTAATATGTACATGTACTGAATTTCAGGGACTATTGTGTATGATCCAATTCATGTGATAACTTTGAGAACCTTTTGTTCAATCAATTGGCATATACAGTTAAAAAGAATTATTTAAGTTTAATCATTACCATGTTAATTTAACAAACATCAATTTTACGTACAGAAAAAAGATCAACAAAATACACACAGCTATTTGATATTAACATTAATGACTTGGCTACGGAAAAACAAATTATTAAAATAAAGGCACTGTTTATACGACAAACTTGTTTCGTTGTTCAGCCTAAACATAATATTTTCTTTAAGTCAAAGTTACTGTACGAGGTTTGACTAAAATATTCCCCTACAGACTTGAGCTTGAGATAGTCGTCGACAGGCTTCGGTAACAGTAAGATTTACTTTTTAACCGACTTCAAAAAAAGGAGGAGGTTCTCAATTCGGTTGTATTTTTTTTTTTTTTTATGTTTGTTACCTCATATCTCCGTCATTTATTAACCAATCTGGAGAATTCCTATTTTGTCTGGACTACACTTCCCGTTTGGTCCCATTGTCATCAGATCAGGATTTGATTATTTCTTAGTGTACTTTGAAGTCGGTTTAAGTTTTTTGTAAAACAGTCCAATTATTAATGATTAAAGTAGCGCAAATTTTGAGAAGATGGGATTATTGTTTGTTAATTATCGTATCACCATACGATTTTTGTCCAATGTCGAATCCTAAAGCGTACACAGTTAAAAATAAAACTTAATCAACGATCATTATCCAAAATTCGATAATGATACGTAACATCATAATGTTATACGATAGGTATATCAAGATAAAATTGCAGATGTTGTTGAATTAGTGAGAAATCTATTGAATCCAACCTTACGGGAAACGTTAACGGTCCGCTAGATTTCTGGTAATACTTATGAAACTCTACTAATGGACGCTGTAATTAAAGACGCTCTTTGCGCTGATTTTCAAGTAATCGTGATTGCACAGATCAATTATTTTAAAATACTGTGTAGGTACATTATTAAAAGTTTGACTTATAATGATTACCAGGTTTATTTTGCTTTTTAGTGATTTTCTGAGAGCTAATGGCAACGTCTTATTCGTATGAAATCGAAGAGTAACATTTGACGTTAATAAAGTAATGGTAATTTTAATGACAAAATTCACCTTATTTCACAAACCTAAAACTACATTATATTCCATTATACTTTCACAACGGTCTATGCAAAAAAAACAAAATGCAAATTCCGTTCTGGTGCGAAGCGAAACTGGTAAAAAAGCAGAACTTTTCACTGAATGACAAAACTCACAATGAATACTAACACGGAATCCCTTAGCATTTAAATGAACGAGACCTACCAAGTTCTTGTGTAGCTGAAACTTTTTTAATTTTGTCGAGAGAGCCAGCTGCCAGGTGCTTACGTCACTTCCAATTCGACAGACAATCCCCTCGCTGGATTCTCGCGATAAGGTATATCCACTTTTCACATCAAGAAATGTTATCGTTTCGCTTTTTTTAATTGAGATTCCGTTGATTAGCTTTTGCAGACAGAGATTCTGAAAATTAATATTCGTGATAAATTATTTGTTAAATTGTTTTTTTTTTTATTTCGTTTGTCTTTCGAATTTTAACATCCTGTTATGAGACTGAAAATCTTTTATTAATATTTTTTAGAACCAAATGATGGATAGAGCGATGATAGAGCATATAAGTTTTTGATGGTAGGAAAACATCATGAGGAAACCATATGACGGTGGTAGGGAACATTTTAAAGCCTGCCTGGTGGCTACCGCACTCATGTTAAAGATCTATATCAATGTGTTCGGCAGTTGAACACGAGAGCCTTTCCCTTCTAAGCTTTGGGTGCTTCATTATCATCATTATCAGCCTATATTCATATTATCATTATTATCTCACTGCTGAGCGCAGGCCTCCTTACAAATATTACAAAAAATACATACTTACGTAGGTTATTGGTTTGTCCCCTACTGCAAGTTATATTCAAAATTATATATATTTAAAAGATTTATTATTTTTTGCTTTTCAGTTTTTTCGGTGTTTTTTTTTTGTTAATATACCAATGTTTTTATACCACTAAGGCAAACCACCATACAGCCCGCGTGATGGTACCGTAGCCTATGGACGCTTGCTACACCAGGGGTATCACGCGCGCGTTGCCGACCCTGCAGCCTCTCTCTTCACACCAACCACGGCAGAGAGCTCATTCCACATTCTGAACTTAATTGTGTAGTATTCAACCAAATTCAACTCATGGGCGACCTTTAGTTTTTTTAAAGATGCCTATGATATGTAGACGATTTGAAGTTTATAAAAGAAGACATTACTTTATTTATGTTATGCGAATGGGCAAAATAATAATGATAAATTTCAAACATAGACGAATTCTACTGAGATTTTGGGCAATTAAATAATATTATGTAAATAGCAGTGTTTGGCTGTTCGCTTCAATTTCAACAGACTGGACGGATGAAAGGAAAGATAAATGAAAATGTAATTAAGCACAAGGGAAACTTTTAAGAGAGCGTTAAAAAGTTTCTTAGCTCCGGCTACATTATTTATTTCTCTTCAGAGATAATCTTATTATTTGTTTGTTTTCAAAAATATATATACTTGCAAATCTAATATAAGCTCTTAGTTTTTGTTAACACGCTAAACGTACAGCTGAAAAGGAAATAAGAAAAAGAATCTGTAATAGTTAATCAACTTTTTTTTTAACAAATACAAGTTTTTTAGACAATTACAATGTAATAGAAATCTCTAGTACATTGTATTTGTCTGTATGAGAGAACCAAATTTGAAATCGCAAAAAAAAATACTGCTTTTCATACAAAAGGTACATGTCTCCTCGGAAAAATGTATGAAAAGCTGTAATTTTATTCACCCGTATATTATATGACCCATTCTCAATACCAAACCCTAAAAAAAGGCGAAACAGCAGGTGAATAACGACACGGGATTGCTATATCTAACTCTGGGGGCGAATGTAATCCCGGCGAAACAAGAAAAAGGTGGGTCTTAATTGCAAAACAAAATTACTCTGTTACTAGAAAATCGAGGTACGGTAGAGGAAAATAAAGTCACCCGGAGTCAACACCAACCCTTTTTTATTTACAGTTTACTGCTCTACCTTACCATTACCATGTTATCCAGTTTTTTACCGAAGAAATGTGGCGGGCACAGTGATTATGTTGTTGGCATTGAGCTTGTATTTTATGAAACTAGATTTTTAGCTAGAGTTTTGCTTTTTGTAGCCAAGATCTCTGAGACATTGAGAAAATTAGTAAGTTCCTTATTTTAAAGTTTCAGAAATATGTGATTTGTCAGTCATACTTTTATTTGGCACCTCTTTATTTCATCAGAACCTAAGTATTTTGCCATTTCAAATTTAAGACAAGCAGATAATACTAATAGCACATAATAGCACTTTATTAATAATGTAAGTATAATATTATAAATTCACATGCAACAATTATAGGTAAACTTAATAGCAAGATACCTCTAAGCCATGTGGTACTTTGTGTTGATGGATTGATAGTTCAAGTTGAAAATCTGGCCCCCAATTCTCGCGCTTTCGACAACAATGTCGAATATACATTTGGCGAAAATAATGGCGGTCTGCTGTCAAAATGTATATATTTTTTATGATATCCGCCATGTTCCTTGGTAAATATCTATGAGATATTAATGTATAAGACGCGAGAATTGTTGTTCTGGTCGTTAAAATGCACGTTGTCAAATAATAATGTTTGAGTTATAAGTAACAAAATGTAACAAGAATTAAAATTGTGTGATATTACATAATTTCTCTTTATAATTTATCATTAGCCCTTCTACTGCGTTCAAAAGAATTTCAGAGAGCATAATTACGTCGAAACACTCCTTTTATTCTCACTTTTTTTCAAATTTAGAGCCGTAATTAGCTCCTTCGTGAGGGGCAGGAATATGTACGAGTATTATTTCTCTTCAGTCCGTTTCTTTTTTATTTATTTTTTTATAAATCCAACGTTGCGCGATTACTCGGCGAATATAACAAGACTAAACGACTACATGAAGTCGCAATGAATAAAAAATTGGAACAAGATGTTTTCTCGTTTGTTTATTCTATATATAGGTAATATGAATAAAAAAAATATATGTACTTTTTATTTTTATTATAAAAACATTATATGTGCGTTAGAACTTAGAAGTAAAAATATATAATATGCGCCTACGAGAAAACTAAAAAAAAATAAAAAAACTGCAGTTTTTTTTTCGGTGCATGCCTATAAGTCCTGTAGCAGTGATTCACGATAGAGTTGTCTAGTCAGCCTACACCCTGCACAACAGGGATCCACATCTTTTCTGTATTACACACACATTTTGCAAAAGTCGGACGGGATACAGAAACGGGACAGCACCCTGAAGGCACACGAAAGGTGCTTTAAGATTTTTCCATAAACTGAAGAAAAAGCTGAAAAATCTGCTAGCATAAAATGCAGTGCAGTAGGATCTAACCACATAATCATATGCTTTGACTGATAAGCTCCATTTTAGTATCATCATCAGCTTTGAGATAGACGTCAACTATGATGAAATTTCTTTTGATGTCATACTTGAGGACTGTACCTCACTTATAGTCAAAAGTGATGGCTAATGTACCCGTTTGGCTGGCTTCTCCACCTTTAAGGTATAAATCTATCTGAACGCTATTAGTGTGCCCAACAGTACTTGAGGGTCAATTTCCTTCTGGACTTTGTGTCCTTACCATTCGTCCACATCACTTACCAGTGCGAGATTGTGATGTAACACAAGTAGGTAGGTATATAAATAGTCTAAAAACTTTTATTTGCAAATGATACAGGCTACACAGGTTGTTTTACCTTGTCGCTTAGCTAATATTGTTGACATCATAGAGTTAGGATTTTTTCGCTACGCTAGAAAGACCAACGCAGCGTGCAAAAGAGGTATCACAACACAATCCTTATGAAGACTTTTTGAGAGAGAAAGATACGCATCCAAAATTTTGATTTAAGTCAATAAAGACGCTATAGCGCATTTTAATGCAAAATAATACGAACGCAAATACAACTAGAAAAGTGTATAAGAAATAACCACACAGTTACCTAAATACGATTATTTTTCATTGGATTTTTTCCACTACTTACCTATATTTTATAAAAATATTACGATAGGCTTGAAAACACAAATATACATCTAAATATATGATGCGAGTGTATGTACTTCGCGTGTCGAAATCTGTACAAAAAGGGGAGAAGAATGTTCTTCTTAAAAAACTGATTCGCGTGGACAGGCAACTCGCAGAAGGCTGCATGTCCACCAGAGATGTGTAGCGAGGGAATGTGTTAAGCTGAAAAATAGGATAGCTTCATTTTCACGTCAATAATCAAATGCCAACCTAACTAAATCAATCTTGTGACATTATGGTAGCTACAAAAAAAGTGATACGTTTAATTTTCATACGTATGGAGGGACTTGCGTTATCTATTTATATTTTTGTCTATGCTTGAAAATCTGTTTATTATAAGAGGATACCTAATTATCTGTATCTAAATATATAAGTATGTAATACAACACAATTTTTTATTTTTCGCATACAAATCGCTAATATTAATTTTTATCATGTTTCGACATGTCTTGTATCTTGTAATACGAGATCTGTGGTAGGTGTGGTGGTGCCCGGCTGCAGCTCGAATGTCACTCAGCGAAACGATCAGCTGCATACTAAAAATTGAAGAGCGTATAAGCAGTTGGACCAGAATAGGCCCCATCCCAATTCCTGATATCCATACCAATATTTGAGGATTGACAAGGCTAGAAGAAGAAGATCGTTTTTTTTTCATGTGATATCGTAAGAACCCACCCAAAGCTTTTAATAGGTAAACAAAGCGGATTTTAATAGGTAACAAGCCCATGGTAATACTAACATGTACAAGTCTTGTTGTATCTATAGTAGTAAAACATATAGGTTGTCAGTGTTTGAATTATTTCATGATTGAGAGATAAAAATACTAGATTAAATGTTTCCATTTTTTTTTTCATAAGTATAAAACGCCTTCTGTTGGTATTTCTTCACAGAATATTACGTCTATCTAAAAACCGGTTTGAAAAGGTGAGTAACTTTATCTCTGTGATAAGAGATTTAATTTCCTTTTCCAGCTAGATGGATGACAGCAAAAATGAAACCTGACTTTCAAGGCTTCACAAAGTGCTTACTATGAATAAAGCTACTGAAAAAAATATCTAAAGATATTGTTATTCTAAAAATAGAACAGTTAAAGTTTTGGTGCAGGTCATAACACCATATTGTGTTCAAAATATCATTAAAAACATCAAGATTAGCTTCCGCCCTGCGTTTTCACCCGTCAATCCCTTCTTTTGATGGGAAATTTTGAAAACCCCCTTCCTTATTGGTCGCCTGCGTTATATAAGGAACCTGTGTGCAAATTTCAAGTTTTTAGATACTATAATTTTAGCTGTACGTTGATCTATTGGTCAGTTTCCCTTCTTACGACAGATTTGAAAATACTAGGTAAGATTTTTTTGACAATACAATAGTGGCACTTATGCAATAAGAGCAATTCTTTGAATTGGTCCGCCGTACACATGGAGTAAGCTCCTAGACTAGCCATTGCCATAAAAGAATTTACTGAAAGGATTTGAGTACGCAGAGCATACTCCTTCACAAAGAGATGCAATTTGCATTATAATAAATTTTTATTAAAAGCCTTCGAGCTCCAAGATCGGTTTGAAAAGCTCGATTTTCTATAGCCATAAAAATTTCTATGCATCGGGGATATTACGTGTCATGTATTCATAGGTTTAATACCATAATAAAATTACCCTATGAATGTTTTGGATAGCATCATTGGATGTTATTGATAATTTTGTTCCTTTGGTCAGTTGAAAATTGAAAAGCAATCATGATATAATTGTAAAGGCTGACCGAAACAATATTCAAGGATATGCATGTCATTAGTAGAGAATCACTTGTAAAAATTTTTAAAACATGTAAAACACACTTTTTTCTTGTTTCATTCTTTCTTTAATTTTTTTGTGCCATACCAAACTTACTGACTTAATTTATACTGGAACGCGAATTATTGAATGGGGCCCGCAGTTGGCTGCTGTGAAAGTATATCAATGTAGATATCGTTTACTAATTTCAGGGGTGAGCTAGAATGTTTTGATGTAAACTTTATGTTCTTTTTCTCTGAAACGGTTAAGGGTCCGGGAGTTTCAAGTGGACTATGAATTAACACATAAGCTACCCTATATGTTCTGTAAGTATTATTTCTACATTATATTGAATGTAATCTTTATATCTAGTGAATTTGTTATGTAAGAATTGATAATAAAAAGATCGCTGAAATTTGTATTTTACCATATTAAATAAAAGTCTACCATGGCTGATCAAAAACTAGATCCCGATAAACTATTTATTTGGATAGTCAGCTATTGATCTAATACTACATGAATTCGATAAAAAAGTTGCCAGGCTCTTGATCTGGCACGATAAAATATTGCCATTCCATTTGCAATTTGTTTGCCGCCAATTACGCATTTTTTTAGGACTGTCTATCATCACTGAGCTCTGTGGTCTGGCAGTTATGAATGACCAACTCGAAGCGTTGCCTAAAAGTCACATTACGAATGAAAAACCGCAGGATTGCCGTAATTGAAAATTCCCTGTGTAATATACGACTTGCAATTTCAGAGAGGAGCGAGCCGGGAGCGGTCCTACAGGGCGCGCCCATTTTTCTTCACTCTTAACGATATTATTTAACGCCACAAATTTCACAATTTTTCTTATGGCCCACAGAACTGGCTGCAATTTCATTATGATAATCGGGAATTACCTGCGTTATTTTATACAGTACTTGGTCGCGGTGGCGTTTTGAATAACGAATTTTAATTGGGAATTGCTTTCGGTGATAAAAAGTAATTTTTATGCTCCGTTTGTACTACGTATTCAGCAAAATTTATAGTACCATAATTAAGATAATGTCGGTGAAATATTTTGAACCTATTAATTTTAAGGCTATTAGCGCCTTACCCTTAGCGCGTTTGAGTTACCATCTGACAGTGTATCGACGATCTTTTCGACCTAGCTTCGGTTGTTTCACTTTAGTTCTATTTAGGAAAGTTTTCACAAAAATGAGGACGTTCTATGTTCATTCAAAGCGTATGAATTTTATTCATTTTTTTTTCTTTGTTTAGAATGTGAACAAACCTTCTTTCTTTCCCCGTGGCAAAAACACTCAGAACGCAAAAAAAAGCCTAAAAGATACTTTGTGATGACAATAAAATAAATAAAAAGTAATAATATCTGTAAACTCCCCAAATAATATAGGCAATTGAATGAAAGCGAATAACAGTAGAGCTTCTATCTATTTGGATGAAAAAGTAATCGAAGTAGACAAGAAAAAGGTGGAACTTGAAATGCAAAATTTGTAAGTAACTAAAAACCGAACGCTGCGGAAGGCAATAAAACAGCCCCCTGTCAACCCTTTTTTAGTTTCCTACCTATGTTGCAATAAAAAGCGAGCAAATTACTTTACTTTGAGTTAGTACTATGGTTGATCAAAAAGTTTTTCAATACGTAGTGAAACTACAATAAAAATATGTCTAAATTGCATTTATTTCTTATGGTAATTTTCAGCCTCAAAATTCAACTGAATAATCTTTGGAAAGTTGCTATATTTTTAACTCTTGCTGTTTTTCTATTAGCTTTCAATTTATAAAACTATTCTGGTTGTTGGATTCGAAAACTATTTTTGTTAGAGTTAATGTTGTCATGTCTTTTACACAAAGGCGTACAGCGAGCCGAAAATAATGACACTGTTTTTCACGAAATTGGGACTAACATGCAGTGATCTTATTCTGCAGTAGCTACACGCTACTAATAATGTATCAATTTATATAAAAATGGCTGCAGCAGCGGGGCACTTGCGACTTTTCACCAACAATTTCTTAGTAAAGCACCTATTTATAAGCAAGAACAAGAATGAAGGAGAATAGCTTGTCGTATATAGTGTCAAGTGAAAAGTATATTTTACGGTTTTATTATGCAATAATTTTGGGTGTTGAGTAAAGTATTTTATAAGAAAGTTTATTTTATTTATAAGAACTTGTTTTACAATAAGTGGTCGAATTTTGACAGTCATTCATAAAAAAATGCTTGAAAAAAAATATCGGTATTAGTTTCTGTTAAAAAGAAAACCCTATTTGAAGAAATCGGCTACATTCACAATGTTACAGTGAAATTCCACTGCACTCCTGTAGATTCAGACTTAATATAACTACATTGTAGGTAGCATATCGTAAAAGTTAACGTTAGTTGAATTAACTTACTTTAATGGTAGCTAAAACTAACAATTGGTCGTTTTGCGACAAAACAAAATTTCTCAACAAAACAAAATTTCTCAACGTAAAAGCGACGCTTATTAAGTCTTTGTTTTACTATGATAAGGTTATCTCGTCTTAATTGTACTTATTTAAGTCGTTTAAGCCTTGATTGTGGGCCGAGCTGCTGTAATTAATTGTTTCTTTTCCTTCGCCATAACTTGAAATGAGACTTTTAAATAAGGGATGTTACGTGCCTTAAATACCCATAATTATGTAGAGCTAATTGAAAGCAAGATGTTGTTATGCTTTTAGATAAAATAGATGATAGAGTGAAGCAGAATTAACCTTAATTAAGCTGATCGAAACTCTTTTAGAAGGAAGAAAAAAGGATTCTTAATTAAAACGAGAGACTTCTGAAATGCCTTGTGTTTTTAATTATTACAGTTTTGCTGTTCAGCCGCGCCTTTTGGTAATAAAATTGGTCTAGTTTTTTTTAATTTATAAGGCGTGGGAAGGTTTCATTTGTCCTATATTAAAATTGCAAGGTTGCAAAGAAAAAGGAATGGATGTTTGTGTTTTCTTTATAAATTTTAACAGACCCATATTTATTTTTAAAAAGTTAAGTTATGTTACTTTAGTAAAGTATTAGACAAAGTTATTTATGCATTATTTTGTTGGAAATTATACATTTTATTACACACATTATAATTTAATGAAAATAATTAAATGTAAAAGAGTAATAAATATGTACCTTTAATCCCTTGACTTGCGGTTAAAAAATGACAATTGATTTCTATTGTTTTCCTCGCCCGCGCGGGTTGTCAAACAGTCAAAGGATATTAATAACCTAAATATTTGTTTCATATGATAAAGTTATACTATCAAATTGCCACTGCACTGTACCTGGCTTCTGCCCGTCTATTGATAGTCTTACCACAACTCTATCAGTGGGATGGTCATTTGACTGTAGCTGACATCTAATACAGCCTTGGTAATTGTATAGTCAATAATTAGGTATATAGGCAAACGTTTATTAAATAAACTCATTTTATTTTCATGGCTATTACATCAGCTTTTAGAATAGTGAAAACTCGGATAAAACTTACCTACCTCCCATTTCGAAAAAGCACCTTAATATTTCCAATTCCAATTTATTCGTAGCTAAGCACCACCTTTTCCCTGTCTCAACCAAATAAGTATACTTTCTTAAACCCCTTTCAAAAGTTCTTCCCTCATAATATGCGCGGAGGTCGCTTAAACTAAGTTAAGCCTTTATTGAGATTCACTTTTGAGGGCAATTCCGCCCGCCTTTATTACTTTTTACTATAGGAAATTGTTCATTGACGCCGAAGGAAATAGTGGAAGACAAAGGACCTCTTCTTTTACTTAAATTTTCATAAGAAACAAATATGTTTTTATTTGAAGCTTTTAGCTTGAGGTGTAGGCACTCAGGTGTCGGATCAATATCATTCTTTAGGTTTGAAGTTTAGACGCAAATAATAATTAAGTTAATCTTTTTGTGACGTCAAATGCCGTGACAAAGGTCGCGGGTTCGAATCCTACAATGAGTTTGAGTTTTCGGTGAAGGAAAACATCGTGAGGAAACCATAGCACGGTGTTAGGGTACTATGTAGTTCCCAGGTTGGCTACTTCCGTCAAGTTGAATGTCTATCGTCAAGCATCAAGCGAACAAGCAAGAGTTTCGGCAGTTTTTCATACATGAGTGCTTACCACCTTCGAACACCTCATTTCTGGGACATTGTGGTTACACAGAAGCCTACCCATAATGAAAATACCCATGTATTGTTACCTCTATCAATAACTTATAGTCTCGAGGTCAAAACGTATTTCACTAACGATTATTTTACATACAATTTCGCAAGATCAACACGCACATTTGTCATAATATATTGAGCAAATAGTTAATAACGGCTGTCAATTATTAGTGGTTCATTGGACATTTATTCTTGATACCGCGCCAATGAATGCAATTATGTATATCGAACACAGAAACTGGGTTTCACAAAGCTTTTGAATACCTACTGCGAGGATTTAAGCATCACTTAGGTCCATCTTTTATTTTTATACATGTAGGTACAAAGTCTATACTTCGCCAAAATATGAAGAAAATTCGAACAGTTTTTCAACAAACCTGCATAGTCCTTACAACAATAAATACTTCCAAATTCGAATTGACTTCAATCAAGAGTAACAATTGAAAACAGTCCATAAGCTCCAATTGTCGAAGACAGTTGTTCAAATCCTGCAGTAAGCTTGGGTTTTCTGTGAAAAAACGTCGTGAGGAAATCAAAGCACTCGTAGAGTACTTTGTAGTACCTGCTTGGCAACCTACAAGCTACAAAACAGGTAAGGGTTATGTTTTTTTTACATATGGCCGAAACACATAATCGAAATAAAACTTGTATATATCAATAAAGTTAAGCTCAGCATGAAGCGATAAATTTGATTTTTTTCAATAATATTTCAGTGATTAACGACCGTAGTAGTTAATTTGGAATATTGTGGAATAATTACTTTTTGTTTATAATGAACTATTTTTGTGCATTCAGTAAAATTTACAGTTTTACGTTTTTAGAGGAAAGTTCAAATATGGCTCATACACGAAGGTGAAAATCAATAAAAGCTTGAAAAATTTCCCGCCTCATCCTGAGTATCCAATTTAACCTGAACTTAACATTAACATAGTTGTAATGTTGTAATCTATACTTATATTTCTGATCCACTGATAGCAATTACAATGACAACAAACCTAAATGAATGAATTATAAGAATGGTACGTAATAGTATCATACTCAGCTCTTGTACAGCCCTAAGTCATTATCAATAGAATTAATTTGCCACTTAATAATAATATAACTTGGTGCGCCTTCTAGCCTACAAGTTATCTATGACAGCTGCCCAAATCGAATAGTTGCTCTTACCTGGTAAATAGGAACAGCTTTATGAGGGCTAGTTGCGAAACTATTCCACTAAATATTGAACCCCAAAGTAACAATGCACGACTTTGACAGAACAAGCAAAAACTGATATAATTTATTGTTTAAAGTTATAATACAAAGGGTGAGATAATCGGGCGACCGGATGTTGACTGAAATTGTTATTTTCATTATTATACCTACGTATAAATCTTCTTCAGGAAAAAGGGATATGTAATTTATTGTTTTTTTTGTCTTTGAATAAGGTAAGAATTTATTTTGGGAGCTTAGTCATCGTGCAATTGTTAGCAGTTTCTTTTTATATATGACTACCAGTTACAGTATGAGGCACGAATCTCTAAGTATATACTGTAGTCTTTGGCACGAATGGTGAGCACGGATAGGCAGTAGTGGGGGCAAGCTCGCATGTACACTTTTGGCCAAATCACGGTAGCCAAATGACACGCAAGAATCCAATAGACGACGAGCATCGACTGATGAACCAATCGTGTGAAACTCGGCGTTCCCCCCCGCTTCATTCCGCCAAACAGACCGAAAATTAACTACTGCGTAGGTGTCAATCTGAGCTCACGTCTCGTGCCCCTTACTATACTTTACTGCCAAGATGCAAGTCATACAAAAAGCATGAAAAAGGAGTAAGATGTACTAGGAAGGGAATGTAGCACTGTTTCTACGTTGAGTAAGGTCGCCAAAGGTACATGAGAAGGCGCTGTACTGGCAGAATGTAGAGACCAGTGGTGTAGTATCAAACACTGCGCTTGTTCTTTCCGCTGCTGGCACAGTAATTTAGGAGTCTCAAATGCCTTCAATCCAAAACGTGCGAGTGAAACGCCTGGTGTTGCAAGCGGTACATCTTAGGCCGTATATTCCATGTTAGTGGTATAAATAAAAAACCGGGCAAGAGTCTGAATCTGACTCGCGCAGCGTGGGTTGCAAACTTCCTAGGTGTACAATTTCCTGGTTTGGGCCCTAATTGTAGAAAAAAATCGGACCGCATAACACATTTTTTTTGTGAAGGAATTTGATGATGAATTGTGTTAGTTAGGAACAAAACTATTTACTGTAATTATTACAGATTTTGGGCTTCGGAGATAAAAAATAAATTTTTCATCATAAGTGAAAAACTACGCAACATATAAAATAAAAACCTGATTTGGAATGTACAAATGAAGTTCTTTCACATAATAGCCCATTTAAACTTGTAGCCCTACTCTGAAATTCCGGTCCCCTATTCCGGCCCCTTTTGCAAAAGAAATAAAAATATATCTTTTTTTTTTTTCATTTGATTTGGTTAGGTATATAACTATTCCAAATTTCAAATCTATAGCATCAGTGGTTGCTAAAATATAGCGCTGTGACCGACGGAAAGAGGACGGAGTGGCACCATAAGGGTTCCTTTTTACCATTTTGGTTCGGAACCCTAAAAGAGCAGTATAATCACAGAGGATTGAAGGGAACAGAGTACAAGCTTCTAAGGAGCGTTCAAAAATTATACCTATTTTGGTAGGGTTAGCACAGGAGAATAACATTAAATGAATACATAAAAATGTATACCTATCAGCTTTTTCGTGATGATAGAATATTGCTATTCACATATTACAGATTATTACGGGAGGGTACTAAAATGCAAATCTAGTTTTGACGCTGACCATACCTGTGTGACTAAGATTTGCTCGCAAACTCGGCAGATCGCGTTGTCCCAGAGATGAAATCTAGCTGAATCACTTTATCGCCCCCAAAAACCGCCATATAGCAAATTTTATCGAAATCGTTAAAGCCGTTTTCGAGATCTCAAAAGATACATGCTCGTTAAATAGGATAGGTAGGTAGGTACACCTACGTATTTGAAATCATAAACACCCATCATGCCATTAATTTATGAGAAAAGAGACAATATAAAAACAATTTACCAGAAAGCTAATACCTACCTACCTATTATATGCAAGATACTAATAGAAAACTTATTCATTATATTATTATTCATAGACTCAGTAAAGTAAACCATATTTACACATTTGGATATTAAAATTCTATTATTAAAATCTAAACGTAAACAAACACGATGCGCGAGTGCCCTGAGTTTGAGCACAGGCCGAGCCAGTATAAACCGGTTTCCCCTCGTACGTGACGAGCCGCCTGTGCTTTCGCACACACGCGTCTCAAACTTGTAGTTGTGTACCTACCGTAGCGCGTTTGTATGAAGCTTGGTCTCTGTTCCCTTCAATCCTCTGTGGTATAATCGGTCATGAGTAGGGCCGTCAAACATTATTATTGTACTGATTTATTCTGTCGTGTCTGTATAGACACGTGCTCTTTAGGTTATAATTATTTCCAAATGCATCGTAAACAGATTATGGCATTTTATCAATTAATTGAAATCGTGCTTATATTCAGTTATATTCATGTCTTATTTACAACTTAGTCATTTGTAATTTACAATCAATCAGTGAATAGATATATATGTGCAATAATACTGGGTTAGATACTTAAAATTATGGTAATGCATGTGATATAAACGTTTTATGGTAATAACCTACAGTGGAGGTTATTACTGTGGTACAACATAATATTATTATCTCAAATTCTTAGATAACGCACTAATAAATTGTTGTTAGAGGTGTGATCGATCACTGCTAATGTTCACTTAATGCACATTTCGTGTAATCACTGACAATCGCCGCTAATTCGCTTTGAAGGTAAGCTTTGGACAGTTATTGTCTTTTTTTCATAGACCTTAACATTTTTGTTTAGAATTAACAAAACTGATACTATCATTATTATTTTAAGAACAACCTTCAAATACTATGAAAATATCTTGTGGTGTTAATGTATGTCTTATACGTACAATTGACAGTATTTTTAATTTTAAAACTGGGTGAGCTATCTTGCTTAAACATATTATTATACTTTGGCTTCGTCCTCAAGATTAGCATATAGGTAAACACTTGTAGTAACGCACAGCGATCGCCATTATTTGCACTTTATTGAGGGTACTCTTATTAGATTCCCTGCAAATTTTTTTTTTTTTTTTTTTTGTGGGTATTCTCATATTAGTAGATCGCTGACCGCAATCTGGTCTTCATTCGCGTTTCAGTGTTCTGCCATTACGCACGAAATTAACAGACTAAATTAATCATTTATTCAAAGTATATTTCAATCGTTTAAAACAAGTTAAAAGCTTTGATTTATTTTCATAATGCCTAAAAGAAAGAACCCAGATATAAATTACGACAATTTATGCAAGAAACTTAAAAAAATCGAACGAGAAATTCAACGGAGTAGAAATACTAGTGTAAATCGCCGGCGTGTACGTGTACTATCAAGTTCATCATGTTCATCCACGTCTGAGGACTCGCAAGGCTCGTCGGATCGACAGTCAAATCGTGTTGGTAAGTTAATATAAACTTAAATATCAGTACTTATTCATATGTACGCCAGATAATGGATCTACATAGTTGAAAGTTTTAAATGCAATATTGCACAAGGTATTGCGGGCAGCTTTTGGGGCTGTCTCGTGCCGTTTTTATAGTATTGTGGGTAGCTTTTGAGGCTATTTCTTTACTATTAATGCTGTACCTCACGGTAGGCATGCAATATCATCGCATTTCTTACTTGGTGTTGTGGGTAGCTTTAGAGGCTATCTCTTCACTACATACTACGCGGATTTCCGCATTTCAACATATCATATTAAATGGTATTGTGATATAATTCGAGTTTTGAACCGAATGTAACATAACAATACGTTTTTACAGACAGCGCCACGCTGAGTCTTGTCCCTGGCCCTGCTGATCCAGAGCTAGTACAAGTTGTGATTCAGCCGTCAGCGGCAAATCAAGTAACCCCGAGTGAAGCCCAGCAGACGGCCAATGCTACGCAAGACGTTGCAATCATCACACCTGCCCCAGAAATCGGGGCAAGTTCTATATCTATTTAAGAAACAAATGATGACGTCATACCCGAATTAGACTCGGACATAATCGAAATTCTTGGTGTCGATCCTACAAAATTAAATAAATTCGGCAAAGAAATTCAAAAAGATGTAACCGTTCGTTTTGAACATATGTCGGATATGGTCATCAAGCGCGATAAAGTAATTCAATCGCAACAAATGCTATTGGCCTCAGCAATCTCAACCCTCGGAGAGGCGATCACAAGCGTTCTTTCTGCAAAAGAAAAGAACACCGATTTACTACGTCTACTTATCGATACTGGACGTACGTTGTGTGATTGCCAGCACAACGATACTATAACTAGGCGTAATTTTATCATCTACTCGGTAAAAAAAGATATGAAGGAATCGCTTCAAAATACAAAAGTAGATAATCTTCTTTTTGGACAAAACTTATCAGACACACTTAAAACCGCAAAAGCGATTAACAAGTCTGGTGCAGAGTTAAAGGTACCTGCACCTAAACCATCTACTAGTAAGATGAATCCTCCGTCAAAAAACTGGAAAACCGCGCTTCCGCATCGGAAGCAGCCAGTGACCCCGAAGACGAAGGATGCAACATCTTCAATGACGATGAAGAATCCTCGCGGCAGCTCCTCCAGACAGTCGCAGAATCAGCGTCAAGCTTACAACACCCGTCGACGTTAGCACCACATACTTCGGTCTGCTCCCTACCGGTAAATAGTTATGCTGGTAGATTAGCAAAATTTTTTGAACAATGGAGTATTATCACTCGCGATCCAGTTGTACTTTCATATATTCAAGCCTACAAAATTCCATTCTCTCGCCGTGTTTTCCAACATGATTTACCTCCTAGAAATTACTCTAGTGAAGACAACTTGCAGTTTCAACAAACAATCAATGAATTGCTGATGGTTGGTACAATTTCTAAATGCCAACCATGTGAAGGACAGTTTATATCTAGTACTTTCTTTGTGCCAAAACCGAATGGAAAAATGAGGTTCATTCTTAATTTGAAAAAATTAAACAAATTTATTGATACTAATCATTTCAAAATTGAAGATTTTCGTACTGCATTAAAGTTAGTCACTAAGGATTGTTTTATGGCAAAAATCGATCTCAAACATGCCTATTTTTTTGTCAAAATTCATTGTTGCAGACTCTTTGGTTTTTGATATTCTTTTTATACATTTTGTTTTTTATATTTTTTCAAAAATGTGTCAGTGTAAATTTGTCGAATTTTTTCTCGGTTGAACTTATGTGAGATAAATCAAGCCACATCGCATATTACCTGATTTCTATTATTTATTCTCGTTAAACCCTTACAGTCCACGTCCGCAATATTTGGTCCTTCTCCCTATTATTTTTTCAGCGCATATATATAAAAGGTAATTCATTTTTCATATCCACCATTTTTTCTGTTCACATACATTTTCACTATATAGCATTTTCATACCTTTCTCCTATTTCAACCCTCATTTTCATGATCACCCGTAGCAAACGTAGAGCCATGTCAACCAATCCTGCGCCTAGCATTCCAGAGCCTATCCAGTCGTCGACTATCGACGATGTGCAACCAGACCATATCAGTCTGCAAGGTATTGGAACTCCAAGTGTGCGAACCACTCAAACTAAATCAAGGCGTTCTTCTACAATCGTGAAAGCACAAAAGGCCGCGTTAGAGGCACAAGCGTTGCGCCGTCGACTTGAGCGAGAGCAAGAACTCGCAGCACAACAGCGCAACAGTGAGCTGGAACTCGCAGCACAGCAGCGCAAGCGAGAGCAAGAACTCGCAGAGCTTCAACGACAAGTTGAGGAAAGCGAACTGCAGGCTGAGCTCGCTGCTGTCGACGCTGACGCCAACAGTAGCTGTACGGGAAGCCACAGGAGTAATCACTGCTCTACCAGGGTGAGTATAGAAAGAACAAAAAAATGGGTAGAGAATCAAGGCGATAACTCTCACATAGTCAACGAAGTTAATAGAGGCATTTCCGCAGTAGGATGTGAACATCATCGTTATGTTCCATCTCCTGGCCCGCCGGTACCACTACCGACGGCCACAAGGGCAACTGCATCCCCTGTTAACCCTTTGCTACACGTGCAGTCTCACACTCGCAACGTCTTCAAAGCATCCGAGGCGGCTGGCGATATGCCCCCGCTCATTTCTACGGAGCTTGACAAACATGCTTCCTTTTTTCAAGCTGTAGCCGACACCGCTACAGCAGCGAAGGCTCTAGCCTGCGCTTCTAGTTCGAAGAAACTGGAACTATTTCCTTTTTCTGGCAATACGTTACAATGGTTGCACTTTAAACGTATTTATAATATAACTAAAATTAATTTCTCACCTTTAGAAAATATAACTAGATTACAAAGTGCACTCCGTGGCCCCGCGCGTGAGACCGTCGCGGCGCTGCTGTTGTCAACAGAGGACCCTGAGGAGATCATGCGCGCACTAGAAGAAAACTTCGCGCGCCCCGAGCTCATCGTTTACAAAGAGGTTATTTCTCTAAAAAATCTCCCACGGCTAGGTAACGACCTTAAAGAGCTTGGAACTCTCACCAATAGGGTACGTAACTCTGTATCTACCATTAAACTACTAAAGCAAGTTGAGTATTTATACTCGCCCGAATTATTTCACGCAGTATTAGGAAAATTAAATCCGACAATAAAAATTAGGTGGACTGATTTCGCCTCGCAAGATGTTACTGGGCGTCCTAAGCTAGAAATGTTGTCTGACTTCCTGCGGCGCGAGTTAGACCAACATATTCGGTTTGGCTTATCACCTGGTTTTAACCCGGTGGAACAATCGCAACATTTTCCTATTGAAAAACAATTATTAAAGCGTGAAAATATAAATGCGGTCACGCACACGAAAACAACTGCTAAGGGTAGTAATTCTACTATTCAACAAGAATGCTCATTTTGTGAAAATAATCACAACATAAAGTTATGTACGGAGTTTAAATCCTTATCTGTAGACGAAAGATGGCAGTGGTTACGCGAAGCAAAGGTGTGCTACCGATGTCTTAGGCGTACTTCACATCAGTGGAAAACATGCAAGGTTAATCCATGTGGTAAAGACGGATGTCATTTACGTCATCATCCGTTGCTTCATAAGACATTTGACACACAGATTACAGATAGTAGTAACATTTGTACGGTAACAACTGGCCAAAATTCACCACAGACTTCAAATGTTTTAGCGACAGAAGAAAAAGTTGTGGTTTCGACAACTTCAACTGGCGTACAGCAACCAAACACCATCCTAGCTCTTCGTCCTCGTGCTTATCTTAAGATCATCCCTGTCACTATTTCAGGCCCTACAGGAACATGTAATGTTTACGCGCTCCTCGATGACGGCAGTACCGCCACGTTAATCGACTCCAGTATTGCTGCACGAATAGGGGTAACAGGGCCCCAACAGACAATAACGGTTAATGGTATCGGTGGTCTTGAGTGCAATACCATAGTGTCATATGTTGACTTTTATATTAAGGGTAGGCACACACAAGAAACCTTTTTAGTTAAAAACGCTAGAGCTATGGACTCGTTATCGTTACGACCACAAACAATTAAACGAGAAATTATAGAGTCGTTTTCACATTTGGTAGACCTCGTTGACGTTTTGTCGTATGAGGATGTCACTCCAACCATTTTGATAGGAGCTGAACACTGGTATTTATCAATTAACCGTGACATCCGATATGGTAAGAAGAATGAGCCGGTGGCTTGTTTGACATCATTAGGCTGGACTTTATATGGTGTAGCTTCAAGTAAAACGAAATTAGTAGATTTTGTCAATCATGGTATATTCACCGAGACTTTTCAGGACGAAAAGTTAGAGTCCCTAATCAAGGAGAATTACAAAATCGATTCTTTAGGTATTTGTAAGAAAGAAACGCTACATAGTAAGCAGGATCAACGCGCAATAGATATACTAGAAGCCTCTTCAAAGCGCTTACCCAGTGGTCGATTTGAAGTAGGCATGCCATGGCGAAACGATATACAGCGTGTCCCTGATAGCTACCCGCAGGCGATGTCGCGTTTTTTAAGTCTGGAACGGCGCATGATTAAAGATTCCGAATTTGCCAAGGCATATAACGTGTTTATGTCTAACATGATTTCCAAAGGTTACGCGGAAGAATGTAATTCTAAAACGAACTACACAGGTCCCAGTAGTGTAAAAAAGTGTGGAAATATACGCTTCTATCTGCCACATTTTGGTGTATACCATCCTCAAAAGCGCAAGATTCGTGTTGTTCATGATGCTGCAGCCATGAATGAGGGCGTCAGCCTGAACTCGTTATTGCTCTCTGGTCCAGACCTCCTTCAGCCTTTACTGAAAGTGTTATTTTGTTTCCGGGAGGGTCGCATTGCCATCTTAGCAGACATAAAAGAAATGTTTCCCCAGGTCCGAATTAGGGAGCAGGACAGGGACGCACTCCGCTACTTATGGAGACCTAATAAAACGCTTCCTATCAGGGAGTTCAGGATGACGGCCGTCATTTTTGGCGCATGCTGCAGCCCATTCATTGCGCAGTATATAAAAAATAAAAACGCAAAAGAACACTTAAATCAATATCCGAAGGCCGTGAATGCTATTTTATACCATCATTATATGGACGATTATTTGGACTCACTGGATGACGTCGATGAAGCTGCTCAACTGGCGGCAGACGTAATTTCTGTCCATAGCGCTGCTGGCTTTGAAATGCGAGGATGGATTTCCAATGAGCCGACTGCATTAAAATTGGTATCTGATTATTTGCGAGCTACTCAATCATTGGAAATCCACCTCGGCAAAAACAATGATATTTTTAAAGCTCTAGGGATAGGTTGGAATCCTACCACAGATTACTTAGGGTTCCATACTGGTACATCACAAGAAATCCCAAAGCCGTTAACAAAACGCCAAGTTCTTTCTCATCTCATGCGCGTTTACGACCCTTTAGGCCTATTGGGACCTATAATTATTAAGGGTCGAATTTTATTTCAACAAGCCTGGAGGTTAAATATAGATTGGGATACTGAGCTTCCTCAAGCAGAGGTGTCGAAGTGGTCCGAATGGTTTCATGAACTTTCAACAGCTTCTTCTTTAAAAATTTCCCGTTGGTATTCAAGGGCCAAAGACTCGGAGCCTTCCTACAGAGAACTACACGTCTTGGCGGATGCAAGCGAGCTTGCTTACGCATGTGTAGCCTATTGGCGTCTGGTTTACCCTGATGGTAGTATTAAACTTACTCTTATCTCGAGCAAGGCGCGGGTCTGTCCTCTGAAGCCAACGTCTATTCCGCGCTTGGAACTTCAGGCCGCTTTGATCGCTTCCCGTCTCGCCCTGACTATCACGGACAGTCATCGTAAAAAACCTGTACGTACGTTCTTTTGGACTGACTCTATGACTGTCCTCCAATGGTTGCGTAGTGACGCACGCTCGTTTAAGCCCTTTGTTGCCCATCGACTAGGCGAAATATTGGAAAACTCTTCGGTTAGAGAATGGCGATGGGTACCAACGGACTTAAATGTAGCTGATGATGCAACCAGAATGCAACCAATTAAACTGGTTATTTCACATAGATGGTTTGTCGGTCCGTCATTTCTGTTTAAATGCTCAGAGAACTGGCCTGTGGAACCAACCAATGTCGCACCAGTTCGTGAGGAACGTAAATGTCAATCGCATGAATTGGTGGGACTTACTTCCGTCGGTTCGGCTTTACCTACCCCTGTCACGGCAAATTTTGTTCACTTCAGTAACTGGGTACGTTTGCTACGTGCCACAGCTCGGGTTCATCAAGCTGTGATGATTTTTGGTAAGAATTTAGCTTCCAATCCAAATTCTAAAACAAACAGCGGAGTTCGTCGACCTTATTTATCAACTTCGACTACTCTAACGCCTTTAAACGCCGATTTAATAAAAAACGCCGAAAGGAACATCCTGCTGCAAATTCAACTGGATAGCTTTTCCGAAGAATATCACTGCATCCTCAACTCAAAGCCAATCTCACCGAAAAGTCGTCTCAGGAAACTGTCTCCTGTACTAGGAGAAGATAAGTTACTGCACTTGGCGGGCAGAATCATAGCTGTAGAGGACATCGATCCTGACACACGGTTCCCAATTTTGCTCGACGGTCGCCACTCAGTGGTACGTTTACTAGTGGAGTTCTATCATCGACAGGCAGGCCACGCAAACCATGAGTTGGTGATCAATGAAATAAGACAGAAATTCTGGCTTTTAAGACTGCGAAACACCGTTAGATCTGTAGCGAAGCAGTGTTTATTCTGCAGGATTCGAAAAAGTCTGCCGATGAATCCCGTTACAGGAAACCTTCCAAAACAAAGATTGTCTCACCATCAAAGGCCATTTACATACACTGGCGTTGATTACTTCGGTCCCATTACCATAACCGTTGGACGCCGCCACGAAAAACGCTACGTTGCACTTTTCACATGTCTTACGTCGAGAGCTCTTCATCTAGAATTGGTGCACAGTCTTTCCGCTGATTCGGCGATTATGGGTCTGCGGCGATTTATTGCCAGGCGCGGTACTCCAGCCAAAATTTATTCCGACAACGGAACCTCTTTTGTCGGTGCAAACCGAATCTTAAAAGAATTTTACGCCACTGACGTTCAGAATTTTGCTGCTACTAAAGGGATCACATGGAGTTTCATCCCAGCCGCAGCACCAAGTTTTGGCGGATGTTGGGAGCGCCTAGTGCGGACTGTAAAGATAGCTTTAAAAGCCACCCTTAATGAAAAAGCGCCTAAAGAGGAAACTCTGATTACTCTAATAGGAGAAGCGGAAGCCATTGTAAACTCTCGTCCATTAACTCATGTATCCACGGACCCCGAAGACCCAACAACTTTAACTCCATTTCATTTTTTGATCGGCTCATCATCAAACCAAATCCTGCCAAGTGTGCTAGAAGATCGAGATTTGGCTAGTCGGTCGGAATGGAAGAAAGCAATAAGATTAGCGGATCATTTTTGGAACCGCTGGGTGAGGGAAGTTCTTCCCACCATGCAACCACGCGGCCAACCAATAGACCAAGATGGACATAATTTAAAGATCGGAGACGTGGTCATCATTGCCGATGAGAAGTTACCACGAGGGACTTGGCCACGAGGTCGGGTTGAGAGAATGTTTCCAGGAAAGGATGGCGTAACTAGGGTAGTCGATGTTGTCACGCCTGGGGGTTTGCTGCGTCGGCCCTTAAAAAAGTTAGTGAAGCTATTCATCTAACCTTACCTTCAGAACTAGTTGGTGCAATGCTGCACGAGGGGCAGGATGTTGCAGACTCTTTGGTTTTTGATATTCTTTTTATACATTTTGTTTTTTATATTTTTTCAAAAATGTGTCAGTGTAAATTTGTCGAATTTTTTCTCGGTTGAACTTATGTGAGATAAATCAAGCCACATCGCATATTACCTGATTTCTATTATTTATTCTCGTTAAACCCTTACAGTCCACGTCCGCAATATTCATAGAGATTTTAAAAAATATTTACGCTTTCAATGGAGACAGGATCTATATGAATTTAACGTTTTACCTTTCGGTCTTAGCACAGCACCTTACGTGTTCACGAAAATAATGAAACCAGTGGCAAAACTCCTTCGCTCCGCAGGTTTTTTATCGACCGTATATTTAGATGACTGGTTTTTACTAGGGTCATCTTATGAGCATTGTTTAGAAAATGTTGAACAGACAAGGACATTACTGACATCTATTGGCTTTATCATTAATGAAGACAAAAGTAGTACAATACCGAGCAAGCTATGTTTGTTTCTTGGTTATAATATTGATTCTACGAATCTCCAAGTCAGTCTACCGTCACAAAAAGTATATCGTATAAAGGATGAAATTGAAAAGCTTTCCTCTATTAATAGGTGTAAAATAAGAGATTTTGCACGCTTCATTGGCTTGCTTGTCTCTGCATGTCCCGCCATAGAATACGGTTGGCTATACACAAAATTATTTGAACGTATCAAATTTCTTAACCTGAAAAATGACGATAATTATGATAGATACATGAATATACCGAAATCTATTTTACCAGATCTAGATTGGTGGAGACGAGCCATTTCACACTCAGTAAACAAAATCAAACACGATAGCTATGATCTGGAGATCTTTTCAGATGCCTCAAATACGGGATGGGGTGCCGCCTGTGGTGATCAGAGAGCGAGCGGTCAGTGGACCGAAAAAGAACGTGCGATGCACATAAACTATTTAGAGATTCTTGCAGCATTTTTTGGCCTAAAAATCTTTGCGAAGGATCTATTTGAGTGTCAAATCTTATTGCGGATTGATAACACGACCGCTATAGCATACATTAACCGCATGGGTGGTATGCAATACCCAGTTCTCACGGAGGTGACAAAGCTATTGTGGCAGTGGTGCGAAAGCCGCAACTTGTACGTTTATGCCTCTTACATAAGGTCCATTGACAACACAGAAGCAGATGCCGAGTCAAGGCGGATACACCCTGATATCGAATGGGAACTGTCGTCCAGCGCATTCTTGAGAATTGTCAAAAAGTTTGGTTGCCCTAATATTGACCTTTTTGCAAGCAGAATAAACAGGAAGTGTGACACATATATCTCTTGGCATCGTGACCCAGAAGCTCACACAGTTAATGCTTTTACAGTCAGCTGGACACAGTTAAATTTTTATGCATTTCCTCCGTTTTCTATTATTCTCAAAACATTACGCAAAATAAAAACTGATGAAGCCAAAGGAATCATGGTTGTACCGCTATGGCCAACTCAATCCTGGTATCCTCTTTTCAAGAGCCTAGTATCGTCAGATATTCTGATTTTTCGACCAGATGAAAGAGTAATTCAATGTTCTCATTTCAGCAGCCGCATGATGCACTCCCGGATTACCCTGGTTGCCGCAGTATTATCCGGTCAGCGTTCTTAAAAAGAGAAACTCCCCAATCTGCATTAGACGTAATGCTCGCTTCGCTATCGATAAACTCCGTTAAACAATATGATGTTTACTTGAAGAAATGGTATATCTATTGTTTTCACAACAAAGTTGATTTGTATAATGCTTCTATTGCAGAAATTATTACCTTTCTTACCATGTTGTTTAATGAAGGAGGACAATATGGAACTCTCAATACTTGTCGTTCCGCCTTGGCTTTAGTTATAGGAGATCATATAGGGTCTAATCAGAATATTAAACGATTTTTTAAGGGCATATTTCGGTTACGTCACCCCGCGCCTAAATACGAAACAACATGGGAACCATCTATAGTGTTAAATTTCTTAGAGAAGTTTTTTCCTTTAGAAAATCTAACACTTGAAATTATATCTAAAAAACTAGTCACTCTGTTAGCTTTAGTTACCGCTCATAGAGTGCAAACTCTTTCCAAAATTAATATTGACAATATAGTTACTTCTCAGTCTCAGATTTCAATTAAGATCACAGACTTAATTAAAACTTCAAAATTTGGTACTCCACAACCCATATTGATTTTACCATTCTATAACGAAAATCCGGGAATATGCCCCGGAAAAACGTTACTTTACTATTTATCACGAACAGAACCCCTACGTGGGAACGTTAAAAATCTGTTCATAGGGATGAAACGTCCACACGGAGCCGTTACCAGCCAAACGTTAAGTCGCTGGATCCGCACAACGCTTCACGACAGCGGTGTGCCGGCGGCGTTTGGAGCGCAAAACTGCTGGCTGGAGCGACACCTCTAATACGTTCTTCAAGTTCTATAACAGGCCCTTGAATACTTCAATGGTCGATGATGATTCATTTGCGCGTGCTTTAATTAACAATAATCTTTCAGAATAATATTATAATGGTTTTGTTTAGGTATAGTTATGATCTATACTTTTATGTTACATATTTATAATTGAAAATTAAATTTATCATTTACATAAAATAAAATCTATTTATTTTTAACATATACATAATTTAACCTATTCCTTTAAGACAATATTTCTCGATAATATTTTGTCTCTAAAAGTCTACAAGTGTTTACCTATATGCTAATCTTGAGGACGAAGCCAAAGTATAATTTGTGATTAAACGAACTTACCTGTAAGTGAAGTTCTATCATAATTATACGAAGGCTTCGTCCGAAGAGATTAGCAACCCACCCCACATAATAATGATGCATTAATCAGTAAAGATTTGATGAATTAATGTTATCCCACCCTCATCGCGAAATATTTAATTAACTCTGAACTAAATGAAGACCAGATTGCGGTCAGCGATCTACTAATATGAGAATACCCACAAAAAAAAAAAAAAAAATTGAGCAGGGAATCTAATAAGAGTACCCTCAATAAAGTGCAAATAATGGCGATCGCTGTGCGTTACTACAAGTGTTTACCTATATGCTAATCTCTTCGGACGAAGCCTTCGTATAATTATGATAGAACTTCACTTACAGGTAAGTTCGTTTAATCACAAATTATGTACCTAAATTAGTACAAGTACCTACTTCTGGCCGTAATATTGCTATAGTTACTCATCAAATAAAATAAATTAAAAAGCTTCAAGTATTTCATAAAAAGCAATCTAAAGCATTTCAGCAACCATAATAGTATTTATATGGAAATGTATTCGGTTGATCGATAATTAGAATATGAATAATGATCGAGTTCGTTTAAATATGGAGGAGCAAGTTTCTGGGTTCCTATTTGAATGTAGACAGTTTAATTGCCACGGCTTAGACTACTTAAGTTTTGGTACAAATATTAATTGCAGTAGGTATTTTAAGCATATTGCTTAAGAACTGATTTTAACAGAGCGTAGTGTTTATTCGCTCAAAGAGCAGCTCGACTGAGGAAGTACCTCCACCTTACAGAATACCGCAGCCAAAAAACTTTATGTTGTGTTCCTGCGCGTGAGTTCAATTTCAATTTCAATTTATTTATTCTTGCTTCATGTAGTATGTTAAAGATGTTACAAATAATAAAGTGGTACAATACATGAGCCCTGCAAGGGCACTGCAACATTACAATAATAATTAAATACATATATCAAATTAAATTAAACAAATATTAGGAAATAACAATTTTAAAAGTACCTATTATATTAATTATTTGTTATTTATTTATTTATTTGCGGTGTCATTATAAAATTCCTGCAGATTATAAAATGCTTTTTTTATAAGAAAATCTTTTAATTTTGTATTAAATAAATTATACTTTTCTTCTTCCACTATAAGTGTCGGAAGATTATTATATATTTTTATAGCACTAAAATATGGTCCAGAACTAAACATTGTTAGTTTTGAAAATGGCAGGACTAATCTTGTTTTATGTCTTTGGCTTCTTGGGCGAATGTAATGTTCTTCAGGATGTGAGAAAAGTTGCATGTTTTTCCGGACTTATTTACATATTTCAAAAATGTATAGGGATGGCAGGGTTAAAATTTTTTGTTTTATAAAGTATGGTCTGCAACTCACCATAACATTAATGTTTTCCAAGATCCTAATACATTTCTTCTGCATAATAAAAAAAATTTCGACATGGGTACTGTTAGGTTAGGTAGTTAGGTCGCCAGTAAGTACTCATTAGGGAGGCGGGAAGGGTTGGTATCGCGTGAGTGATGCCCGTGTGTTGCAAGCTTCCCTATTTTTACAGTAACCGGTTTCTATCAGGCGAGACATACGTACGCTTGTTTACCGACTCCGTCGTATAAAAAGAAAGTTTTCAAAGAAAATAGCACCTACCTGAACTTCTCCAATTTTTAGCGCCTACGATATTTTTAAAGTTCTCTGTACAAACTGCGAACTTTTACACATTGAAAGCAAACAAACAACCCTTAGATATATGAAAGAGGTTTTAGTATACAATATTGTTGTGCAATAAAAATAGTGCGTAAAGATTCTTATTTGAGACAAAGTTTCTGACCCGACGACGTTTCATCTTCGATTCCCTCTATTACCTTGAATTTAAAAAAACCTTGTATAGGTGCTACCCTAGTTATAAAATGACAAATGTACAGATTTTGAACATTCTATATCTGTTAATTAGTTAGTTTCTCCGTTTATGACCATCCTTGATTCCAGTAATTATGACCATGATATTTACATAATTGGACTGTTTTACAAAAAACTTAAACCGACTTCAAAGTACACTAAGAAGTTATCAAATCCTGATGTGATGACAATGGGATCAAACGGGGAGAGTACCCTTCGAGACAAAAAAATAATTCCAAATCGGTTAATAAATGACGGAGTTATGAGGTAACAAACATAAAAAAAAAGAAGTCGGTTAAAAATGGTTTTGAAATTGGATCATTTTGTTCGTAGCGTAAAGATAGCTGGAGCCTTAGAATAAAAATGTGCAAACTCACATGTGAACGAGGGTAGGATTTGCATTTCCTTATAAACATTTTAATAACTATAAGATAGAGAAGAGCTTCTGCGTTCTAAAAGCAATGTTGGTCTTCATACAATTATGCAGTTTTGTGTGCAGATTTGCATGTATTCAAGTCTTTATTATAACAAAATTTTGCGTAATAACAAAATGCATTAGTCTTCCTGTATGGGCGCCTGCCGGGCATAACCTCGTGAATGTATGTACACCGTAATAAATTATATAAAATTCAACAAAAATATATGTTTTTTAAAACGACGCGGACGCCTGGAACGTTTGAGTCAAGAATTTGGTACAGAGAGATATTAAAGACATTATAAGTATTTTACGAAAGCTCTGTGTTCATTTTTATAGTATTCATCTTATGTAACTCTACTGGATTGATAGTTTTTAAATCTTATTAAATTTGACTCAAAATGAGAAAGAAAATGTAATACAGTGTACATGTAATACAGAGTTTTCATATTTTTTTTTTATTATAATAGTATTACATAGAAAACATTGGGGCTTTTCGTGTTCATACTGAAAATTACTTTTTTATTACAGTTTTCAAAGCAAAGAATCGTATAGTTTAAAAAAACATACGGCCCACCTGATGGTAAGCGGTTACCGTAGCCATATGGACGCTTGCAACACACGAGGCATCACCCATGCGTTACCGATGATACCCCCCTCTCCAATAAGCTCTGGCAATCACGCGCAGGAACACATCATCCTAATCCTAATATTATAAATGCGAATGTCAGTTTGTTTATTACGCCTTCACGCCTCAACTATTCAACGGATCATCATGAAATTGGCATGCAGATAGCCTATGGTATGGAGAAAGACGTAGGCTACTTATTATTCCGGGAACGCGTTTGAAACAGCGGGGATACTTATAGTTGTAAAAACAAATAAAATCAACCAAGTAAACGTGAGTTTTATGAAATAAATTGAATGGCATCTAGTGCGAAACAAACATTGTAACCCATTTTCCAATGAAAATAAATACGTATTGCATCTAAGTCATAAACAATCAACTACAAATGAGAGCATAAAACCTCGTTCGTATTGTAACAACATATTACGGCAACTAAGTCACAACTCGGCTGACGTTCAGTGGCTTAACAATGTTGTTTCATAAAGCATTGCGCATACGGCATGTTATAATCCCCGCGGTTCTGTATATCGTCAAACTCTATGAAAACTTATATTATTTTCTCGTCTACAACTTGAGCGGTTTATTCAAAGTTTTGAGTGCAAAGATAACAAGAATACAGATGTTTTGAATAATGCAAATAGTTCATCAATGTGGCTCAGTGAGGTGCTAAAGGTGAAGTTTGTTATGCACTCTGTAACAGCCTGTATTCATTATTTAATACACACGTACAATATTGTAAGGGCTCGGCTTTGCTGCATTGTAACTGCGTTTAAATAGCTGTAGAAATTTTTGATGAAATTTTGGTTTATTGAATGGTTTGGTATTGGAGGCAAAAATATGAATTTAAAGCCAATGAAAACGTTATTGTGTTGAGTATTAAGCTGCTCTTATAATGCTGGTACAATTATCAGAATAATTAATAATTTGTTGATAAATTCAATTATTCTGCCGGCCCTACAATATAGTGAAAACATAATTACTCAAATTAGTTCACTAGCTAAACGAATCCTGATTATCATTCGAGTTTCTACATTTCAATTAGGTAATTAAGATGTTCATCTACGTAATCAAACCTCTATTGAAACATGTTTGAGCGAGCAAATTAATCTATTTTAGGCACATGCCTGATATTAAGTTGTATTATATCGGAGCCGGGTACTAATTGGAAAGTTATGAGCATCTCGCTCGAGTCTGAAAGTTCTAGCTTAAAATCGAGACTTTGGATAAACAAAATTAATTTTACGCTGTAAATCAATGTACACTTGTATGCATTTATTCGTGGCCCTTAGGTTCATTGTTATAGAATATAAATATTGTTGAATAATTCGAATTTCATAAAAAATACAAAACAAAATAAATTTCCAAAAAAACCTGGGACTTTCTTCACGATTGATTCTAAACCAAACAATTTTTTTTACAATAGAAAAAAAACTACGATTAGTAATAGTAAAATCTGTAGCGACATAAAACTTAATATAGGTATGTAAATACATATTCTGTAATCCATATCAAAATATCTCAACTGAATTTTGTGAATTTAGGACAGGAAGTAGCTTAGTGAATAAATGAAAACGGAAATTGCTCTTTGTTATTGCTTCAGATATCAACGGACGAACAAAATTGAATTTACATGTTAACATATATTTACATAACAATATGCACGTCCTGGATTAGGACATTATTTCTACTAATAAATGCAAAAGGCTTTGTACTTTTTCATTTTTTTTTATTAAGTTTAAAGAAAGGCGCAAAATCGCTTGCAGATTACGAATCTTTGGTCAAGTCAAACCGAGGACCCTCGGAAAGGTCCTCGGTCGTGCCTTGCGTATTCATACGCACGTCCTCGGATGGTACTTAAAACAAACACACACACACACATTCGATTCAAACACTCAAACCTTCTTTACTAACAATATTAATACTTGTTTTCTGCCTGTAATGTATGTATCAATTTCAGCAGTTTAACTATTGCAACTGTTTTAAATGAACAACATATTACTGAATTGTATAATTATCCTATTAAGTGGAGACCTGGTGACCTGAAATACAGGTATTTAGCCTAGTTAAGGCACCAGTTTCCCACAGTATATACTTTGCCTACATAATAATATGTATGAATGAAACTACTAATCAAATATTGTGGTGAGAAAATAAATATTAATATTATTACTTATGTCTATTTTATAAATATGCATAATTTCTGCCCCGCGGTGTCCCTCTGTTGTCCGGTGTGCTTACTACAATTGGTTGTGATGTGACGTTGAGGTATCAAGCAAAGGTAACAATCATTAAAAAAAACTCACTGTCGCATTTAAAATATTTGTTAGGATTTTATTTCGTGGATATTTAGGGGAAAAATATATTTAAAAAAAAACTCGCTATTTTTCTTGCCGGTTCTTCTCAGTTGAAGGCTACATTCCAAACCGTAATTTCAGAAGCTTTTGAGTTTAATCCAAACAAGGAACAAGCTTTATAGAGGAGATGTAATAGTGTTAAATTGCTTTTTTAATATTGTTCTGGTGCAGGATAGAGATTTGATTGATTCGAAATATTTTGACAAAACCATTTAAACGCTCAAAACAAAGAAATCGACAAGCGGGGTAACCCCATAAATTCTACCTGCAAGTGAATTGATAGCTTTACCAGTGCCGATTCACAATTGGTTATTTTATGTTCACGTATAAAATGGACTGTCGATAAAAAAGGAAAAGCCCTGGTCTACTAAATTTTAGTTTACGCCGCAGCTCTCTGGCCGTATTGTCGGCGATAAACATTCGTATGCATTGGAACGAACGGATATAACAATTGGTATAATACATAGTCTTAACGTAAGGGCATTTCTGCGCATTAAAATTGTATACGTACCCACGTACGTAATTTGTGTAATACTGACGTACGGAGATTTTAAATAATGAGTGAAAATATAAATGAAGAGCACAACCAACGTAGGTATTATATCGCTGAATCAGTGCCGGACAGACGACTTTAATAATGTAATGTTTATTTGATTTTTATATTTTATAGGATTGAATAGCATCATGCTAACACGGTTGAAACCGCGGTGCACAGCTAGTATATGTGACTAGGTATTTATAATTCTACTCTATAATCATAATCTCATCTCATCTCTTACTGTATTTCATATTATGTACATATTAGGTAAAATTACAAAAGAGTTTAAAATAAATTTATAAAATTAGGCCCCTTCGGCATTGTTCCGAAGATGCTGGCAGCATTTCCTCGCTGTATCGCAATGCTGATGCGTTGTGCGAAGAAGCTGCCAGCTCTTCGGTCCCCAGTGGTGACAACTAATTATTATTATTTTATTATATTTTTGATGTGCAATGAATGGGTGTGTAAATTACGTGAGTAAATGAATTTATTATTATATGATTAATATTATCTTTTTCTTTATATAAATATATCGATAATATCACCTAGATACCGACTGCAGCGCCATCTGCCGGGCTGAATTGTGAATCTAAACAATCCAGGGCGCCACCCAAACGCATACAAAAAAAATCATTCAAATCGGTCCAGCCGTTTAGGAGGAGTTCAGTGACATACACACGTACAGTAGAATTAACTCCCTGGATGGTTTAGATAGGGTAGGGTAGGGTAGGGTAGGGTAGCAAAACAGGGTAGGGTAGCACCACGCGGACGAAATCGCGCCGGGCAGCTAGTATTATATATTTGTAAAAAATAATAATTAATTAATAAAGAATTTTTTATTTATTTATTTGAAACTTAGATTTATTTTTTACTGCTTTTTAAACTACCCTTATTTTATTTATAGCAAATATCTGATGTTTTTACGACTGGCTACAATGTCGGGAAAAATATTACACGACCAACTCGCCCGTATGTAGCTTGTTAGTTCCACTCGGCGACGGCGGGCGAATATTAAAATTGATTGCGTTCTGCAACAATTGAAGCTGAAGTCTGCACAAATTGAGTTCAGAACGTACGCTGATGGTTCAGCTGCACCTGGGACCTGCAAAACGGACCTGACGGAAAAACAGTCAATATTCGAGGGTTTTTCTAGGCTTTACATGTTATATACGAAAATATTCTCTATATATATGTTTAATATCGGCTGTACGTCGATTTTGTTCGCGCCCTTGCTTCCATCTGCACGCCATTGCATTTTCCAAAAATATTTGTTAAAGTTTTCGCTTAAGGTTCTTCTTCTTGAGGACTTCAAAAAATACAAGTACAATGTTTTGCACGTGTATCGAAGAACATCAAATGAAATGCGTCTCCATCTCGGCTCCCTTATCGCGCTCGCCTGCGGCTCCTGCGCATGTACCGCCTCGAATAATGACCAACATAGCACACTTGTATCATTATATATACTATTTCAGAATATTCGAATTACTAATAATGTTTAACTTTAGCGACTTACGTGTGGTAATCTTACATTCACTAGCAAAGGCAAGATTGTAAAGTTACATTGTACCTTGTAACTTAGATCGCTTTTGTACCTATTTCAAGTTTTCATGATCCATTGCACTTGGAACTAGTAACAAGGTAGGTTTGCATACAAAATTTAAACTCAATTTATGGGCAAGTTGCCCGCACAGCATGAACTTTGGCGGCGAATCGCGATTCATCATCATCATCATCATCAGCCTATAATGTCCCACTGCTGAGCACAGGCCTCCTTTCACAAATCATGGTGAAAGGGAATGGGTGGAGGTAGGCTAGTGGTCAACCTACTGTTGGAATTTTTCAAGCCGCCTAGGAGGCATCCAACTAGCTTAACGACTATCACAATTAAGTGATAACCGGGACCAACGGCTTTACGTGCCTTCCGAAGCATGGAAACGCTCGATTTTAAATACCACTAGGCGGTCACCCATCCAGGTACCGACCAAGACAGACGTAGCTTAACTTTCGACGGCTAATCATGCTACACCACGAGCGCTTCGTACTATTACTAGCGTATGAATCGCGATTATCGCGACAAAAAAAATAGCCCGTATGTGGTCTTCCTAAAGAGTTCTAATGAAATTATGTTGAGTATTTGATTAGTTATTTAGATATTATAATCAAAAGAGGCATGGTCAGACATGAAGCAAAGATAGGCAATACAATAGCCGTCAGGAAAATGACAGAAATTCTAGGGGCTCCAATTCTCTCCCAGAGATAAAAACCATCCTAACGTAAGAATATAGCCATTGTTATACGGAATACCCACATATTAGAAGTTATAAATAAACTAATGAAAAAGGAATTCAATAGACAAATGGTATTGTTGTGGGAACCAATACCCAGTGGTTTTCTTGGTAAGATAACAATGGGTGGCGACACACCCATTATATGTAAAATATCTTAGAAAACAATTTAAATCGTAAGTTATTTTTAAAATACACATGACGTAGGTACCCAAGGCATTTTTTTTTGTTTTTTTTTTTTTTTTTAAGAGGGTTTACTCATGTTTGAGCAGGCCACCCTCATTGATGCTACAGTACAACATTTCAAAAACCAAAATTATTTACAATTAATTACCGCCGACTTATACCCTTTTTAACCATTTGATACAATATTTTGGCCCTACCGACAGCGGGAATGCCAGAATACTGTTACACAATCCTAGATCGAACAAATTCATATTAAATTGATAATAATCTGTGCGCGGATAGACTCATTACATAGATAATATTACAATGAAGAAAACAAAGGTATGAAAAAACCACAGGAAAAAAACGGGTATTACTTTGCTAAAGATACGGTTGTAGTACTGAATTTGCTATAGGTACGGTAGATAGAGGTATACACACACATACTATAGGTGCGATTATACTTACCGTTGCAATTAGGTTTGTAAAATATTCTATACTAGCTATCCCTCGCGGTTTCACCTGTGCTCCCATGATGAAAATTAGCCTATCACACTCGGGGATAAAGTAGCTTCCCGTTAGTGAAATAATTTTCTGAATCGGATCAGTCTTTCCGGCGATTACCTCCTACAACCAAAATTACAAACTCAACTTCTTTATATTATTAGTATAGAAGTATAAACCAGATAAAAAAAAAACTTAATAAAATAAAGATGGGTTTGCCTATTTTATGATCGCTTTCAATATTTGACTAGGTACCGTATCAATGAAATTTTACAACGTCCAATAATGATATTTTATGATGTGCGAAAATGCTATGAGTGAGACGCTACGACGGCAATGAAAAGAGCGGAAGTCAGCTCTAAAGATAAAACCTTTATGAGGTTGCTGGACTTCTAAACTTCACAGATTTAAGCTAAAAATGTGCGAGAATTTCGTTAGTGCTTAAAAATTATTGTCCAATCCACTTTAAAATTATGATACTACATATAAGTAGATATTGTAACTTTAAGTTTCATTGCTTGTTGCATTGCTTCATGTTTTGAGATCTCGAAAATGGCTCCGACGATTACGATGAAATTTTGCTATAAGGCAGTTTTTAGGGGCGAAAAATCGATCTAGCTAGGTTTTCCGACAAATGCGTATCTAAACAGTCAGCGTCGGTTTTATTTGTATACAACTAAGTCTGCAAACAACATGGTGGTAAGCGGTAACCGTACCCATATAGACGCTTGCAACCCCCGGGGCATCACTCACGCTTTACCGATCCTTCCCCCCTCCCCGATCCTTCCCCCCTACCCGATGAACTCGGGTGACCTTACTCACGCGCAGGAACACAACATGAAGTTATTTGGCTGCGGTATTCTGTAAGGTGGTGTGGTGGTACCTCCTCAGTCCAGCTGCTCGTTGAGCGAATAAAATGCTATGCTCTACTCTCAAAAATAAATCTCTATCCTTCGTTTTCTTAAAAGATAAAATAGTCTTATTACGTGGGTAAAAATATCCGGAAGTACGGACAGGTAATAAAGTTGGGGACAATAGACACCTGCGCTAAGCTGGTACACCGTTCAATCTGACCTTACGTTATGATTGATTGTGACAAATATGAACCTGCTGCGGGGAATATTTCCACACGCAATTGAAGATTTATAATAAGATAAGAAAAATGTAACATTCCGCTTGCGAACAGTTTCGGTGTTCATATTAATCATTTTTACCGTTTCATGAGGAACCTATAGTAGGTAAGTTATATAAAAATAAATAATTAAATAGGCGTTCTGGCCTTCAGAATAGTCTTCTTAAAGAACTTGCTTAAGGACCAGTAGTAAGTCTTTAAATTGTCTTTTTATAATTGTTGAAGTTCTATTAATTATATATTACCTAATGAGTATTTATTTTTCTACATTCCATAAAAATAGATAATTTGGTGACAATGTTATTCTGCAATACATAAAAAAAAAAACGTGAAAGCACTCAGAAACACTCAACATCCATTTCAAATCAAAATAATAAAAGCCTGGAAACTTTTACTGAATATCTGGAACTTTAAACATCTGCAGCTAAATCTCATAAGGGAAACTCGAGGACTTACTTCATTTTCAAGTTGTCGGTGCAAAAGATATAACGAATTCGAGCCAGACATGTCCCATATATACATGTACAAGTATTTCGGCGTATACGCTCTTATATGATCGTACCTATATCTCTACACTGACGTCAACTTTTCTACAGGTAGATTATAAACATTATATTACCTACTTGAAATGGAAAATAATAGGAACGTAGCGTTTTGAAGCAGATATTTAACTATTTACATTTGTTTTTATATAACCGTCATCATCATTAGCAGCAGACAGTTTCTTTTTTCTTTCAGAGGAGTGGGATTTTCACTTACCTTTAACCACGTATATTTTTTTATACTATGCACGAAGGTAGCAAACAAGCATACGGCCCGCCTGATGCAAAGCGGTTACCGTAGCCTATGGAAGCTTGCAACACCAGCACGGGTATCAGTCGCACGTTGGCGACCCTGCAGAAATCTCTTAATATAACATACAATTTCCAATACATTGAGTGTAATTTAACTACGAGTCTCCCCTGTACTGTCTAAATTCCGTATAGGTAATCGCCAAGTTGTGGAATTATCCAAGTGTTCGCCAGGTTATCGAGAACTTTGGAAAATATCGCTCGGCGGGGAAGTTCAACGACTCTTTTGTTACCGAGGCACTGGGTTCACAGCTCTACACGGCTATACTGTGGAATAAGTGAGGGGAGAAAGCGGGTTGATGTGCTGAACTATTGAAATACAGAATGGGGTTCTTGACGAAGGGTGTGAAGAGATATTTTTGGTCGGCAGCGGGCGAGTGATACCGTCGGAGTTGCAAGCGTCAATAATATCGTTACCGCTTATCACCAGGGTATGATTGCAGGGTTTTTTAGGTAATACATTAAAAAAAGTACTTGTACAATATTTCTAACCTAAAAAACCTACATATGTTTGTCTTACTTTAACAGCGAGTAAAGTTGAAAATCAATTCTCTGACTAAATCAAACTTCGAGTGCTTTGGTGTCAATTGCACTCATTGGAAAATTACCATTGTACTTATCATAAAATTGCAATGAAGTTTGCTAACGTTCATACGTGACAGTGACTATTTACTAACAGGGGCCAAGCCTGCTATTTAAACTAAAAAAATATTCTGAAACGATCCCATTATGAATCCATTGCCCAGGTGAACTGTCTGCCAATCTTCTGACATTAAAAAAGAACCTAATTAAAACTCTACATTCACTTAAGACTAATTTATTAAATGTATTATGAACAGAGAATATACTTACGTACAATAATAAATGCATATGACTAAGTACCAGAAGGATATGAAATCAAGTTCCATTCATACATCGAGAATAAAATCAGGTATGTCATTATATTTAATTGATGCCTGTACTACGTTAGCAATTCGAGTATGAATATTATATAAGGAACATATTTGCGGTTGCAACTCAAACCACATCCTTAGATACAAAAGCCCGATAGTAGATATGCCCTTTGAACTTTATCCCACGGCTCTTCGAGGGAATGCAGCGTCGTGACGCGCGGACAATTACAGTTTTCAAGCCTCGCTTACACGTACTCGACTAAATCACTATACATTAGAGCGGTAGAGCATTTTAGTGTCTATATTTAGGAACAAATGATTTGAAAGTTTAAATACTTTTTTGTCATATAAAATCTGTGGAGATACGTTTCTATTAGTTGCTGTTCCATATCACGCAAGCTCATCAAAGGTAGGCTTCATGTGCCTTTGCATTAGTTTTTAGATTATTCATAATGTTTCTTCTATTCTATCCGTTTTAATAGTTTCTCATAAAACTTTATTACATGAAAAGTCTTAACATAAGAATATCCGTCAGAAATTAAAGTGGAACGTTTGTTTGAAGCCATTATGTATCTTGAATATCATAGTGTGGAAGCAATAATTCATACGCAAACTTCTAAATCTAACTACATTTTTCAAAGCTATCAAACTTTACCCCGTAGACAATCCAATCGTGGAGCGAGTTTAACATCGACTTTTGCATATAAACTTTGTCTACAGATTGTTCGTGCTATGTCAAACTGATCCAGACAATTGAACCAATTAATCGGTTTTCGTTGAGTCGATGTTTGATTTATGCCGCAGTCGTTATCTGGTGTTACTATCCGTTTTAGTTTACACCGCATAGAAATACGACCAAATTGCAACGATGTGCATCCGCGAGCAAACACTTCAAACTTTGAGCGTTTTAAAAGGGGTATTATAAATTGCAATGAGATTCATGTAAGTAAATACAAAAGGCTTAACATTTACGTACTTGTGAGTTGAGACGAGTTTCTGCTGACATTTATTGTTTTGTGCTGTCAAATCAACATTCTTTTATTTTCAAAGGTCTCATTAGATAGTACAAAAAAATACTAGTATCGATAAGTGATAATGAATTGTTGCCTAGAACGTTTTTCAAGTCACGAATTTAAAAAAGTCAGCCTTGGTCGAGTCCTTAGCCTTTTTGAAACTAGAACTGTTACTTACAGTGTTTTCTAAGTAGCAATTCTAATATGAAGTACCTATATTTTGTATGAAATATCGTAAATGTTACATTGTTACAAATAATTTCCGAAGCAGGTACGTTTATTTGTTGCCATAAAGCTGAAGACGGCGACTCGAGCCTTTCAACAAGAATATCAACATTGTGTGTAAATGCTCTGTTGAGCGGCGAGTAGTCTTGTAATCTTGTAATATAAATAAAATAAACTCATAACACTTTCAAAGTGATGATAATAATTATAATATTTAGCGATGTTGGATTTGCGGTAGCTACCGTAGCTATACCGTAATGTGTAATAGAAAACAATAGTCTAGTGTAATGTGTCGTCAATATAGTAATTGGCCCGTTAACTTCGTTGTACCTAATTATTTATTACTAGCTGTCTCGCGCGGTTTCATCCGCGTTCCCGTGATAAAAACTATCCACAGATATACATCTAAATAGATGCCGCAAGTGTATGTACTTCGCGTGTCAAAATCTGTGCAAAAGTGGGGCCGAATGTTCTTCTTTTGAAACTGTTTCGCGCGGACAGGGAACTCGCATAAGGCTGCATGTCCACCAGAGATGTGTAGCGAGGGATATCTTTAGCTGACAAATAGGATAGCTTCATTTTCACGTTAAAAATCTAATGCCATCCTACCTAAATCAATCTTGTGACATTATGGTAGGTACCAAAAAAGTTACACGCTTGGTTTTCATACGGATGGAGGGACTTGCGGTATCTATTTAGATTTATGTCTCTGGTCCTATAAATTATTTTTTTGACAGCGCATCGCTAATAACTGCGCGCCTATTTGTTAACGTTCTCATTGAGTGGTTGATGATTATCAAAAAATCTGCTTAAAAATATAACTCTCGGCTTCATTATCGCCTCGTCCGTAATTACCAACTTGCACACATGTATCACAATGTAAGTACTATTATATCTCCAGTGCCTTTACCTAACCCAAATCAAAAAAAAAACTGCGTATTCATATTTATAAGTCTACTAATGTCTCGCGCGGTTTTACCCGCGTTCCCGGGATAAAAAAAGTAGCCTATAATACTCGGGGATAATGTAGCTTCCTATTAGTGAAAGAATTTTTCATATTGTTCCAGTGATTAGCGAACAGTGTTTAAACGAAACAAAAAAAGAACTCTTCCGCTTTATTTATTAGTATAGATAACAGCGGTTCTTAAACTTTTTTGACAGTCTGTATCGCGGAGCCATCTAGCCACCACAGAGGCTTTGCGATGGGGCTCCGCGAATCATACTTTGAGTAGAGCTGGTCTATAAGATAAAACAGGTAAATCTCATCATGTTTTTATCACTAAAACATTCTTTTAATTTTGTTTACGTTATCATGACGGTATCAGCCTAGTTACTTTAGAATCTTACCCCCTTACTCATAAAACGTTATATAACTAATATACTGTTTATAGAGTCACGTAAATAACGTCACTCTATTGTAATGTGACTTTATTTACGTGACCATTTAAACAGTATATTAGTTAAATAGCGCTTTATGAGTAAGGGGGTTAATCTTTTATCTCTATTTAATTGATAGTAAAGCTTACAGACAAGTAAATCATATAACAGCTGAAACAGGCTCAATTTCATATCAAATAAGTACACTGTTAATTAATTAATCTAATACACTTAAGTAATCACTTTATTGATTTATCAATATGTATTGGTTTACCAATATGTATTGGTTTACCAATAGATACAGTGTTGGTAATGGATGGATATGCATTAATTGCGGTTCATTATTAGTTGTAGATTTAGGCTCGTGTAGCGAGAAGTGCTTACATTCACGTATCGTATCTTATCAGGAGAGGCAGGCATTCCAGATGTCTGTGTAAATACTACACCTGTATATCTGTCTTGTATACAGGTGTGTATGTTGGTAGGACACTTTATGAAGCGTGTTGTTCTGCAGGTATGTATTATAATCAGGATATTACATGATAACGGTTCTTATTAGGTAAAATATAAGGTTGAGTTACTCTTAAGCTTATATTATGGCTTTACCATGTTTTTGGCATATATAGAAGGTTAGACCCATTTTTTGATACGGTTTTGAAAATTAGTGTAGTTAATAAATTTTATTTTAAAAATAAAAGAAACTGACTCCAAAACGGTGATTCCGAAGAATAGGTGAACATACATTAGCCATCCTTATTTTTTCAAAGTCCATAAAATGTGCAAATTATGCACTATATGAAGCTGTAACTGATAATTTCGATATTTTTTTTATATTTTATTGATTTATTGAAATATACTTAAATATTTACAGTTGAGTACAACAGCTGTGAACTATTTGTTTGTTACTAAAAAGCCAACTGCTATTTGTCTTACAACCATTTAAAGGGACTCTACCTAACGTGTACTGGCTACTATCTGTTTGTCGTACCACAAAGTCAGTTCCCGGGAGACAAGTTGATTCCATGTAGCCGGCTTTTTGCGCTGACTGACTCTGATTTAACAAAGTGAAAGTACTAAATAAAAACTTTGTAAGTTAAATTGAGAAACAAACTTAATTTATTCATTAATTATTATATTCGTCTGACAAGTTGAAATTTTCAAAATAAACTTACCGAAGCAGATTCACAAATGCAAGTTGTTTTGCCAATATTTTGTCGTTTTTTTATAATTCAAGAAACCAAGAAGAAAGAAAAGAAAGATTTTAAGAGAGGTAGAGCATAGCGTTTATTCGCTCAAAGAGCAGCTCGACTGGGGAAGTACCTTACAGAATACCGCAGCCAAATAACTTTATGTTGTGTTCCTGCGCGTGAGTGAGGTCGCCAGAACTCATTGGGGAGGGGGGAAAGGTCGGTAACGCGTGAGCGATGCTTCGTGTGTTGCAACCGTCCATATGGCTACGGTAACCCCTTACCATCAGGCGGGCCGTATTCTTGCTAACCGACTTAGTCGTATAAAAAAAAACATGAATAACATGCGATAAGCTAATTCATATTCAAAAAAGTTTTTGATCGGCATTCAAATTGATCCTCGAACCTAAAAAAAAAATAGAAACCAAAGGAAAAATATGATATTCTAATTATATAAATGTACGATACTGTCGAACTTTCATAGTTCATTTTATCAAAACGATATCAAAGAATAATTGGGTAAATAAATTATAAAAAGCATGCATAATCTAAAAACATTACGAGTATAATATATTTGAGATATGTGGATCGTTTGACTAGCCCGCATTGCCCTTTGTAGCTGATGCGATGGCAGCCGCACACCCACGTTACGTAAACAAGAAACAATCAAACTTGCAGACTGGTACGATTCCCTGCGTAACTATCGGATTCCACGCCATGTTGGTGTTTGCTTAATCGTTTTACAGTTTTTATCCTGATTGCTACCATTGGTTAAAAGAGAGTTTATCTTTTCCCTTTATTTGCGATTTCATTCCCAAAGATTTTTTTCTGCTAAATCCGACCTGCTACCTGAATAATCGGTTTCAGATACTGCTGATAAGAAGAAGATATGAAACAGATAAATAGCGCATCACACTTATGACTAAACTTCAGAATTGATCGTGAGTATGGCAAGCTAGCCAATGAAATAAAGAGGGACTTCGGTTTTTTTTAAACCGAAAACACTGACGAAACCGCGCGGGACAGCTAGTAAGTTATAAAGCACTCAGCTGAATTACTCATTTTATCTTGAGTTGAACCGTTAATAGCGAGAAACGCAAACAACTAAACTTTGTGGTTAGTGGAACTGCCACTGGCAAACGGTGACGCGTCGCGCCATGCAATATGAATGGACTCCAGCTACCAACTTCTTTAACAGCGAAACGATTTTTGATTTCCGACAAGCATTTAGATTTGACGGTTATGACATTTTCGTTTTGTTCATTTATAATTATTTCTAAACACGAGTTGGTCGCCCTGCGGTTTTACACACGATTTCATCTGAATTTTGGAAAATCCGTTCAATGCTGTTGCCTGCGCTATATAAGGTCAGTTCCATGTCAACCAGTCAGTTTCGCCTTTTAAATAGAAGGTATACTTAATACTCGATCAATAACATGCAAGAGAGAAACATTTAGCTTATTATTATTTTACCACAGAATAAGACATAAAGTGTAAATGACAATAATATATACAATTTTCTCTCTCTTAGATCAAGACATTGGTGCCCATGACCATGATTGCAGCGCGTGGTCGCGGTCAGCTGGTAAAAGGTATTATGTAACTGTGACATTATGTACGCCATAGTTTAGGTCTTACTAGATACCTACAACAGTCGTATTACTTGCTAATATTATTTAGAGTTGGAGAAATGAAACAACTCAAGTTGGATAACTGAGTTATGATAGGGGCATCCTCGTTATCACAAATGACATTCGGCGGCGGAGATCACTTCCCATCTGGTAGAACGTTTGCAATAACCATGAAGTGATATTTTTTGCTCCATGATGTTAACCTATTGATGTGCGTCCCAAAATTATGCATGAAAAAAAAACTTGATAAGTTATTTGACTAATAATAAAATTATGAAACTAAGTTTTAAGAGTAAAATAAGTTATCGAGCTACTGTAATTTATTCCTGGTTGGATCTAACTTATTACGACTATTTATCAAAGTCGTATAATTAAGATGTTGACTATAGGATTTTCTGTTTTGATAACAAAAGCTAGGTACAAAAATCGTATACAGAGATCTAAATGCAAACTGTTCGAGACGAAACTCGATACATTCCATATTTCATAAACAATGTCGTGTCAAAGCATTATTTGTATATATTTTTTTATGCCGGTAAACAAGCCGTATATAATGCGGTAATATCATACATAATGAAGACAAAAAATATCTAAACAATATTTATCATAGAGTTTTAGTTGCAATGCATTATCTTAATTTTTGCAGGTTACATAAGTCAAAGTCAAAGCCATTTATTTAATTTAGGCCCCAAAAGGTCACTACGATTATTCCAAAACAGGTTTTCAATTTCTTTTATATTGTGTAAATTTTAAATTATGATAAAAATGAAAAACAAAACTGAAATAACTACAGTTGATAAACATTGATGTATATATTACGGTAAAATGGAACGTTGGTTCTACAGCAGTTTTTTCGAAATGACAACAGTTTTCCCCTCTATAACGTTTTTTATTTTTACCCCTCGTACTATAATAGGTATATAAGGAACCTGTGTGCAGAATATCAAGAGTTTAAAGCTGCGTGCTTCTGTCCATCAGTTTCTCCTTATCTGTACATAGAATACAGTTGAAAAGTATTTTTTGATACATATTACTATCATAATACTACAAACAACTACGACAGAAAGTAAAGTATAATCAACATTTAATCCATATAATTGCATTTTGCAAGTTTAAACATAGGTATTAGCTTGATACAATATCAGTGTTCAGCTAACTGCTAAGCTAATCAGACGGAAGCGGCTCATAGCAAAGCAGTTTCCTAGGAACAATCACAACAAAGTTCCCCTTAATATCTACAGGGGTACAGTCGGCCAAATTTTCATTGCATATTATTCAAACTATAATTATTCACACACTTTTCTATCAGTGAATGATTAATAAATTGTTTCTGAATAGTTGATAAAGTTATTTGGCTATCCAAAGAGGAAACACTGCCAGCCTGCTGGGAACCTTGCCGTTAATCGGAAGCAGCGACAGACTTTAGGAAATTTTCTACATATAGAATGTAATTATTTTGTACATATTTGTTATAAATAACATTTATTCCTTTAAAAATATTTAAGAAAAATATTATGAAGACAGTTTTAGTACCGAAAGCTTACTAAAACCATAACGAAGATTTAAATGACAACAATGCTTGGGGGTAGCGCTCGCATATCCGCGGTTAGTAAGTTAGTGGCATATTCCTCATTTATATATCATTCGATACATCATCACAGACAGAAAATAAGCAGCTCTGATTCAGAATAATTCTTCATTGAACTCGGTTATAAAAAGTGATTTTTTGATGCTTCATTATTTACATCAAGTATGGAATCAAATTTCAAAGACTATTTTATCAAAGTACCTATCATAATTCAAAATCAAAATCTTTATTTGCAATACAGGTAGGCACATATAAAAGGTCGTACAAGTTAAAAGGTAGGTTTCACTGAAAGTATTCGCCATGTGTGGCGTGCAAGATATCGCTACCGACAAAAAAAAATAGTATAAAAATATGTGTCTGACTGTACCAGTGTATACTCTTAATATCAACCTAGCTCAGTTATTAGCATGAGGATAACAAGTATTAACCTGAGATGCTTTTGCGATATGTTTAACATTCATGCCCACGTTGTGTTCTATGCAAGCCTCATTGGAAGATACTTAGACGTGAAACGCATATAGGTACAAGCGGCAAAAGTATATGATCAAATTGTACCTTTTCATAATAATCTCTTGACATTCTCTTGAGATTTTGTATGAATAATATGAATTGCGTTATGTGACACGGTACTAATGTGACTGACTGTACCAATTCAAGTTCATTAACTACCGACTTTTGTAAGTTTTATATTCATATAATTTTAATAAAATTATTTACGTTATATAAACAAAGATTTAAATTCACGAAAGCCACTTATAATATAATTACACCTGTCTTTTAAAATTCTGTTAGCAATAAATAAGAGTATTTATCCAATATTATTTTTGGTGAGTTTGCAGAAGACACTGAACTTTTATAAAATATTGACCAAACTATTAAAAATATAAGATAACAATTAAATTTACATCTTTTCGTCTTAACTGTTAAAAATAACCGTAAAATATTCTGAAAAGGTGAACATCTGCGGTACACGTCTAATGTCAGGTTTTAGGTGTAATATTTGCTTTTATAGCATTTATGTGTTTTAATGACTGCATAAATCTAATAAAAGAAACATTTTATTCAAAAACTTCCTAGTTCCGCGTTTGTGATTGAAGTGTTTATTTTTAAAGTACCATGCTTGTGTTGAAAGAAAATAATAATAGTGATGATTTTATCACAGAGATCAAACATTTTATGCAATATTATGTCATACTAAACATTTTTGAGATGTGATGGTGTGTCCAAGCTACGCGTACCGAGCTCGAGCCGAGCACACGTGGCGAGCATTCGCGTAGAGTGGACGGACCTGCGATCGACGCAAATCCCTGTGTTCGTTAAAATACTGACAATTGGCGGAGAGCAGTCGAGCGCGAGGCGAAAGCTCGTTCGAAGCACCGAAGCTCGCAAGTCCGTCTACGCTATGCGAATTCGTACTCCACGTGTGCTCGGCTCGTGCTCGGTTCGCGTAGCATAGAGTGGCATAGATGAACCTTACGCTGTCATATTTATGGCTATTTATACCTTAAACTACACTGTACGTAGTAAATGATATGAAATCGTGTTTGGCGACTGTTTATCCAACCAAATGTATTCATACTCCTTTGTAGATATTTTTCTTTAAATATTTATCATTGGACCGCGTCTTTGAAGCCTTATAAAGCTTATAGTATAATAAACATTATACTGAACATAACTACCTCATAAAAAGTAATATATATTTATTTAATACAATTACTAGGTACATTATTTTGCGCTATAGCGGCATTTTATTTCACCCAATATGCGATCTTATCGTTCCACCGATTGTATTAAAGTAATAAATAACAACAGCAGATATAATTAGCTTCAAAAATTACTTGTCGTGTGCCTTTTATAGTCTGGCAGCGGTCTCGGTTGTCTAAAAACTGGACCACTTTGGTTTTAAAATAATGTTTACATTGATCTAAAAATCTGTGCGAACTGTTATAAAATCATATTTTTTACCACCATCCGTTCACGTTATCCATTTTAAGGGCACAAGTACCTACCATATGACAAAGCTCACACACTTGATAAGAACCCTGAACACTCTAATAGCACTCGATAAATAATTCATTCATACACCGACATTAAGCCGAAAACAATGATTTTTTGTCATAATTGCTTTTGCTATCCGTTCAAGAGATATAAATGAATGTACAAAACATGCTTGGCTTTAATAAAATAACATTAAAACAGAAGCTTACTTAGTTGAATACTGAGATTTTTTATTCATTTAGGATTATAAGGATACATTTTTAATCCGTGTCTGATGTTGTTATTTTTGTAAAGGAAAATTATTATACAGCTAATGCTAATTAGGTATATATTATAACTAAAACTGTATATATAACTTCAGTCATTATTTTGTTCTAAAATCATTATTCTAGGTGTATTAGGCAGACAGACAGGAGAGTAAGCATGCATTCTTTCTTCTCGCTTTGCGTCTAACGTCTTCGAATAACTATTCGTCGATAAATAATAAAACTTGTATTATTTATATTGCTTTATTATATTACATTAATTATTAGATTAAATATAAATTTATATATATAAAATTCTACGGTACGTGTATATGTCACTGAATTCCTCCTAAAAGGCTGGACCGATTTGAATGTTTTTTTTTGTGTTTTGGGGTGGCGCCCTTGGTGGTTCAGATTCACAAATCAGCCCGGCAGATGGCACTGCAGTCGATAATATAACCAAGATACCAACTGCAGCGCCATAAAACTAGGCTTTGAAACTACTAATTGCAGTAGGATTCAGAAAAATTCATTTGGTATATATTTTTATTGGCAACACTACTAATTTTTCATCTTCTCATTGACTCCATGCTGAATGATATATCTATATTTTATGGCTTTGTATGCTTACCACCTTCGGTGATTGTGGCCATGTGTGGCAAAAAAAGGGTATAATAATAGACTTAGGATTTCGCTTCGCTAAGCAGACGTCCACAGCATGGAAAAGAAATAAGACAATCCGAGAGAGAAAGAGACGCATTCAATTTTTTTTACAAGAGTCAATAATTTTTGAAACCTAAAAAAGTATATGGTATTTATATTTATTTACTCCGAGGTAATAGACATTGTCACTTGTTCTGTGAGCAAGTGTGATGTGAATAGATAAAAATAACCCACTCACATTGAATTATTACGCTCCCACACAATTATACGTTTCACAGGAAAATACCATAGAAATAAATATACCTAGAAAGAACGTCACCATAATACACGAATATATAAAACAGGCCAACTTTTATAGGCTGCTGCGCGTAACAGCTACGTTTTACGCTCCTTTTGCGTCATTCTGCTTGTCATAGTGACGTTCATAATGATAGCAGTTGTTGAAATATTCCAATTAAAATCGTTTTTTTTTTAAATATTAAACATTATTTTGCATTTTTTTTTATTATTATTTGATTTAGCCCCTAACAGTTAAGGGCTATTTTTTTCGACGCGTGCACAGCTTCGACACTCAATCTGGAATCTGGATGTATCTAACTACGTATTTTTTCATTGGAATGTTTTTAGCTATATTTTATCATTAATCAGCTCCAAAACCAGTTTTTACAACAGGTAATCTACCTATTTATCTATATCTCAATATATAAGTATGTAACTCAAGACTAGTTTTATTTTTCCCATACTAAACCCTAACATTTATTTTCGTGTCGTCTTATAACTAGCTAACTATTATACCCAAAGAATTTGTATGTACAAGAAGGACTTCTTGTACATACAAATTCTTTGGGTATAATAATACAATGAAAACAGTTTGATATTGGTACCTATTCTTCGCTATAACAAAAGCTTTTTTTTTCGATTTCACTATTATTATGTAGTCCTCTTTTTGAGAGTAGGTACTCTATAAAACTCTATCCAGTTAAATCTTCAGTAAATTCTACTAAATCTTATCAATACTAAATCAATATTAATTAACAAACTTGTTAGTCAAATTCGGTAAACGTTGAAACAGAACGTAAATGGGTCACCAAAGCGCCCATAAACATGCATTTAACAACAAAACAATTCGGCGTTTTGTCGTGGCTAATTGATTTATGCCTGTGCGTTATGGTCGGCTCGGTATGCATTTACATCAGTGCTGAACGCACCGTTCGGTGCATGCCAATATCGGAACAAGCTGTATACAGCCTCTAATAACCCGCCAATAGACTTTCAAAACATCAGCGATATAAAAATGAGCACCGTAATTGGAAGTCTGACAAAACATACTTTTGATTTTTTTGTTGGGCACGTTGAAGTTGCTCAACAAATTATAACACATGACTGAACAGATGACATCTCAACAAACTTTTGCTTTAAGGTTCAAAATTTGGCCTTCCATATAAAGTAAGGGAATAAAGTATCGCTAGTCGCTTTTGGCCGGAAAATGGTAGGTATTTCAACTTTGGTTTTGTTGATAAAATTCCTTGGCATTGCAACGACAGCAATTTATCTAAAACAGATCATCAGGGCACTTGGCACAATCATACCGTAATCATATCATAAAGGTCATAAAGCTATTAAGAGAAACTAGAACACTAAAAAGTACGTAATAACGACGTAGAAACTCTTAATCTGACACTGTTTTGATGTCAGTGGGTGGAAGAGCACCACGTTTTCCATAAAAAATATCCAATTCTATCAAAATGTAGGTAAATGCTACCAAAGATTTTGAATGTAACATGAGTCACTAAATTGACTTTTAAAGCAGTGCAAAAAGATTATTAAATATTTATGTGTTTAAATGTATCTCACACGTGCTAATCGAAAAAGTTGATCCATACATTTTCATTTAGGGTTCTGTTAACTCGAAAAAGATACAGGTGGTGTAGGTTTGTGTTAGTGTGTACAGGGAATAAAACATTTATTTTTAAATAAAGAACTGTCAGATATTTGAAGAAATCAATTCATTAAAGGATTCAGCATTGATGAATTGCATAAGATCTGCTGTAAATTCGAAAAAATGAATTCTGTTAGCAATATTGCTTAACTTCCTTTTTAGGGGGCCAGGTCATACACAGAACACAGCGTAGCAAAATCATTTATATTTATTTATGACGGATAAAAGTACAAACGCATAACATGAATTTTCATGAGGTCCCACCTTGTACTACCTGCTATAAATTAAATTATCTGATTGACAGTAATCAATGCATTTTAAAGTTGCCATAGCATATTATATTGTAGGCACGTACAATTTTAAAGCTATAACTAGGTAATGTACCTACTATAATGGCCACTTCCGTAGGGAAGTGCAGCTGGTGCGACTAGATTATGCGCTATATTGCTAACGGCCTTAACTCGATTTAGCTGAGCTTTGCTTTTGATCGGTTTAGAGCAAATATCGAGCTATTTTAATTATAGTCGTGTAAGTAATTTTGTTGATGGAAAGATTATTGTGTGTTGTGGGTGATGTTTTGTAGGGTATCATCATCATCATATCAGCCTATGGATATCCTCCCCCATTGATATCCACTTCGATCGGTTTTGAACCGCTTGCATCCAGCGGCGCCCAGCGACTCGGACCAGGTTGTCGGTCCACCTGGTGGGAGGTTGTCCCGCTCGGCGCTTTCCAGTACCTGGTCTCCACTCTAGAAACTATCTTCCCCATCGGTTATCGACTCTACGAGCGATGTGGCCCGCCCATTGACAGTTCAGCTTACTAACTCTACGAGCTATGTCCGTCGTTTTCGTTCTACTACGAATGTCCTCATTTCTTTTCTCAATGTATAGCTCGTTCCATAGCTCGCTGAGTAACTCTGAGCTTATTTATGCGGCTAGCAGTTAAGCGAGTAGGTATATATTTATAAAATGCTATCATAAATACTTAACCTTTATTTATGTTCACGCTCATTATTCTCAAAGAGGTAGGCAGAAATTGGTTTCTATTTCATCTCTCTTGCATTCGTTAATAAAGGATTTTTCGAAATTCAGTCGCTAAGAGGTCACGCTAGTTGTAGACCTACACTATTGATGTAACCCATAGAGTTAGAATAATATGTTTACTCATTTTTTATACGACTAATTCGGTAAACAAACATACGGCCCGCCTGATATTAAGCGGTTACAGTAGCCATATGGACGCTTGCATCGCTCACGCGCTATCGACCTTTCTCTCCTCCCCTATGAGCACTGGCGACCTTACTCACGCGCAGGAACACAACTTTACAAAACTTAAAGCTATTTGGCAGCGGTTTTCTGTAAGGTGGAAGTAGTTCCCCAGTCGAGCTGCTCTTTGAGCGAATAAATGCAACGCTCTCTTATGAATGTAAACAATAAATAAGTTTATTAAGTAGCCATTTAAAAGTTCAAGAACCGCAAATAATAATGTTCTATAGATAAACGAGATTCTGTAGAGAAAAATGATTAGTACTTTGGCTCACCGTTAAAAAAATAACAATGACATCAATTTTTACAATTGGACGAGCGTCCCTCGCGAGAACCAACGGGTATACAGCTACTAATAGCAAATCTTAAAATCGAGTGGAAGAAAATGAGGTCGCATAGTTAGGTACTCCTTTTAATTTCATCTCCGTTTTACAACACAACATACTCGTTAAGTTGTGAATATGGCTTTATACCGAGAGCATTGCTCGTTCAATCGGAAGAAATTTATTTAATACTCGTATATGTACCTAATAAAAAAAACAAAGTAATTTGTAAATTTGGAACAGTATCTAATGCTTGTAGAATTATTTAACACATTATTAATATTGTATTCCGTGTTTCCACTTAAAACCCTCCAGCGTGTCTGAAGGCTACTCCGCTTCAAAGACATCGAACAAACTTTTGGGTGCGGACTCGTTCCCTAATCGACATTAACCTCGACTTAGATCTCGCAATCTAATTATCATTGCAATTTGGAAAGGTACCTAAAACCGTCAGGATTTCCTATTATACTATTACTAGATATATTATCCGTCCAGATAAATCGGAAACGGTCGGAAACAGCACGCCTAGTTGATATTGACAATTATTTTGTGTAACGAATGGCCTGTGTCGAAATTCAACCGTGCTCTGTTGGCGTGCTCCTAGGATTTAAATCTCGGACATGATTGCGTTATAGAGATAGGTACAGCGAGGTTTAAGATATCATAGTTTACGAGGCGTTGTAAATGCTTTGCATGCTGTAAATTATTATAATAAAATGTATTTTATCGTCACGGTAGTTATAGATTGATCGTGTATATCTAGCAGAGTTAATATGCATAGGTCGGCGCAAAGAAATGGTTTCGCAAAATTCAATCATGGTAATTTAAGGATATTTGAACGAATTTCTAGAATATTTTAATTGAGTAATTTGCTTTAGTATTTAGAGTTGGCGTGCATATTATTCATTCCCGTAGGCACCTGCAGTGTTGCTCAAGCGCCTCGTCGCTATGCACTGTGCATGCGCCGCCTCTCGCACTTCACAAAGCACGTGCTATTCAAATTGAATGTTCCAATTTAAAATTCAAATTCTCAGCTCTTTTAACTGAATGGCAGACAGTGATTCACTGTAGACAGCCTACTGGTTTTTGCAAGAATACAACTCCAGTTTGGGCTTGTCACGAAACTTCTTATAAGGTCTAATTCTAAATTTAAATTCTCAAAATAAATTTGTTTTAGGTGCACATTAATTATTCTATTCAATTCTTTATTTCTTAAGCATATTTAAATCAAAGCCTATTTGGAGTACAATAAAATTATCTGCGATTCATTATAAAATTACAAATTAGACGAAATATAGTTCTAAAAGGAATTTAAGTAGTAATTTAAGCCTAATTCTAGTACAAAATAGATATGTATCTAAAGCCACAAAGTACTTCGCTACATTGACTGTACACTTAATTTGCAGTGAACCAGCTCAGGGTGAAATTCCTTTAACGCCCGTGTATTATAAGTTCAGATCAAATTATGACAGTGTAACACACCGGGCCCTAAATTATTTGTACTTTAGGCATAGAAACTGGACCAAACTGGGTGTTGCGAAACCGCAGGCTGCTATTAGGGTATCGGCTAAAACCCGTACCTCCAGCCTTGATAGAGCGCCCGTTACTTAATTATTATGCCAGCCGAATTTAATGCCGGCATATTTTTGTACTCAAGATAACGTATAAATATCAGAACAAGTATCCGGGGCCCTATCTCGTATCTTTGGTGGTAATCGTAACGAACACCTGTAATGAATGTCATCCAATAAGGGCCCACCAACGGTCTTCGTCTTACCTCGTCATTGGATAAAATCATTAATGGTGTTCATTACGATTACCAGCTAATTACGCGATAGCCTGCCAGGTCCAGAGATTATGAAAATTCATGAATGTCATAAATAAACATTAAATTAGTCAACTTGAAAATAGCATTTGGATAGGAATTGCTTCATTAATTAGGTATTTAACTGGAAAAATCGCCAAACCTTTTAAGCCACCTGACGTTTATGCCAATGTTACGCCTGTGCATTGGATATTGACCTTTATGCGAACTATTCTGGTTGAGGTGGTGCTATGTAGGTACAAATTGGAATGTCGGTCAGTTTGTTCCGAAGCTGTGTAACATTTTGTATACATGTGTACTCAAGGCGTAGTGAGGACATCTTCCATGCTACGAATAGCATGTGCAGGCTACAAAGGACTTTTTTTTACTTACTTTGAACGTCATGCGCATTAGGTACTTTTTTTTTTTTTTTTTTTTTTTTTTTTTTTTTTTTTTTTTTTTTTGCGTGGGGAAATCCTCATAGGATACCCGACCGCCCTGGGTGGGAGCGGCCAGGTTATGCCGGACTTTTACCGGCTAAAACCCCACGGTGGTCGCCACCTGCGCTATAGAGAGGGGGGCGGGCTCTCGTGTTGAACGCGTACCTGCTCACCCCTCCAAGCGCGGCGCTTAGATAGCTCGTCCCGGGGGAAGTCTGACACCTCCCCCCAGCACCCTCGCTGTGCTATCGCACGATGGGTCGTGACCACATCGACCCATCGTCCTCCTTGGGGTCGCTTCTGGGCGCACAGAGCCCCCGCTCTGATTGCCCACGACCCCAAAGGCCCCGTTTAGTCGCCTTTTACGACAGGCAGGGGAACACCGTAGCTGTTATTCTAAGCCCGAGCTACAGGGCAGGGGGGCCGCGACGAGGCACGTTTGCGCCCCGGCGGCTTCGCCTCCGGGTGGGATCGGCCCTCTCCCGATCCCGCTCAGCAGCCTCCTTCTGGACCATTACGGCCTCACAGAAGGAGGCTACGGCCCTCCACGCCGTATCCCCGCTCAGCATCGCCGACACGACTGCTGGCAGGGAGAGATTCCGCCCGATCTCTTGGACCAGGATCCGCCGCTCAGGTTCCCATGCAGGGCACACCGCGAGCGTGTGCGATGCGGAATCCTGGTCACTTCCACCGCAGTGGAAGCAGGCCGCCGTCGCCTCACGTCCGATCCTATACAGATAATCACCGAAGCACCCATGCCCGGTGATTATCTGTGTAAGTCTGTAGGTGAGTCTACCACCTTCTCGCTGCATCCAGGCCTCGAAGACCGGCAGGACTGCTTCGACAACGCGTTTGCGCGCAAACCGCTCATCGTGAAGTCTTGCGCGCCACGTTGCGAATGCGATAAGTCGCTCCTGCCGTCTGATCGCCTCTTCTGGATCGCCTCCACCACTTTGGCGGACGATGCGAATCCGGTCATAAACCCTCGCATCCATATCCGCCAGAATGTCAAGCGGTGGAAAGCGAGCCAGAACAGTTGCCGCCTCAAAGGATATTGTGCGGTATCCCCGTACGATCCGTAGGGCCATCTTACGCTGGACGCTGTATACTTTCGTTCTACAGCGTCGGACGGCCAGCCTCTTTGCCCATACAGGCGCCCCGTAAAGGGCTACGGATCGTATGACCCCCGCATAGAGGCGGCGAACTTCCTCTCTCGGTCCCCCGAGATTGGGCAGCAGTCTGTGCATAGCACCCGCTACCCTCTCAATCCGGGGGACTAGGCGATCAAAGTGTTCTTCGAAGCCCCAGCGACTGTCCAGGGTAAGGCCCAGGTACTTCATGTACCGCCCCACCCTGACATCTGACTCACCCACTCGGACGCACGAGTCGGGTGGTTCCCTGCTCCTAGGCAGTTTGTGGAACCATAGCGCCTCGGTCTTATGAGGCGCTATTTCCAGACCCAACTCGCGAATTTTGGCGACGACTACTTCCACCCCAAGCTCGGCGAGCTGTTTGGTCCCCTCGAAGGTATCCCCACTGGCGACCACCAATGTGTCGTCCGCATAGCAAACGACTTTTACGCCAGCGGGGAGATTGACACGCAGAACCGCATCGTATGCGAGGTTCCACAGCAATGGGCCCAACACCGACCCCTGTGGAACCCCACACGTGATCTCCCTCCGGATTTTCCTACCGTCTTGGTCCATGTACAAAATGTACCTGTCGTGCAAGTAGTCCCTTACTATAGCTTGCAGGTAGGAGGGCACCTGATGGTATGCAAGAGCCCCCCTGATTGCGTCCCAAGGCAGAGAGTTAAAGGCGTTGACGATGTCAAGACTTATCGCCAACGCCACTCCACCCCGAGACACAGCCTGCTCCGACAGGGAGCGGACGCGCAAGACCGCGTCAACGGTTGAACGCCCCCGTCGGAAGCCGAACTGGCTATCAGCGAGGTCGGGACCGACGCACGACAGATGCCCGTTGAGACGAGCGGCAATTATTCGTTCGAATAGCTTGCCAACCTCGTTCAACAGGCATATGGGACGGTATGCAGAGGGAGAATCTGCGGGTCTGCCTTCCTTCTTCAAAAGGACCAAACTTGCCTCCTTCCAGGCCGTGGGGAACTTGGCACAAAAGAGGCAGCTGTTGAACAACTGCCTCAGCCTGTCCCCCAGGGCAGCCAGACTCAACACCCACACCCGACCCGGTACACCGTCGGGTCCTGGTGCAGTGTTTCGGGCTTTCAAGCGGCCAACGGCTCGATCTAGCTCCTGTACGGTCACCCCCATCTCGTCATGCCACTCCCACGAAGTTAGGGGGTGGACTGAGGGACTTGACCGGCCCACGGGGAAGAGAGTGTTTACCACTCGACCCAGCAGGTCCGGATCTAGGGTTTCCGTTAGGGGAGGCACCCATGGCCTGAGTTTACCCAGGACCATCTTATATGGGCGTCCCCACGGATCCTCGTTGAGTCCCTCCAGGAGCTCATCCCAGCACCGTTTTTTGGCGTCTGAGATGGCGATCTGCATCGCAACTGTAGCCGCTCGATATGCCCTATAGAGACTGGCTGTCTCCTCGGCAGGAGTTCGCCTTCGTCTCCGGGCTCTAGTGTACAGGCGGCGGCTCCGCAAGCAAACCGCGCGAATTTGCGCGATTTCTGCGGACCACCAGTACACCGCCCGGTGCTTGGGGCGACTGGACCGCGGCATTGATGCATCACAGATTTGTGTCATCGTGCCGCGGAACCAGTTTGCTTCTCTTTCCGGATCGGACGGAATCTCTTCGGCATTTTCTGGCCAGGCCGCGACATTGGCGGCGGCTTCGAGAATGTCTCGATCTAGCCGCTTGAGAGCGCATTAGGTACTTATATTTATTGTTTGAGTATATGTGGTATTAGGTACTTATATTTATTGTTAGAGTGTATGTATTTACCTTATTTTCTATTCAAGATTTAAAAAAAGTTATACAGGTAGCAAATAAATATACAGTCCATCTGATGGTAAGCGGTTACCGTTGCCTACGCTTTCAACACCATATCTGGAGTATCACTTGCTTAATACCGACCGTCTCTTCACACCCTGCCTCCCAAAGGGGTGTTGACTGGTTAAGTGCTTGAGTTATTCCTGAAAAGTGAAAACTCTCAAACTCTTTCGTAAGCAAATACAAAAATAGAGTAAAAATATTCAAAACATCCACGTTGTTGGTTACCTTTCAGCTGTACCCTCACGCGTGGCCGAACAAACACTTGACCGGATTCTTATTCGAAGTTGAAGTCAAACTTTCTCTCCATTTCGATTTAAACGCTCGATTGGGCATCGTAACTTGATAAGTGTTCCAGGAAGAATTCATCCGTTATTTATAACTTGTATTAAATTTGCTCATTGGGGAAGTAGATGTGCGCCATGAATGCTATACAATTAATTTGTCATTCCAAAATAGTCGCAAAATTAGATTAGAATAAGGTTGCTTTCTAAGGGGCTTTACGACTGAAACGTTAATTTAATACCTTTTAGCGCATAATGATATAATTATTTGCGCTAGTGAATACACAGATTAACTGCATTTATTAGGTTTTCAATATATTATCGGATATTGCTTTATTTAATAACCATTCTGATGGCAAACAATTAGGTAAATGGCAGCGGTATTGTGTTTGTCTGACCAAAATATCTAAAATAACGAGTAAAATATCAGCTGTTACTTTTTAGTTTTATTCTCAACAGTACTATTTTTCGTGATTTCAATTTTGACAGATTGTCGATAAAGAATGTGACTATAGATCTGCATCTATAGTCACATTCTTAGGTCTGCACCTAAGTGCAGTTTCAAGACTGTAGTGCCTTCTAACCGTCTTACTAATAAAAATATGGAACACGGTTGTTTAACAGCTGTATAGTTATGCAGTGTGTAAGCCTTACACAGTTGCTATACACTCCCTTTACTAATAATCAGTGTGTAAGCGTTGTATAGTTATCTATTTGTTAAAACAAAAACGACTGGCAACTTTTTAGGAACGTTTTGAAACTAAAACTATCTAACTTTAAAATACGGGAGAAAATATGGGGAAAAATGTGAAAACACCAAAAGATACTGAAAAATAATTATATAAAATATTAATAATATCATAAAAATCAGGTTTATTTTTCTTAAGACTATTTTTATTTTAATAATTAAACAATAAAATTACTTTTAAAAAGCTTCAAATAGCTAATGGTGGTTTTGAACGAAACTGTCTTGTGCTTATGGCTACAGTAGCCATTTAACCAAAGAAGAAAGAAGAACGTCATTGTCAAATTACAAATGTTACGTCAACAAACGAAGCCAATGACTTCAAAACTAAGGATACACCTACCGGAACATTTTGCATAAAGTTATCAAAATCAAATAAATTGTAAATTTTTGTTTTATTTTATCCATAACTCCAGTATAAAACACAAGCCTTTCACTACGCAACTAGGCATTTTTATGGCAATTATAAGCAAACAATGAACGAATGAACTATTCCGTGGACCGCAGTATGACCGCAGTCGACTGAGTCGCGTTGGCCCTAAAATGACTTTTTAGGGCCAGCGCGTTGGTGTCATTTTGTTGCGCGGTTGGCCTGGTCCGTAGTAAATGGACACAATACTTGATTGTCAGACACAGCTGATCTATTGAAATCCGCCATAATGTTCTTATACAAACACTAAACAAGGGTCCTGGCCCGTGTAAGCCCTGTGTAAATTTCCTAGGTAACTAAAACACGTGTATACAGGCTTTGTGTCAAAAATGTTTTTATTAGTAGCAATTATCCTATAACAGATGTGTACACCGCGTGTAACTTTTTATTAGTAAGGCTGGTAGTCCCAAACTGCACTATTCATGTCATATTCCCATAGGAATATTGTCTCTAGCAGCGCACGCTTCCCTTACATTCATGTAGACCACAACCTGATGAATAACACTCTCCCAACTTGAAGGGCCCGCGCCGCAAAATGAATTACATTTCTTATAAACTTCATCAGACTTTCCATGTTTATAACAGACCTTAGCTCTACTTTATTGTGATTAAATTTCTTATAATGAAGCCATACTTTTGTTATAAAATTATGAGGCAGGTAATTACCTATGCTTTATTTTATAATACCCACAGGGTTTGTATCAGACATGTACTTGCGTTCAATTTTACTTTACGATTGAATAATTTAATAGTAGATTGACGGATGAGTAAAAATCAATCCAATGAAGTAGGAATGTGCTGGCGTTAATGCTAGAGGGAATTGCCACTCTGCAGCCTACTCTTGCGTAAAATGAGAAAAACTACGTATTTTTGAGTGAAATTATTTTATTTACAACAACTGTACCAAGCAGACTAGACAATTGTTGTAAGTTCAAATTAAAGTTTTTTAAAGTTATAAAAATAAAGCATCAATCTTGGCTAACCGATTACTTTTGCACTTGAAAGCCAGATCTGCTAGGCTTTGTAAAGATTTGCAAAACATTGGCAATTCGCTGGTATTATTCAGCTTCCATAAATGTCCGTGGCCTCTGAAAAAAGGATCTTTAGGACAAAGTTATTTAGTTAGTAGCTTTTAAATACTCATTTACGGGTAATAGTTATTCAGTGTATTGTTAAGCTATATTCTCGAAGGCATCTCGAAGGTTTGATCGGTGACAGCCGTCATTTTGCAGTGTAGGTTCTCGAGCGTAGAAGCTCGTGGAGTCTCTCATGAATATTTAAATACTCATCAATGCTCCGGCTCAAGATATCGGATTTTCCGCTTGAAACTGTTATATTAAGGCAGTGCATGATACATTTGTAGTTTATTTATGGTATAATGTGACTGCAATGTTAAGTGATTTATCTACCGGTTTTGTTTCTTATTCTACATTTCTTTAATGTCTAATGAGTGTCAGTACTATATGTCACTTGTTAATATTATTATAAAATTTTCTCTTTCGCGATCTGTTTCCTACCAAAGAAGTTCACCAGTCGAGCCACTAAGGACAGAATTCGTTCGTTACTCGCGATGTCAAGTGTGGACGTTACAACGAGCATACAACGAGCGCGATGCGAATCCCTGTGTTCGTGAAAAAACTGACAAGCACGAGCCGAACGCTCGTACGAGGCTCGCAAGTCGCAAGGCACCATTACACGTTTTATAGTATGGCAACTAACATGTATCCCCAAAATTAATAAATGAGTGAAGGCTACCCCAAGTAAAGTCGTTTCTATATAGTTGAAAAGGATCTTGACGACGCCTCTCAGGCTCATGCATAATTTAAGCAAATATCGATCCCACTCTACGGATTCAATGGGAACATTTCGTTGATAAAGGGTATTATGCCAAATTACCCACGTGACACATGTGACTTCTATGTAGGGTATTGAAATGTATCGTCTTATATACATAATCATTATTTGACTCGTGTAAAATGTATTTTGATATTAATTAGTAATTGTATGTTTAACAGTAATAATAAATCGTCTGTTTTTTTAAATAAACGATTAAACGAAAATAAATATTCGTGAACCATCTACTATGCACTATAAACTACTACTAAGACAACTGATAAGTATATCAGTTGTCTTAATTTATTAGAATATATTAACAAGTAGTAACTTGTTAACATATTCTTATATAGAACATACATACGGACTCGCATTTTCATGCACATAAATATTTGTCCTGGGCGGGAATCGAAACCACGCCCTATGGCGTAACAAACAGTCAGTTTCTAAATATCTACGCCAACCAAGTTGGTTGGCGTAGATATTTAGAATAAGAAAAACTACTGAATTCGCTTATTTTGAATTTTTTACAATGATGAATGACATATTCCGGGAAATCATTATTTTCCAGAAAAGGGAAAAATTGTTTTTCAAGTCTGTAATTAATTATATTATTAATTAATTTCCGATCACACAAAATTATTTCGGACAAGAATTTGTATTCAGTTGAAATATAATTAGGAATTAAAATAAACATACCGAGTTTGGCAAACAGCTAGTTTTTATAATGACTATGTTTGCTCTGTAATCGGAATTGGTTGTAGTAAATATTGTGTTTTCAACAGTAAAGCAATTCAAATAATGTGGGATGAGCCCAAATATTAATTGAAAAATAAATTACCATTTTTTGCATATTTTTTATTTATCTTTAGATAGGTAGGCAGATAAGAAAACTAAAATATGTAATTAGACATATTTTAAGAAACTATACAAAATCATGGTATTTTCTTTAGAATTATAAAGAAGGCTTTAGAAAATTCATAATTTAATTAACAAGATTTAACTTACTCAAACACTCAGTATTTATATGTTTGGTGCCTTATTTTAAATAAATGTACTGTAACTGAGGAGAACATGTTAATTAAACTGCTCGGGAAGTCACTCGCAAAGCTAATTTTATCACTTAATTACACTGTTGCTTGTTCAGCAATGGTTACATGTAATTACGAAGAGTTTCAAAAAAGCTAAAAACAAAACTAGAAGTGGGATCGCATAAAAATTAAGAAACAAAAAAACTATATCACGGAACACCCAATATTTAAAAACCAGTTCCCAGCAAAATGGCCACGATAATCAACTGACAATAATTAAGAGCAGTCAAACTTTCCCGACCATTTTCTTCCGTGTAGCGAGAAAACTTTAAAATTGCTTTACCTTGGTTAGCACGGGGTTCCGTTAACAATGAAAAGGTTCCAAGTCCGCTTCATTAAAGCTGCGTTGAGACCATTGACAATGGAACTGAATATCTGGCCTCGGATGTAATTAGTGACGAGATGTTGGAAACTTTCAGGATATACACTATTACGCATTGGTTTACTCTTATGGGTAAGAATATTTTATTATATTCAGATATTGAGTTTTATTGTTTACGATTTAATGGCCTCTGATTTTTTATACGGTTGTTTTTCTACGTCATTTTCCTTTGTTGTTTTCGATAAAGTGCCAAACGTAAGTATTTGGCAGTGAAATCGGTACGCGCTGTGTGTTTAATAATACATTTTCGAACAAAAGAGCAACGTTCGAATATTTTAACATCAAACAAGAGTAACTCGATTCTCGATTAAAGCTGGAATTATTTTCAATTTAACTAGTATTCACAGCTCCCGGGAGCTGGTACCAGATTCACAGCAGATAACGACTGTATGATTAATATTGAAAGCATCAGAGACTGCAAAGTCTGTGATTAACGACGAGCAATCAACGGCTCATATAATGCGGATTTATTTGGCATACACCGCTTTTTTTTAAATAGTGGCAAAGTAATAAAAAAGATTTAATTAAATAACGAGGAAGGACGTCCCTGCGTGTTTAATTTTCGACCGCTGCGTCCGCAACGATAATCGACTTTCAATTTTAATGTTTTATTTGGAGCACTGTGTAAAATTTTCTGGCAAATGTAAACCAGTATTTTAATATTACCAAATATGTGGTCTGGCACTCATAAATGCTTATCTATTTTTCCGTTCGGTTTGTTTTTGGTAGTTCAGTTTAATATAACGCCGTACGTTCTCATTGTAGCTAACACCTAAAACCATTAGTACCACCTTGCAAGGAGCAGTACCTATACAATATACAGTAACTGCAAGTCCCCTTGATGAGCACCGAACCGCAAGGAGACACTATATGACCATCGTAAATAGACACAGTTGTTGCAGAACCGGAATACCTTGCGCCAGAACTATGCCAAGACAAAGACATCACACTAAGCTAGACTTAATGATTCCCTGTAGAGGGAAACCTGATAATACTACCTACTGTTGCTTAGTAACGTTGTAAACGGATCTATGAGGGTAATTACTTATTTGGAAAATATATATAGTACCTACTTATGTACCTATATCAACAAAATATGATGTTCATATTTTTATTTGTTGCAGACGGTACAACTTGTGGTACCTAAGTGGTCATCGCTACCTTAGGGCATTTGCTATAACAAAGGAAATGCCAATGTGCTGTGGACCTCTTTTTGAAGATGTCCATATCGTAGCGCCTGAGAGTAAATCGTAATGGGGTGCCCATTTTACATCCCAGTTGCCACAGTAGGAACGTCCCACTGAATCGTTATGTTAAATATTTTAATTACTTAATCATATAATTTACTAGCGGTCCCCCGCGGTTTCACCCGCGTTCCCGGGATAAAAAGAATATGTCCTTCTCCATACCATAGGCTATCTGCATGCCATAATCCGTTGAGTAGTTGAGGCGTGAAGGCGTAACAAACAAACTCACTTTCGGTTAGAATTACAATAAATATAGTGAACTCAAACATATTGGATACTAGCTACGATGACATGTTCAATGTTCATAAACTTATTGTTGCTATTCCAGGAAATAAATTATAGTAAACGCAATAATACCTATGCAATGCAAAAGGATAAGCCAAACTAAAGCAATTAATGTTTTTACCACTTCTAACATCGCGGCCTAAATTTCATACAAAATGGCAGTCGTAATTGGTCATAATTTTCTTTAATGAGCTACCTAGGAATGCTGCGATGCCGCCTTGTTAGAAAAACACGCAATTTTCTTTGACAAAATATTCTAAGTATTCATTTTATGGATCATCCTTTTCCATATCTTCAAAAAACAAACAACTTCAATTTAAATGGTAATAAACACAATTAATTAGCATCTGGATTAAAATTGGGATGACTCTAGATGTTCGTTGTGGAGCAAACTTAAGCAGTGGATATTTTCAGGCACCCTTATGTTCAATGAGAATACTTTCTTACATGACATTCAAGATACAGAACTCATTGTTTCTTTGAATAAATTGATATTATTAATTTTATTCATTTATTTACCTACTTATTGTATCATATTAAAGGGTAACTATATGGGTACTTTTTATCCTATAAGAGCTTATATGATAGGCAACTACTTTTATATATGTATTCAGTTCAGTCGCTAGGATAGCTGGCACCAAGTAAGCTTGCGGTCACGTTCGGCAAATCTTCCGCATGCCATTTTTCTTTAACATCTTTTTGATATTTGCTTTCTCGGAGTAAAAATGATTTTTCGCAGGAAAATGCTTTTCAAAATGAGAGTTTAGATAAAAATCCTATGTACTTACTTTAAAATAGAAATTCAAATAGTGAAACTAAAATGCGTTCAGATATCAATACTATTAAATATAAAAGTAGTTTATCTATAGTATTTACTGAAGTTTAACGCTGGTCGATTTTAGAACTGATTGTAACTATTGATTATTATTTTGTTAAAAGCTTGGTGTTAGTTTAATTGACCTACTTCAACCTAAAAAAATATTGAAGAAGGGAATAAAATCCTAATTTCTTAGATTACTGAATCTAATCAATCTGTTTATAAGTTTCATGTGGCAGCCACCGCTCTATTCACTAATGTAGCTGAAAGTGCGGCCCGCCACACAACGCTACCTAAGTAAAGCCTTGCTGAAAAAACATAAAACTCGGGAACGTGCATTGGTAATAGCTGAACAACAGAAGTGTTATTTAAAAAGCTGTTATTTGTGTTTGCACCGCTACATGCTCTAATTTATAGTGCGGTAGTTTCATGAAAATAAAGCAGTCTTCCATCTGACTGGTAAAAGAAATTCTGGCTACCTTACCGTGCTGGCTCATTACAGCAACAGTTACATTCGAAACCTGTAGCACTCCGCAGTCTCGGCTAAGGCCCTCAGCTCGAGAGCCCTACACTCGGCTAGCTACGAGCAGTGCCAGTAAAAAACCTCCGGCTTTAATTGGATTGCCTTTTATTAGCGTAATAAAATTAGATTTACTCAGTTGAAACCGGACGCGTTTCGGCGCCCCGTTGTTTCGATATTCCCAATGGAATATTTGAATGGAATCTTCGTCCTTTAAAGCGATCATCTGTCAGCTTTTTAATGATTCCTATTATATTCTGACGCGTATTTATTATATGTAGTAACGTAGATATGCGTAGAGATACTTCTATTGTATGGGCAATACCCCGTTGTGTGACCAATATCTCGAGGTCAATCGATACATATCGCATTATTATTTATGGAGCAACAGCGCAATTTAGAGTATCAAAATTACTTAAAATTGCGATTGGTTCACTAAATAGGTTAGGTATTCTGTTTGGTGTGAAAATTTATCTTTTTATTTTAAAATGAAATACTGAATAAGGCAAATAAAACCTTTTAGTTAGATTGCGGTTATTATTCTAACATATTGCAAGTTCGTATTTATTTGTTGTTTGAGTCACGTTAAATTGCGGTTTTGGTATTTTCACTAACATTTAGTAGAGAAGTTACTTGAAGTGTATATTTTACAATGATTGATCATTTATGTCGTAGTATGATAATGTTCGTCGAGTAAATTATAGTTTCTTAGGTAGATAACTAAAACTATATACATACACTGACATTGAGGGTACCTCTCTAGTTACTCAAATATAGCTACTGTAAAAGCAGCCTAAGGTAACCATGATATACATCATAAAATAGCAGACAAATGGGCATTTGTAACGAATGTATCCAGTGCCACGTTCAACGCGAATGTGTCTATTTGGCAGAAAAAATATAATTGGATTGTCCTGACGAAATAAATTGGAGGTCCGACACACCGTTATGCTCCGATCAGCCATTTATTGTGCCAATAAAATAACAAAATATATTTCAAACTGAAAATGATGCTGATATTCATCGTTTATATAGATATTATTATTGGTTATAGTTTTATTAGTTAATTGTTGTTTTTATATTTACTTACTTTTATTTCTGATCATGTGTCCTCTAGATGGGGCAAAGGGTGTCCAGCTTTGAGCTTGATTTCACTTCAAGACTTACCGATGTTCTTCTGTTATTTTTCCGTTTTTATATTAGTATTGTATTTTGTTGGAATCATAAAATAGTTTCCAGTGTCAGATTTTTATGTAAAAACCATATGCTTTTCAAACTAGGTTTCTTTTTTATGTGGAATAAACTCATTGGAAGGTCTAATAATTAATATACGAGTATATAGGGTGACTGGTAATTAGTAAACTATAGGTACTTAGACGTGATGATTGTACAGTAGTACCCAACTAATATGGCTTACCGTCGGCAACCGCCGCCATGTGTGCGGAGGGGCGTCACATGCGAGTGAGACGAAACTAACAGCTGCAGTGTATAATGAACCTTATAGTTGTGATCTAAGGTTGATTGTAAGTTTTAAGCATTCTTTCGTAAATCTTTGGGCCATACTTTATTTTCTGTGCGAACGAAGATTCACGACGCGCCTTATCAGTTGGGTAATACTGTACTGTACTCATGATAACAAACAACTTTTCCAAAGAAACAAATAGGGATAAATAACTAAATTAAATAAAAGCTGATAGCTTCTTATTCTTGTTAAGTACTAAATATTGTGGCTCTGTGCTAAGTAAATTAAAAAAAAAAAGTTTCTTTGGAACAGTTGTTTGTTATCATGAGTCTAAGTATCGTTTACTAATTAGCAGTTACCCTATATAAGGATGGCTGTTTTAGAGTAGCCAATTCGATAATATATAGATATTATATTATATATATATATAATTCATAAATCATAAAAAAATATACCAAATCTTTTATTTATATAACACGATTTACTACACGTCCCGATTTCAACGACAAACAATTTATTATTATCACACAAACAAAATGATAAATGCCTATATCATCGCAAGCTCTCTCTCAGCTTTATTTTGCAAGAATCCTTATACTGTTGGATAGTGTTTTTGTTATAGGAAGTCTCGGGAACATTATCTTTAGCGGCGCTTCTACAAGATTAATGATAATGGGTTCACAAGGCGCGAGGTGACGGTTCCCGGCTCGACGCGACACGGATGGCAAAAAAGGAAATTATTAATATTTGCAATCTGCTCGATTAAAAGTAACATAGCAATTATCTCTACTCTCTTTTTTATAAAAGTAAACACTAAACCCCTTACTCATATGTGGCGACTTGCGCGCCTCCTATTTATTGTCTATTTCATGTACATACTGGCCACAGTATTTTGGTACTGGCTGATTTGTAAAATTAAGAATAATATGATTAATTGTTGGTTTGAAAATATGACAGGAAGTCATTCAATGTCTAGAAACCTAACTCTTCAGTTTTATAAGAGATTTTGTCTTAAGAAGAAGAGATTTATTTAGTTTTGTATTTCTTTATAAGAATGGCTAAATTTCAGTATACCGAAAAGCTAAATCAACTATGTAACTAACAAGTTGGGAAATACAGTTTCATGAGATCGAATCCACGCAGTTTCATTTTCAGGTTCTCTCAAGTCCCACACATAAAACGTTATTTAACTAATATACTGTTCAAAGGGTCACGTAAATAAAGTCACTCTATTCTCATTGTCAAAATATAATGTGTCATTGTTTACGTGACCCTTTAAACAGTATATTAGTTAAATAGCACTTTATGAGTAACGGGGTACGTTATTATAAATGATCAGTTTAATGCTTAATTGTTTAGGATCTTTTTATTTACGTAGTAGTTTGCAAAGTAAACAATCTTATCTTTCAAATATTCTTACATGGACTTAAATCATTAAATTCGATTGCAGTCTTCTTGTTTCTCTTCTAGTTAATACAGTTTAAATGTATAACTGTATTGCTTAGTACATCATCGAATTACTTAAATAGTCTAATTTAAAACTTATGTATAGTTACAGTAAATTTTCGCCTACCGCAAAGTAATCAACACCAAGAAAACTAAACTAACTTCAAAAAATACTTACATGGTTATTGACCGACCGCACCCACCATAATAATAAGTTACTTTCCACGCTCCTATTATAATATATTCTAAAAGTTCTGAGATTTGTTATAAAACCTATTTTCCGTGAAGAACTTCAAACCATGTCGTAAAGAGACGCTCACCTAATTTTCCTTTAAGAACACCGACAAACAGTCACGTAACATGACTCAGTAAGGTGTCTAATAGATCTCACACATCCTGCTCCCAATAACTTGTTTTAATGCGGAAAAACTGAGGCTAAACATGTGAAAGAAAAAAGCTAAATGTACACGAGGTTAACAGGATGCTACAGTGAGGACAACCGATGGTTGTTGGTGTTTACGTAAAAGGTAACCAGTATACGTAATTGCATATCTAATCGGTGCACGTCACGAACGTGCGCTTTTGTACTACAATCGAGAGCTGTAATAATAGACTACGGGTTTGCAGCCACAATAAAACTAAGGGAAAGAGAAAATAGTGTTTCTCGAAACAACCACGCTTGGAGAAAAAAATAATGATGAGAAAAGTGTACGTTAAGAGTCTGAAGGCCAATGGTTAGAACGATTGTTAAGATTATTTACCATATAAAATTACCAGCAGTGTACCAACTGAGACTGGGCTCCCTTCCGCTGCCGGAACAACGACACCATGGAGTTAGAATGATAGCGTTAACAACATTATCTTATGCGAAGCCTGAGCAGTTTGCATATAGATGCGTTCATAGATATATGTGGATATATTCGTCCACTAGGCTAGGTTAGAAATACTAGGTACATGAGTTCCTTTTCATTTGTTTTCGATAAGAGTATCGACAAAATCTAATATAGGTATAAATTCTCATTCCTTGTGGGGCTTGTCTGCTAAGTTTGCTATTTATTTACTTATTAAATATAGATTCAGTCTACTTCGTAGTTTTGCGGCCATGCCGGGGCACGCAATTGTTGTCAGTGCGATTAGAATGTAAATATTATGTAATGAATCTAAGCTTGTTTTGAAAAGAGTAATTGCTGAGTTTATTGCCGGCTCTTCTCAGCAAATGCAAACTTCCGAACCGTTATTAGAGTATTAGAGACAGACTTTTCATAAGTGCCTGCGAAGAATAAATGATTTTGAATTTAGAATTTTCAGCAACGGGATTTTTCATAACATGGATTGCGGCGAAGTACAATGCATGAAAATATTACATTGAAAAATAATATATTTTGAGCAACAAAACAATTTGTTATAAAAGTCGTAACGACGTTAAAATCAACAAGTTACGATTTAATCACTGCACAATAGTTCAATGGAATAAATAACGTTGTAAATAATAAAATTGTTCACCTGCATTCATAGACGTATAATGCCTGCATTTTAATAAATTCTTAATGCTTTGCGTCTGAAATTCGCTCCGCATTTGCACACTCGTATTTACTTATATTTTTAAAATTTAGGTAGCTTTATACTTTAAGTTGGGTTTAACTTTATACCTTTTAAAATATGGTTTGGTTAAAATAGTGTGAACCACTGAGTTTGAATGCTGCTTTAATATAAAAATAAAAATCATACTGTTATTTTAATTCATCGAACTGAAATTTAAATATACACTATTTAAATTTCCGTGCACTAATGAGGAAGCGAGAGTGAAAATTTTCCCTCTTGAAAAGAAAATTTCACTCCAACTATCTTACCACTAAACGCGCGCTACATTTTTTAATGCGTCCACTACACTATATTTTACACGTATTTTTGAGGTATATGTATGTGGCTGTGGTTTTTATACTGATTTTTAACTTTTATGTTCCGTAATGGATATAAAATAAGTTTATCCATAATTTATTTCATAATCTAACACAAAAAACATTTTAAACAGCGCAATCATTTTATTACTGTAGCTATGTACATTAATACTTAAAAAAAACATGCTAATTATTCGACAGGTCTACATTTTCTCAAAGATTTGGAATAACTTGTATATCACTAAAAGTATACTGTTCGGCGCCTTGAGAGCAACAGACGTTCGGCAGTTAGGGCCTTGGGTACGATAGAGATGCTACAAGCGTAGGGCACAGAGGATTGAAGGGAATTTACTCTGTGCGTAGGGCGAGAAGAGCCTCGAGTACAACAGGGGTGCGAGACGGGCGTAGCTCGGGAGGGAAAAGCAGAGCGGAGCAAGCTGTTCTGCCCTACATCTTGCACAGCTACCTAAGGCGTAGCACAGCACTTATGGTTGGGCTTGATGATTATTTTAAATAACGTAAAGGTTTATCTTTACGCACACAGTAGAAAACATAATGTTCATTCAAATTGCGTTTAAAATAACCAGCTGTGATGAAGGTCCCTTTATTTCATTACATTTCAAATTCCGTGAAGGTAAACTCCCTTAACTCCTTTATCTTGCTAAACCGTGTCTGTTCTAAGTACGTATTACATAGTGATACTTCAATTCTAGGTTAAGTACTTGGGACAGCTATAAACCTTTATCGGCTCCTTAGTAATTTAGGAGTTTATACACTTAACATTGAACCGTCAGTCAGACCCTGCTATGAGAAGATGTCGTAAACCCTGACTCGAGACAAGGACTTATATAATGAAGGATTAGACAAAGTAGAAAAGAAAAGTGGACGAGAGTTTTAAAATTCTACGAAGTGGGTTGGGTGATTAGACTTAAATAAATTTAAGTTGCAGTAACCTTTTACTGCCGACACGTAAATGGCCTTAGGTTAGAGATTGATTTACAGCAAACTAGCCAAGCCTGTTTATTTTTAAAGCAGTTTGTTATTAAATACAATATTGTTGACTTGATTATTGAATATAATTTAATGATTGTAAAAAAAATGGATATAAGTCGATAAAAAAACGATTTCTTGAACTAAAGAAAAAGGCTTCATGCCAAGTAAATATTGATGCATATACTCGTATATCCGAAAGCATAATCCTCTTAATTCTAGTATTTCGTGTTCTTGGAAATATACGACTGTGTTAAACTAATATTCGCTTAATCCAAAGGTATTTTTTGAAACAAAAGTTCATAACTATATGTTTTGAAACTATGGCTCTTGATCTAAGATACATTATCTTAATATTTTTTTTCAATCAATAAAGAATCAAATTTCTATTGAAAAAGTAACTTTCTTTGAATAATCTTCTTTATAATAATCTCTTTCTCTCTGTGGCAACACTACGGACAACTTGTCAAATATTGTATCGTAATTTTAAATATAATTTTAATTATAAAAATCCTATTAATATAGTGCTTAGGTTGATTAATCACTAAATATTTGCTACGAAAATATAAGTGGAATAAATCAATTAATGTTGTATCGCTGTTTTTGATGTTAAATCAGTGTACTAATATTTCATAGTGAGTGACTAATCGGTTCAACCGTCCTTTTGGTCCAAATTCAGGCGAGTACATAGTTTATTCTGATTGTTTCACATATATGTTCTATCGCACATACTAATTAATAATATCTATAGTAATAATCCTGTTTAGTCGCTAAAATAGTCGTAAGAAAATTTACAGCAAATTGTTCATACCTGTATCTGTTGTTTTTGTTATTACTTGCTCATTCAAACTCTATTGGTCATTTAAAATACAATAACAATCCACCATGGTTGGAACACGCAAGACCTCAGCTCGTCAGACAGAAGAAAAACTGCAGATTGTACTGCAAGAACTTAAAATTTCTCAAACCAAATGTGAGCAATTAATGACAGAACGCGATGACAGTGAAAAAGAAATGCTAGATATATTATGTATGAACAAAAAGTTAAAAACTGAGATGGCAGATATGCATGTCCGGCACACAGAAGTAGCCGATCAACGGGATCAGCTTCAGAGCATTGTCGACGGGTTCAACCAATGCAGCTATGAGTTTGAAGAGGCCCTCAGGCAAGTGACTACTCTTGAGAAAGAATTATGTGAGGCCCGTAACTACATCACTCGCTTAGAAAATAGTAACCGTGAAGCAGAGGTAGCAGAAACCAATACACTTTTCGATGAGTTGGTCGGACCAGCTCCGGGTTTGGTTTCTGGTCCCTCAGCCCTATGCTCAAAACCCACTGTCACAATAGATTTAACATGTGAAGATCCAATTGTTTCTAATGGTGCAGTGCGGATAATCAAATGTAGTAAAAATAAGCTAAAGAAATACATAAAAATCAAAAATTTTATCAAAAAAACACAAAATCTTATTAAGAAAAATAAGATTGTATGTAATAACATTAAATTAAGGAAGGAACGTTTAAACTTAATAACAGAAGTAAATATGTGCCATGTAGACTTCGAAAATGGCATCCTTAAATATAACTCGGATACAATGCAACTCCAGACTGAAATTATTGGTTTAAATGATAGGTTAAAGTTTATCTCAACTAATTATGAAACTTGTAAGAAAGAGATGAACTCCTACGTTCTGGCCATGAATGAGTTGGTGGAGGTTTCTAAAAGAAATTCTGATAGATTTGATTCCCTTGTAAACAATTATAATTATGATTGTTTAAAATCTCCATCAAGCTCCTCCAGGACAGATTGTCCAACTCCCTTGGTAAATATTACAATAAATAAATGTAATACACCAAATCCTACAGAATGCAAACAGGATTTAAATAATTTAAAGAATATTGTAATGTTTAGTGATGAAATAGGAAAAAATATGGGAATGTTACTTAGTCACTGCTTGGGCCAGTCTATAACTAATATGTGTATGCCCGGTGCTTCTTATAGTCAGATATTAGATAGAATTAGTAGCAGTACATTTAATAATAATACTACATTGATAATATTTATAGGAAGAAGGGGAAATGTAGACAAACAAAGTCTAATAAAATACTTTAGTACACTTGCACAATTAAATGTAAAAAATATAGTTTTGTTTTCATTCCCGTTTCTTCAAAGTTTGCCACAGACTGAAAATATTTATAGACACAATTTAAATATGACATTACACACTTTGACATGTCGTCATAGTGATAAGTTTCACTTGATTGATATTAATAGTTATTTAAGTAATTTGAATTATTATTATTATTTAACAGAAGATAATTTTTATCTTCCAAAATACCACAAACGACAAGTAGCAGAATCGCTATCATATTATATTAACTCAGCCAATTGTTTGGCTACTCGGACGGCTGCTTCTATTGAGCAGCATAGCTATTTACAACCATTGGAAGCTATTCCAAATAGATTGGATTCATTGGAAGCTATTCCAAGTACTAGTAGTAATTTAAATTAGAACAAGTGACAATAGAGGCAACCTCTAGCATTAGTCATAAGAATATTAACTATGAAATTATAAATGTATCCTGCCCATTATCATTAGAAATAAACAGTAATAAAATGTATAATAATAAATATAACAAAAGTAATATTAACCTGGTACACCAGAATATACAAGGAATTAAGGGCAAGGAATTAGAACTGGAGTTATTTCTGAACTGTGATAATATTGACATTTTATGTATCACTGAACATTGGCTAAAGGCCCACCAGTTCATTTTTAACTTTAGTAAGCACCAGGTTGCTAGTTCATTCCATAGAAAAGATTCTATACATGGTGGCTCACTAATAATAATTCATAACAATTTGAAATTTAAGGAACGTAAAGATATTCAGAGCCTATCTATTGAGCGAACTATAGAAATAGCATGTGTAGAGCTTGAGCAATTCATTGTCATGAGCGTATACAGACCCCCTACTGCAGTATTCAAATTGTTTGAAAAATGTATGGATGAAGCTCTGTGTAAACTAAATAGTGTGAATAAAAATATAATAATCTGTGGAGATTTTAATATAAACTTGTTGGAGGATAACGCAATAGGTAATAAACTCAAATCACTTTTTCTATGCTACAATCTAGTAAATCTTTTTTTAGAACCGACTAGAATCACTGCCACTTCAGCAACTTGCATTGATAATATTTTTACTAGCTTAGAGCCAGTAACAAAGTCAATAATAAGTAAATTAAGTTCTGATCACTGTGGCCAGTTGGTCTCATTTAATATGCCTAGAAAAAAAGTGATAAAAAAAGATATTAAGTGTCTTCCTATGAGTATAAGTCGCCTTGAAAAATTTAGAAATAACATTGTCAATAAATTACCAGACGTACCTTACGATAATAATAATGTTAATGAACTGTATAACTCAATTTTTAATTTAACTAAAAATGAGTATAATTCAATTTTTTCTTCAAAAACTGTTAATCGGAAATCTAATACGGTCTTCAATGACTGGGCGACGGTGGGAATTTATATAAGTAGGCGAAAATTGTATGAATTATATAGGGAAAAACAGTATAATCATGATTTTGTTTTTTTAAATTATGTAAGGAATTACTCAAAAACATTTAAATGCGTTTGTGCTGCGGCTAAATCAATACATATAAGAAATAAAATTAAAAATAGTCATGATAAGATCAAGATGACTTGGAAAATTATAAATAGTGAAACTGGAAAGTTCAAAGTACGTAATCATGAGTTTCGACTTATTATAAATGATAAATCAATAAAATCTGATCAAGATGTTGCTGCCGCTTTTGAGACTTTTTTCACCAATATTCCAGTTTCGACTACCAAGTCTCTTAATTCTTCTCCCACCCTCGCTGTATCTTTACTTAGGAAAAATGTAAAAGAGTGTACTGTTGACTTTAAATTCTCAACTGTTACTTCTAGCGATATAATTAAAGCGTTCAAATCTCTAAATTTGAAAAACACTGTTGATCTATGGGGGCTTTCAGTTAAACTTATTAATTCTATAATTGATTGTATTGCACCTCATTTAGCTGTTATTTTTAATAAATGTATTGATTGTGGTGAGTTTCCTGATCTTATGAAACATAGTAAAGTAGTGCCTTTATTTAAAACCGGTAGTACATCTGACCCCACAAATTTTAGACCGATTTCCATATTACCGACATTCAGTAAAGTATTCGAGAAAATTATACTTAATCAATTGATGGTACATTTCAATAGTAATAGACTGCTTCACAGTAAACAATTTGGTTTCACTAGGGGTCGCTCAACAACCGATGCTGGTGTTGAGCTTATTCAACATATTTTTGACGCCTGGGAAAATTCACGAGACACCATTGGTGTTTTTTGTGACTTATCCAAGGCTTTTGATTGTGTCCATCATAAAATACTGATCAGCAAATTACATCACTACGGCGTTAGAGACACTGCACTAGATCTTTTGATTTCTTACTTATGTGACAGAATTCAAAAGGTTGATGTTAATGGTAAAGTATCCCCTGGGTCATCAGTAACTATGGGTGTACCACAAGGTTCTATCCTTGGACCTTTTCTTTTTCTCATTTACATCAACGACTTACCATATCTTGTAGAAAAAAAACATGAGATAGTATTGTTTGCTGATGACACTTCACTTCTTTACAAAGTGAATAGACATGATTTTAATTCTGACGATGTGAACAATGCTCTTTCTGTAGTCGTTGATTGGTTTACTATAAATAATTTATTGCTAAATGAGAAAAAAACAAAATGTATCAGATTCAGTCTACCCAATGTGAGACATTCGGACACAAATATTGTAATTAAAGGCGAAAAACTGGATCTTGTTGAAACAACTGTATTTTTAGGTATCACTTTAGATAATAAGTTACAATGGAGCCCTCACATTTGTAAATTGGTGGATAGACTTAGTTCTGCAGCTTATGCAGTGAGAAAAATTCGCGCTCTCACTGACGAATCTACGGCAAAATTAGTTTATTTCAGTTACTTTCACAGTTTGATGTCTTACGGTATCCTCCTCTGGGGTAGTGGTGCCGAAATCAATAGAATTTTTATACTGCAGAAAAAGGCTATCCGCGCAATATATAAAATAAGGCCTAGAGATTCTTTGAGAGACAAGTTTAAATCTATTAATATAATGACAGTGTCGTCACAGTACATATATGAAAATCTTATTCATGTGAGGAAAAACATAAATAACTTACCTAAGAATAGCGACACTCATAGTTTGAACACTAGAAATAAGCACAAACTTGCTGTACCTTTAACTCGGCTCAGCAAAGTCCTTAACTCTTTCAAGGGGCAATGTATACGTTTCTATAATAAAGTACCCAAAGAAATCCAAGAGCTACCTATACATAGATTCAAAAAGATAGTAAAACAGAAGTTATGCAAGAAGGGGTACTATAAAGTTTCTGATTTTGTAGATGACAAGAATGCATTTGAATGAATTGTTCGCTTCGCACGCTATTGTTATATATATTTTGTAAATTGTAATATTTATAAGTACACATTAAAAAAAAAAGAACACTTGCTGAGTTTCTTGCCGGAGTCTTCTCAGTTCAAGTTGTATTTGGAACCGGTGTAGAGTCATTTGTTAACCTTCACAAGTGCCCTATAAGGGCCAAAATTGAATAAATGAATTTTGATTTTGATTTTGATTTTAATTGATATTGCTAAGAAAATGATATTATGATATGATCTTGCTGCAAATATAATTCAATGTCACTGAATCTTTTTTTTCCGTGTTTTATTACACACATAGAATCATTTGTATATTATAATATTCTCACCCTCTTATTCATAGTCGCTTTATAACTAAATCAGTGTTCTAGTGTCCTGTGTCTGACTTCGCAAATTTAACATGAAACGTTGCAGAACTTAAATGAATGTCTGTTATAAAAACCTAATGTCAAAAATAGAGTTGCAAAACTATTCAATTCCCTATTGCCCATACTTTATATTCTTAGGATGTCGCGTCTTATTGTCAAAGAAGAAATAGGTGAAGGCACCCTAGAATTTTATTAGAGGAACTATTTAAAGTGCATTCAAGATACCCACCGTTCGTGTTTGTCACACAGGTGAATGACTCAGTGATGGGCGGGCGGAGGGGAGTGAGTGAGGTGTCATCCTGAATATCTAGTTACCGCTTTGGAAAATTATCTTTGGAAAAAAACTTTTTTTATACTTGTTTCCATTATGAAGCCAAATTACAATATTTAAAAAAATCTAGCAATACCTATTAATTTTTTGGGAAAGTAGAATAAAATAATACATACCTAGTATTAACTCGGCCAAAATTCTTAAAATTGGTCAACAAAGTCAAAGCCATTTATTCAATTTAGGCCCCAGAACTGGCACTTATGTAGGTCACATTTACTGAAGTTACCACCGGTTCGGAACCCAGCCTTCAACTGAGAAGAATCCGGCAAGAAACTAAGCAAGGTTAATTTTTTTAAATAAATCAAAATACTCTAAATGCTATTTCTATTTTCTAAATGACAAATACACAAATATTCTTTTACAGACTGTAAGAAATTACAGTATTTCATGTTAATATTTTAATAATTATCTAGGTATAGTGAATATTGTAAATTGTAATCATGTGATTTATTATCAACTTCCGGAATTATTATGGACTTCCGTCCGATATTGTTTTTTCGGTTCGATATATATTTTATAGTAGGTCCACTATAAAATCTATGTACATATTTGAAATATAATAATAACTAGATTAAGATTAATTAAACATTATGAGAATATGTAAAATTATTGTTAGGTGCTATTTCCGGCATTACCGCCAACCTGGTATTTTACCAACTTCCGATATAAAATGGAGGGTTGGCGAGAGGCGGCAAGTGTGCTAAAAGTTAGTTGTGATTTTGTTCTTTGAGGAGTTAATACGAAAGTGTCAATAAATATTGTGATACAAGTGGCTTTGTGTTTTTATTCGTCAAACTCTTATAGATCAGTGCGTGGGATATAATCGAGATCGCAATAGAAATTGCACTCGGTGAAAGGACAAACGCCCATAAAAGGTACGTACCTACGTAATAATAATCTAATGGTTGCTTTTTCTATATTAAAATAATATAAAATTTAAATTGCTATAAGTATTTTTTCTTTTGAGGTTTAAACCATTATGAATCGTGTATAGTTCTTTATTATTACCCATGATAAGTTAACAATGAAACACGTACACATTTATATCTTTCACCGACGGAGTGTGGTGCGTGACTGCGATGTATCGCGCCGCCCGCGACGCAGTGTGTCGCGTGGCCGCGATGTGTCGCGCCTTCCGCGTCTTGGTGTGGTGCGTGACCGCGAGCGGCGCAGTGAGGCGCGCGATCGCGATGTGTCGCGTCACCCGCGCCGCAGTGTGGCGCGTGACCGCGATGCGTCGTGCCGCCGCAGCGTGGCGCGCGACCGCAGTGAGTCGCGCCGCCGCAGTGTGGCGCGTGACCGCGATGCGTCGTGCCGCCGCAGCGTGGCGCGCGACCGCAGTGAGTCGCGCCGCCGCAGTGTGGCGCGTGACCGCGATGCGTCGTGCCGCCGCAGCGTGGCGCGCGACCGCAGTGAGTTGTGCCGCCGCAGTGTGGCGCGCGACCGTAGTGAGTCGCGCCGCCGCAGTGTGGCGCGTGACCGCGATGTATCGTGCCGCCGCAGCGTGGCACGCGACCGCAGTGAGTCGCGCCGCCGCAGTGTGGCGCGTGACCGCGATGTGTCGTGCTGCCGCAGCCTGGCGCGCGACCGCAGTGTGTCGCGTCGCCGCAGCGTGGCGCGCGACTGTGATGTGTTGCGCAGCCGCAGTGTGGCGCGCGAGCGCGATTTGTCTCGCAGCCGCAGTGTGGTGCGCGAGCGCGATGTGGCGTGCGACCGCGATGCAGCGCGTAGCTGCGACGCTTCACACAGCCGCAGTGGGGCGTGCGATGGGGACGTGACAAATGGCTGCGATGTGGCGCATAGCAGCCAACATCCCTCGTGCACATCGCGCCCTGATGCTATGCCGGTATTGGAGTCAGCAGTGAGTACTCTTGATGTTCAAAATAACACTACGTCTAGTACTAATAGTTTAGTTTTGGCCTTTAAAGAACTTATTCAGACCATGAAAACAGATGGAGGCACTGAACGTTTTCCTGTTTTGAATGTAATACCAGAATTTGATCCAATGAAGCGAAATCAAACTATTGATACTTGGATAAGCAAAGTCAATGAGTGTGCTAAAATTTACAATTGGACTGAGAGGCAAATAATTCATTACGCCTTGCCCAAGTTAGTTGGGCTTGCTCAAAAATGGTATCAGGGTCTACCGAGCCTGCTGTTTTCATGGCCTGAATGGCAAGATAAACTAAAATTGGCTTTTCCAAGCGATGAAAATTATGGCCAGTTGTTAACGGACATGCTTGCCTGTAGGGCCAGATTTGGAGAGTCTTTAGAAGAATATTTTTACCAAAAGATAACGCTATTGAATCGTTGTAATATACATGGCAAAAATGCAATAGGCTGTATTTTGTTTGGGATAGAAGATAGATCTGTTAGAACTAGTGCAGAAGCAGCTCAGTTCACAGAAACTGATAAATTACTCGTTTATTTACGTAACGTTAAAATTACAAAGAAGCTTGACAAACCAAATCTGCCCTTGCGGCCAGGCGGTTCCGAAAATAGACAATCTAAATCATTTAAAGTAGGGCAAAGCGAGTCCGATATTAGGTCTAACAAAAATCCTAGGCTCCCAAAGTGCTATAATTGCGGAGAGGACGGGCATCCCTACTTTAAATGTAAACAACCAATCAAGCGCTGTGATAATTGTCATAGAATAGGTCACGTAGCAAACAACTGCCCTGGTAAAATTGAGCCCAAAAACGATAAGACAGTTTTAAGAATTTCGAGAGAACAGGATAATGACTCTAAATATTTCAAAGTTGCTACTGTTAATGGTCAGAATCTGGACTGCTTCGTAGATTTTGGTAGTCAATGTACCATGCTACAAGAGTCTGTAGCTAGGAGGTTAATGGATTCATGGTCGGTAGCGGATTTACCTGTATTGAGAGGTTTTGGAGATAGTGTTGTCAATTGTTTAGGTAAATGTAGTATTGAGTTAAATGTCGATTCGGCTAAGGCAAAAGTTGAAGCTTTTATTATCCCTGACAATTTATTACAAGTTCCATTATTAATTGGACAAACATTTACAGAACAAGACCATGTTATAGTTTATAAAACCAACGATGAACTAAAAATAACGACGAATCTTAAGGAAACCATAGAGTTGTATGTTAGCAGTCCAGTAACCATCAATGAATATACAATAGTTCATATTTACACTAAACCCAAATATTCGGGTGACTTATTTATTGAACCTAGTTTATGTCAAAGCTCTCGGAAACAATATGAGATTCTTCAAAGCGTTATACAAGTTACAGATGGACGAGGAAAGATTGTTGTAAAGGGTCTTGGTGTAGGATTCAGGTTAGGTGCGGATACTTTACTGCTCCGTGCATTACCGTTAAACGAATTGCAAACAGTGTTAGATGTTGGTAGAGTAGAACAATGCCCTGATGGCACTTTTGTTTCCCAGATTGAGCCTTGCTTGATACACGTCGATGATGGTATTGGATCTGATTATAAAGCTGACTTGGTAAAATTATTGAATGATTTTAGGGATTGTTTTGCTTTTACATCCAAAGAATTAGGACGTATATCTAATAGTGAAATGAACATAAATCTAAATGATACAACGCCTGTTGTATATAGACCTTATCGATTGGCTCATTCGGAACGACAGATAGTTCGCGGCATGATACAAGAACTAGAAGATTCTGGTATTATTAGACAGTCTTCCTCAGATTACGCGTCTCCAATAGTACTTGTAAAAAAAAAAACCGGTGACTATCGTCTTTGCATTGACTTTAGGGCCCTTAACAAAAAGACAGTTAAAGAACATTACCCTCTACCGCGTATAGACGATCAGTTAGATAACTTGTCAGGACATAAATATTATACCTCTCTGGATCTCGCTTCTGGTTATTATCAGATTCCAATGGCTGAATCATCTAAGCACTTGACTGCATTTGTGACACCGGACGGTCATTTCGAGTTCAATCGCATGCCGTTTGGACTTGTTAATGCTCCGTCGACTTTTCAGAAGGCTATTAATAATATTCTAGGAAACGCGAGATTCAGAGAGGCCTTCGCATATATGGATGACGTGATTATTCCATCCAAAACGATAGAAGAGGGAATACATATACTTCGAGATATATTAGATCTTTTCCGTTCTTCTGGCATAACACTCAATTTATCAAAATGCAATTTTCTAAAGCAATCTATTGATTATCTGGGCTTTGAGGTCAATGAATCAGGAGTAAAACCGGGAAAGAAAAAAATTGAAGCCGTAGATAAATTTCCCAGACCAATAGATCAACATAAGCTTAGGCAGTTCCTTGGGTTGGCTAGTTTTTTCCGCAGATTCATCAAAGGGTTCTCTGTAATTGCACGACCTTTGACACATCTGTTAAAAAAGAACGTTAAATGGCATTGGGGTGACACAGAAGAATTTGCGTTTGTAAATCTAAAAGCAGAGTTAGTGAAACGTCCTATCCTTGCATTTTACAATCCTGACTATGAAACACAGTTGCATACTGACGCTTCTAAAATCGGCATTGCCGGTATACTAATGCAGAGACCAAATAAAGAGACTCCTTTCAGTGCAGTAGCATACTACAGTAGGCAAACTTCTCCCGAAGAATCCAAATTCACGTCCTACGATTTAGAAACCTTGGCTGTAGTGACTTCGCTACAGCGATTTAGGGTATACTTGATAGGAGTTCCTTTTATAATAGTGACGGATTGTAATTCCCTTCGCGCTACTTTTGAGAAGAGAGATACATTGACTAGAGTTGCTAGATGGTGGAATATAATGCAAGAATTTGATTTTCAAATAATTTATAAACCTGGTACAGCTATGGCACACGTAGACGCTCTTAGTCGGAATCCTGTTCCGTTAAATACAGTTGAGTTAGAAGTAAGACATATTGATACAGATTGGGTAGCCACGGTACAACAAAGCGATCCAGAGTTACAAAGAATAATTGCGATTTTAAATGATAAAGAAAACGATAATATTATTGAAATCAAAAATAATTTCGTAGTTAAAAGGGGCCTTTTGTATAGGAAGACCGAAAACGGTGATCGTTGGGTTGTACCAAAAGGCGTTCGATGGCAAGTGTTAAAGACAAACCATGATGAGATCGGCCATTTCGGCTTTGATAAAACTTTAGAATTACTTAAAAATAATTACTGGTTTGCCAAGATGAGGCGATTTACTAAAAAGTATGTTCAGTCCTGTTTAGAGTGTGCTCATGCTAAAGTACCAGCTGGCAAAAAGGCAGGTAAATTACATCCAATACAAAAGGTGGAACAACCCTTTCATACCTTGCATATAGACCATCTTGGTCCTTTCGTTCGCAGCAAACACAACAATGCTTATCTCTTGTTAATTATTGACGCATTTACCAAGTTTGCTGTGCTTGTTCCTGTTAAGAGCACTAAATCCATCCATTCCATCAAAGCATTGAAAAACTATTTCCATACGTTTAGTGTTCCAACACGCGTAATATCAGATAGAGGGACATCATTTACTTCTAAGAATTTTCAAAATTATTTGAATTTGTTGGGTATAAAACATGTAATGAACGCTGTAGCGACGCCAAGGGCTAACGGTCAGGTTGAGAGATACAATCGTACAGTTTTGGCGGCGTTAACTGCTTCTAACTACGGTAAACCTGAAAATATTTGGGATGAATGCATATCTGAAATTCAATGGGGACTAAATAACACTCAAAACAAGGGCACAGGGAAAAGTCCTGCGCAGGCACTATTTGGTCTTAATTTAGTAAGTACTTCTAATTCATTACTGCAGTTTACCGTTATAGACGAAACGGGAAATATGCCTTCATTAGAGGATACTAGAAAAGAAATTACGGAATATATTAAAGAAACTCAAGATAAACAAAAAGAAAATTTTGATAAAGTTAGAAAAGAAGTGACATATAAGGTAGGCGAGCTAGTTAGAGTAGAGAGGGAAATTCCATCGATAGGTAAAAGTAGGAAATTGGTTCCGAAATTAAGAGGTCCATACCGTATTATAGAAGTTTTAGATAACGACCGATATGTAGTTGAGGACACACCGCTGTCACGAAAAGGTAATAGAAAATTTTGCGGTACCTTCTCGGTAGACAAAATCCATCCCTGGGTAGTGTTTAATAGAGCAGATTCAGAGTCCGAAACATCAAATGATGATGATAACATAAATTGATATACGTTTGATTGAATTGTTTTACTAATTTCCCAGTTTACAGTAATATTGGGTGACCTGGCCGAGAATATGTCTGAGGTCTCAGTCAGGATAAATATTAAGAATATGTATGAGGTCTTAATATTTTAGTATTTATAGTGTATATATTATTGACAGAGAATATGTCGGAGGTCTCTGTCATGACATGACAAATATTAAGGATATGCATGAGGCCTTAGTATTTCAGTAATAATAAAATATATATATATTGACAGAGAATATGTATGAGGTCTCTGTCTGAATTAAAGAACTGATGTGGATGATATATATGCCAGTATCTTTTAATCAAATGCTATTGTTACTGAAAATGAATTGTAATTTATTTCATATTGATATTTTTAAATCATTGTTTTTTTTATTTTTACTAGTTTTTCTATAATTATGATGGATTGAGATGATTTATAATCCAAATAATATTGATGATAATTAAAGTATAATAATAATAATGATGAATTTATAATGTTGTATATAAAGTAATAATTGTGAAATAAATCCATTATGAGTTATTTGTTACCTATAGATGTTAATGTAATTATGTTAAATATTTATGATTTTCAGATATATATTTTGCTTTCTTTTCCCGGGACGGGAAATTTATCAGGAAAGGCCGACTGTAAGAAATTACAGTATTTCATGTTAATATTTTAATAATTATCTAGGTATAGTGAATATTGTAAATTGTAATCATGTGATTTATTATCAACTTCCGGAATTATTATGGACTTCCGTCCGATATTGTTTTTTCGGTTCGATATATATTTTATAGTAGGTCCACTATAAAATCTATGTACATATTTGAAATATAATAATAACTAGATTAAGATTAATTAAACATTATGAGAATATGTAAAATTATTGTTAGGTGCTATTTCCGGCATTACCGCCAACCTGGTATTTTACCAACTTCCGATATAAAATGGAGGGTTGGCGAGAGGCGGCAAGTGTGCTAAAAGTTAGTTGTGATTTTGTTCTTTGAGGAGTTAATACGAAAGTGTCAATAAATATTGTGATACAAGTGGCTTTGTGTTTTTATTCGTCAAACTCTTATAAGACAAACTTAAAAGAGCACGAAACAAAACCAGACCGATTGAGTAGAATTCAATGAACCTCTTTTCGTTCCACAGTAGGTACCTAGCTTCTTAAAGTGATATGTCTGATTACAAAAATATATTCACCGTAATATAATAACATGAACCGCGTAGAATATCTACCGTTTGCACAGAGCTTTGCGGATATACCTGCAGTGTGCTCGTTAGAAACAAGCGTTCATTTGCTTTTTGAATTTCCTTTCCTTCATATAATTTTCATGTATGATGCAGTCTGATTTTATCGATACAGAATATTTCTGATTGTAGCTTCAGTTGAACTTTAATATTTTAGAATAATATTGATTTCTATTTGAATGTTAAAAAAATTATGGCAATATTTTAAGCATTAGGTATATTTTTAACTAAATAACAATCTTGTCATTTCCAAAACACTCAAAGTGTCAACAGCGGCACAACAGCGGTGTCGGTTCTCGAATTACAATAAGTAAAAGTTAGAACAAAGTTTTAATCTGTTCTTTGAGGAGTTTTTACTTTCCCGAAGGAAAATTAAAATTGATATCCGGGCGACAATAAACAAACTGTTATAACACGCAAGTAAACATTTGAATGAAATAAGTTTTTTTTAAATAAACATTTTTAATACAAGCTTTTTTAAACAGTCAACAAAAAGTACAGTCAGTACTTTTTGTTGAATTGCACTGTCTACTTATGTATAGCTACCAAACATCAAGTCAATCCGACCACTGGAAGTGGGTGAAATTCGACTTGCAAGATTAGACCCGAATATACATATACATTGCAAGTTTATATTGAGCTTTTAATAAAAAAGGAAATTTGTATGGCGTGGCGGACACAGAGTTGAAAATTCCTTTCCAATAAAAGATAAGATAATAAAAAATTCTTCAAAAAATAAATTAAAGATACGTAAAAAATGTTATATTATTTTTGTAATAAGGTTGTATTTCATCAGGAAAACCATCCTCAACAGGCTGCAATTTTCGACGCTTCAGATGGCATTTGAAGCTTTAAGCACCATAACTGAATAAATACCATTTATTTTGGTGATATACCTAGTGTGGCCCAGCACTTACCCACGTCACACCTCACATCGGACAAGTATATCCATCCAATTTGGATAGATTATGCAAAACACGCCGAATTGTTTGCGTTTGTTTTAAAATAACAGTACACGACGCTGTAATAATGTCATAAATGTTTCATGGCGGTAACCCAGGGGAAGTGCCTATATTAAAATTCCGCTATTTGAAGCAACAAATAACTGGCACTCTTTTATACATGGATTACTTTGAATGTGGAATTTCGATCACGTTTAGTATAATTTTATTGAGCTATGCACAGATAAATCAGGTGATTGTCATGAAATACGGGTTGTAAGAGTATATTGTGATTATTGTATACATTTGGGAATTTAAAGCCTTCCAACAAAAAAGATTTGAATGTTGGGCCTCGGGATGTCCCTACTTTTGCACATTGATATTCACAACGGTTTTAAGCTGCTTACATCCAGAGGTTCCTGGAAAATTTGACCAGGTCGTTGATCCACCTAGGATTAATACCTTACTTAGTATGTTTCATTATTTCTACCAAATTTTAAGCTCTCTCCTTGTAATTACGGAAATGAATGAATGAATTATGAAAAATGGTGAAACCTGCTGAAACATTGTTTTAATTGAAAAGTATTAATGATAAATCAACATGAAATAAGAACACTGTGGTAATGAAACAGCTAGTCCGATGCAGGAAGGAAGGTTCTCGAATGGCGACCTTCTTCCAGATGGACCGAAGAACTGGTCAGAATCAATGGGCGCGCGCTGGAAGAACAGCCCCAAAACAGCACGATGTGGAAGTTAATAGGGAAGGCCTATGTTCAGCAGTGGACTTCCTGAGGCTGATATGATGATTCCGATGTAGAATTCTCTCTTTATTTATTGGAATAATTATTTTCTTATTAACTAGTTCTAGGCTACAAGTAGAACGAAATAACTATAGGAAGCTCGTAAATTGTTTGTTTTGTTAAACTGTACAAGTTTTTAACTACATGCAATTGTCAGAAAAACTATTTCAGGAACTATCAAAGTTCGGCGAGAATTACCGCTTGCAAATTGCCAGTTATTTTGAAAATGAACTTTGAAATTTCGTGTTAAGGAAACTTAGCTCTCGGGGTAATTCATATTATGAAAATTATGACTGGAATGATACTGAAATGATATTTTTTGTTATAACAAGAAAATGCTACCGAATCGTTGTAGTGCTTGTGTTTATAAAGTTTTAAAATTTTCATGCGTACTTTATTAACATACCGAAAATACGGACACAGCGTTTTCCATCCTCATTTTATAATGCGGACAGCAGAGGAGTGCAATTTAACTTGCTTCCGGCGTCTGTGTTTCCTGACTCTTACAATCTAGGGACTATCAGGGCCAGAGTGAAAAGGCTCCATATGATCCTTCGTCATCGTCCTTTACGGATGGGTCAGTGGCCAAACGCTAGGCCATTTATTATAAAAAAAAAAGAGTCTTACCAGGAACGTGATTATAAACGAATACTGCTCTTTTATTGCATAAAGCGAATTTGTAAATCTGTCAAAGTACGGTGTACTCAAACTATTTTAAAATACTACAATAGACTCAAAGCAGTAAAATTTAATTATCAATAAAAAAACATTAATCCTGAATTTTTTAAACGCCAAATCTACATATTGTGGTATATTTATTACGCAAAGTTTGTTATTTCACTACAAACTATAGAGCTAACATCACTAAACAAATTTAGTATAATGTAACTTTATCTACGCAACACAAACATTATATAAGCAGTTTTCTAACAAAATATAAACATGTTTAGTATTCTGGAAAGCTTCATACATAAAAATGACTGTCGTAAGGATACATTTCTAAATGTTTTTTACCAGGAATAGTGTTTCACTACGTATTTCTTATTCACAAAAGTAACATTATAAATTACTGACAGTCACATTGCGTGAAATGTTGGCTTTCTGTAGGCATGCATGGCGACAACCTGAAAAGACTAATGGGACTCCATATTCACTTCGTATCTGTGAAATATCAACTCATTTTTGCACCCCGGAACTTTTGAAATTATTGCTTCCAATGAGAGTAACACCCGTATTATCTGTGGACTTTTTCATAGTAACAGGATTATTGAAATTCTGATAATTTTGTGAATTTTAATTCTCGAGGATATGATGTCGTGTAGAATCCTCCTTATAATAGAAATACTCATAATTTACATCGAAGACCGAAACATAACAATACATTAGAAAGAAGAATGATGATCGTCCTTACCCACTACAGTATGTGGGTAGGAGGTACGCTAAGATATGGCCGCTTGAGCATGTGTGTCACGTGCCGGATTATAAAAGCTTTTTCCAATTCTCCATTGTTGGAGCTCTCGGGATCTCACGGCGACCACGTAGGCGCTATATCTTACGCTCTCTGTACGCTTTTATTTTAACGAAATTTAGCCCCTCCCCTGTCACTGTCGATTACTTTCCATTGTCTCGCCGAGAGGGGTGTAATACCGTATCAAATTGGGAAATATTGAAAGAAAACGTGGTAAGCGATCCCGTTATATTGTGCGGTCTCGGATCGGTTAACAGTTTATTTTGACGATGACGACACAACAAGTATGAATATATTGCCTTTTTGTTGCGCTCACTTGGGTTTCAGGGGGCTTGAATTATGAACAATATTGACATGGTTGGATTAGTGCTTTGTATGACCGTACAATGACTCCGAGTAATTGTGTTTTAAACCGCCACCGTGTCTCCATGTCTTCGGGCCGTGGTATAAGTGAAGAATAACGCAACCAAATAGAGCCATAAAATTACTCACCGAAAATAATATTATTGGGTGTAAAGGTTCTTCGTGCCCCGTCCCCACAATAGAGGGTGTTTTCAGTGTTTGTTGTCCTCATTCATACAAATCCGGAAAAAATAAAGCAGATATTAAGGGTGCCCTCACCGACCGGGCTTCCCGCCTCGCACATTAGTGTCCCCGAAAATGTCCCATTCCTATTCAAATATTTCCGGCAATTTGTTTGTTCCATCGTCCAGAATGTATGAGAGGTGAATGAAGTAAATAGTCAGTGGTTATATTTATGTGATACAAATATAAATGGAAACTTACCATCAGGCGAGCCGTTGGCTTGTTTTCCACTTTAGTGGTTTAAAACAACATAAACATATTTCTTTGCCATTTATTTCGAAAGCTTTGAAGAAGAGAGCGTATTATTAGATATTATAATATAATTTTAAATGTTAAATATATCAGTAAATATGTTAAGTATTTTTGCAACGAAATGTGAATTTATGATAAAATGTACTATAAATTCATATGAACTCGATATGCACAATAAATGGACCGTCTCTTGTTTGAACTAAAAGCTTTAACCATACCTAGTACTAACAAACAAGTTACTTGCCAAAAAACTTGGTGGAGTTTATTAATGCAGTCAGCTTGCATTATTCACGCCGAACCGATTCCTTTGTTCGTTGCTACTTTTACAACACCCAACTAAATCTTAAAATACAGTCCGATAAATTCAGAAGAAAGTTCTACCAACATTTGGTTTCATCGACAACTAAAAAAATCGATTGTGCTCTGTACCTAGCTCCGATTGTAGATTTTATCGATACTATTTTGTTTGAAACGTTACGTACAATACAACACGTCTTGCGTCAACCTAGGTTAAAATTTTAACAATTTAACCCAAAATTACGTGAGCCGATGGACTTTTGGTGCATTTGGGTTAAACTGACGTACCTACTTTTTCCTAAAATAATCCTCTAGGATAAAATTTTCTTAGTATGAACAGTATTCTATACATTTTTATTTTAGGATAAGTATAATCTATTGATTTGCCAATTTTCAATGAGTTAGGTTTTTTCTTATAATTTAATTTATTTCTGACTTTTTAGTTTTAGATTATTGAACGAGCTGTTCAGTTAAGTAAGTGAGCGCTAAAATAAAGTAAGGCCATGAGATTGGTAACATAAATATAAAGATACACCTAGACTCAGAAGAAACAGGTATTTTCATGTCGACAATTATCTCGCCCGGATGGAAATAGAAACCACGGTCTGTGGCGTTACGGATATCTCACTAAACACTCCAACCGCCCCATCATGTATGTTACTCCGTCCGTGCAATGTATATTATTTAGCAATTTCAGACATGTTTAAGCTGCTATTAGTTACTGAACAAAACAAGTATGAATAAAAAAATAACAAGCAACACAATTTCTCTAAATCGGCTATAAAATAAACTGTTTGCGAGATTTGGCTCGCTATACAATGGATTAAATTGAACACAGTAACCGTTAGTAATCTTTTTGTAGTCATTTATTTTAAAGTTTTATTATGAAACTAGATTAAACTACGCGGTTTAACCAGCGTTCAACTGATATCTGATGTTTAACTGATTGATAATTCAGGGTATGACCAAGTTTCGCAAAAATCTGGTAAGCTTTTGGTACATAATCTGCGATGAGTAACATGTAAAAATATATACATATTTCGCATTTATTAAAAAACCCTACAATTCAAATTTCATCCAAATCGTTTAAGCCATTTTCGAGATCTCAAAATATTATTTACATACAAATATTGCTCGCTATAAATAGTTTAGGATAAAATACGTCTTTGGAGAAAACAGTTTCTGCAAACTATTATTTATCGACACTTGTGATATATATTCTCAACAAGATTAAAACATAAATACAATAAACGACATTAAAACAAACTAAAAAACGTATTATGGATTTTTGAAATTATTGAGAGTGCCACAGGGCTCCATTTTAGGTCCGCTAGCTATAATGCTATATAACTCTACATCTCGTTGATAGATTCTAAATTATTTTACATAGAAGCTTATTAGTATACGTATATACCCTGCCTGCAGGCGGCGATTTAAACGCAGTCTTTTATTTATAATTATTTCCATGTATATATGGCCTTTATAATTTTAATGTAGTTTTAGTTTAGTTTAAAAAAATATGTTTGTGTATTAAAATAAATATATAAAAGTAAATTGTGCAAAAAAAAATATTCTGATAATATACAAATACAGTCAGTTCAATTCAAGTTCTTATCATTTCTAGGAATTTTTTTACGATATTCTGCTCGTCGTCGTCACAATACAAACAAAATTATGTTTGACAATCTAGTTCACAAGTTCCTAGAAGTTATCAAAATTTACCTTTAATTTCTTGTCCCTGCGAGATTTGTTCCACCTCGTCAAATTCTAGGCAGGATGATATAAAAAAATGGTCATGGTAAATATAAAATAATATTTTGGATAACTTCTAGCAACTTGTAATCAAGATTATATACATATACATAATTTTATTCGTATTGTGATTTGTGATGTAGAAGCAGAAAATTGAAATAAAAATTTTTTTTTTGTCATATTCTGTTTCTCCGAAAATACTATTTTTTTAAATAAATTTTGATGCCACTCTTGTTTTATTCAAACTTTTTTCTCTCAGACCTGTAGTTTAGAATTTGACCATCCAATCATATTGGCCCATGGATGTCCACTGCTGAATATAAGCCTCCCCCATTGAGTTTGCCCATACTGGCAAAAAAAAAAGCATCCTTTATATGTTCGTAGCATGTAACTAAATAAAATTTAATGTTACTTATGTTTCTCCGACATGTGCATTCGAGATAAATAAGGTTAAGTGGCAAGGCGAGTTCTATTATTATCTGTTGCATCGACAACATTGGCTGTATATGATCTTAAATCTAGCCGAGGAAGAACTGAGAGAGTTGCTAGATGTCTATTTGTAGGAACTAGTAACTACAAAATGAAATTATTGGGCTAAAAACTTATAAACACACTTTTTTGCATTTATTCAAAGGATGCTAAGAAAGATTAATTGTATTTTAGGTACGAAGATATTAAATATATTTTTTTGTTTTTTTTTTTTAATTTGACGTTTAATTTTAACCATTTTGTACGTATGAGTAACTAATAAAGTAAGACTTGATCTCTGAATATTAGTGCATGTATTCATTAAAGTCAATTTTATTGCGTATGTAGATAGATAACCAGTTAAGGTGGATGTAGGCAGCAGGCAGCATAAGGCGGGAAATTTGTTTTTTTTTCATGGTTTTATGGTTTTTTACCTTCGTAGAACAATATGGCTAAATATTTCAGTGATTCGCGACCGTAGTTGTTTATTTTGCACATTATGTTATATATGTTTTTTGTATAATATGCACTATATTCAAATGTTCCTCTAAAAACTCTATGAGCTATATTTAAATGTACAAAAATAGTTTATATTAAACAAAAAGTGTCAATTCCACAGTATGCTAAATGAACTACTACGATCGCTACTCACTGAAATATTTAGCAATATTGTTCTACGACGGTGAAAAACAATAAAAACTTGAAAAAAAAAAAAAAAAAAAACCCGCCTCATGCTGATACAACCTTAAGCTTGGTCAGTTTAGATTAGAACCGTGTGTTAATCATTATTGAGTATATATATCGAACACGCCCTTTAGTGAATATTTCACGCTTATTTCAACTAATAGCTAATACTAAGTTGACAGCTAATTAAAATATGTTTTGTACATACGCTATTTAGGATAATACTGGTCTAAATCAACCATAATGTTTCATAAGGCTTATTGAGTGTTGAATAATTAGGGCTGCCTTTAAGATTACTCATTTTAAAACCAAAAGTTTCTTACAGGCCCGCCTGATGGTAAGTGGTTAACGTAGCCATATGGACGATTGCAGCACACGGGGAATCACTCATGCGCTACCGACCCTCCCCCCTCCCCAATGAGCTCTGTTGACCTTACTCATGCGCAGGAACACAACCTAAAGTTATTTGGCTGCGGTATTTTGGTTGCGGTACCTACACATGATCAAGGAAAAAAAAAACAATAGTTCAGATATTTTAAGGTTGAAAAGAAAAGCCGTTTCTGTACTAAAATTATTCATTTTATTAAATTACTCTCGGATTCCAAGACCAACGAAGCTCCAAACAAGCCTCATTGTTCTGAGTCAGTGTTGTTAACGTTATTGATCCTGGCGATTATAAGAGCGAAGTGTAGGGCCAATCTTAATATTATTGGATGGATCAAGTGTTTACGGGATATAAATACATTTTTAATTACTTTTTTGTATTAAGAAAGGGTATTGTTTATATATAAAATAAAATAATTTGCGGTGTTGATAGCGCAGTGACGTCGAATGCCAAGGTTGGGTTTAATTTTTTTTTTTTTTTTTTTTTTATTTCATAGGATATCCAACAGCTACATTTAATATACATGCTTAATATACAGATATCACAACATGACAACATTAATAAAAATTATACAGAGCAGAAATGAGATGAAGATTTTAAATAAGTAGGTATAAATAAACATTTAACAAAAAGTATAGATTAGTAGGTAAGTTATGTTCGTTTGGTTTTGTGAGATGTGTTGGTGCGTTTAATGTATGAATGTGTATGTATATACATATGTATGTATATGAGCATTATTTATGTATGTATGTAATGTGAGAAGAAGTAATGTTAACGGTCGTTATCAGGGTACTTCGCAGTAGGTATACTCGCATAGTTGGCTGCCACCCTGAAGTTTAAAATCTGTCGCCGAGCACCTACTACTTTTAAATGGCTGCTGCACTTGAAAGCCTGTTAGTTTCCTTTCTCGTCTGAAAAACTAGATTATACTTAAAATTAAAAGTTATTTGCTACTATTCGAATATTCTAGAATATTCTACATATTCCTATTTAGCTATACGTAGTAATAACAGCTATCACACTATCATAAATGAAAAGTAACTATGTCTCCGATGAGTGACATTCAGCACTTCTATGTAGTCTTTGACATGGAGATAAACAGTAGGCTGCTTTGTATCCCGGGAACATGGGTAAAACCGGGATATGATAATATAATTATGATAATGATATTCGCAATAACGATTAACCCTTAGTTACTGCCAACAACAACAACACAACAACAACAACTGCTCGCGTGGGGTCTGTCAGACCCCAATTTTCAATCATCAATAAAACTATAAATTCTTGAAAAATCTGATAAGTTAGTAGATAAAGAAATATCTTTTATATATTTACTAAAACATAGCATTTAAACTTTTTATCAACATGGCTCAGAAAAATCCTTTTGAATTAGGAACTAGTATCATCACTATAATTTTGACATATCATGCTTTGATGCTCATTACATACGTAATTATGTAATTTTTTTTCGTTGAATCTTTTACACATATGGTATCTACCACGAATTTAACGTTGGTCAACTTTTTGGAATAGATATGGAGACGCCTTCTTCTTAACTTTGCCGCAGGTATTTGTGCTGCAGATGAAGAAGCATTTTTATCCCTCATCGAGCTAGTTGATGAGGTTTTACCATTTCACAGCTTCTATTTCAGAAGCACAATCAAATGCTTCTTTTTCTTCGTCAAGCAAACGCACTTTAATTTGATTTTCTTGAATTTGACGGGCAATAGTTGTTTTTATACCAACAAATTAAATGTCACATAAATTGATATTTTGGAACCTAAGCAGCATGAAAAGATCAAAAGCTAATTAAAACAAATTACTACGTTATTACCCGCGTGGGGTCTGTGAGACCCCAAATTGACTCTCCTGCTAAAACCGCTCTAGGCAGCGACGTGCCCGTTACTAGTTTTGAAGGTCACTGCAATTTAGGAAGCTACCAGAAAACCCAAGAAGGTAGCTTCAAAAACTACAGAAATAGGAATGTTTAAATACCCTCTGGGGTCTCACAGACCCCATGCGAGTAATTAAGGGTTAATTGAGATGTTTAGTAATACAGAATAATATTTGTTTATAAAATAATTGGAAGCAACCCTAACAAGACTATGGCCGCGCCTTAACCCAAACTTCGAATGCAAACTTTGCGGAACAAATTGATAATATTGACAAGCAGTGTCAGACCGGATTCAGTAATATTAACTTAAACTAACAGACCCCCGCGGGCTCACCCGCGTACGGTTTGAATTTTTTTGCACGAGAAACTATTTATTTTTGAATGATAGTAGCTAAGCTTGCTAAGTTACCCCTTATAACATTAGCTATGAACTAGAACAGACAGACAAAAATGTTAAAAAAACTCAATTCTATTATATTCAAAAAAAGTTGAGCATGGTGCAATGCAATACTCTTTAAAATTGGAATGTCAAATATAAGAGTATATTTAAATCAAAAGCACTAAGGAGTATTGATATCAACTTCGATGCAAATCACCTCTAAAATAACTTTCTACCCCTTTTTGACCCCGTTAAGCGATAAGTTTCAATAAAATACGAAACACGTCTTCCAATGTATTTATGCAAAATTTGAAGTAGATTGGACCAAGGAATCACGTTGTCCCATACAAACTTTGCCACCGTTTTTCATCCCCTTAGGGGTAGAATTTCGGAAAATCCTTTCTTATCGGATGTTTACGTCATACAAAGAACTCACCCTCCAAGTTTCAGGTGTCTACAATCAGCGGTTTAGGCTGTGCCTTGATCTGTCAGTCATTCAGGACAAAGTATTTTATATGGATAGAAGATAAGTTAAGGTCTGGTTACCGGCAGCACTTAATTTGTCGCTTACATCGTTCAATATTTATATCTTTTTTAATTCACTCTGTACAATATTTTCGTAAAGCATTGGTTAATAATATATAATAGGTACATTTTTCCATGTGTGGAAGCTAAATAAGTATATCTTAAGCATATTTGTTTTACACAAATACATATTTTTAAGAAAATATTATTGAGTAATTAAGCTGTAAGTTTTAAATCCATAACAAAAATATTATATAGATACTATAAGGCGATAAAAGACCGAACCTTTATTAGAGCAAAGTATTTAGCATGAAATATATAATTACACTGCCACCAATTAGTTTTCGCCTAGTTTTAAGCCAGTTGCGAAATTTCATAGATAATTTAACAAAACTAGTTTTAGTGAATTCCTTACCTACAACGATATTATTCAATAGATACTTTATTGTTTAATTTGATTAATTGAGTTAGTACTGATAATTTCAAGGCTAACGTGGTTCACATAAATCTGTCACACAATATTACATTAAAAACTAACCCGTTTATTTATAATAACTTTATGAAACGATGATTAGTTAAAATTCCGAAGTCTTTATCTGACCTGACTTATGATGATCGAAAGAGTGAAATGGAGGACTATAACACTGATTTAGTTATAAAGAGATTATGAATAAAGGTTTTATTTTCAAAGTGGACAAGCAAGAATAAGGATGTGTCCAGACCACGTCCAGATGCCGAACTATATGATTGGACGACTGCCGTGAACGTTCGTCGCGAGCTCGCGCAAATATTTCTGGGCATTTCCAAACAGTCGCGCGGCATTAGCTGTGTCTGGACACTCCCTAACGCTGTACAGTGTACAGTCGCAAATAGTGGAAATGTGTTTGCTGCTCTGCCCATCGATGCGTTAATAGTTCACACTGATTATTAGTTACTTCCACCATCACTCGCGCGTTGCCAACCTGCAAAAATTTCATCATACCTTTTTTAAAGAATCCCATGCATCACGGAAGGTCCTTTGAAAGCGCACTATGGAGACCATTTATCCAATATTCATCAATGGAGAGAGGTGCAATAGTAGAAGGCAGCGGTGGGTATCAAAACAAATGATTTCTCAGAACACTGTCCGTTATGCAAGCGGTAGAACTCATATAAGGAGGCAAAGTCTCTCCTCAGACTAAAGCTCTGGGCCCTGATTCTCGCATCTTCGATATTAATGTCGCATAGACATTTCCCAAAAAACAAGGCGCATATCTTAAAAATCCTATACGTTATTACGACATCGATCTCGAAGCGCGAGAATTGGGGGCCAGGATCGCCGATAATTTCTAACGGCACGTCAAATAGAATGAGGAACTCCAACACATTATGCCTACTTCATATTTTATCTCCGATCACTGGAGCGTAAGTAATTGAAATATACGTATATCAGGAAAAGGTTGGGTGACACGAAGTACGCTTTATCGAATCGAGTGCAATGCTGCATGCATTCCTTTATCCGCGAAGCGAAGTGAGGCGCCAATAGCACCAAATAGCTACAAATTGAGTACAGGACGTGACACGGAGTGTTTGCTAAGCGATACGCGACCGAGTCACGCTTGGCAGCGGCGATCGATGAGTAATGGTCGCCCGGTGTGCGCGCAACTTTACAGACGCTATGCATCTGACAGATAGGCAATATAATAAACGTTTAGCAAATCTTTCGTAAGAGATTTACCACGTAATTTTACTGATTTATGAAATTGTGTCGGTAATAACGTTAATGTATTTTCGGTAGTTTCGTATAATATATTGATGCATTTGAGTTATTATAGTTATTATTTATGTTCGGGTAAGTTTACTTTGTCTGCAACACGTTGAGTAATTAATTATGTTCGTAGCGTATCTAAGAAAGCATCAAACATGAAAGTTATTCTGAAAGTTTCGAACTATTTCAAACTTTTTTTTTCTTTCAGCTTTTAGGACACAATCCGTAAACTCGTTAAACTTTTGCAGTACATCCAAGATTTATTTGCTTCTCAAAATTCGGAGTACAGTCGCGTTCACGTGACAGACAAATTAGTTGTCTCGCGCGTGACAGATGAGCGAATCGGCTTGCACTATGCATGTGACGCTCGATTTATGTCACGAAACGGGAATGTAAGATTTAGCGCCAACTTGTGATAAGTACTAACTAAATAATGACTCGGGTGTATATTCAGACAAAGACGTGGATACACGACACGATCCAGATTCATTTACTTTTATTTTGTAAAGGATTACGAGCAGAAGGTTACAAAAGAAACGTTAAAACGGTTTCATTCATTTTTTTATTACAGCATTATTGTTACTCTTAAAATGACCACGAGTCGTTATAGGTGACATCATTTTTAGACAGTAATTTATTTAGTTGAAACCACTTCTGGTCAAAGCTACTGAAGTGACCATCATTTCATAAGTTAGTCTCTCAGAACTTCAGGAACCTCAAGAAGGTTCAATTTTTTTATTTTGTATGATCTGACAAAACACAATTTAAAAATATTTTTTCAAACACAATTTCCATTTATTTCAAACATGCCTTAGACCAACATCCAAAGAACATGCTTTTATGAAGAATAATCGTTATGTAAAAAGAGCCATCTCTATAAAGAGTTTGCTTTTTTACCCGCGATAAGATTGATTAATATGTCAACAAGAAAAGATAAACAACAAATAACAAAGTAATCCATTAGCAGACGAAATTTGCAGGCTATACAAAGAGGTACCTAAGTATAGTAAATTTTAAAGGCAGCATAATTGCATTATCTACAGAGTAAAAAGGAGCTGTTTTGCATACAACATCAAAATATTTCTTGGTTGATATAATGTGTGTGCTTTTTATATCTTTTATTCTCCAAAAATATTGGTCTCCAGGGTTGGTCGAAACCAACAACGCCCCGTCCATACTTTTGTTCTCGTGAACATTTTTCAACTAAACAGATACGAATGTAGTTCCTGAAACAAATAGAACAATTCGCAATGGATACATTTGCTATTAGAACTCTCTATTTCCGCTGTGAAATATAAATCTTTCCAGTTGGTAGGAAAACATATTAATCCTCCGGGTGAAACAATGAGAATGCCTTTGGAAACGTCAGCAGCGTTAACAATGGAGTTTAAACGTTTGCTAAGTGTTGCAGAAAAGTCGCGACGACAGCGTCTGAACAAAAGCCATAACTTCCGACTGTGGAGGATGTCTTTGGCGCCGGGACACGTACAGCGCCTTTGTACACCACGAGTGATACGATTAAAACATGTTTAAATTTACGCGCTTTTACATTCGAAGAGTTGGATTTAATGCTTGCCAATCACCACAAACTGACCATTTTATGTATTGCTGGTTTGCCTGGTATTGGCTCTCATATGGAGTAAATATAACCGTAACTAGCGACCCGCCCCGGCTTCGCACGGGTGCAATGTCGTAATGTGGTGTCAGTGGAACGATTTGCGCGCCCGCCCCGCCCGGTCACGGTATCGCGAATACTGTTTCTTGCTAATTTGAACTCTGTTATATCTTTTAAAATATTAAAGTTAATGATTTACTAAGAGAAAATTTTATCTACATTAAGCCCGTTGTAACGAATTTAATTAGATAAAGATTAATAATAAATGGGTTGAAATAAATTAGAAAGTATATACTTAGTTTTTGTTTGTGGGTTATAAACCACAAAAAAAACTATACATATCGCATAAAAATAATTACTGTCGGTATATACTATAGCAGACTTTTTTGTATTTTTTTAAGATACACAATTCCTACGTAAAGTTTAGTCAGCGTTAGCAATGAAAGCGCAAAAAATATATTTGTTTACAAATGGAAGCTTAAGTTCAATATATCACAATCCCTTTTTGAGCATTCGAGATTTTAGATACATTGCCTCAAAATAAAATAAAACCACATGTTTTTATCTTTATCCATGGTACATTTTAACGATTGCCATTTGTGAAATTTAAAGCGAAACGGCAAACAATACAGAAGCTCAGTAAAACAAGTCCTAACTTTGGTTAACGTGCACTCTGACTCCAGACATCTGCTACGGAACCACAAGCCTGTTCAATTTTGTCACTTCTTGCACCGGAAATGTAAAACGCCATATGCGACCAAATTCGAGCTTTAACGAGAATCTTCTATGCCATGTTAAATACATTGTTTTTGTTGCATTCTTAGTTACTAATAAATATAAAAAAAGCTTCCTCATTCATAATAGGTAATTATAATACTTTCATGCAATAATTTGGGTGCAATTGATCATAACAAGATGTTAATCTTAAGATCATGATTACACGAATTAATCTTTTATAACACATTAATGAGATACCATTAGACACCAATAAGACATTAAAAAGCATTAAATTGGAATGTAAATGTACATTCCATTTTTTTTTTCGCTGTAATTGACGGTAAATTAGTCAATAATTACATAGGCACGTGAAATAGTATGTGCACATAGGTATTGCCACGAGCGGTCCCAGCTGCATTCTAGATACTATTTGAATATTAATAGAACTCAATTGTCTAGTGGTATGTGATTGTTAATAGAAATTACGTTCATTTCATGACCTTTTGGATTATAAATCGTATTACGCATGATTGATACATAGTAGGCGTGATTTGTTTATAACTACCTGTCAATAATATAAGATTACTAGCTGCCCGGCGCGATTTCGTTCGCGTGGTGCTACCCTACCCCACCCTACCCTACCCTACCCTACCCTATCCTACCCTACCCTACCCTGACAGCAAAATCCCCATTAACAAAATGATCCGCCATTTATTGAATTAATTTGTTACAAAAAATTTGATAAACAAAGAACCGCTCGACCGATTTTGTGCAAACTTCACATAAACCATCTACTAAATAGTCCGAACAAAGCCTAACTAAACATTTGGTTTGGATAGGTGAGCCCGTTCTTGAATTATAAAATTTAACGACAAGTGGCATTGATTTTTATATATATAGATAAATATATCTTGAGACCTAGTAAATTTGAAGAGAATAATTAATTTGTGGTTAATTCCTAGTATTATTATGTTGTTTTCTACGTGAATATTAATAGCTTCGATAGTCAAGCGGCCTATCGCTCAACTAGACGCCGGAGTACCTAAATGGTTTTTATTGAACAAAGTAAGATGGGCTAGATAAAAAAAAAAAAATTGTCCGTCTTTTACACTATCAAAGAATATTAGACACGTATTTTTTTTTTAGTCAATTAAACTAATAAATACGAAGATATCCTGTGTTGAAGTTCACGAGCCCCCACTCCCGAACATTGACTCGCTTTATCTTTGTAATTTTTTTGTTATAGCAAAAAATACGTGTCCAATATGTCTCGATAATCTTACTGATGGACTAATTAGAATTATTATATTTTACCTAGGAATCATCCGTATTGGATTTTTCTATTATACAAGAAATTAATCACTATACACCCGGTATGGGTAATTTACCTGAGAGACTGGAGCAAAACTCATCACGTGACACTTCAAATAATATCGGCAAAATAGTAAAGACCTCATTACCCAAAAAAAAAAAAAACGCTAGACATTTCATTATAACAGGGCCATCCTAATAGGTCACTTTAAGGTTAAGTGTGTGTCAACAAGAGACAAACATAGTGCGGCAAGGAGAGACACCCTCTTGTCAAATATGACTTCTTAGCATGGCCTAATATTAGTTAAATTTAAGGAGGCATTAATTTATTAGTACCCAATGAAAGAATTGTGTCTAGTTGTCTACTGCGAACTTTAAAAAACGTTTCTGCAACTGAACGAAAATGTTGTAGCTTTAATGATATCTCAAATGCAATTCCAACGAATAATACATTCGTCAACTTTGCGAAATTTGAACCACTTGCCACAGTGATTAATGATTTGGCTTTACTTTCGATCATAACTAATAATATAGAACCAACAATGGAGTTAACTAATAGTCTTATTTTGGAAACACCTTTGATCTTGTAGACTTAATTACATAAGTTTTTTTTTTATCTTTGTTCTGATTATGAAGGAATATATCAATATACCAACAATACATTGATTTATAAGGTCTTCTCCAAAGGTTTTTTGGTGTGAGTTTTTTTTAATATTTCCTATGCTGCAGATCTAACCAATCTAATATATAAATTGGATACAAGAATTTATTATTTTCAGTGCAATTGGTACCTACATACAGTTCGATATTGAACTAATAAAGTTCCCACTAAAAAAGCTGTATAAAAATGAATAAATAACAATAGTGACTGCCCATCGTTATTTGCAATTTAAAATATACACATGCAGAATAGGCGCAGGTTTTAAGCTGAGATAAATTTTCCATTCAAACTAACATAAGCCTAGTCGTGCAAAACTGGGGATATATAAGATTGGAATTAAATCCGAGCGGCTATATCCGATCTGGGGATTTAGTGCTTAACGAATATTTTCAGCAGGAATAGCGCTGCAACGTGGTTGGGACTATTCGTGAACCAATTCAACGTTATCAGTTCAGATATTAAGGAGGCATAAATATTCACGTTAGGGAGTGTACGGTCTACAACTACGTAGCTGAACAGATCCTTTACAAACTATCCGAACACTAAAACTATTTATGGTGTAGAATTTTATGGTATGTTAGTTCTCTCTAGACACATTTACAAAACTCGTTTACTTTATCTTTTAATATTATGTAAATTTAGATCTGTTCAGCTGCTTATGGTGCTGATCGTACTCTATGTGTAGATCTTCGTAATTAAACTTTTTGCTAACAACAAGTGCTGAGAGTTCCTTTATATTATTTTATTAATTTCCTTATTACATAAACTGTTCCAAGTGGATTAATATCAAGTGAAAAAATATCTTACTTGGTTATATAAAAATAAGTACCTAATGAAAAATAGCCCATCTTTCTGTCACATGTGGCGTTATTATGCTCCGTGACTTTTTATTCGTCTTAGAAACGCAGCCCACATAATGTAACCAATGTATGTAAGCCAACTAATCATTAAAAATAAAAATAAATACTTTTGTATATATATATTTTTTTTATTAATTATCATGAAGTAGTTTTTAACAACCTGTTACGAGCGTAGTCTACTGGACTCGTGCTCTGGATTGGTATTTTCTACCATTTTATAAGTTTACTTTAATTATTAACTAGATCTTTCATAATTCTAAGGATTTTTTTTTTTTAATTATACTAATGATAAAAAAAAAAAAAAATTGTACCTTTTCATCGTCACGGTGTATATGCGTGGCTTTGTACTTTTAGTGAAAAAGTCACTCTCAAAGTCTAAAAGCGCGAAATTCACTCAACGAACTTTCAACCGCTTGTAGCGCATATTCATTCGTTCATTCATACAACTTACGAGAGCTCTACATAGTTTTTGCTTAGAACAATCACATTCAAATGAACAAGTGGCTGACGTTAATAACCTTGGCTACATGTATCGAGAAGAGACAATCACTGCATAGTTGGTGGACGCACCCAGGTCGCACAATGTGAATTATAGCAGGAGTCGGCAGAGGAAGGTCGACTCGTCACGCCTTGGGTTAAGGACGTAAGGGCCGATGGAAACGGCAGATGTCACACTGCTAGAAGATTGTAAGCTATACGTTTCTATACAATCTTTGTACCATTAAATAATTTCACGTATTTTTAAGACAGCAGGGATATTGTGGAGTAGATCTGAAAAATATAGAAAGAGATGGAAAGAAATGAGGAGGTTTTTACCGCCACGAGTGGTCCGATTCAGATACACAGATTCTGATTCAGATTGATAAATATAATAAAGCCTCCTTACTTATTATATCCTTCCCATACTTACATGAAAAATTATAAAATTATTATTCAGTCAGAGGAGGCCTATGCCCTAGCGGGTATAGGCCTCCTCAAACAGTTTCCAGGTTATCCTTATCTTTGCTTTCTTTCTCCAGTCTTATCCAATATTTCTTTTTCCATGTTTCTCTAGGGCGTCTTCTGGGTCTCTTGCCACGCATTAACATAATACTTTCAAATACCAATAAATAACATAGAATTGGTAACTTAAAAGCTACAAAATATGTTGAACCCAAAAAAATACGTTGACCACATATGTTAATTTTTTTGTCATTAAAGCTATTGTTATTATAAACTACCTTTGCTTGACTATTATAAACTAACGCGGGTGAAACCGCGGGCGTTTCACCCGCACCCTATTCTTTACCCCCTTGGGTCTGGTATTTCCAAAAATCCTTCTATAAAGGCTATTAAAGTATTAAAAAAATGAGTTAACCGAGGAATCGAGGACTTTTGAGTTGATTGAAGGAACATGTGTGCTAAATTTCAAATGTGTAGCCCCAGCGGTTTAGGCTCTGTGTTGATGAATAAGTGAATCAGTCAGTCAGTCAGGAAAAATAATTATAGGTGTATGTATAGACGATTACACTACAAGAATTGACATTATATGTACGAATACAAAAAAAAGACAAATTATAAAACCATATTCAAATTGGTTCACCCGTTTAAGAGCTACGATGCCACAGACAGACAAACAGACACTTTCAAGTCAAACACCTTTTCGTCGTGGGTTAAATTTTTTGTAAAATGTTGAAGCATGAAAATATTGATAGTGCTATTCTGTTCTAAATTAATAACGAATATCTAACCGCAAATATAGATTGGAACCTTTTTGATGCAGTTTCTACAAGCCAATTAACAAGGAACAAGTTTTTGCTCTGGAAAAAAAGCGGTTCAAAGCTTATATTTATTTATGACAAATTAAATTCAAACATTATTATATCAAATTTGTGCCTCATTAAATTAGTCCAAGCGCTTATTTGCCAAACCCGTATTTAGGCTTTACTAGACGTAATTATGACCATAGTAACTCTACCAAGTTTTATTAATGCAAGCTATACTAAAACAGTATCCTGTGTAAAATGACTTTTGTTTACCACTTAAATGGAAAATTTGAAATATTTCAAAGCACCAACAAATTAATTTGATTTCAAAGCTATAAAACTATAGTACAGAGCTATAAAATAGTATGTACATGGACGCAATCTTTACAAGAGCAATCATAGAATGTTTATAATAAATAAGTTATACGTAAGTGGGAGGCGGTTGGTAGGAAAGCGAGAGGGAATCAATGACTTCATCTACAAATAGTTCATAAAATAATAAAACAAAATATCATTGTAAATTTATTAATGTCTTAATGATCTAAAGAAGCGATAAAGTTTTAGTTCAATAAAGTATGATAATTAAATTGCTGTGCATCTCTTGAATTCTGATGAAATTCATTAATTGAAATATGATTTAGATAGAGCAACTAATCCTTACTTATCACAAAGTTAATTATATCTTGCTTTTATAAATGCAAAGAATCATGGCGAGCTGCATACATTGATTAGTACAAAAATATAAATTTTTTAGAGGGTATTGAATCACTTCCAATGTTGAGATTACATTACCAGCAACATGTTAATATACATGAAATATTTTATAAACCCCGCAAAACATAACAACAACATAATGGTTTTGGTCGCGAATAGTCGCGATTCGCCGGCATGCCATAGAAATTCGCATTTTTATCCCGAGGTTCTAAAAATATTTTAAATGGCTCTAGTTGTTCCTTATGCACCAAGGATCAATTATAACGTCATTCCAACGTCTCTAAAAATCTTATTTTTTTTTGTACAAATCTCGCCATGATCCTTTGAGTTTGTTTGTTTGAAACGTTTTCACGCTTTAACTACTCAACCGATCATGATGAAATACGGCACGCAGATAGCCTATGGTATGGAGAAGGACAGAGGCTACTTTTACCCTGGGAACGTAGGTGAAACCGCAGGGACTGCCAGTCTCTTACAATTCATAGTCAACTTCTACAATTTATAATTGTAAGATGAATATCACTACCATCTGTTCACTTTGTTTTTATAAAGATTCCTTACAAATCATGTAAATAAATAAATATTTTACTTCTCTATAACTTAATCTAACTCTACCTATAAAATTCACGTATAAATTAAATCCACGATATACTATTTATCTCAGCAATATGCTAGTGTAATTGGAAAGCGTCGTAAGTAAACAGGACATGAATGATTTCACAGGCAAGTCATCACGAATTGGATGACGTAGTGCGCGTACGTGACCGCTCCCGGCCTATAGCTCTTCCATAACCCTACACATTATAGTAATGCTTTCAAATTTGTCCTTCCCCTACAAATCCCGTCAACTCCCGCAATGGGATTTATATAAAGTGGTATTACTCTATAAATGTTGGTTTTCAATGTTATTGCATTTATTTAACAATATTGGTATTTAAACTGCAGATGGGAATAAAAATAATCGGTTATTTAATTGGATATATTTTATGCCATCAGTTTGGTAAATATTTACATACTGCTGTTTTGATTCAAAATAATGTTATTGCTATTAGTCATTGGTATTTTTACATTGGTTATAATATTTCACTTTTGAAAACTGACGTCGACAGCCCTAGTAGCAGGAAATGCGCGAAAGTGATAAATTTGTCAGGTAACAGTGCGTGTTCGGAATATGTGACCGTGCAAATCACCAGAAATACTGTATGAGATTGAATTGTGTGGCTCCGCGGGAAATTACCCACTATGTTGTTGTCATAGGGGACGGCTTCCGAGGGTTACTACCCTTAATTTATATGACAAGATGTTTGTGAATAGCACTACTTTTATTTATTGCCAGCGCCAAGTAGCTGCAGTATGTGTTTATACGTTACCCGAGTAATATTTTGTTTTAGCAAACAAATCACTAAAATAGAATATAATACAGCAGTCGATTGATTATATCCTTATTTTACATACGAATCTCATCAGAGCATCTATTGTTATTAATAGATTTTAAAGGCTTATGCGTGTCTTAATTTCGCGTCGTTTGACAGCGTCGTTAATCTTTTGTTTATTCTCCGAAGTTCGATTCCTCATTTTAACTAATCGTCGAAATATTCAGTACCTTTGAACTTATGCTTGAAACAATGTTTTCTATTTAAACGAATCGCCATATTAACCATCCCTTATTTACTGAAAAGAAGTTGGCTTAAACAAGCTAAATCTGTATTTACACCGTTGGTAAACTTGGTAATTACCACAAAATGAATTAAAACACTCTCTCCAATGGCCGCCATTGTTACGATTATACTTTTCTGGTGTTGCCATTAGGTACTCGATATTCAAATACACATTATCAAAATAAACCGTTTTACACTTTCATAATAAATAATGCTGACAATTTTTTTTTTTTTTTTTTATACCACTGTGGTGGCAAACAAGCATACGGCCCGCCTGATGGTAAGCAGTTACCGTAGCCTATGGACGCTTGCAACACCAGGGGTATCACTCGCGCGTTGCCGACCCTGAAGAAACCTTTTCACACCCTTTTTGAAGAACCCCATGCTGTACTCCATTGGGAAAACCACGGCGGGGAGCTCATTCCACAGCCCGAGCGTCCGCGGAAGAAAACTCCTTTTAGCCCGCACAGTTCGAAACAGTTCTGGTTTCAATGTGTGTGGATGGATTCCCCGTCGATCGCGAGAGTTGCGATGGTGGAAGGTAGCCGTGGGCATCAAGTCAAACAATTCCTTAGAACACTCTCCGTTGTACAAGCGGTAGAACACACATAAGGAGGCAAAGTCTCTCCTCAGACTGAGGGGCTCTAAACCGCTTGTGAGCTCGGGATCGTCAACAATTCTGGCGGCACGTCGCTGGACCGAGTCTAAAGGCCCAAGCTGGTATCCCGGTGCTCCCGCCAATAGATGACAGCAGTACTCCATATGAGGCCGGACCTGCGACTTATAAAGTTGCAGCCTTTGCCCCGATGTGAAGTACTGCCTCGCTCTGTTGAGCACTCCAAGCTTTTTGGATGCCAGCTTAACCTTGTCTTCCAAATGACTTCGGAACAAAACGTCGCTAGAAATGTCGACGCCAAGGATCCCGATGCTTTGACTGATGTTCAAGGAAGTGTTCTGGAATTGTGGAGCCACAGACCATGGGGTTTTCTTAGCGGTGAACGTGCAGGCTTGGGTCTTAGTGGGGTTGAAATGGACTAGGTTTAGTCGACCCCAATCGGAGACACTACTTAGTGTACTCTCGATTTCAGACACCAGCCGTTCGCGGCTTTCCTCTACCTCGGAACGAGAGATATTTGCACGGCCCGTATAATGGGTGTCCCCTGTACTGTCGTCCGCATAGCAATGAATGCCGTCAATAGACAGCATATCATTGATATGCAGAAGGAACAGTGTTGGGGACAGCACAGAGCCTTGCGGGACGCCGGCATTTATGTCCATGCTATCGGAGCAACTACCGTCGACGACGGCTCTTATGCATCTGCTGGACAGAAAGCTGGCGATCCATTTGCATAATCCCTCGGGAAGCCCGTATGCTGGTAACTTCGTGAGAAGACCCCTGTGCCAGACCCGATCGAACGCCTTCGCCACATCTAGGCTCACTGCCAATGCCTCACCTTGACTCTCAATGGCGAGTGACCAACGGTGCGTGAGATACACAAGGAGGTCACCAGCTGAGCGACTTTGGCGGAAGCCATATTGTCTGTCGCTCAACAACTCGTGATCCTCCAGGTATCTCAAAAGCTGCGTGTTGATCACACGCTCCATGACTTTAGAGAGAAGGGAGGTGATGGCGATAGGCCTGTAATTCGTCGGGTCTGATCTGTCGCCCTTTTTGGGCACTGGGTGCACGTGGGCAGTCTTCCACGAAGACTTCCTTTTTGGTGTAGGAAAGTGCGAAAAGACGCGTCAATACTGGACACAATTCAGGAGCACACCGCTTCAGCACCACTGCCGGTATGCCGTCTGGCCCACTCGACTTATGGATGTCCAGAGAAAGCAATTCCCGCCGGACCTCCCGTTGGGTAATGCTTATCTCCGGCATGGAGCTAGCACACTGCGGGATGGTAGGCGGTGTGGCGCCCCCGTCATCCAAAGTCGAGTTCGAGGCAAAGAGACTGCCTAAAAGATCCGCTTTCTCTTTTGCACTGTGGGCCAAGTTTCCGTCCGGCTTACGTAGTGGTGGCAAGGACGACTGACAAAAGTTTCCTTCTGCAGCTTTGGCAAGAGACCAGAAAGCGCGACTCCCAGAGGGAAGGCTAGTTAGCCTCTCACCAATTCTACCGACGAAATCGAACTTTGCCCTGGCAATCATTCGCTTACTGGATCTCGAGGCAGCGTTAAGTTTGCGTTTCGCAACAGAGATGTTAGGGTCCTGATTAGTTCGGGCCGTGGTCCAAGCCTCGTACAAAGTCTGCTTATTTCGTCTAGCTTCTTTGGAGCGCCGATTAAACCACGGTCGTTTCTTCACCCCTGCAGCCACTAACGGGTTTGGAATAAAGCACTCCATTCCCGCCAGAATCGCCTCAGCGACGGCAACTGCACAGGTGTCAGGATCATCTGATGCGAAGCAAAGCTGCCTCCACGGGTACGATGCGTAGAATTCACGCAATCCATCCCAGTCTGCTGACTTATAGTGCCACACACGACGACGCCCGGGTGACCGGAGCGAAACGGGCCGCGCACAAGGCACCTGCGTCCGGACGAGACAGTGGTCCGATGAGCCAAGTGGCGCATCCACTGTCACTGCATAGTTGTCCGGTCGCGTAGTCAGCAGAAGGTCCAGTAAGGAACTAGTATGGCTCTCAATATATATAATTATAATTAATCAATATTCAATGGTATGAAATTAAATAATATTCAAATAATATAATTTTAATGCTAACAGACATTTTAACTTTTTACCATAATAAAATGTTGTTTTGCATTTTTGTCTGCTAGAGACAGTAATTTATTTTAGTAAATTGCTTCAATATTGGGGACGTACGTTTATTACATTTATCAAATTTTATTCAACATACTGTATTTCTATACGGTTCGTGTATACCTATCGGATATTTTTACTAGGTATCAGTTTATGATTCCAAATCATTTACTAATTATACAGTTGATAACATACGCAGGACACCCATAAATATGTTCCATAAAACATTCTGAATTTGGCAGTGTCAGTACACCATGAAACGTGATGCAAATTTTATCACCTAGATTTAATTAAGGGTAGCGGGAGGTGTGCCCACTTGGAAAAAATATTTTTAATTAAGTGCTCAATTTGAGTTCCCTGCAAATACACTGGCGTGCATAAAAGTTAGGCCACCCTTAAAATTTGATCGTAAGGACTGTTTATTTATTTTTTTTGGTTTGTACTAATGACAAGTTAAAAAAAAACAAGTTTGCCGTGTTTGCATATGGCAAAGGGTAAAAAAAAAACTTGGATTAAATTTGAAAAGCGTTCTTTACGATATTTTTTGTTTTCTCATTATTAGCCCATTATCTTCAAAGTAACGTAACGTAGTGGAAAACAAAAACATCCATTGTTTTTTGACTGGTGTTAGTGGTGTAGTGTCTACGTTAAAATTTTAGCTAATCAAAATGGATCTTCGAGAAGCAGAAGTTGTTCGAATCATCACGCTACTGGAAACCGGAATGAGCCAGCGAAATGTGGCTGTGTCCCCTGTACTGTCGTCCGCATAGCAATGAATGCCGTCAATAGACAGCATATCATTGATATGCAGAAGGAACAGTGTTGGGGACAGCACAGAGCCTTGCGGGACGCCGGCATTTATGTCCATGCTATCGGAGCAACTACCGTCGACGACGGCTCTTATGCATCTGCTGGACAGAAAGCTGGCGATCCATTTGCATAATCCCTCGGGAAGCCCGTATGCTGGTAACTTCGTGAGAAGACCCCTGTGCCAGACCCGATCGAACGCCTTCGCCACATCTAGGCTCACTGCCAATGCCTCACCTTGACTCTCAATGGCGAGTGACCAACGGTGCGTGAGATACACAAGGAGGTCACCAGCTGAGCGACTGTGGCGGAAGCCATATTGTCTGTCGCTCAACAACTCGTGATCCTCCAGGTATCTCAAAAGCTGCGTGTTGATCACACGCTCCATGACTTTAGAGAGAAGGGAGGTGATGGCGATAGGCCTGTAATTCGTCGGGTCTGATCTGTCGCCCTTTTTGGGCACTGGGTGCACGTGGGCAGTCTTCCACGAAGACTTCCTTTTTGGTGTAGGAAAGTGCGAAAAGACGCGTCAATACTGGACACAATTCAGGAGCACACCGCTTCAGCACCACTGCCGGTATGCCGTCTGGCCCACTCGACTTATGGATGTCCAGAGAAAGCAATTCCCGCCGGACCTCCCGTTGGGTAATGCTTATCTCCGGCATGGAGCTAGCACACTGCGGGATGGTAGGCGGTGTGGCGCCCCCGTCATCCAAAGTCGAGTTCGAGGCAAAGAGACTGCCTAAAAGATCCGCTTTCTCTTTTGCACTGTGGGCCAAGTTTCCGTCCGGCTTACGTAGTGGTGGCAAGGACGACTGACAAAAGTTTCCTTCTGCAGCTTTGGCAAGAGACCAGAAAGCGCGACTCCCAGAGGGAAGGCTAGTTAGCCTCTCACCAATTCTACCGACGAAATCGAACTTTGCCCTGGCAATCATTCGCTTACTGGATCTCGAGGCAGCGTTAAGTTTGCGTTTCGCAACAGAGATGTTAGGGTCCTGATTAGTTCGGGCCGTGGTCCAAGCCTCGTACAAAGTCTGCTTATTTCGTCTAGCTTCTTTGGAGCGCCGATTAAACCACGGTCGTTTCTTCACCCCTGCAGCCACTAACGGGTTTGGAATAAAGCACTCCATTCCCGCCAGAATCGCCTCAGCGACGGCAACTGCACAGGTGTCAGGATCATCTGATGCGAAGCAAAGCTGCCTCCACGGGTACGATGCGTAGAATTTACGCAATCCATCCCAGTCTGCTGACTTATAGTGCCACACACGACGACGCCCGGGTGACCGGAGCGAAACGGGCCGCGCACAAGGCACCTGCGTCCGGACGAGACAGTGGTCCGATGAGCCAAGTGGCGCATCCACTGTCACTGCATAGTTGTCCGGTCGCGTAGTCAGCAGAAGGTCCAGTAAGGAACTAGTATGGCTCTCAATATATATAATTATAATTAATCAATATTCAATGGTATGAAATTAAATAATATTCAAATAATATAATTTTAATGCTAACAGACATTTTAACTTTTTACCATAATAAAATGTTGTTTTGCATTTTTGTCTGCTAGAGACAGTAATTTATTTTAGTAAATTGCTTCAATATTGGGGACGTACGTTTATTACATTTATCAAATTTTATTCAACATACTGTATTTCTATACGGTTCGTGTATACCTATCGGATATTTTTACTAGGTATCAGTTTATGATTCCAAATCATTTACTAATTATACAGTTGATAACATACGCAGGACACCCATAAATATGTTCCATAAAACATTCTGAATTTGGCAGTGTCAGTACACCATGAAACGTGATGCAAATTTTATCACCTAGATTTAATTAAGGGTAGCGGGAGGTGTGCCCACTTGGAAAAAATATTTTTAATTAAGTGCTCAATTTGAGTTCCCTGCAAATACACTGGCGTGCATAAAAGTTAGGCCACCCTTAAAATTTGATCGTAAGGACTGTTTATTTATTTTTTTTGGTTTGTACTAATGACAAGTTAAAAAAAAACAAGTTTGCCGTGTTTGCATATGGCAAAGGGTAAAAAAAAAACTTGGATTAAATTTGAAAAGCGTTCTTTACGATATTTTTTGTTTTCTCATTATTAGCCCATTATCTTCAAAGTAACGTAACGTAGTGGAAAACAAAAACATCCATTGTTTTTTGACTGGTGTTAGTGGTGTAGTGTCTACGTTAAAATTTTAGCTAATCAAAATGGATCTTCGAGAAGCAGAAGTTGTTCGAATCATCACGCTACTGGAAACCGGAATGAGCCAGCGAAATGTGGCTCGCACATGGGAAGTTAGTCGTTCCACAGTCCAGTATGTGTATAAAATATACCTAGAGACAGGCGGCTACATCAGACGATCGGGACCTGGCCGTAGAAGAAAGACAACAGAGAGAGATGATCGATTTATTGTGTCAGCGAGCTTAAGAAGTTGTCACCGTTCTGCTGTTGAAGTTCAGCAAATGCTGAGAAATGTTATAAATGTTAATGTTAGTGAATGGAAAGCAAGAAGAAGGATTAAAGAACGTGATTTGAAACCCTACAGACCTGCAACCGGCCCTAAACTTACCCCAGCTCACAGAATAGCAAGGTTACAATTTGCCCGTGAGCACCGAGACTGGACATTGGAGCAATGGAGTCAGGTACTCTTTTCTGATGAGTCACGAACGTGCCTTTATAGAGCTGATGGTCGTAAAAGAGTATACCGCCGCCCAGGGGAGCGGTATGCACAATGTGCCATATCTGAAAGGGTAAGCTTTGGAGGTGGGTCAGTTTTGTTCTGGGAGGAATAAGTTTGGAAGCCCGTACTGAGCTGGTGATTCTGCAAGGTTCTGTCACTGCTTCGTCGTATATCTTGGACATTCTCGGTTAACATGTAATGCCATATGCAGGATTTATTGTCGATGGTTTCACTTTAATGCACGATAATGCTCGCCCCCATACTGTGTTGTGCGTCAGAGAGTACTTAAATGAGGTTGGATTAAAGGTTCTGGACTGGCCATCACGTTGTCCGGACCTTAACCCAATAGAACATCAAAGTAACGTAACGTAGTGGAAAACAAAAACATCCATTGTTTTTTGACTGGTGTTAGTGGTGTAGTGTCTACGTTAAAATTTTAGCTAATCAAAATGGATCTTCGAGAAGCAGAAGTTGTTCGAATCATCACGCTACTGGAAACCGGAATGAGCCAGCGAAATGTGGCTCGCACATGGGAAGTTAGTCGTTCCACAGTCCAGTATGTGTATAAAATATACCTAGAGACAGGCGGCTACATCAGACGATCGGGACCTGGCCGTAGAAGAAAGACAACAGAGAGAGATGATCGATTTATTGTGTCAGCGAGCTTAAGAAGTTGTCACCGTTCTGCTGTTGAAGTTCAGCAAATGCTGAGAAATGTTATAAATGTTAATGTTAGTGAATGGAAAGCAAGAAGAAGGATTAAAGAACGTGATTTGAAACCCTACAGACCTGCAACCGGCCCTAAACTTACCCCAGCTCACAGAATAGCAAGGTTACAATTTGCCCGTGAGCACCGAGACTGGACATTGGAGCAATGGAGTCAGGTACTCTTTTCTGATGAGTCACGAACGTGCCTTTATAGAGCTGATGGTCGTAAAAGAGTATACCGCCGCCCAGGGGAGCGGTATGCACAATGTGCCATATCTGAAAGGGTAAGCTTTGGAGGTGGGTCAGTTTTGTTCTGGGAGGAATAAGTTTGGAAGCCCGTACTGAGCTGGTGATTCTGCAAGGTTCTGTCACTGCTTCGTCGTATATCTTGGACATTCTCGGTTAACATGTAATGCCATATGCAGGATTTATTGTCGATGGTTTCACTTTAATGCACGATAATGCTCGCCCCCATACTGTGTTGTGCGTCAGAGAGTACTTAAATGAGGTTGGATTAAAGGTTCTGGACTGGCCATCACGTTGTCCGGACCTTAACCCAATAGAACATCTATGGGATGAGCTCAAGCGACGGGTAAGACGACGGGAACCAGCACCGGTAAATTTGGCGCAGCTGAAAACCGCTCTTGTCGAGGAGTGGGACAATATTCCACAGACAACAATAAGAAAGCTGATACAGTCAATGAGCAATAGATTGGTGTGTGCTATCAAAGCCAGAGGAGGCAATACCTCCTACTAGTGCAGTGAAATTTGTCCAAAAGTTAACAAAAAAAACAAACACTTGTTTACGATTTTCATAATTTTTCCGATTATTGCATCTAAAAGTCAAAATAAAGACTCGATTAACATGAAATGCATTTTATTTTATGTAAAACTTATGAAACAATACAAAAAATGCCCTTTTAAAAAATTCGTTCATGACACAAAAAAATAAGGGCATCCTGCAAGGTGGCCTAACTTTTATGCACGCCAGTGTAGTATATTAATCATAGTCCCTAGAGTAATGAGGTGGATAATTAAAGTTTGAAAAAGTTTAATTTTATCCTATTTAATAATTTGTCAAGTGAAAATGGGACCGACAATTTATTCGTCTCTAAGCGAGGCAAATACGTTTTATATAAATAAAACAGCTACGAGTGCTTATTTCATGGTCATTATTACAACAGCGTTTTTTTTTATACAACTTAGTCGATAAACAAGCATACGGCCCGCCTGATGGTAAGCGGTTACCATAGCCATATAGACGCTTGCAACACACGAAGCATCGCTCACGCGTTATCGACCTATCCCCCCTCCGCTATGAGCTCTGGAAACCTTACTCACGCGCAGGAACACAACTTTACACAACATAAAGTTATTTGGCTGCGGTATTCTGTAAGGTGGAGGTACTTCCCCAGTCGACGCTATGCTCTACCTCTCTTAAAATGAAGTATATGAAGTGTAGGCAATCCGGTTTGTCTTTTCACACGGCAGCCGCCAAACCGTGCGGAAGTGAGGTTTCACGGCCATACGCGTATCTGTCAATATTATGATTATGATCGTTTAGAATTTAGAATCTCAAGTTTAGAATTTACAAACTCAGCTAAACCGCGCTAGTAGGCCCAATAAAAAAGTAAAATCGGCCCTTAGTATCAAATATATTGTATTTTTTGGAATTATTAATTGTATAGCTATTGTATTATTAGTTACTAGCTGCCCGGCGCGACTTCGTTCGCGTGGTGCTACCCTACTCGATGGTTCTACCCTACTCTACCCTACCCTACCCTACCCTACCCCACCCTACCCTACCCCACCCTACGCTGACAGCAAAATCCCCATTAACAAATTTATTCGCCATTTATTGAATTCATTTGTTACAAAAATGTGATAAATGAAGAACCGCTCGACCGATTTTGTGCAAACTTCACATAAACCATCTACTAAATAGTCCGAACAAAGCCTAAACATTTGGTTTGGATAGGTAAGCCCGTTCTTGAGTTATAAAATTACAACGAAAAGTGGCATTGATTTTTATATACATATATAGATTAATTGTATAGCTGCTGCATTTTAACAAATATTTGTTCATACGAATCAAAACAAAATATGAGTAGGGAGTTCCTTTGAAATAACCAAAGATGTACAAGTTTGCAACTACATAGTATTTGTCGAATGCACTTGGCAGCGCATTTTGCTGACCGCGCTACGGCATGCATAACCAAGTGGACGCCGTACTGTGGTAAACAAGTTCACTGAGACAGAATAAATGCTTCTCTGTTGATACATTGCCGGTGAACGCAAGATGAATTGAAAATAAAAGGTTTTGCAAAAATATCTTTATATAAAAATACATTCTGATCAGAGCTTCATTTTATGCACAGATAAGGTTGATTTCATGAAAAACATTTTTTTTTTATTAAAACTAAACTGCTTGCTAAACAATATAGCATAGACATTATGTAAAATCGGCTTTGAAAGATCGTTGCACCTCAGAGTATATAAATACTACGTACAAGTTTCACTGAGCGCCAGCTCCTTCTAAGCTCTGTGTCCTTCCTTACGTAATTAGCTACTTAGGTTATATCATCATTTTTGACGGTGAGACAATGATCAAATCACAAGTTTATCAACAATAAAAAATGGAATGGGAATTGTAACTATACAATAATAATATACATAAAGCAAAAATACAAATAAATGCAACCGGCAGTACGCAATTGAAAAGAAACACAAAAATAAGTATTTCGCAAATGCATAGGACTTTTATGATGGCCATACATTCAAAACTGAAACGCTAAACGCTATCGGACGGGCGCATAGACTCCAGCCATTAAATCCCTAACAATTGGAGTCGGCCGGAGCTGAAACGATTTGCAGCCACTTACGTTAGCTGGACATTTGGGCCGGCCACTAACATTTTTCATCGAGACTTAGGATTGTGTTAAGTCATGAGAGGCTAGCTTTTTGTCAAGCATTTTTTACCTTTTTAGGTTTTGTATGTAAAGCCCCCTTCAAGACTACTGAGATTTTATATAGTGACTACCTTACCCACCGTTAGGTATAAAAGACGGCACACTATACGTGGCAACCCCTTACGAGGCGTCAGGGACCCTCTTCGGTAGGTCACGCCACCAGAGCCCCTGGTAAACAGACTGTTGAAGTCGCTCACCACACGCACCTCAGTGCGCAAGCACACCTTGTTGTTGCTAGCGGATGTAAACCCCCCGCTAGGGGAGGAACCCGCCGCCGGAGAGACTGGCTCCCATTCCACACCCAGAATGGACCCGGAGCTGCCAAGCCCGCTCACCTCTCAATACGAATCCACGAATCAATCCAATACCTGCAGCTGGGTTGCCGGAAAACTAATGTAACGGACGGTCCTCTACTTTCTATCCAGGAAATTTCCGGAGATTCAGTCACTCGCAGGAGTTCACTTGCTTAAGAGTTACTCACTAACCACGCGTCTGACCACCAGGTAGCCCTTTGCCTTAGGCCGGTAACTTCAGACACTTGTTGCACGCAGGGAATGCCGTCGGCCGAACACACTACCGAACAGACAACTTGCCACTCCCCTGCAACCACCACATAGACCACCGCGAGTCCGACTCCAATGTCGTCTGTATATGTGCAGTTGATACTACTACTTGCCACTATTACAAAAAAGCGTAAAGAAATAAAATAAAAAATTAAAGGGGATACAAGAAACTTCTTTACGGAACCCTTCGTGTGCGAGTTAGACTCGCACTGGGCCGATTTTTATGAGATAAAAACTGCCACTCCTCATGTACAGGGCGACTGAAGAAGCGAAGCGTACCTACGTAAAATCGAATTATCCCTCGTTACATATTTTTAGATTTAGTTCCCGATCTCCAGACGAAAAAATCTGCGAGTTTCTGTATAATATAAATTTCAATATCGGGTAGCTCTTACATAACTCAATATAAAGACTAACAATTTTTTACGAAGTGCGACTTTGGTTCACCCGTGTTATCAACGCAACTTTTTCATGGAATTCGCCGTATCGTCAACGACAGTAAAGATTTTATTGCTGTTGCGTTGACGTTGCCCCATATTAAAAGTCGCCTACATGTATAACTTTTATCTTCTATGTAAGTTTATAAATTAATATTATAACATCTAATATAGGGCCTTCCTAAAAGGTCACTTTTGACAACCCATATGTGAGTATATCTATGTATCAAAAAGAGACAAACATAGTGCGGCAAGGAGAGACATCCTCTTGTTAAATATGATTTCTTAGCATGGCATAGAATAATTTATATTATGTATATTGTAGAGTAGAGTTTTCTGATAGAACAATGTTAAAATAGAAAAATATACTAGTTATAGAAATTGTATGTATATGGTATACTTAGTGTAATACACTATACCAATACCAATAATGAACGCCGAACGCAGAAATCTAGAACTCTCTCTGTAGGACCGGCGCCTAAACATTTTTATTACATAGAGCTCACACGCTTGCATAACCAATTAACATAAACTATGACATTAAAAAAGAAAAAAAAAACACAATCAAAAGAGAATAGTTTCAATTATGTCAAAGAAAAGCCAATATCCATTAAACTGGACCCCACCAATAAACGCCACAGTTGATAACGGTATTATACGCTTGCATAACATTGTTCAGCTCAAAGCGAGTGATACGTTACTTTGCAACTGCACGAGACACATTGGCGATAGAACATACAAACTCGTATCATTTACGATCTCTTTGCAGCAATTTCAACGGATTGGCTTAATCATCAGATAAAAACCTGTCGGATATCGTATGCACATGTGGGAATGATATGGGATTTTTGATTGGAAAGATCAGGTATTTTTTTATAACTGTTTTTTTCCCTTCCTTGTTTTGGTCGGTTAAAAATAAAGGCCCAAATTGTTGTGAGAGCATATCCGAAAGAAACCCCTCGAAATGAGTTCGATCATTTAGGCGTAATTTCACATCATTATGAGGGTTTTTCCGTAATGGGTAGTTTACGGAAAACCTCTAATTGTTCTGAAACCCAAAACTTTTGGGTTTATTCCTAAGTGTTTGGTACAAGGAAGTAAATCAGCACGTTTTGTTTAATTGAATTTATTGAAATACTTTTATTATGTTTATTGTGAACATCTACTATTGATTTATTGTGTCCTTGTTACCTATCCAAGTAGATATAAGTGTCTTTTCATAGTTTCTTTCATTTAAACAAGCTCACGGCCCGCCTGAGTAAGCGGTTACGGTTGCCATATGGATCCGACGCTTGCAACATACGGACATCACTTATCTTATCACATTTTTTTTTGTTAAGGCAACAAGAAATAGTTCTCAAATATAATTAATCATCCTTGTAACTTGTAAAAAGGTAAATCTCGTTTTTTTATTGAAAACTCCACACAGGATTTTCCTAAGTTTACGGGCAAAGAGTATATTTAGAGATGAAAAAATTTAACGTCATAGTCTTAAAATGACGGATGTCGTAGATTTGTCAAAATTTTATGTGTTTGATGTCTGATATTTCAGAAGTAAATTACTATAAACAGGTTATTAGTAAATATGCTACTGCATAAGCCACCAGACGCAATAACTACACAGAAGGTTATATGTTATGGCACCCTACTGATACTGCTAGTGTACGTCATGAGGTTTATACGGTCCATGTCATATCGAAGTAACGACACTCCGAGGCGTAAAGTGGTCTCAAATAGCCGCAGACATAACAGCCCATGCAATAATAGCCCATGCTCATGCTCATATTATGATTATCAAAAACCAAGTCAGGTTCCCTTTGCCAAGAAGGAAGAGAAAAAGTCCCGGAGACCAAGACGGAGACGCCATCATGGGTACGTTCCAGAACAATGGCTCCCAAGAAGCCCTTCTCGTAGCCGCGACACCGAATATTATGAATAACTGTCAAAAAGATAATACAAGGAATGTCCAAACTTTTATCCTGTCTAAAACAAAAATTGTATTGTGAATTTTGTAGGAATCAACCTGTTCCTTTAGAAATAAATATTTTCATCTCAATGTCTTGTTTAGTGTAAGCAATTAAAACTTATAATTGAAAGTAACCATGGGTTTTATTAATTCATGCAGTTCAGTGTTTTTAATTAAATTATAAATTTAGTTATTTACCTTATTCAAGCCTTATATTAGAATTTGTATATAAAATAAATAGCAGCGGTTGATTTAATGAGGGCTATTGAACTTATAATAGTATCGGCGAGGGTTATCCTCAGAGTATTATCCTTGAGTATGGTAATCGTGAACGTATCGTGACGGGGTCGGATGGAGGTAATAACTTTGATTACGGCGCGGCGAGCTCTTGGCGTATTTGTCAAAATTACGCGCAAGATTGTCCTGCCGTGACTGGATGGCCCGCCACCCGACACGTGTTATTTCGTTGTTGTTTACGTCATTGTCGTTTAGGCTGAGAGCTAGACGTATAAACGTTTATGACGGTTCATGTCTATTTCCATTTTTTTTAATTACCTATATTTTTTCTCTTCAATATTAGCGTCATAAAGTAAAATAGAAATAAAAATTAAGGTAGAAAAAAACTGCATTATATCATGAGGTATCACATTACATAGAAATGCGTCAACTTATTTAGCAGTGAATAAACATATTTTATTTCAATTTATTTTATAGCAACATAATTAAAAAAAAAATACTAAGAATCGACATGCCTTGAATGTAAATTAAATTATGTGCATAAGTATTTAAATATCGATGTACGTGCATTCACAGGTAGTAGTAGCAGTGAAAACGTTTAAAATTATACTCACAAAGTTAAGATTTAAGTTCATAAAGTTCCATAGACGAAGAAAGCGGAGCGTACTTAATTGCGGCATACTATTTTGCGCCATGTTACTTAGGCTAATTAACCTCAGCCAAGGAATGGGAACGAGAACATGCAACACGCCGTAATAAAGCTTTGTGTGCTTTTAAAATTTTATTTCATTCGCTTTAATCATGAAAGGAAGTCTTTTCTTATGTATTAAAACGACTTTTTATTTACACAATACGGTGTTTTGTACTTTGTACCTGGCAATTGAATTCATAAATGCTTGTTTCTTTATACAGTATTATGTGCAAATGACGTAAAGACTTTATTACTACTCAAAGCTATTTTATTTTCTACGCTAAGCTAAAATAACTAACCTTAGAATATTGCTTACAAATTAATTAATGGAAAATACACATTAGTACATAAAATTATTTAAAAATACCTAATTAATAATATAGTTTTTTTTAGGTAATAATAAAAAAACTTAACAGTTTTTTTTTCTCTAGCTCCTGGTGTATCCTGTCGGTTTCCCGCCGCACCGGCCGGGGAGCACACTAATCGCCCGCTAGATTGTCTACAGCTCACGTTTTCCTCTCACGTCCTCAGAGATTCTTCGCTTGTTGTGACATGTTTTAATAAGATGTTTCACAATAACTGATGCTATTATTTGCAACGTGATAACCACAGACGTTACTTGAAGATTTGAGAAGATAAATTACTATCATAATGACAAACCGTTTGCCTGAACGGATGTTCCGATTCTGGCACGCTATAGATTGTAGGTTCTTACACGTTTTATTTTAACATTTAGGTACAGTGGGAATATGACGTATATGTTCATCATCATCAGCCTATAATGTCTCACTACTGAGTACGTTATATTTATTATTATATAATAATTATATTAGTTTGTAAGGGCCAAAGTAGCCTGATAATAAAGAAAGTCGTCTTTTAGAGTTTCTCAAAACTTTAAGAATTTATTATTGTCACCATGCTGATCAAATAATAATAATGATTTGTTACTATTACCTAATCTACTGGTTGTATTCAACCAGTATAAAGCTCGTTAACTTGTATAGTTTGAGCATCAGCTCGAGTTCATGTCACATGTCAAACGCAAGAAGTTGTGGTGGAGAGTTTCGCCGCAAACCGCACCGTGCTTGTGACACTGTCCGCTCCGGACTTAGATACTACATCCTGGGTTAGATACGTATATTATATCTCTCTCTCCCTCCATTGAAATTAATTAGTATTGCTTCAACTTTGGACGGATCATAATTAAATGATAATGCAATCAGTTCTTATGGAAACATTATTCTGAGTTAACAAGTTTTGCATAACGTTTAACGAGAATGGTTGCCCCTACTATGCAAGCCACTTTAGATTCCTTACCAAGCATGTTACCTATGGGCTTTTTATAAAACAAAGTAATCCTTAGGTAAGTTACTATCTTTACTTCCTTACTAATATTATAACTGCATGACTCTTGAAGTCTCAATGGATAACCACTTTCGCACGCAAGTAGTTGAGGATATGGAGAAGGACATTTTTATTTCAGGAACGTGTGTAGGGTACGATGGCGGTAACTTATACTGAGTAGGTGACCGTTTTTTGCCGAATATTTGCATCTCCTTTTTAGTATTAAAATCTCCTAGCTCGATTAAGCTGCTCAAGAAAAACTGCTTGTTAGCAGCTTCATTAAAGATCGCAAAAGATCACATTACTAATACCAACTTGACCCTCCAGAGTTGGGAACAAAGACAACTTTATCTGTGAGATGAGATTACGCCTGACTTAGTTTGCAAGTACTTGTTGCCTTTGAACGCTACAGATAAGGAATTACCCACAAGACGCGGATAAGAACCGCAAATCGGATTGGCGGCAAGTTGTATAATCTAAGTCGTCTATTATGCGTATATCGTCAGGCAACAGACGACTGTCGGATGATACGTAAGTACAATTTGTATACGCAGCAATACAGTTCTATCTTGAATAAATCTTACACCTTTGGCTTGGTCACTGATTTGCCCGTGTAAGGGTGATAAGGCATATATTTGTTGGATCTTTATTCAATTAAAAAACTGCTAACGATCGTATTTAACATTAATTACCTACCTGCTTACTTACTTTGATCAGTGTATAAAAAAATACTAGAAGATTCGACCGGATCGTACGTACGCTTATCTACATGCTTCCCAGATATGAGTCCTAGATAGATTTTTCGCCCCAAAAGCCCCTATTAACATTAACTGAAAGCCTAGGTTTGATTAATAACTAACGTAATCAGCTTCTGGGCTTGTAAAGGTCGGCAACATACTCGTATTATTAGTACTCCCCCTTATTTCTAATACTCATAGGCGAGCGAGAGTTGCTACTTGCTACCCCAACTTACCATTAGTCGATGGACTGCCAGCTTATCAACCTTCTGAATATACCTTCGAAAACTTACTCACATAGGTACAAGTTTTTCAGAACATAGTTCTTTGTTTTGAGCCGCTATCGTTTTGACATTCCAAGCTCACGCAAGCCGGCAAGTCCTATCTCGGACTGGGCTGAAACTAAAATTGCTCAATGACACGAGCTGTTGAAGCTAAGATATGCAAATAAGGTTAAATTGTATGTGGTAGTTGCACGAATAAGGGGCCGTTTATGGTGTGCCACTGGCTAATACAATTCTATTTGTTAGCGGGGTACAGCGAAAGCTTCGTTTGATATCTTTGCCAAAGATAAAATAATTAATTTGTAAGATAAATAAATAAATTAATAAAAGATAAAGATAAATAATTTATTTCCAGTTTTAACCCATTAAATTCTTAGTTCTAATGATACTATTTTCCCTAAACTAAAATTATCCGACAAATAGTTTACAAGTAAAATATTTAAGTGCATCTTTTTAGACTTTCTGTTTGCTTTCCTAATTTTATTCCATTTTCCAACATTATTTTTAGGCGGACGCTAGTTTTATCTGTCTATTACAAAATGTGCTATTGCCCGGGCGGAAATTAAAGCTAATATGAATATAACCGGACGGAAAAAACTTTTTGACGCCGCCAAAGTAATGTGAGCACTTAATTTTAAGTGGAAATCCCATTTCTTTTTTTTTGCTAAGATTTAGGTGTTCATTGTAGTTTTTAGACTTTATTTTGATTGGGATAAAAATGTATTAGGTACCTACTTAAAGAAGTTATTTTTGTCTATTCTATTATACAGTCTAACATTATTCATTTACCATTGTAATAATAGCCACATTTTATTTTGTCAATTTATTGCAGATCAATATTTTTAAAGCATAACATGAAAAAAATGCTTTATTATAAATAAAAAAACAAAGTAAGTCAAAGTCAGAGCTATTTATTCAATTTAGGCCCTAGTAGGGCACTTAGCACCAAGGCTACTGAAGTTACCACCAGTTCGTAAGTCAGTCTTCAACTAAGAAGAACAGGCAAGAAAGTCAGCAAGGTTACATTTTTTAAATAAAAAATGTTTGTTATTGAATCCCTGATATTTAGGAATGTAGTTACTGAAATAGGAATAGAAGTCGCCTGGGTAAAATTGAATCAAACCCGGCTCCCAAGAATAGATCAATCTGTATCCATTAGGGGCTGCAATAACGTGCCGGTCTGAGAGAATCCATCAATATTACTCGCTCTAAATCCACTGACTGCTCTGACTGTGGGTTATCCACTATTAGTACGGTAGTACGGTCTAGCTAGGCTTTCAAATTCCTTTTTTAAGAGGAAAGGATGGCTGCAAGATATGTGAAAAATTGGTTTTTAACATATCTATTGCTTTCGCGCTGTGCCCGAGTTATCCCGCCCGAGGGCGATAGAGACAATTACAGCTTGGACCGATTATACCTATTTAAATTAATCGCTATTTCGTAATCCCCGGTTTTCTCCTCCAAAACTGGATCGATTAAAAAAAACAAGAATCATAATAAGGAGGGCTTTGGCTTTATGTCTGTCGGTTTTCCTTTGTTGCTTTATATTCTTCAAATTTGTTCGCTGGATGGTCTGATAAAGGCGTTAAAAATGGTAAGTTTTTGCGATTTTAGAAGGCTCCTAATTCTTATAATAATTAATTTATGGAGAAAAACACAACCGAGATGTATCTCGGATATGTCTCGGATGTGAGATTTATATCTGTAGGTACCACTGTATGTATACAGTGGTACCTACAGATTGCATTGTAGAATAATCATTGCCTTAGTGTCATTATCCAGAGAGGAAACTGAAGATTACGTTTGTATGGAACAAACGCCACCAGCATTTCCTCTTAATCAAAACATTTGTTCTTACATGGCTTACGTTTTGAATCAACTTATTTATAGCTAAAATAAAAGATGGTATGGATGCCCGGATGTGGATTGTACAACAGGTAATGTAATTGAGAACAGAGGAAAACTTTAATGGCGGTTAGGAGCACCTATTAAAAAAGTTTAATGGTCTCACGTGAGACAATTACCATACATACCTTTTAGTCCATAATTTTGGATGTTATATTAATGCTCGTAGATTTACACAATGGCTTTACCTACGACTATACTGGGTGGAGATTTCGAGATGGTATATTTAAAACGAAAAACCTATGTTGGATTAGTCATGCTGAACAACTTTTACTTTACTATGGGATCAACATTGAAATATCAAAAAAAAAAATACGTTTCATACATTATGATACATAAGGTTAAAATATGAGATTTCAGTGTGAGTGTTTCAGTGGTTCCATAGTAAAAGTTGTTCAGCATGACTAACCCAACATAGGTTTCGAAAATATGCCATCTCGAAATTTCCACCTGTTATAGCAGCGGTATAAATAAACTTAGCTGATCTGACTTGTGAACAGGTGCTGCTTGTGGGGGCTGGTCTGCTTAAGTTTGCTATTTATTTACTTATTAAATATTTATTCAGTCTTCTTTGTAATTTTGCCGCCACGCCGGGGCACGCAATTGTTTTCAGTGCGATTAGAATGTAAATATTATGTGATGAATCTAAGCTTGTTTTAAAAAGAGTAAGTAATTGCTGAGTTTATTGCCGGCTCTTCTCAGCAAATGCAACCTTCCGAACCGGTATTACAGTATTAGAGTCAGACTTTTCATAAGTGCCTGCGAAGGTCTATTTGAATAAATGATTTTTGAATTTTTGAATTTTGAATTTTATGAATAGTAAAGATAATCTGCTACCTATGGACTCATAAACAGTAGAACCTCTATTATCCGAACGCTCACTTAGTTTATCCGAACGTTGGTGCGAATTTGTTGCTCGCTGCCGCTGCATATGTTCTAGGTATCGAGCATGTTTTAACGCTTTTTGTTTCATCGAATATTTAGTCCGTTTACGGAGATTATGTATGTCAAATTTTAATATAATATACTGTTTTTATGTAAAAAGGTGTTGTTTTTGTTTGATCATGACCCAAAAAACCCACAATTCGATTATCCGAACTTTTGATGATTCGAACTACTCTCGGTCCCAAGTAGTTCGGATAATCGAGGTTTTACTGTACTCATATTTTCAATCCAGTTTAATTTTGAAGCATATCAAAACAGAATCTTATGGTTACTCCCATATACCTACCTACACCTGTATTCTATAGCTACTGCAAATATAGTCCACACGAACTATCAAATCAGCGTCTCAGTCAACTGAATACTTAGTGGTACAGTTGTGTTCAGCAATTTATACATACGGTACAGTTAACAGCGTAGAACTATACCTCTACGTATTAGTTACGTCCCACTGGCCTCTTAACCATCATGTCACATAGCAATTAGACGAGTTAATTAAGTAACAGTTTGATATTGTGGGAATTCGAATCAGTTTGTCGTTAAATGCGATTATAGCTTGTTTGTATTTGTATAGTGTAAGTATGATAATTATATCAATCGACAGATGCTGATGATGCTTTGGATAAAATAAATCTGTTTTCTCAAAGCTGGCAAATCTGTTGATCACTATTCAGCTTTAAGTGACAAAACATAAATGGAAAAGAATATAAAAAATAACAATAGATCGCCGGACCAGGAGACTCATCGGGGCCTCGATCATCGAAGAAAGGTTGCATGCCTATCGGTTTTCTACAGGATATATTTTGGAGAATGTGTGCAGGAGTTGCTCAAACTTATTCCACCATCCACATTTACGTTGTCGCTATACCGAAAATACGGACACAGTCTTACATCCTCATTTATAATGCGGACAGCAAGGGAGTGGAACTTGCTTCCGGCGTCTGTGTTTCCTTACTCTTACAATCTAGGGACTTTCAAGGCCAGAGTGAATTGGTTTCTTCTGGGTGTTCTCTTCTCTTCTTCGTGTTCTATCGTAAGCTTCGTCATCGACCCTTATGGGCGGGTCAGTGGTCGTACGCCAATTTAATAATAAAAAGTACATAAAAACTTTAAGAAAATCTTTCGAATATAATTATAATTTGTAGCCGAAGAAACATGTTTCATATTTTTTTCAGGCCTTACCAAGCACAAACCTAATATCTGTCAATATTAAAAAAATACAATAGGTAATAAAAATAGTCCAGACTCTATTCTACTGATAATGTATAAAATTTCATCTTTGAATAGTTATTGTTTTGTTATCTATACGTTGATGTAAATCTGCAGCTATATTTACATTCGAAGCCAGCCAATAGCTTAATCAGGACCTGCTTAAAGTTTACCCTGTCTAAATAATACACAGTCAAACATTACTCGCTCCAGTTAATTCCGTCGCCAACGCAGCTCTATATTATATATCGTTGCCAATTAATCTTGAGCTGCCGTGCCTCCCGACGTTGCTTTGAAGTGAAGATCGTGCGGGAGGAATGAAATTAAGTGGTAGAGGTCATGTGAGATGGTTTGAGTTTGTAGCGGTGTTTAGGATACTAATACACTTGGCAAACATGCTTCGTGATCCGCTTACACACAACGCTGCGTGACTCTAGTTGTGTGATTATTAAATTCTACAAATATTTAGTTTACTGTATAAAGCAAAATACATAAGTATCATGCATTCATTCATTATACATAATACACAAATATTTGTAAAAAAATAGTAACGTCACATGATAATAGAGTCGAGTATCTTATTCAAATGTGGTCAATCGAATTATACCTAGTACCTAAGCTTACATTGTGACGGAAAACTAAATATTAGCTTTCAAGAAAATATATGAAAGTGTACCTTTATTTTGTTATCTCGACAATAATACTGCACGGTTAGTGTAAGATTAATTTGTTAACATCAACAAACATATCAAGTTGGTAGGAAAACATTGGCTCGGACCGTTAAATCCACTGTCTTACGTCTGAGAGAATATTGCTGTAATAAATCCTAAAGTTAGAGATAGGACTCGAGAAAATATAAATACAATGAGGTTGTTTTGACATCTTGCAAAAATAGCCTTATTTCAGTGTCACAGCTGTCCCGCGATATTAAAATGTATGCAAACTTGACTCTCTAATGACCGCGAGATTTAAATCTAAAGTAGGAATACTTTTGTCCCAGCGTCTGACTTAAATAAGAAAAGTTTCTTTTGTTTTTCTTTTCTATTTTGTGAAATGAAACTGAAATTTGCGTAAACAATACAACAACAATGATACTTGATTGGTTCCGAAATAGATTTTTATTCTAATCTAAAAGTTTTTACTGGGTTAGATTACATTCCTATTTATGTATCGTTATTCAAACAAAAACGTATAAGTAGCAAAGAAAAGCTGACTATAATATTTACATTGTTTAACATATATTTTTGTATTTTTTTTGTTTCAAGTACTTTAATACCGGTTTGACTGCAAAAACAGCATGTTTAATATAGTATAATTCAAAAAAGGTCTCTCAAAGAACTACTCTAAACTAATTAACAAATAGTCAATTTAATGTTTTTTTTGCTAGAAAAGTAAAAAAATTATTTTCCTATTGGATTTACAACAACGCAAATGAATAACTATTAATATAACTGAGTAGTGCCGAAAACCTGGAATATTGAAGCATTGTGCATTATTTCGTACTAAATTCTCTTAAATCGTTGCACTTGGTACAAAAAGGGCTTCATCATCATCATAAACCTATTACTATCCACGGCTAAATGAAAGTATTTTTGTTCAAGAGATGGCAGGTAATAATGCTGCGAAGCGGAAAAAAACATGAAATGATTTGAAGAAAATATCTAAATATTTCTCCTCATATTTTACACAACATAAGTGAGTATACGGTAACAATCTAGCGCTCATAAAATTGTTATATCATCCCGAGAAGACTATTTGCTCCGAGCAGATGTACAGAGAGCGTGTGCTGACAGCTATATGAGGATAAGAAGTCTAGAAGTGCCTGTCTTGTTTAAATTAACTCGATGCTTTAGAGAAAATCTGACACATCTCGTCAGATTTTTTCACGAAAGGTAAAGGAAATTGTTTTTGGTTTTGTTATAGTCCTTAGACTGACTAATAGAATAAAAGTCGATTTATCGAATTATTTTATTAAAAATTGAAATATAAGCTTTTCAAATCCAAAGTCAGCCATTTCTTTTTTCATTGAGTACATAAGTGCACGTAGGTGTGTCAATAGTTAAGTAGGTCAAAGACTGAATTCACCAGTTCGGAAGTCGGCTATCAACTGAGAAGAACAGGCAAGAAACTTAGCAAAATTTCATTTTTTTAATATTGTTTGGACAATCTGACTATATTGGCAACTTTTTTCCTATGTACAAATTGTATCTAGATACGCTCGATCGACATCCGGAAAAGTAAATTAGTAGATAAAAATCCCCGACTAGTGCGTATATTTTGTTCATGTCAAGAACTGTATAGCATATACAATTTTCCAATTCGAATGTTGGCACTTTCACATATCTCCGCACTCGTTCTACGTAGAACGAAGCGGCACACTACAAATCACCACTATTGTACTGTTTCATGTTTGTTTGTTTGCCGATAAAATGCCGCAAAGTTATTTTTGTTAAATCGCTGTAAGTTGAAATTGAATATACCATTCCATGTTTTATAAAGATATTTATAGTGAAAGTCACATATTTGTAGAGTTAAAACAGTTTTGGATACAGCAATTGATGATAGCATTATCCATTTTCCAGTTGAAAATCTTTTGAAATTAAATAAAAAAGTATTTAAAAAACAACTTCAAAATACACACATACATACATAACACTGATTTGAAGTCAGTCAGGGTCAGATTTACTTTTTTATTTTGTCATTTTTAGTTTTTCCTAAATGCCCTAGAATTTGACCAAATTTTGTGATGTTTTTCCTTTGACACCACACCCGTAGCTCGTATCAATAAGCAGGCCGTCACACATATTTGTCCATATCTTGAAATCTACTGAACCGATTGCGATGAAACTTGCACTGTTCACTAAGTTGAAGTAAATATAAACTAATAAAAAAACAATGGTTACAATCCGACTAATATCTTCGGAGATATGTGTGGACGAACATACATACATACAAACAACTATGAAATGTTGTATATTTGTTTGGAAGCCCTAATAGATTATTATATGTGAATAAAATGCAGTTCCAATAATATTACATACATACGTGTCGAATCTCCTTTTTTTTATTCGATTAAAAATAGTTTTTATGCCTTTGATATTAAAATGTATGAACTCCAAGTTTTGCACCGGTCAAGAGTCAATAAATGTAACCAGCATATAGCACAATATTTCCATCTTATGATTTCAACGTCTCTTTGATATTTCTCTTCAGACAGACGACAGTAAACATAATTTCTTTTAAAGCGGTAAATTAAATATTAATGGAAGAAAATGTCAACGTTTACTGGAAAATATTTCTCATTGCCGTTTGCAATGGCGGAGATGGGGAGCGATGCAAATTAATTTGCTTGATACATACATAATTTATACATACATTACGCAGGGAGGAGACAGAAATGGAAGGAATTTATGTGAATATAACATAATTGTGTTGTCGTTTTATGAACGCCACAATATTATTTCATGCCTGAATGGATATATTATTCTTTCATTCTTTTTTCTTGCTCTGCTGTTACATTTTTCAGGGATATAGATTAACTTTTCTCACTTAAATAGCACAATAAATGATTTATGCGTAACTAATGAAGTTTTCAATATAATCTTATTATAGCATATGATTTAGTAATTTGATTGAGCGGAGCAAAAGTTTGACTCTGATGATGACCATGACTATTTAATCTGTAAGTTAATACATTAATCTTCTGGATAAACTATCTATATGAAGACTGAGTTCCTGACCTGTCACTCAGATAATAACCTCTGGTTAGCTTCCGTCTACCATAGATTTGACATCTGATAATTTCATGTCTTCTGATGATATAGTTCACACCTCGTTCGCACACTAATACTTCAAAATCTAATTTTAATGGTCGGAATAAATTAAAAAAATATGTCAAGAACAATAAAAATATCAGAAAGTCGCAAAAGCTTTTCAAGAACTACAAGGTCTCGCGTAAATTGAATTAAGATATCATGAAAAAAACTGCGCATTCATTTCCTAAGCAAATTAAATTAATAATAGTTTTCAACAGAGTAGGCGTTCTTATGAGAATAATACTCGACATCTAGTTGAGGAAATAAATAACCTTAAGCGGCGGTTAGAAGCTATTAATACAAAATAGAGTCTAGCTCAATCATAAATAACCCATCACAATTTAGCGGCAGACGAGCTTATTTAGTTAAGTGAATATAATAGTGAACGTCTAGACTCTCTTGTGAATAATCATTGTAAATGTTTGAGGGCAAATTCTGCATCAAAGACTTAGTAAAATTTTAGTTATTCAGATCGGATCAGAGAGCCGTGTGTGAAGAATTAATCAGGTTTTTTTTATGGCCTTTTTTTTTTATACAACTAAGTCGGTAAACAAGCATACGGCTCGCCTGATGGTAAGCGGTTACCGTAGCCATATGGACGCTTGCAACACAAAAAGCATCGCTCACGCGTTACCGACCTTTCCCCCCTCCCCTATGAGCTCTGGCGACCTTACTCACGCGCAGGAACACAACTTTACACAAAATAAAGTTATTTGGCTGCGGTATTCTGTAAGGTGGAGGTACTTCCCCAGTCGAGCTGCTCTTTTAGCGAATATACGCTATGCTATACCTCTCTTTTCTTTTCCCTGTAGGCCTCTCTGTCCCTCTAACATATCTCAGATATATCAGGATATTTATAAGCTTAGACCACATCATTGCTTTCCAATACAGTAAAGTCGTTGAACACACGCTCATTATTAGCAATTTATAAAGAAAGCTCAAAGCTTTTAGACTTTGACAAACTTGAAATTTCACAGGGTCTATATAATATAATACATATAACACATATAAGTAGTGGATAGATACATTAGAAAGGAGTTTTAAAAATCCTTGTCAAGACGAATCAAACGAGCCTAAACTCGATTGGGTTGCCTATACATTTAGTTTAACTCGTCAAGTTAACAAGCAGGGCGGGCATCAAATCCGTCAATATTGCATTGCAGTGCGCGCCTATACCGAACGTAGCATGCATGTTGATTTATTGGGAGTGCACGCTGTGTAGTAGACCCAGTCGGATTCATTACGTAAATTTAACGTACGGAACAGTCTATTATTGTGTGTGATGTACGGTGGTCGAGTGGTTGTACCTAGGGGTAGGAATTCATCTGATTTGTTTTTTGTGGGCAAGTATAGGTACTTATTGCTGATATTATTACTTTTTGTCGGTAGTCTTTGTTAATTTAAGCGTAACTTGATTCTGATGTCCCAATTTGGATCCTATTTTATGTTTTTGGTCAATAAGTAATTGACCAAAAACATTAAGCTATTATTACTAGGTATAGAGAAGACGCCACACATCACAACTATGTTCCGTTCAAGTGAGGCCATCCGGCCACACTTGTTGTTGTAGTACGATGAACGAAACGCGTAAGTGTTAGCGAGAATACTACTCCTAAAAGCGTTCTGATAGCGCTACGTGTTCCTACTGCTTAGACGACTAATAATTGTTTCAGCGCTAAAAAGACTTTAGTTGACTCTAAAAAAATTAACCCTTGCTTATGATAGCTTCTCTATACGTAGTAATAATAGCTCAATGACCAAATATAATTAATCTACAGTTATAGTACCTACCATAGTTATATACCTATTGTTCTTGCAAATTGCATTCAGCTGTAAATGTGTGATACAGTAACCGGATACATTCTTCAGTATCATACATTATACAGTCCGTGGAAGGAAGGTAAAATTCTACAATTCGAATTTTGTGTCTCTTCACTCGGTATGACTGTGGAGTGAGTCACAAATCAAGTTTCCCGACATTCTGCCGAGGGCGGCCATCTTGGTTTTTCGTGACCGTTTACCCGTGAGAGATTGAACGCTGAGTCGTGCACTCATGCATCGTGTACTGCAATATACCTATTACACGCTCGATGTACTTCACTTTTCATGTATTTTTATTCAATACTTTTTGAGTGGCGTATTAAATATTTGATAGAGCTCAGTCGCTTTGACTTTCATACGTGCATTGAACTTGCATTTGAATATAATCAGTAAGACAAGCAATACCAATTTATTAACTACTAGCTGTACCCCGCGGTTTCACTCGCATTCCCGGGATAAAAACTAGCCTATGTCCTTCTCCATACCATAGGCTATCAGCATGCCTTATCCGTTGAGTAGTTGAGCCGTGAAGGCGTAACAAACAAACAAACACACTTTCGCATTTATAATATTAGTTAGGATTTCCTTTGAATACCACTCATTCATAAACTATGACAGTATTTATCATATTTCATCAAACTAAAATCAATGAACCAAAAAATCCTGCAGATAGAAGATTTATGCATATGCAATTCGCATTGTCATGCGTATACCATCAAGAGTCTCGTAAATATTCCATTAATGTTCGCCACGGGCTGGTCCCCGGGAGCAAGGAAATGCACTCCAAACTAACCGCTCTAATCTCATCCTCGTCATCTTACGACATAACGATGTTGGGAAGTACGCGTACTATGCTCCCAGGGGATGTATAAATGCTTGCTTGGTATTTGATATGTATACTCGGTGTTAAGACTTTGTAATTGTTGCTCTTAGCGAAATTATACACAGCACAGTGGTGTTTAAGGAAATTCTTTTTCGTGTTCTTAATAAAAAAAATGGTAAAATGAACTGGCTAATCAAATCAAATATTTCTCGTCAATAGTCATCGAGGAACAATCCCTTAGAGTAGTAATACCGAGCAATCCAATTCCGAAACTAGTCAGTGATTTGTCACTGATTTTAAACAGTAAGAACCAATCATTGCATCGTGTGTTCTTGACTTGGCCAATCAGAGCGCATGTGTCCTTGTCTTAGCCAATTAGAACGCATTGTCGATGGTAGGAAATTGGCGGAATAGATTGCAAGCAAAATCAACGTTATTACGCTTCTTTGGGTTAATTGTTCGATGTCAATAGTAAATCAAGTGAAATTATACACAACACAATCGTGTAAGTGGAACGTCTCTTTGTGTTTTTAATTTATAATGATAAAATTATGTTGCTCTGTTATTTTAAGTTTTTTAAGAATATTTTATACACATACTAGCTGTCCCCTGGAGTTTCACTAGCGTTTCCGGGATTGAAAGTAGCCTATGTCAGGGGTCGGCAACCTTTTGAGACGGAAGAGCCAAGATACAATTTACAAATTTTCCCAGTTTTTAAAGAGCCACATTTTTTTGTGGCCGTTTAAAATCTGATGTTTATTATTTTATTCATGCAAGAAAACGCTTGCTTGCATGAATATGTCAACATATCTTGTCTGCATGCCAAACAAGATGATCGGTTGAGTGGTCAAGACGTGAATTAAAGCTTTTTTTTAACGCCCTTGATTAGTATGGATGAAATTTTATGTCGTTAAAGCAAAATAAAAATAATGAGAAGTGTGCTGTTGTGATTTGATAACATAACCATGCAATTTCCTTTTAAATATGAATTTGGTAGGACATTGGTCTTAATGTACATGAATATACACTGAGCTATAGAGATATATATAAATAGTAATATGTATATTATACACTTTGTGAAATTCAGGAGCAATTTTCTCGAAAAGTTGAAATAGTGCAAAAATTATAATAAATATATTCGAGTATGTTAAAATATTGTGCCTGCATATTTTTCAAATCGTTGATGAATTTCACTAAGTGTATTTATGTCATTGATTTTGAGTACACTCGAAAACACAAACTCCATCAAGGTGAAAAATTCTGTATACAAAATTGAATTAAAAAACACCTTAGATTTACCAGGTACCTATTGTGGTTTTAAAATAACTTTCTTCATACAAAAAGGGCATTTAAGTAATACTGTTTTTGATAATTGCTGCCAAAAAATAATATTTCATTATTCTGATGGAGATTTTACTGGTGACACTGACCTACCTACCTACCTTCTAAACTGAATTTCTAGGACACATATTTCAGCGAGAAGGCCGCCTGAAAGTTATTTTTATCATTGGTGCAATCAATAAAGAATTTTATTATTGTTTATGTTGAATATGGTAAATAAATAAGCCTTGTATAAAACAGTAGGTAATAGAGGTTTGTATGTATTATTTAGTAGTATTAGGTAGTGGTATACTTGTGACGAGACTTAGTACTAAAGGAGTTTGCGGTTTGTGAGATACTGCGTACATTTGCTTCCACGCTGTTGGAAGGTTTAAAAGACGTTTTGTGTCGACGGAGAATAAATCATTCAACTGTATCCTTATACAGAGAGTTTCGTATTCACCAGAGGTACCTTCTTATTAATAATTAATTCTAGAGGTGGCAACCATTTAGGTAGGTTACTTTAATGTTATTTTGCTTGAGTCTTATCCAATCTTGTAATTTCTACGCATTTCCAGTAATGACGTCTTAGATGTAGACGCTTCATAGAACAAAATTATTGCACTATAAATTATTAACATTATAGATCAAAGTCACAGAGCTACTCGTAGTTGCATTATACACTAGCTGTCCCGCGCGGTTTCACCCGCATTCCCGAGGGATTGTATGTTCTCCCGGGATAAAAGTATCCTATGTGTTAATCCAGAACATATTCTATCTGTGTGCCAAATTTCATCTAAATCCGTTTAGCAGTTTTTGCGTCAAAGAGTAACCATCCATACATCCATACATACAAACTTTCGCGTTTATAATATTAGTAAGGATTATATAAAATAGTGGCTCTGTAAGTTGTAAACCTCACGAGCCTTGATAATTGTATGTTTTTTTTTCGTTTAGGGATTTTTATATAACTTTGTATCCTTTTGGATGCCTTGCTTTATGTTGAAATTGCGTTATATATGTAATTGGACATTGTCGAGCAGGTGTTATGGTGAATGGGTAAATAGTAAGAAATGTATATAATAGCAAACTACCAAGCCTACTACTACTAAGTTACTTAGTATAGTTTTATTTATAATGTTTTGTGCAAAGTATTCGTGATCAAAAATAAACATCGTGTATGTGCTGTGCTACCTGTAAATTGCGCCATCATGGGCGAAATATGTTTATAAAGCAGTCGTTATGTGATAACGCAATCTCGAGTTCGCGAGAATTCGCACATTGTTCGTGTCAATTAATCCGAAGTGGTTGTATTACACTGCTCCACTTGTTAATCGAATATGATTGTTCTAATCATTTGATGAATCACTTGTTTTGAACGATTATCACTTAATTAGATGATTTTTCATTAAATTTATGTTATTATAACAATGATATATTAATCTCGGCCTTATGTCAATAATCGCCTAACTAAATGCAAGTAGTATAGAATGCATTAAGAAAGTATTATTTAGTTGTTCAAACCATCAGTTGTTAGTTAACTTTAATTCAAAGTATTTCTTTTGTATTTTTTTTCAATCATGTGTTGTGACAATAAAGTATTATCTATCTATCTATCAGTTGGATCTTTATGTATATTGAAATACGTTCAAATAGAAACAAAAATAAGTATTTTTCTAATCCTTCAAGCAGTGTACGCCCAGCCGTGCGTTAACTTAAGCAAAAGTAAGAAGGCACGTAATAAGATGACGTCTCAGATTGTTATTTCACCCCCGACGCCGCCCTTTCTGATTGTCACAAGTATTAAATAAACGAGAGCTAATTCTGGCGAGGATGTGCCCCGAGACGGGAATGCTTGAACATTTAATGAACGAAAGTCAAAGAACAATGCCTACTTGATTTCAGTAAAGTTGTTACGTGCGCAAATTCTCTCAGATGGATATTAAACGATATTCAAATTTTGCCTTCTCAACTCTCATGTCTTAATTTTTCTTTAATAGTGTCAGATTTTCAACTGCTTTCTGTTAGCGAATGACATCCGTCCGTAGCCTACGTCACATCCCGACAATACCAAAAATATTATAAATGTATTCGATTAGATTAACTAGTTTAATTATAGTAGTTTTTTGTTTGTAGATAGATTTTAATTTGGGGCCAACGACAGTGATCAATTTTTACCAATTGTTTAAAAAAAAATAACGATTAAACTATTAAAAATACCTAAGGTTGTTGTTTTTTTATGTACCTATTGAGTATCTTCTAACGTTCAGCCATTATTCTATGGATAAAAAATGCCAATTATCGTCTTATTTGCTTCTATACATCGTGCAATACCATATTAAATACACGTAGTATGGTAGTATATACATATAAATATGGTATTGCACGTAGTATAAGAAGTCATAACGAGTTACATTGTATTAGTAGTTTCATTTCTTTTTTTAACTTGATATCCTTATCCTAACTATCTTACTTTCTTCTTTCTTCTTTTCTACTTTAACATAACATAAATATACTTTATTTGTACACCACATAAACAAAAAAAAGGAAATACACAAAAAGAAGGAATAACAAATACAAGAGGAAGTGATACAAAACTTTAATCCTAATCTTAACGAATATTATAAATGCGAAAGTGAGTTTCTTTGTTTATTACGCCTCAACTGCTCAACGGATCATCATTAAAGGCATGCAGATAGCCTATGGTATGGAGAAGGACATAGGCTTTTTATCCCGGGAACGCCGGTGAAACCGCGGGACAGCAAGTTGTTGCATACCTATTGTTGTTCCACTTATACACAGAATCATTTTAAAGATCTTCAACTTTTTAATATAATTTCTGTTAAAATTAAAATAATAAATAAATATTCTAACGCAAACAATATTTTGCAAACGTTTTAAACTTTTATTCAACCTGTTATGAGTCACTGATTCGAGGTTCAAATTCGTTTTTAAAGCCGGCGAGCTGTGTGAAAAACCTCGTATGCTTTTAAGAAAACATTGATTGCGTGTTTTGCATCCGCATCGCTAAACAAAGGGCGATATGAAAGCTTGCAGCTCGGGAGAGCCTCACCACCGCTCTATGTAGAGTATTGTAGAGGCAAGAAATGTATCGCTAAAAGCCAGATCCATCAACGGAGCACTCACTGTTGCCGCTTTTACCCTGAATATTGAAGATGCAAATGTTTCCAAGATATCAACGTGGATTCAAAAATAAGCTCGATTGGTTTTACTGACAAACACTATATAACGACACAATTGGGTTTCTTGGAAGCGAGACAAATTATACCAGTTATTTTCTCAGCGGCTTTTAAAATCTTGCCGAAGTTCTAATTAGAAATTGTTCAGGTAATTTTATATTTACGAAATAATTACATTTTGAAGAGGAATTATATCTCGCAACAATTTTCTGAATGAATACCTACTGAAATAACTAATTTTGTAAATAGCATAATTTGAATTGTCGAAGCGTTATAATCTCAAACAACTTACAAATGTTTGAATCATAAAATAATAATTACTAGTAAGTTACACTTAACCATAGTTGCGTATTATTTTACAGCATATTGCGGCTTTGTTGTTTCGTTTGAATCTGTAGTTGTTCCTGTAGTAAAAGTTGTACAGCGTAACGTACCCATAAGCACAGGTTTCAAACAGATATCATTTTAAAGTATCCACATTGTGTATCGAAATAGGTCACGTCCTATCGATAGTAAAGTGAAATATGAATGTAGGTGTATGAGATGTGACGTCACTGCGAGGATGCTCCTTCCGTACATTTGTCGTGAGACTAAGTGAATGTCGTGTGCTGTCGGCGCGGTGGCTCCGGCCACTCCATTTCCGCCCGTCGCCGGAACTGAGGTCTCCACCGTCAGCCATTGTTGCTGACCGCCCGGAACTATGTGCAACCCGGTACATACTCGGATGAATCCATTTTTCTATCGATATATAGCAAAGAAACCAATTTATGAAACAAAGGAGTTCCCTTCCAGTAAGGTAGAGTATCCGTCGGAAATAATCACTAATCGAGGTGAAATAGCCGGATTATTAATTAGTTAGTTTTAAAATTGGCTTTTTTCTTTGACTCGGTGTTTCAATAAGTTCTTGACATACTAACAAAAAGATTGTAATAATCGTTACATTATTTTTTTAAACACAAAACCAGATTTATTTTTGTAATTGGTTCATTAGACTTTGATTTGAAGTAATGGCATGTTATGTTGTTCTCTAATTGCTTATCAGTAGCTATTGCAAAAAATAATTACCTATTGGATTTCTATATTAAATGATATAACGTGCTTCAAAAATAGAATGGCTATAGCATGGAACCGTAAACGTTATAAGTATATCAAAGGTTCGCTTCTTTCATTCTATTATTATTTATTTATTATTATTCTGTTACAAAGATCCCTTTGCCACTAAATACGAAATCATTAGAATGTATGCCTAGAAAACCAAAGGGGTCTAATAATTTGCGTAACTGTTTGCAAACGTTACGCCATAAATCTGTGGTATTACAGACTTAACATCGAAACATCAACCGCATGAACAAACTTCACCAACTATATACAACATCAAACTGCTGCAAAAACACCATCGTTTAATTTGTGAAGTAAGTTACCAACAACCATTCACATTCGCATACACTATTCATGATACAGTATTAACAAGGTTTTGTATAAAACTGGACAGTTATAATTAATGTCCACCCAAGCCGCTGTCACATATTTGTGAACGCAACCACGCGAGGGCAATTCAAAGAAAACTTGGAAATTTCTCAAAATTTACCTCCAAGGTTACTTACCTACTGATGCTCAAAGGTAAATGCGAGAGCCGAAATTATGTAAGATTTATAAAAGCTAAAACAAAAGCTTAAAATATTAATAAAGGTGCTTCAGTTCGATGGTATTTGAAATAAGTTCAAAATAAACATTATCCTATCACAGTACGTCAAAATGCCGACGGTAAAATATATAGAAAATCCGTTACATGAACAGTACAGTGCAAAAAGATTCTTTTTTTAAACATAATTCCTTTGAATTAAAATGGAAATTGTATCGTTTTGTACTCTCTTCTGTCGTGGCTTGTTTTTTTTGTATCCTCGGTAGACCATTGTCATTTTCACAAATCTAACTAAATGCCTCAAACGAATTCATCCCGAGGGAAAATGTGCGATAAACTTTTTCATACTGCCGGAGCGTCCCCAAAAGCTTAGTTTGAAACTGTAATTAATTTTTAATCCAGTATCCTTACTTTGCGGCTTCACATAATAAATTAATTTCAACAACGTTTGGATGATAATCAGTTAATTCAGCCCTTTTCCTTTATAAAAAGGATTCAACTGGATATTGTTATAATTAATTATTTCAGCTCAAAAGTAAGCTCGTAAGTAAGTAACATTGTATAGAAATAGGGAACACAAAATCCTTTCATGTTGACATTTAGTCATATTGTTCAACTAAACATAACCTAATATAAATTATAATGCATTTTTAATTGAAGATGATGAAGAGACCCAGATAATTATTATAGACGCATGTATGAGCCAATAATCGAATAAATTGATCGTAAATAGCATGTGTCAAACTCATTATTAAAGTTTTTAAGTATGCATATTTCTGTCGAATGCCGGGCAAAGTAAATAAAAAAAAGGAATAAAAAAGTAAAAAAATAAATAAAAAAAAGGCAGGAAATTTCACCATGATGGATGGAAAATGGCGCGCACGTCCAACTCCCGTATGAATAAATTAACGTGTTATTAAAGTCACACTGATGTCAGGGGAGTGACCGATTACTTATTGCACTTTTAAACTTTTAACTTTCATTACAGCGGAGATGTTTGTCCGTGGGTTTGGCTAGACCAATTATTTATTTTGTTATACCTTTTATTTTGTTTTATCAGCCTCATCTCTCCACTGCTGAAGCCCAAGGCGCGCCACTCCTTCCAGTCCTCATCCACTTGCTCTTCCCCACCTTCCTCGGGTCATCTGTCCAGCGGCCCAGAGGACATCCTACTCCGCTTCCCCTGTCCCAGGTTCCTGCTGGAATAACTATCTGCTCCTGCATCTATCTGTTCGTCGACAGATGTGGCCTGCACACTGCCACTCCAGTTCGGTCATTCAAAATGATATATCGGCCACTTTTGTAGCAGAGTTGTCAGCAGATTTCATAATTCCCGACTATGTCACGTGATTTCATTCCAAGGCTCTTCTCTATCGTTCTTCATAGCATCTCCTGTGCTACTTTAAAGCGGTGGACAGCCCACAAGTGAGCGTCCATATATCGAATCGGTTAAAGACTTTGGTATTTATTTGGTCAAAGTCCAAGATGTATGTGCTGAAATGCATGTGAAGCAACGGGAAAATACATAAAGTAATGTAAATACTTGCATGCCTTGTTCAACTCTCAAGTGTCGCGTGTTAGAGGAACGTACCATTACCTGACCAAGTACAGGGTAAAGTATGCTCGCGCGTTGTAATTTAAAAGTTTATTTTTTATTAACTTTAGTTGTTGTTAATACGTGCTTCGGCGACATTAAATGGGTCTTATACATAAGTTAAACAATGGACGAATTTGTTTTATAATTATGTAGCTTATAAATCTGAAGCTATATTGACATTTTGTTTCGACAAGGCGGGGAAAATCAGAAATTAATCAAATAATTCAAATTGCATAGTATGAAAAGGCTGTATGATTCATTGACCCTTGCCTATCCTTTTATGGATGAATAAACTACTACTACTACTCAAATTCTCTAGCTGGAAATTAGGGGCCTGTATACAAAGAAGATACAAAGACAGATAGCAAAAGCTGGCTATTACTGATTCGGTAAAAATATTTTTATACAAATCGGTAAAAGTTCAAAGATTTTTAGGAGCACGGTGAAACAAACAATTCTACCTATATTAAAACAGTGCGTGCCTAGCGTGTACCTACATTTAATTTCCGATGTAACGCTATCAAGAAATGCATCGATATAGAGATTTATATCGCCATGTAACTGTTTTTTTTAACACAACAAATTCGGCAAACTAGCATACGACATACACGGTGAGCGGTTCATTATCATCATCATCACAAATGAGGGTGATGGAATGGGCAATACTCCACCAAGCATGCCTACTGCGGATTGGGGGTAGGCTAGTAGTCAACCTACTGTTGGATTTTTTCAAAAAGCATAGGATGTCTCCACCCAGCTTAACGACTATCACAATTAAGTGATAACCAATGGGACCAACGGCTGTACGTGCCTTCGAAATCAAGGAAACGCCCGATTTGAAATACTAATACTACTAGTCACCCATTCAGGTACCTGCCAAACCGTTGGTTGCCCACGAGCGCTTCGGTGAGCGGTTACCGCAGCCTTTTGTGCTTGCAGAACGCGTTACTGACCCTCCCCTTTCTCAATGAGCTCTGGCAATCTTAATACGTCGGAATACAACCACAGAGCTTTTAAATTTAGACATCTGTGAATACAACATTAAGTTATTTATCTACGGTAGTCGAGGTTCTCTGCTAAGCGATAAAACGCTGCGTGCTTCTCACTTTAAGTAAGTCTATAGTATTTCTGTATTTGTATTTTTATCAAGCATAATTATATCCAGCAACCGTTATTCATGCCCTTATATCCGACATGGCAATTAGCGGAAGGCGTGCTCATTGCACCGAAGTAACGTACGCTCACGGCAGGCTAGTTTTAATTAAACTAATACGTGATATGTCGAGATCACGACTGTAATATTTTACTCTTCACTGCTCACCGTAAGGGCTAGGATAGGTTGATGATATTTTTTGTCGAATAGGGTTTCGGATTTATACGACGATATCGGTAAACAAGCATACGTCCCGCAACTTTATGGTGATGCGAGAGCGGTTAAGTGGACTGTTTTTATCGGGGAACCAAAGTGTAAGGCAGGGCTGGCTCGCACTTCCTAGATGGACCGGAAAAAATACCTAACTTATTCCTCAAATGCAGTAAGGAGAAAAGATAGGAGAGAGCGGGAAAGGACTTATCCCAAGCAAGGCGGCACGCATTCCGTGATCGGATGCGGTGATTGTCGAAGCGTTGGAGGCGGCATACGGTGGGCTAGGGCCGTTCCGACAGTTACGCGGTATGCGGGAACAACGAACACGGTAGATGACGCGGCGGCGGCGAGCTCGGGGCTCCAATGCGACACGGTGCGGTCGGGTGAGGCAGCACGGGTGCCTACGATCCTGATGCCTATTGATAAGCGGTTATAGACATATGGACGCTTGCATACGAGGCATCACTCACGCGTAACCGACCCTTCCAGCCAATGAGCTCTTGCAAAATTACTTACTCACGCGCAGGATCACAACATAAAGTTATTTGGTTGCAGTATTTTGTAAGGAACTTCCCCAGTTGAGCTGCTCTTTGAGCAAACAAACGCTATGCTCTAACCTCTCTTTAAAAGTAGTAATTTTTTTTTTAATTTCACATAGTAATGAGCTATTAATATGTCCTAATATGTCCTAATATGTTTTCATTTTACTCCATTTGGGTTTGTTACACGCTTCTTGAGTGAACTTTGTATAATATTATGTAATATGGCTATACATACTATAAAATAAAATAAATAATAAATAAATATCCTGGGACATTCCTCACACACTGTCATCTGATCCCAAACTATGCAGAGCTTGTACTATGGAAACCAGATAACTGATATAATACATATACTACTTTTTATTACTGGGTGTAATTATGTATATTAAGTATATACATACTTAATATACATAATTACACCTAGACTCAGGACAAACAGACATGTTCATGCACACAAATGCATGTCCTGTGTGGGAATCGAACCTACAACCTGCGGCGCGTAAGGTGAATCTTAACCAACTGCGCCAACTGGCCCGTCTACTATAATATAATGATACGTTATAACTTCAATTATTCAAACCCTGTGGTTTTTTCAATAAATTGGTTATCCATTTATGCATTGTATATAATAACGTAAGTTTTCCTACGCGGAGGTATTTTAAACTAAAAAACACAATTTACTTCAAAAGGAGTTTTAGAATTCAATTGTTAAGTACGTCTTCACTTGATGTATCAACTGCTTTATTGTCGCGTTTACTTGAATATATTGCGAGCGAGGCTGGAATGTGAACAATTCCACAACAACGAACACCTAACCGTGCACTATTCACAAATTATTGCATCAGGTGAGCGTCAATAAATCCATGCTACAATGACATAATTTTTATATTAGGACAAGCATTTGTGTGCATGAACATGTCTGTATGTCCTGAGTATGGGTATAATATTTACAAACAAAAAGTATTATAGGTATGTAGTATATCAGTTATCTGGTTTCCATAGTATACAAGCTCTACTTAGTTTGGGATCAGATGACCGTGTGTGAGGAATGTCCTAGGATATTTATTTATAATTGCGCTTATTCATCAAAATATTATAGCAATTTGTATGACACTTACATTTGTCACAGAAAATGTATTAAATCAAATACAATAGTTTGTTTGAGTGTTCGTTAGTATTCGCGTTCGATGGTGCGTCCATGCTACGCGATTCGAGCACGAGCCGAGTCACGAACGAACCAACAACGAGCCTACAACGAGCACGATGCGAATCCCTTTGTTCTTGAAAAAACTGTCAATCGCGCTCGTTCGAGGCTCGCAAGTCCGTCCACGCTACGCGAATCGTGCTCGCAGTGTGCTCGTTCGTGGCTCGGCTCGTGCTCGATTCGCGTAGCATGGACGCATCATAGTTGTTGTTGCCATTCGGGTGAAAGATTTGACCTTGATTTGACATGGTATAAAAAATATAATTAATGCCTAGATTACTTATAGGTATAAGGTACATTCATCTGACAGTCCGTTATTTCTTTAATAAATTGAAAGATAGATAGAAGAGTGAACCAGCCCCGTGGCTTTATGACGTCATGTTGAAATATTAAAGAGTCAAAAAATTGTTTTGTTAATAAGGTACGTAAAGGTTAAGGAATACATTTAACGGCCTCCCAAATAACCCTATCTGAGATCATTGACTAGATTTACAAGCATTCGACGAATGATTATGGCCGACATAAAAGGATATTAACTGTTCATTTTCCTACAGACGATACAAATGCAACTAATATGTGTTAACATGTTATTTACAGTAGCCCAATAGTTAAGTGGTTTGATTCTATCTCGTACTCACGAAGAGCTTTTATTTGTGGTACAGTTTTATGCAATATAAATACAAATATTTTCATGGATCAATTCAATAGAAAAGTTCAGTTTGTTACCAAAAGAAAAGAGGACCGTTCCTCTTTGCGCGCGAGTGATACCCCTGGTGTTGCAAGCGTCCATAGCCTACGGTAACTGCTGCCATCAGGCGGGCCGTATGCTGGTTTTGCCACCTTAGTGGTATAAAAAAAGGTACATCAGCTTCAAATTACAAACAGATTATTGGATTTAAATAACAACCTTTAAAAAAATAAAACAAAAATGTTATATAATTGAGAAACATGTGTTGTAATTGAGATACATGACAAATTGTTCTACTGTTTATACATGTACTGTGGCGGTAGTTTGTAACTTTTCAGGAGGTACTATAACATGGCTTAATGGTGTTCTACTGGTCTCAGATATTTTTATTACTCTCACGTTGATGTAGAAAAGAGGGGTTATATTTTTGCGGGTAAAAAGCACCTTATGTATTCAACATTATCGTGTAAATTAGCAGCACGCGAGACTAACGAGCAGTTGACATAGTCTAATCGAATTGGACTGTATAATGAGTATGTGACGCTATTACTATATATAATATATACGTAGATATGTATAGGAAATTTTCATAAATGTTCAGATAACTTTAACATTTTCTCTAATTCTGGCTTTCCACCAAGCTTAGGTATCAGTGGTGAATACTACATTATTATATTAGTGTGGAATCCGTCTTTACTAGTCCCAGACCTGTTACATGGTGATTCTGCACATGATTTTTTCGCAAATGAAGCTATATATGAAATTAATCAACCTCAATCAACTTTACATACGATAGCAATCAATTGATTTCAAAATCTACCAGTACCAAGAAGGCTTTGAAGATTTTTTCGGGGTCGGCAATGCTTGAGTGATACCTGTGTTTCAAGCGTTTATAGGCTACAGTAACAGCATACCATCAGGTGAGCATATGCTTATTTGCACCGTAGTGAAAAATTTAAAAATACCGTTTTTAGAGTACAGTCGATTGCAAAGAAAAGTAGTCATTTTAATGTTACAAAATTATGTATTCTCTTGGATGCATATATTTGGAACATTGGAAGCATATATAATTCTTTCACAATGTATAGATACATATAAATATAAGCTTAATAGTATACAATTCAATGGAAATATGGTGGTATATACATATAATAATAACAATAAGATTTATTTTCTCACCACAATATTTGATTAGTAATTTTAACACATTTAATTCATACATAATTAGTGCACTGAGTACAAAAACATAATAATGTATAAATGGTTCCATGTATACCATATTTGTCACATAAAATTGCTTCCAAGAGGATACAACTATAGGTACATAGTTTTGTAACATTAAAATCGATCATATCATTGTAGTTGACTGTGGGTGGATACCTGCTGCAGCGTTCTGAGTTGAGTTGTTAATGTATGAAGCAAGCCACAAACAACTCCTGAAGGAAAGGAAGGAATATCAAAAAGATGGCAAAGGGCAGAAGACAAAAAAAAACAGATCTATCATTCATCTACTAAAGTAATTATCTTGTAATCCATATAACGGTTTTATCATGCCATTTTGTTTGATATTTATTTCTGTATCATATGGTTAAAATCTTTACACATAGTTTATAATTACTAAATAGACCATTAAATAAATACCGTACCATGCCTTTGAGCAATTATTCAGTATGATAGCTATCAATCGAAGATCTGATTTAATCTGACAAATTCTAATGCTAGTGTAGCCAATAAAACATTGAGTGTAAGAAACGGAATAGACAAATAAGTACACAGTACAATAATTTATTACGTTTATAGGCATCATACATGATTTATTGACAGTAATGATTGCATACAAATAAGTTAGACAGATTAATATTGGCTGAAGTTTATTGAAGCTGTACAAAGGACCTATGAATGTTCATATTTAAGTAGAAAAGCTCTTCATATTAGAATCATAGATTTTTTATCGATCTTTGGATGAAATTTTAATAATGTTATTTCTAGGCGCAGATACTCATAGGGGTGTCATGTATAAGAGCTAGCAACGTCGCGAAAAAAAACTTTCTTTCTTGAAAACGTTGGTAGCTCTTGTACTATAAGTAACCATTGCAGGAGCTTAGAGGCTGTTTATCTCTTCGAAATAAGAAACTACCAAGCTTATCTAATGCCACTTTTTTTCAACAGTTCCGTAGTTACGCGTATCTGTATTTTCTTTTTAAAGCCGTCTAATAAAAGGGCCCAGATGTGTGGGTATAATCTCGAGAACGTCTTGAGCGTCTCGCGTTTAGGTTGGAAATGTGAGAAATTTCTAGCTGAAGTGCACTCGCGTCTGCCTGGATCCAACGAGCGCTCTTTGCACGTGTTTTCTTGCACGCAAAACTCGTTTAAAACTCGGGAATTATTATCACGTCTCTGAAGGCTTCACACTTTTGGTACCTACTCGTGGTGCTCGCATTCGTTGTTTGTTAAATAAGAACTAGGGACGTGGTTTTCACGGGGCAAAGGATAACGGGACTGTTATGAAGTCTTTGAGCTTTCAACATTTTCTTTCTTGTGATTGTCAGTCCATGTTTATGTCTTGTTTCGCGTCTGTCTGTTTTATGTGGTAAAGAAAAAAAAATATTTTTTGATATTTTCCCTTGAGACATTCATAATTACGTAATAGTAAATAAAATAACTTTTTAGACGGGAACAATATTATGGAGTATGAATGTCGTTGATTTTGGCGCAGTACTTATACCATAAGTAGCTGCGCAGTAAAAATGAGATCCTATCTATTTCAGTTTTAATCTTAGACATTTAAAAGGGTAAAAAGTACCAATTAGTAAATGTTAAGTGGGTGTTAATAAAATATTCTGATTCATTAATGTTATTGGTGTATTGGAGAAAAATCAGCGTTACCAGAGTTGTCTGTCACACATCTGTCAGAATTATTTTGAACCTGTTTAGATTTATTCTAAGAGCAAAGTATCGTTCTGTCCCCGAAATCGGTCCTAATTTTTACGAAGTTAATGCCTAAGGTAAACAACGTAGAAACAATATTGATATTGAAATTTAAAGCCCGCTTACAGCAGTATTTTTTAAATATGATCCTCAAGTGCACTTAATGCCTGTTGCCGTACAAATAAATCAAGATGAAATATTAATTACTGTAATTCACTAGGACCACTAGGTAGATTCACTAGGTAGAGAGCAGAACAGCTGGCTTTTGGCAGTCTTTAGTATACATGTGTCCCAAAGGAAGGGAACGAGGGATTGTTTAAGATGGGAATATGAGGAAATCCCCCACATGAAAATGTAGATTTGAGTGGTTTAAAAGAACCCTAATGTAACCTTCTGGGACTCGAACAGTGTTTACGAAAAATAAATTTCAGAGAACATCCTCTTCCATGACGTACAATAAAGAGATACAGTGTACTATCAAAATATAATATACCTTTTCAAAACACTTGGTCGTAAATTGACATTTATTGCACCGTTTTTAGTATCATAATGTAGCTTATTACGCACTAGTGCTTTTAAAATTACCGCACAGTTTTATGATTAGCGATATAATCCCGATTATGTTAAGTTTGTAGACGAAGCATTCTTAATTTAAACGGGTAAAACTATTTGACAGCGCATCGCTGTCATAAAAAAATTGCACGCCGTATTTGTTGACTATCTCATTGATTTATTATTAAAATTATATATATTTATTATGAAAAGTGTATTAAAAATGTCGTATGACACGCGTGTGCATTGATCATTACACTCTCGGCTCACTTATGGCCTCGATGTATCATAATGTACTATTATATAATATTATTCACATTTTTATTTATTTCCTAAACCTAAACGACTGACTCAAATCCAATTATGAAGCTGCAACAGTATAATTAGGGGAGGAAGGCGCTAATGCTTAATATGAGATTGCGCCAGAATTTGGGTGGTCACAGGATACTCCGAAGCGGACCGTATCAAATACTCGCTCTCTCTAATGAGAATTTGCTTTGAAAGTATTATTTTGTTTTATTATAATTTTAATTTGTTTTCTTTTTTGAGCTTATATGAAAATAAGGGTTAGAGATGTTAAACTTGATTATAATATCAGAATTCATTGTAATCAGATTACTAAAATAAAATTTCGAGAGAGGTAGAGCATAGCGTTTATTCGATCAAAGAGCAGCTCGACTGGGGAAGTACCTTACAGAATACCGCAGCCAAATAACTTTATGTTGAGTAAAGTAGTGTTCCTGCGCGTGAGTAAGGTCGCCAGAGCAAACAGGGGAGGGGGGAAAGGTCGGTAAAGCGTGAGCGATGCTTCTTAACTGACTTCGTCGTACGTAACCTATTTTATTTTTTGGATATAACAGGTGGAGATTTCCAGATGGCATATTTTCGAAACCTATGTTGGGTTAGTCATTCTGAACAACTTTTACTATGGGACCAATAGTGAATTCTCAAATATATTTTAAACTTTTCTGACAAAATGTAGGTTTCGAAAATATGCCATCTCGAAATCTCCACCCAGTATAGGATTTCTATATTTTTATCACGAATATTAAATTCTTAATTATACCTTGTTAAACATACACGCGGAACATTTAATCAAACTAGTTTGGTTTTGGTTTACTTTGTCCAGTTTCAGTCAGTTTTCATCGGGTACATGGAATTCACGGAAACTGAATATTCGCTCAAAATTGTTATGCAATGCACATAGCACAACTTTTTTATGCAATGGTATTTGCAAATGACATTCACGCGAAACAAACATTTTCTTCATATAATCTTCTTTATATATAAAATTCTACTGCACGTGTGTATGTCGATGAATTCGTCCTAAACGGCTGGAACGATTTGAATATTTTTTTTTGTATGGGTTTGGGTGGCGCCCTGTATGGTTTAGATTCACAAATCAGCCCGGCAGATGGCGTTGCAGTCGATAATATAACCTAGATACCGACCTGGATGGTTTAGACAGGGTAGGGTAGGGTAGGGTAGGGTTGGGTAGGGTAGCACCACAGGGTAGGGTAGCAACACGCGAACGAAGTCGCGCCGGGCAGCTGGGATAATATATTACAACGTCAAATACATAAAATGTTCGTAAAACAAGCTATTATGTACTCATCATTTACTTATTTGAGAAATTCATTTTGCTACGGGAGGAAAGTGTGTTAGGGTATTCAATCCTCTGTGGTATTAGACCGAGATTCTTACCTTACATACCTTTCATGCCTGGTACCAGTAAATTGGCCGACTGGACAAGTTAGCAGGTATTCATACATTTGAAGTACGACCTAAAACACTACTCAATTCTATACATTTTGTCTGGCGGCCCTGGGATCTCCAGCTACATAGTGATAAGTAATTTAACATCTTTTGAAAAAATATTATTATAGAGAGTCAACTATGAAATCATTGTTGAATATTATTTGCTTCGATTAAATGTCCATAAATTGAATAGATATGCAAATTCCATGCAAATAAACATATTTTTTGTTAGGGCCGCTGTCATTTATAAAGTGGGCAGTCTAATTTGTCGTGTCGTATCAAATCAAACAGACAGGCAGTCACGAGTCAAGCTCAAGGTTGTGAAACCTTAACCCTGGTGCCCACTGCACCCATTATTATAATTACTCAAGTACAAACAGACACTGGATGTGACAACAACTTCTAGGTACTTCAAGATGGTAACAATATCCGTATTAAATTTTTCACGGTAACAATATGTTAGAAAAAAAAACTGTAGAAATAATGAATTTAATTCAATATTTTCTATATTATATTTAATCGGACGAACTCTTCGTAATATCATATTTTTCGATTCGTTATTTCAATAAAATTATTTGCAAGCTTATTTTTTTTTTCTGGATAGGTACATTTTGTTCCATAATGAATTATGAATATTCCAATATACATGTAAATATATTGCGTGTGTTAAGTGAATTATAAAATTAAAAAGTATAATGAAATTCCCAATAAAAGGTACAAGCAAACTAACTATTATGACAATTCCAGTACACTTTACATCCAAAAGAAAACGACAATGCGAGATTACAATTGGATTATTCAAATCTAATACAATGGGTAGAGATTTATTCAACGTGAATAACTAACTGAGGTACCCACAAATACATAAATGTATGTACTCTCATAGATTATTCAATCAGCTATATCGTTTATAATCTCGTTAACGGTTTGGATTGTAATTCGTTTACCCTGACGGTTATTGATTCGGTGACGAATCTGACTGGTTTGCTGCCTTCAACTGACTATTTTGACTTCAACTTATTCTATTCTGGGATTGAAAGCTATCAGTAAATACAATTGATCTTAATTTAAAACTTGGTGTAATAAAGAGGTGAAGTAAATACATCATGAAGAGAGGTAGAGCGTAGCGTTTATTCGCTCAAAGAGCAGCTCGACTGGGGAAGTACCTCCACCTTACAGAATACTGCAGCCAAATAACTTTATGTTGTGTAAAGTTGTGTTCCTGCGCGTGAGTGAGGTCGCCAGAGCTCATTGGGGAGGGGGGAAAGGTCGGTAACGCGTGAGCGATGCTTCGTGTGTTGCAAGCGTCCATATGGCTACGGTAACCGCTTACCATCAGGCGGGCCGTATGCTTGTTTATCGAGTTGGTTGTATATAAAAAAAAAACATAATTCTACTGTTGATAATAATTATCTTCATTAAAGTAAGGCATTTGCTTTTCCGAGATACGAATTATTGCCCAACTAGCTGACCCGATACCACGTTCTCGCGATATAACGTAACCTACTCGTATATTAAAATTGGAACATTATCCTCGGGGATAGCGTCCTATTAGTGAAAGAATTTTTCAAATCCGACTGGTTCTTCCAGAGATCCCCATTTAAACAAACAAACAAAAAGTCTTCAAAATCAAAAAGTTCTAACGAACATACAAAAACAATTTAACATTATCTTTAGTATCTTTAGTATCTGTGTGTAGCATTTATCATATTTTACTTTTCAATGAAAGTGCTATTGCGATTTTCAATAGCTATTTGAATTCAAAGTACAAAATATATGTGTATTTTAATTTACTCCAATAAAGTTCTTCAATACGCTTTCACTGTTATTTCATTTTGAATGTTGTAAAATTATGTCTTGTTTCAATTAATACAATTCCGAAAACAATCCTGTGTTATTGTTTTGTTATTGTTGCTGTAATAAAAGCAATTGTTATCATTCCATTACTATTTATCAGAATTTTGAATAACTTGTTTATTTCTGTAATTAAACCTTCTGGACTGATATCAAGTAGGTAGTTGATTGTACCTTAAGGGGCTGCGGAAACGTGTATCTTGTGTCGGACACAACCTACCAATGAATATTTGATTTCTATAGAACCAGTATTAAATCAGCCATTCCCTGTGCAGATTTGTGTCCAGTTGCTTCCACTTTACACATACTCGTTGACGATCAAAAAGTGTTTGATGTCGGTAACTGGAAACTAAAAAAAAGTCATCAGCTGAAGATACAAGCAACATTTTAAAAAATCCTTTTTATTTTACTGAATTGTACTGAAACTGACTGAAAACAAGCGGTGACTGTGTCCGATCGCTGCCACCGGACACAGCAATTACGGTTACCAGTAAGCAGAAGTAGCAACCTGCGTCTGGTTCCGATGTCAGACACAAGAAATACGTTTGCGCAGCGCATAAATCTATGTATTTATATATACTAATATACTATATACTTATACTAATATTATAAAGAGGAAAGATTTGATTGTTTGTTTGTTTGCATTGAATAGGCTCCGAAAGTACTGAACCGATTTGAAAAATTCTTTCACTGTTAGATAGCTACACTATCCCCGGGTGACATAGGCTACTTTTTACCATGGGGACGCAGGTGAAACCGCGCGAGACAGCTAGTTCTTCTATATGTTTATATGAAGGAGAAACTGAATGTACGACAGTTGCACACACAGTGTTAGGGATCTAGAAATTATTCACATGGGTTCTTTTTTCACAACGGAACCTGACATTTAAATAAGTTAACTTGTTTCTGATATTCTACGAAAAGATTATTACTGACCAAGCGAGCGCGAAGCGTCTCTATAGGTCTCTTATTCCCGTGAAATTTTATGAACAGGTTCGATAATTATATGGATTGTTTTTGTCGATTCAGTTATGGTAATTCTTCAAAATTTCGGAGCCATAGTATAATATAATAGTTTATACGTTATAAATGAAGTGTGAAATACATTAAGACTTAATTATTATTTTTCTTAGAAATTTAGCGATGAGGCGTTAATGGTATTGGAAGATAATAATAGATACTTACTAAGTTTTTTATCACTGAATATTAATCATTTCCTTGACGCGTTGCTAAGTCAATATAAAAGTTAACTTGTATGTTAAAAGCTACAGGCTACAGGGTACATAAATATTAGGGGCATGATTTTTTATAGCAAAAAATGTTTATTTATTTTTCATCTTTTTGTATTATTACAGTATACAAAAGGTTATATTTTATTTCAAACAATACTTTTCTATATTTACAAAACAATTTTCAAGTTTAGTGCGCTATAAAAGACTTTATAGAACTTTGCATACAAAGCATTGTTGTTTGGACCCACCCATCTTAGATCCGGTTAGGTGACAATACAAGCACTGTCGCACATTCATACACTTCCTACTCCAACGACTTTATTTCTTACTTATGAGGAGGTGTGAAACCATGATGTAATGTAACAATCAATATGGTGCTGACAGCTCTATCTGCCTTGTCATTGTGATCAGGAAGATGTCTGTAGGTGAGAAAATAATTGTGTAACTTTGTCATTTCCCCGCGATGTAAGTGCGATGAGATCAAATCGATATATTGTCTGGTTATAGTGCTTTATATCAATAAAAAAGTTGGTAATTCATGGTTACAATTAGTTACTATGTAGAGAGTTAGTTTGTACACAATAAATCACCTAGATATTCATAAACAATGTTTAATTTTCCATTTTAAAGTTATAGAGAAATCTTACTTAGATATTACAAATTAATTTAATATATTACCCGATAGGTGTACTCTCAAAAATAACTTTCATTTACCTTTTCATACACATTTAATACATTATTTGAAAAATTAAATAAACTCCCTGTATCCACTCTTGTCTCAAATTAATTTTCTAGATGCTTGAAATAAACTTTGAGGTATCCCTAAAATGAAGGGAAAATTAATTAATTTCGCACATTCTGTAACAATTGCCCAACTTCTATACCGATCCGTTATGTAAACGCAACGAATAATAATTTCTTGGTGCTTTACTTACGAGAGGCTTGCCCACATCCCCTTATAAATTGTTTTGGCGTCGGTACAATTAATTTTCGCCTGTTGGTTTATGGTTTATGTGCCAAAAACTCCTAGGAGAACCATACATTATTACGTGCGTAATTCTCTCCTTCTTGGCAACGTCTTTAAAAACTGGCACCAATTTCCTGACCTAAGAGATCTATTTTATTCAACAAAGCTTCATATATTTTCAAATATCAATGTGACCATAGATCTAAAAAACAAGGAGTGACTATTTAAAATCAAAATATTTAGTCCATGAATATTTCAGAGAGCATAGCGTTTATTCGCTCAAAGAGCAGCTCGACTGGGGAAGTACCTCCACCTTACAGAATACCGCAGCCAAATAACTTTATGTTGTGTAAAGTTGTGTTTCTGCGCGTGAGTAAGGTCGCCAGAGCTCATAGGGGAGGGGGGAAAGGTCGGTAACGCGTGAGCGATGCTTCGTGTGTTGCAAGCGTCCATATGGCTACGGTAACCGCTTACCGTCAGGTGGGCCGTATGCTTGTTTATCGACTAAGTTGCATAAAAAAAAATAAAAAAAATTACTTACAAGATATTGACTAATACCAAAGATTTAATAATATACTTCATAATACTTAGATACCTATTAAATACCTTAAGAACTAACTTCTAGCCAGTTAATATCCTCGACAAAAACTTGTTTCCATTAACGCACAATTTATTATGGCATATTATTATCTAACCTGCATAAGTAATGTTCATCATCATTTCTTACGGATTTCACGTTATTTATTGCTAGTAATCGCGTCATTGACAGCGAGTTAGACGCCCACGTATCCTCTCAGGATCTCTAGTTAATGAGAAGGTTCATTTGTAGTCATGAACTTTCGGCCATGACATCCCTCGGAATGACGCACATTATGCCACAAAGCTTTTATATATTTTTACCTATTTTAGCATGATGACTAATTCAACGCAGTTGAGAAATTGTAGCGAAGTCATTTTAAATCCTTTTAAGGTTTGCGATTGAAATATAATGATTATTTGAGTGTTGCTAACATTTTTTTCATAATTTCCAGGAGAGGATTAATAATAACATTTAAATTATGCGTCATGCGTATAATGTACCCCTAGTATACCCAGTTGATACCATAGATATAAATCTAAATAGATGACGCGAATGTATATACTTCGCGTGCCAAAAGCTGTGGCAAAAGGGAGAGCTCTTCTTTTGAAACGGTTTCGAGCGGACAAGGAACTTGTATAAGGCTGGATGTCCACTAGAGATATGTAGCGATGGATGTGTTTAACTGACAAGTAGGATCCCTTCATTTTCACGTTATAACTCTAATGCCAGCCTAAGTAAAGCGCTCTTGTCACATTATGGTAGGTAGAAAAAAAGTGACACGCTTCGTTTTCATACGGATGTGGGGACTTGCTATATAGTTTTTTACTGTGTATAGGCCTGTGTTTGACCACAATCTCACTATGGTAAGTGATGATGTGGTCGAAGGTGGTAAGCACACAAAGCCTAGAAGGAACTGGCTCTCAAGTGCAGCTGTCGGAACACACCGATAGGTGCTTGGCGACAGATTTTCAACTTGAGGGTGGTAGCCAGCCAGACGGGTACTACAAAGTACCCTACCACCGTGCTATGGTTTCCTCACGATGTTTTCCTTCACCGAAAGCTCTAGCTCATTGTAGGATTCGAACCCGGGACCTTCGTCTCGGTATCCGACGTCACTACCACTGAGCTATCATCGCCTTAAAAAGTTTTAGTAGTTTTAGTTCCAGTGAAAATACCTATATGGGAATAAACCTAACAAATTATTAAATAAAATAAATGAAAATAATGAAATAAAAATTAAAGTTGATCCTGATATTTAGATTTGTCTGTGGTTGATACTATGATAATAATAATTTTAAGATTTCATATAGAAACGTCAACAGTCTTCTATTTGTAGAATTACATTACCTACAAAGGTTACAAAATTATTACAGTGATATAAAATAAATTCTCTCAGGTTCGAAGGTTTAGCAGCAATTTAACCTTAAACGCTTATCTACAGATGGAATTTAGTGTTCGCACCTTTTCCCATATTTTGTGAGCTTAAATGTTAAACATCGCAATGTTCGATTGTTAGAGCATAATTTTTTTTTTTTTTTTTTTCTCTTTATAATGTAATCGTAGCCTTATAGACAGACGCTTGCAACACCAGGTGTTACTTTTTGCGGGAACTTGCAGATTAACGTTGCGTTTTCGTTTTTATCTATCAAAAATCTCTTCACACCCTTTTTTGAAGAACCCCAGCATGCTGTTACTTTTTTGGGAAAACCACGGCGGGGAGCTCATTCCACAGCCTGAGCATCTGCATTAGGAAGCTACATTGAAACCGCACAGTAAAAGACCATATTGGTATACGTAAAGCATTATTTTCTCTCTTATTTGGATAAGTTTAAAAATAAAATTTCTTACTACTGTACCTATACTACCTCATGAAACATATAATACGCCACCAGATCTAATTACAGACGTTATCCATGACGATATTAATTTCAGTTTAAATTAAACTATGGGTAAGTTAGGTCAAAATTACGATCAAATGTATAAATTACGTAATTGTGAGTAACACATAACCCTTCCGGCCTACATCTTCCTTGACTCTGTAGTTCCATAGTAATAAAGTTTAAATTAATTAACTTAAGACCAACACGGTTTAATTCGCCTTTAGCAAGGGACTGCCAGACCACGTCACGCTCTCCGTTTAGAATTGAGACGTTCATACCAAACGACAACGTGATACAATTCTTAATGTTAAGATATAAATCTTTGAATGCAAATATTTTAAACACCTATGAGCAAAAAATTTTGATTGACACATTTAGAGTCGTGCAATAACTGATGTTATGCGCCATTAGTTAAACGCCAAATATTGTAGGTGCACGCAAGGCAAACAATAGAACAATGGAATAATCAGATGTATATATGTGCCCATTTCCTACAAACTTTGCTTCCGCGACATGTTAAACTTATTTTAATGTACCTTATGGTATGTTCTCCAATCTAGTTACATGTTGAATAATAGACAATATTAAAATCCTGACACTTATATAAATATTCGAATCACCAACTTCTTCCCGGTATTGAAGAGTAAAGGTAATTTTAATCACTGTGTAAACTTTTTGGTTGAAATAGTAATTCATTCAAAAATCTTTGCATGGAAGCGATGAGATCTTCTCAGCAACCTTCCGAACCGGTATTAGAGTATTAGAGTCAGAATTTTCATAAGTACCTGCTTTTTTTTTTTAGATCGAGCGGTATATTGCGCAAACTTGATCGATAAAACGTCAAAGTCTTATTTGCCGTTTGCCTTATTGAAAGTTTATGCAGTAATAGAAAAAAACCTGTACTTGCCTTGGGGTAAAAGTATTGAACCTGCTAATACCTAAACAAAACTATTGACACTCCTCAGTTGTACAAGGTCTTACCTATATTTAGTAATGTAATCTTTTATACAAATACGTTAGTTCTCGGATCGTAATTTGGCATAACAAGCTGTCAATTACAAGCAGTGCGTATCGCGTGAGACCGATCTTCTTGAACGTGACGATGCATTGGTATAGGTTCGTCCTATAGCAAAACACTCGCCTGCTTAGCAAACAGAATGCCTAATGGCATTATAAACATAACTCAAGCTCTCGGTGTCAAACACATTCCAGCTATATTCATAAATCTAACTGCATAGACACTTGTCTGAAGAGTGATGGTAAACTGAGGGTGATATAGAAACTGCACTTGAAGTGGGTGCTTCTCCAACCCCAGCGCAAGCATTTGTATTATAGTGTTACTACGATTTGCAAAACATTGTAAAGGGCAGATTATGACAAGCCTATGTATCTATATAAATATCGATCCCTTATTACGTAGTGTAGGTATACTTGCTTGAAAGATACTCCACTTTAATCTAAGTATGTCAACAAGAGTATAACCCTGCACCCCCTGAAAATATGGCTAGAGCTTGAAACCGTGTATATGATATTCTTGTTAACTGAAAATGCAATTTGTTATATTATAGACATAATTATAATATAAGCAACCACATTATAAAAACAAAATTCCGGCTCTAGGAAACTTAAGAGGGTCAGCTATACCACAGGTTTGGAAGTCAACCTTTTTAGTCAGCCTTTACGGCAGATTCTAACCTCAATTGTGCAATTCAATACAATACAATTGACATATCTTAGACAATATTATCTATAGAGGTGTGCTACACGTCATTCACCGGACCTATTGACTCGGAGACAAAGACCATTCAGACCGACAAAAGTGATTGATGCTTATAGCAATGAAATGTATGATTGTATGCGTAACTAAAATATAACACCGAAAATTTCATTAAACCTGTACATTATAATTAACGAAAACAAGTTCTAAAATCATTATTTTAATATTGGTACCACTTAATGTAGGTAACCGTACGGATGATGAATGACTTCTCACGTTGATTATTAATTCTAAAATCGATTGTGTAATTAACAATTGCGAGTTTCCTGCCCTCGGCAACGTACGGGTTACTTTGTATCTATTTTACTATTGACTAGTCAAGGAGACCAGATAATAAATAATTCGCCCACGCTCGAAAATAATAGTATTTCTAGTATTTGGTATGTGATCCAAATTATTTGACAAACGCAATTACTGTGTCATATCAAAACTATTCATCGAATTTCTTTGACCAAAAACATTTTGTTTCGTTTCGAATTTGTTTAGCTTTTTCTGAAACTCTTGTTACGATTTTTGAAATTTACATGCACCAAATTAAAATATCTTCAAAAAAGTAGTTTCTATCTGTTTCCGGTTCAAGGTATTCTTTCGAACACTAAGTCACTTTAGAAGTATTCAAACAATATACCATTAAATTGTATAGGTACTATAAGCATAAAATTCAATGAATTTGTTGTATGTATTTTTATGACATGAAATTGGTCACGAGTCATCAATATACGATGATCAAGAATGTTAAATAAATATCATACTAACGTAGATAACAAACTAAATGTAACTCACCATGAACTAAGAAATCCTAGAATATCTAGGTCTGATAAATACACTGACAACATCAACAACGCTGTACATGGTAATGTTTGTATTTACACACACATACTTAATGACTTATTTTGCAAAGGATTCTAAATTCAAACCTTTGATTAAGGATACATCCAGATAGAGTGTTGCAGCTGTGCACGCGTCGATAAAAATAGCCTCTAACTGTTAGAGGCTAAATTAAATAAAAATGCAAAATAATGTTCAATATTTAACTTTCTCCCGATTTTAATTGGAATATTTCAACAACTATTATCATTATGGACGTCACTATGACAAGCAGAATGACGCAGAGGGAGCGTTAAACGTAGCTGTTACGCGCAGCAGCCTATAAAAGTTGGCCTGTTTTATATATTCGTGTAGTATGGCGACGTTCTTTCTAGGTATATTTATTTCTATGATTCAAACATTGTTTTCTTGTGACAAGGTTAATTTACTCATATATGTACTGGAATAAGATCAAGCACTAATAATTAAAATCACTTGTAGTTAAAGGTATTTAAAGAGATAAATAATCCTAATGAGGATAATCTACAACTTTTATGGGTGATTCAACATTAATAGAGTAGTTACATGATGAACTTGAGTGTCTTTATTTGCTTTGCTTTTCTTATAATAGGTATACTTAGTATAAGGTATACAGGTCAAATAATGTAGTAAATAGCATAGCCTTCTCCACTTGCGGTGGACAAGCCCCAATGTGAGCCTCCAGCTAAGCTGCATATGCAACAGGAAAAACAGGTAGTTTAACAAACGGAATTACATTAGTAAATTACATAAACAATATAGATAATATATGATACTAATCAAAGAGAAAGAATATTATAGTTATTTGTACGAAGCGTGCGTAGTTTGCATATAGATACATTCATACATGTATCGTACACTAGCTGTCAGAAAAATGATGATATGAGTTCCTTGTTATTTGTTATAGGTAAAAGTATATATAAAAAACCGGCCAAGTGCGATTTGGACTCGCACCCTGAGGGTTCCGTACAATATTAACTAATTCAACTTTGCTATGAAAAAAAAACGCCAAAAAAATACGTTTCTTAAATGTGCGCCCCTTAATTTTTTTATTGCGACAATAGAAACTCTGAAAGTTAGGTATACCTATTACCATTCATGAGATACAGCCCGCTGACAGACAGACGCACGGACGGACGGATAGCGGAGTCTTAATAATAGGGTCCCGTTTGGCACCCTTCGGTAACGGAACACTAAAAAACGAGTCATTGCCAATAATTATAAGTAGGTATTTAGTTGTATGAACAGCCCAAGCACATACTCTTGCTCATGGCACATACTTTAGTACAGTCTATTAATATTATATCTCTATGGATACTAATATAGGCCTAGAAGATGCCTAAAATGAATCAAGTAATTAATTAAGTCACTACATAACTAGCTGAATCGTCATCCGCCCAAAGCTACTCGGTACGGGCGTTGTCAACCATTGTTCCATAAGTACGGCTGTCAATACAATGAACTTGCCGCTTCCTGGTTGATCAGATATTCGCTACTGACAGCCACACAATACGACCCACGCCACCCGGTGTCTTACACGCAGAGATATCGAAACTATAGCGACATTATCTGCCATTGCCATGATATGACTTTACTGAAATATGGTATCTGTTGATAGGTTTCATAAACCTATTAATAGTTCTGCAGATTCTAATATCAATGTTAGTGATTTGCTTCATTGACAGAATAATTATGTTTATGTAGTACAATAGCACAATGTACCGACCAGCCCATGCTATTTTTAACCGACTTCAAAAAAAGTCTATTACTTTTAGTGTAGTTTGAAGTCGGTTTAAGTTTTTGTAAAACAGTCCAATTATAAATTATATTATTTTTGTGCCCTATCTAAATAGTCCATTTTGTTTAAGAATAGTCTATTTGCTTAAATGTAGACCGATGAATTAGTGTAAATGCTCTTCATTGGAAGATTGCCTACCTACCGTTTACAAAGTTTTTTTTTAACTAACAAAGGTGGTGTTTTTTTAATACGACTAAGTCGGCAAACAAGCATACGGCCCGCCTGATGGTAAGCGGTTACCGTAGCCATATAGACGCTTACAACACACAAAGCATCGCTCACGCGTTACTGATCTTTTCCCCCTTCCCAATAAGCTGTGGCAACGTTACTCACGCGCAGAACACATGATAAAGTTATTTGACTGTGGTATTCTATAAGGTGGAGGTACTTCCCCAGCCGAGCTGCTCTTTGAGCGAATAAACGATATGCTCTACCACTCTTCTTGTCAACCTTATGATGACAATGCGGCGAGCAATCTCAGAACCGGGGTTTACATAGTACCTATGTTACTGTAAATAATTTAAAGGCTGAATCGCATTTACAAAAAAATTGGTGAAAATAAATATTATTCCAATAAATAAAATGTTATGACACCCGTCATTCAATTCCAAGCTATTTTATGTATCAAAATTGTAACAAAAAACTTAAACGCCGCGAGATACACTTGTAGGCTTAATAAAGCAATCTTGATTAATTATGTTTTTGTCACTTGCATATGTTATATTTTACCAGTAATCAATATTTTGTTATGATTGTTTGTAACATTTGAATACAATCATTAGCATGTTAACCGCGTCAACATGATTGATATGTATGGTATACATTTCAGATTAAATTCCTTTTATAATATGTATAGTATTTTGCAGGTTATTAAGCACGCACTATTTACCATCCTAATTGGTGACCTACAATCACATGTGAAAGTGAATGATGTTTCACCGGAGACTATAGTGTGTCACAATATTATTAGTAATGATTATGATTAATTAACAAAACTTAAGAGCAATCGAGCAGGGTTGCTCTACTCTATAAAATCTATATATATAAAAATTAATTCCACTTTTCGTTGTAATTTTATAACTCAAGAACGGGCTCACCTATCCAAACCAAATGTGTAGGCTTTGTTCGGACTATTTAGTCGATGGTTTATGTGAAGTTTGCACCAAATCGGTCGAGCGGTTCTTCATTTATCACATTTTTTGTAACAAATGAATTAAATAAATGGCGGATCATTTTGTTAATGGGGATTTTGCTGTCAAATTTAAACTTTTTTCAGTGTTGACAGTACAAGCATTTTGTTATGTCATTTCATTTTGGACGTGTTTCGATTAAAGCTTGCAGTCGATAATATAACCTAGATACCCACTGCAGCGCCATCTACCGGGCTGATTTGTGAATCTAATGTGATGGTTTAGATAGGGTAGGGTAGGATAGTAGGGTAGGGTAGGGTGGGGTAGGGTAGGGTAGCACCACGCGAACGAAGTCGCGCCGGGCAGCTAGTAGGTATATAGATTTCCAAATTTTAGCACCTTCATTGTCTATAACGTGTATTTTTTTATTTGAACATACAGCAGTTTTCTGTATTTAATAACTGAGTAACGAGTTTATAATTAAATCTACTGTCATTATTATGATCGTTACGAACCCAACACCTATCTTCCAGGTTTCATTATAATGAATGGTTCAATTAAAACTTTACATCGTTTTTAATTAGAGCTTAAAATAGACATAGGCTATAAATTTCCAAGTAATAATGATACGGCTCCACGTAGACCAATATTTGTGGTCTTTGTGAAAATTATGTGAGATACCATTTCTATTCCTTTATCGACCAATGACAAATGAGTACCTATATAACTATAGTGTATCTCTAGAATACTAGTTTCCACCCGCGTTCCGGAGAGGCCTATTGTTTATGTGTGCTAAATTTCATCCTAATTCGTTCAGTAGATTTTACGTAAACGAGTAACAAACATACGTCCATCTTCCAAAACTTTAGCGTTTATATTATTTATAGGATATTAAATGACTTCGACCAATCAAACGTAATGTATTTATCTTTGTTTACAAACAAAAAACAAAGGAAAAAACCATAACATAAAAAACTAGGTGACATTTTCGTGATATTTTTCTGACACAGTACAAAATAGTGGTTAGTAACGACAATATTGTTAACTAAAACGTCTAATGGTTTTAGTAACACTAAAGAGATGTGACAAGGCTGTGTTCGAGCACTGAAGCGTATGTTATTTGATCAAACATCCGTGTGTGTGTAGTTACGTTGTTGTGCCTTCACAGAGGGCATATTTTTGTATGATCTACACTTTTGTGTTTGAAACGCAGAGTTTAATGTACATTTTTGGTCATGCAACTAATTAAATGCATAATTATACATACCTCTTTATATTTAATGCTATTTATATTTTATATTTTAAACCTATGTTGTCATTATTTTATGGGAAATAAAATGCTTACTTTTTTAATATTATAAATATGTGTACCTACTACACATATTCCACATATTATTAATTGCTAAGTAAATTTATTATTATTGAAACTCGAATATATCAATTATATATAAAATATTACTTAATATATAACTCTTATCATTATAATCATTATCGAAAATATTACGGAGAAATAAATCACTCGTTCAAAAACGCGCATGTTACGGTTGGCCTTATTTTCAATCGCTTAATTATAATAATATTTTGTTCTAATTTAATTTTTAACAAAAACACTCAATCATGATCGATAATATCAAAATGTCTGCAGTTAAGGTTTTGACACTGGCTGCCCACTGATGGTAATCTGTGGATATGGCAGATTGTGATCTATTCCCAAGCTAATTGTACCTAATTAGAGTCATCAAATAGATCAAATAGATTTTTTTTCAACAAGTAGAATTTACTCACAAATATTTTAAGTAGTCCTTACTTAAAATATTTGCTTTATGAAAAATTTTAGCTTCTGTTAACTTCTTCCTTAGGCTGATTCATTTAAATTCAGCAGCGTAACTTTTTATGAAAGCTTTTATAAATGTGACTGCATGTTTTTAAATTGCTCCAATGCATTTTATAAAGCTTTGACCCGGGAATTTTAAACCAATCAAATCAATGCACGCATTTGTATTCTATACAATATTTTATATTGAAAAGAACAAAACGTTTTATTGAAATAGTTTTTTTACTGGTTTAGTTTTTTTTTATTATAAAATTACACAAAGACATCATTGTGAAAGTTAATTTTAAATATCTTCAGATGGTATCTATAAGTTTATAATTCTTGGAAACTTAATTATCAGCTCGAAATTTCCAGCACAACTTTTGGCGCAATCCAGTGCTTTAGTCGCGTACAACTAATTGCTTACAAAGTTAACTTTTACACATAACCGAAACAATGCTTACGAACAAGACCAGGCAATGCGAAGTTTTGCGCATAAAGACAGCACTGCACTGACGTGAGAATCAAGTTACTCTCAGGATTTGAAGTTTGAATACAATGTCTTCAGGTCTGCTGTTATTTTGAATGTAACGTAACTCCATTCAAAATTATTGTAACTTCAGTTTATCTAATTTTACGCCACAGTAAACTTTTATCAAACTTATATACTTAGCAATTATTCTTAGTATCATTTTACATCATTCGTATCATTTTACTTTACTCATGGCTACAGTAGGCAAGTCTCTGAAATATTTTTTTATTTTAGCGTGGATTTTGAAATATTGTTGTAATCAGTGTAAGTAAAAAAGATTTTTATCTACCTAAATGAAAATATTAGTTTAGAATGTGATTCCCGTTGCAATATACAACGTCGATAACCATCTTGTCTACTGCCCAGCTCCCCTAGACAAGATGTCGACAATCGTCATCGTTAGTAAACGATCAGCCTTTGTATGGGATTGATATAAGAGATTGTTAAAAATCACGTGATATTTTGATTTGAAATGTCAATCCCATACTAAGGTTGATCGTTTACTACCGATGACGATTGTAGACAACCAACTTGTCTAGGGGGGCGACACGTTCGTTGTTCGCGTGGACGGACTTGCGAGCCTCGAATGAGCGTTCGGCTCGCGCTCGACTGCGCTCCGCCCGATTGTCAGTTTTTTCACGAACACAGGGATTCGCATACCAAGGGAAAACATCTCACACCCCCCGCAAGGGGGGTGGGGAAACACTTTCAAGGCCGATCAGGCTTTCTGTGTGTGGTTGCCATCGCCGCGTGTGAATGCACGCGGGGCGTAGGGTGCTGCTGTGTACTCAGCATGTGGAGTGGTTAGCTGCTTATGCAGCTATGTTCATCTTCCCGCCAGCGACTGTGTGGCTCAAGCTTGTAATAGCGAACTATGCAGGCGGCGGTACTGGTGTGAGGCACGTTGGATTAGGTAGGCGGGTCCGCTCGGATGAGCTCCCGCGAGTACGCCTTGCCGTCCGGTGGCCGACTATGCAGTGGCGCCAGGTCCTGGACGTGCGGGAGGGACGAGGCGTCGGCACGCCTGAACATGTTGGCGGCGAGGCGGGCGACAAAGTCGTCCAGGCTCTCTACTCTGAGGTCGCGTGCGATCACGTCGTTTCTGACGCACCAGTGTGCGGAGGCGACAGTACGCAGCGCGAGGTTCTGTTGGGCGTGGAGGCGTTTCTTCTGGGCCGGGGATACTAGGGCGTACCACGCCGGCGCTGCGTACGTGAGACGTGATCGCACGTAGCTTTTGTATACCCCTATCTTGGTCCGTAGGGGCAGGATGCGTGAGGAGAGCACTGGACGAAGCAGGGCGCGGGCGGAACGGACAGTGTTGATCACCGTGTCGACGTGTGGCTTCATGGAGAGGCGACGGTCCAGCGTGACCCCGAGATATTTCGCGGTCGGCGACCATTCAATTTCCTGTCCTAGCATCTTTAACTTAGGCGGCGGGATGAGACGGTTGGTGACGCATACTGCCTGTGTCTTGGCAACGTTCACCGACAACCGCCATGTGTTCAACCACGTGGGTAGGGCGTCTAAAGTTTTCTGCATCTTTGACGCGGCAAGTTTTGTGTTCATGGATGTTGTATAGAACGCCGCGTCATCGGCGTATAGAGCGAGTTGGGCGCCCCCGGCGACTGGAATGTCGTCGGTGAACCTTGCATAACACGCGGGGGAGAGGCAGCTCCCCTGCGGTACTCCGGCTTCGATTCGGTGCACGGCAGACGTGGCTTCCCGCACGGCGACGAAGAAGCTGCGGTTGCTGAGAAAAGATGCCAGGACTTTGGTAATACGGCGAGGGGCCGTCGACAGCGATAGCTTATAGATAAGACCGTTGTGCCAAACGCGGTCGAATGCCTTTTCCATGTCAAGGAATACTGCAACTGCGACTTCCTTCTTGTTTAGGGCGACAGTGAGGTGGTGCAGTACCCTTGACAGCTGGAGGGTGGTGGAGTGCTCAGCCCTGAACCCGAATTGTTCGGGTCTCGGCGTGATGTGTGGGACGAGGTGGTGCAGCAGGAGCTTTTCGAACACCTTCGACACCGTAGACAACAGTGTGATGGGCCGATAGCTCTCCGGCTTTAAGGAGTTCTTCCCGGGCTTCAGTAACATGATCACCCTGCCCGTTTTCCAAGGAGTGGGGAAATGACCAAGGCGCAGGATGGCATTGAAAAGGCGCGTCAGCGCCGCGAGAGCACGCGGCGGCAGTTGACGCAGCGCCAAATTCTGTATACCATCCGGCCCCGGGGCACTTCTCCTCCTTGTAGCGCGCAGGGTTCTCAGTACCTGCCCGGGTGAGAAGACCACCGGGTCTTCTTCGTGAGCTATCGGCGAAGCGAAGTACTCGCGAAGGTGTTGCTCGACTGCTGCAACGTGGTCTTCATCAACGACGGGGAAGGGCTGGAACTGACGTTCAAGGCATTCGGCGAATATGTTGGCACGGTCGGCCGCTCGGTATCTCGGGGTTCCATCGTGCGAAAGCAGGGGGCGGACGGGTTCGGGAGTACCTGTGAGGGACCGGCACAGTCTGTGTATACCGGTCATTCCCTCCTCGTCAACCTTTTGTATGTGCCGCTCCCAACTGGCGGTGGCGGCATCACTGAGCTCTCTTTTTATCTTCACCCCTAGGGCGAGGAGCTGGCTTCTTTGGGTGCGGCAGCGAGTTTGTTGCCACGTCGCACGGAGTCTGCGTTTCGCTCTGATCATCTTCATGATGTACTCTGGGACAGTGGGTAGGCGCGCCTGCGCTGGGGCAGTCTTAGTGGCGCCATCTGTGGCATTTATAATTAGGCTGGAGATTTCGGAGGTCATACGGTCAATGTCCTCGGATGAGTTGAGTGGCAGTTGTAAGACCGGCGCCGCCTGAAGCCTTTCTCTGAACAGCGCCCAGTTCGTAGATCGGCGTGGTGTTGTTGCAGGAGCGTTCGGCATGTCGGTAATCGAGATAAGCACTGGCAAGTGATCTGATCCCATGTCGTCATACAGGACGGTTTGTGTGAGCTGGCAGCCCAGCTCATTGTGGATAACGATGTCGAGTACGTCGGGCCGGTGACTTTGCTCCGCTGGGTAATGAGTGGGGACTTCTGGTCCCTCCACCATGTACCCTTTGGACTCGGCATCGTTGAATAGAGCGTTCCCATTAGCACAGTTGCGGCTTGAGTTCCATCCCGTGTGTTTACAATTCAAGTCTCCTGCGATGATTGTCGGGACGGAGGAGTCCAACAGCTTGTGGACATCACTTATGGATAGGCGCCCCGTCGGGGGGCGGTAGGCAGCATAAACTCTGATAGGGGCGGCATTGTCCAGGCAGAACTCGACTCCTAGGCTGTACATCGACTGTAAACACACGGGAGGGAGAGGCTGGTGGGGTATGGATCTTCGTATCAGGACTGCCAGTCCACGGTACGCTATGGATTGTGGTGACCGTTCATCCTTCCTGTAGACGACGTATCCGGGCATCTTCAGAGGGATTTTCGCCAGCAGCATCGTCTCTGACAACAACACCACGTCGGGACGGTACTCCGCGAGGAAGGCTCTTAATAGCGGTAGACGCTGTCTAATTGAGGCGGCGTTCCAATGGATGATTTTAAGTGGCTGGAGTTCCGGACTGCATTAGTTTTGCAAGACCTCTTATTACTGTCGGCGCTATGTCAGCGCCGGATTTTCGTGCGGCTAGCACCTCCAGCAGAATCTCAATCGCTGCGTCCAGCGTGGATTCCTCATTCACCAGAGCCCTCTTTTTCCCCTTGGTCCTAGGACCAGGGGCAGGGGCGGGTGGGGGGGCTATGGCCAGAGAGAGCGGCTGTGCAGGTCGCTCCCCACGTGGGTCGTTGGTTGCTTGAGGGGCAGGGGGGGGCTGCTCTTGAGTAGCTTGAGTTGGTTGAGGGCCCCCAGCGATCGCTGTGGGCGCTGTTTTCCTCTTCCTTTTCCCTCTCTTCCTCCTTCTTTTGGTGCCGCCTTCTTGGCGAGGGCGGTGGGCATTGGCCGGAGCCATTAGATTGTTACCGGCAGTATCGGTAATTTGGTTGGGATCACTCCTTGGGGGCCCAGTGGAGCGGGCGACGGTGCCGGCTTTCTTATTCCGTGCCTCCCTGCGCATTACTGGGCACTTGATGCTGTTGGCCGGGTGGGGCCCCCGGCAGTTGATACAGGTGGGCGGTTCCTCAGGCGCTCGGGGGCAGTCTCGGGCGGCGTGTTCCTCGCCGCATCTGACGCAGGCCAGTGGGCGGTGGCAGCAGTGCGATGAGTGCCTAAACTGCTGGCACCTATGGCACTGCGCCGGCCCTTGTTTGCCGCGCCAGGCGTCGATCTTAACCCCAGACATGCAGAGCATCTCCGTGATGTCATAAATACCCGGGGTGATGTCTGGAGTGCGCTGTAACTGCGCGTGGAAAATACAGCCAGGTCGTCCCTGCCTCGCGCGGATGCTGCGGATATATTCAGGGACATAGCCTAGCTTCTTGAACTCGTCTTCAATGTCCTTTACCGGCGTATTGACAGGAAGGCCCCGGATGGCGATCTTCAAACTGCGTTCTGCCGGAAGAGAGTAGGCGAACCAAGAGACGTTGGACTCCTTCTCGAGGGCGGTAAGGTACTTCTGTACCACCCTGTATTCGTTGATGTCCGTGGGAATGAATCGTACACCTTTGCCAAACGGTCTGGCGTTCGGGATCCGCCCCAGTTGCTCTTTCAGAGCTCTGAAGTGGGTGGGCCAGTCTGGGAGCGACTCCACCACCAATGGGGGGAATTTAGGCTGCGGTGGCAGCTTCTTCTGCGGTGGGTGGGCAGTGTTATTAGTCCCAGCGACCGACGTAGAAGGCTGCGAGTCTGGTATGGGTTGATGCAGCGATTGAGATGCAGTTGCGGATGTAGTAGGCATTTGGTTGGAGGCGGGCGGTGAACGCCCGCGGCGCGCGGCGTCAACAAATGAAGTGGCGGGCGCCGGAGGGGCCGGGCGCACGGGGCGCGGGGCGGGTGCCGGAGTCGGTAATGGCGGCTCGGTGGCGACGGTGCTGCCTCTGGCGGCCAAGTTGGGAACCGATGTTCTCAAAGATGGCGGCGCTAGGGCGACGGTGCTGCCTCTGGTGGCCGGTTGTGGCAGTGAAGTTCGTCCCGCTCGCACACGTGGGTCGCTCACTCGCGGGGGGAGCGGGTCGGGGGACGCGGGAGACGCAACATGACGTGTTGCGCGAGTATCTTGCTCCATGGGTCTGGCACGGCGCTGCTTGCGGGCCGGTGATGCTTTGACGCATGGGCGTTTGGAGTCGTCTTCTTCAGCTTGCGATTCGCTGCTGCGCGGGCGCCGCCGAGAGAAAACGATTGGAGGTAATTCGGATGGGGTGGCGGCAATTTGGTCAAGAAAACCTACTTCGACAGCAGAAAATTCTAGGTGATGCCCTTGACTATTTCGGTCGCGTCTGTCACAGTCAGCCTCCATGGACCGCAACAATCCCTCAGGGTATTGGTTGGTTGCGCGAATACGTTTAATCAATAAACGTTTCGCTTCAGCCTCACATTGCGGAGAGATTCTTGCGGCCGACGGCGCGGCCGACGATGTGGCAGACGCGGTCGATACATTTGATTCGCCTACGATGCTCTGGTTGGCAGAGACAGAACCTTCAGGGCCTGGAATGCCCTTGGAAGCGGGACGACGTAGGCACGGGGACGGCAACGAAGTGACCGATCCCTGGCTTTCGTCGGCACTGGAGTCTTCCTCTTCATCTTCTTCAGACGACGACGACGAGGGAGGAGCGACAGATGCCTGACTTGGGGCTGCCATCGTTGTGCTGCCGTTAGGGCGGTAGTCACACTGTTCGCCCTCTAACCCAGAGATCCCTGCATATAGCGGACCGGGTTACAGGGCGAGTACGGAGCAACATTCGTCCAGACGCCAAGGGGGTAGGTATTCCCCTCCTCAATTGAGGGCACCGGTGCCGGGACCGTCTTCAAAAAGACAGGGCGGACCGGTTGGATAGCTAGCCTGCGATTAGAAACAATTGCAGGCCGGTTATGTTTGGCACGAACACAAAACGAGACACGAACACAGCAGGAAAAACCCCAACACGAAAAACAACACGACGGACAGAACACAATGTAACACTGAGACACTGGATAGTTTCTATCAACGAGCGCGGAACGGTTAGGAAGCACTGTGAGCACGTGTGATCTGCTCGACGGCTGCGGCGATCCGGATTCGCATAGTGCTCTTTGTACCAAATTTGTACCAAAGAAATTGAATACGCGCTTTGTACGCTCGTTGTAACGTCCACACGTAACATCGCGAGCAACTGCGAATTCTGTTCGTTCGTGGCCCGGCTCGTACTCGGTGCACGTAGCTGGACGCACCATATAATTTTAAGATCATAAACAAACATAACTACAGCAAAACTACTCAAGTAAATAATACGAAAATCAAAGAATTTAAACAGATCCACGAAATAAGCAGATATAATTATATCACGTTTGCCGAGAATGGGATTCACGACAATGATGTAGAATTTGCTTCATGTACAGAGTTATCGTGACTGCATGGTGCTGTGAATTGAACTAATACAAAGATGTATTAGGTATATGTTAGCAGTTGATAATATCGCATCTCAGGTAAAAGAATTACATTACATAGATATAAAAATAAAGACTGCCAAGGCTATGTTTTGAAGTAAAAACTATGAAATACGAAGTGAAGTGCAAAAGATTTAATTACGTGCAGAAAATATAAGAAACTGGATGAGACTACATAATGTAAATTGCGAATAGAGTCACAGAGTACCTACATAGATAATGGTTTCTAGGTACTATACTAATATAGTGTCAATAATAGTGGAGGCCTGGATGAAGCTCTTTCACTTTGTGTGGCCGCCAATATTTTTTGAATTCTATATTCAATGTATTGTCCTGGCAGTAAAATATAATTTACTAGCTGCCCGGCGCGACTTCGTTCGCGTGGTGCTACTCTACCCTATGGTGCCACCCTACCCTACCCAACCCTACCCCACCCTACACCCTACCATACCCTACCCTACAATACCCTACCCTACCCTACCCTGACAGCAAAATCCCCATTAACAAAATAATCCGCCATTTATTAAATTCATTTGTTACAAAAAATGTGATAAATGAAGAACCGCTCGACCGATTTTGTGCAAACTTCACATAAACCATCTACTAAATAGTCCAAACAAAGCCTAAACATTTAGTTTGGATAGGTGAGCCCGTTCTTGAGTTATAAAATTACAACGAAAAGTGGCATTGATTTTTATATATATAGAGAGATGTAGCGGTCACACTTACCAAGTGTGCTCGTAATTATAAAAGCTCTAGAAAGACTTGAAATAACTACCTGACCAAAATAATTATACACGAAAACACAAATGTGTGCATGTTTTGTGATATTTGAACAATTTTACTATTTGCACCGAGTCCGTAATTCACTACAAATAATAATGAAACAAATTGCATACGTGCTTTTAAAAGCTTTGTGGCAAAACTCACGTAGCGTGTTTTTGTGGTTAGTGCACGTAATATTAGTATTACGCGTACAAGCTTCGTAAGTTCTGTAACAGGAATGCTTAATTGTAGATAATATAATTAATATTCGTGGATTTCGGATACCGGACCTTAAAAGGAATAAACGGATCCCTTATAAATAATATAAATAATAATAAATATCCTGGGACATTTCTATTTTTTTTATTTATAAGATCGGTCTGGTGTCTGTCCATCCATCTGTCAAAGAAGTTTTACTCGAAGACGAAGTAACTAAGCAACTTGCAATTTGGTGGTTCCTAGGTTTCTAAAGCTACAATTTTGTTTTTAATAGGATTATTAGATATTTAGCGATAGATTACAGGAAAACTGCGGATATCTGATACGTCGATGATTTTGAAAATGAAAAAAATTTTGGTTCGGCAACTTGCGATGGACTTTTAACCTATATTATGATCAATCCATATCAAATAAAAAACGTTTATTATGCGGAGCATATAGTGGAGATTAAATTTGTATTTCACATTATGTCACTCATATGAATAGGTTAGGAGCTAGCAGGTATAATAATTAAGGTATATTAATGACGCAGATAAGGGAAGCCCGATACTCAAACAAAAGTTTAATTTGACTTATCGACTACTGGTCAGAGAGTAGCCTTAGGGTCGCTCTGAACTCCTAACTGACTGCAATTTTTTAGTACGTCTTGAACCCTAATTTAGCGGGCTTGATTCGCCTTTGACCGGCTATTTACTTATTTTATTATTAAATAAAAAATATAATGGTCTAAAATGTATACTTAATTCAAAGCCTTTTTCTACTGAGTATAAGGGGGTTTCCATTATTTTCCTTCAATCAAAATAATTATTGTTTTCATCTGACAGATTAAATACTAAGAACCAATTTATTAACACCATAAGTACAGTTCGTGTACTGACGGTTCCTTGTTCCTATTAATTTTGCAATAAGACTATTAATTTATATGTCGGCCATAAAAATTTAAATCAATCAAATTATTTACATGGGCAATTACATGGCCAAAACGAATTATTATGTTGGTACACACAATAGAAATAGTTTAAAGATTTTAATTGTACATAAGTGCTCGCGCTTTTAAATTTATTACTTGCGTAAGTAGTCGTTAATGGCATAAATGCTTACGGAAATTAAATATCATGTTATTGACCATAATAATTGGAATATTATGACGGGTACGATTGCACTATCCTCGGTTTTTGATTGAAATCTGTGTGTGAAAAATGAAGTGGACAAAACTGGAATGACAAATCCTGTTTGGTTTGTGATTGCTCTGTGGTGAATTAGTAAATCAAAAGAGTCCATTTGTATTAAATTGTACTAGCTGGCTATCCTTTCAAAGGATTGAGCTAGCAACCGGAACTTTGTGTTCTCACTTTATATAATTTGCACAATGTTTTGTTTTATATTTCAATAAATACAACGCTAATAAAACACTTACAAAGTTTTAAACTGTATATTTGGTATTACTTCGTGGATTTATACATACAATTTAATAAAGACCAACATACGTTTTTAGGGTTCCGTAGCCAAATGGCAAAAAACGGAACCCTTATAGATTCGTCATGTCTGTCTGTCTGTCTGTCTGTCTGTCTGTCTGTCCGTCCGTATGTCACAGCCATTTATTTCCGAAACTATAAGAACTATTATGTTGAAACTTGGTAAGTAGATGTATTCTGTGAACCGCATTAAGATTTTCACACAAAAATAGAAAAAAAACAATAAATTTTGGGGGTTCACCATACTTAGAACTGAAACTCATTTTTTTTTTCATCAAACCCATAAGTGTGGGGTGTCTATGAATAGGTCTTCAAAAATTATATTGAGGTTTCTAATATAATTTTTTCTTAAACTGAATAGTTTGCGCGAGAGTCACTTCCAAAGTGGTAAAATGTGTGTCCCCCACCCCCTGTAACTTCTAAAATAAGAGAATGATAAATCTATAAAAAATATATGATGTCTTGAACTTCCACCGAAAATTGGTTTGAACGAGATCTAGTAAGTAGTTTTTTTTAATAGGGGAGAGCGGGGCCAAAAGTTCCGATTTTTAAACAACCCCAAAATTTGCAAGGAAACTTAATTCTAGCATTAGTATTAAGTCATTAAAATTTAGTTATACATCTAACCTTGCTATAAATACAGTTTTTAAGGTTGTATTTAGTAAGATTTTTTTATAATAAATAATACAATACCTTAAGTCGGAAAGTAACAACATACCCCAATTTGGGGCAAGTTGTTAAAAGGGTGGGGCAAGTTGTTACGAGAACTATGGAAGGTGTAAAATAATAAAAAAACAATATTTGATTTAACTAAGTATTTATTTAAGGACTCATAAACAATATCTTACGGATAGTTAGTTGTTTTTCGAAAATTGACTTATTATTAACTAAACATTTTTACGTTTTAACATTTATAATTTGTACTTAAAGATTGAAATATTAAGTATCACAAATCTAGTCAATATAACTAATATAATAGCTTAAGTAGCTAATCAGCTTTGAAATTATCTATTCTTGAATCATATCAGAAAGTCATCAAAATATTATACTTGTAAATTATCACAAGATTCATCAGAACCGCAAGTGAGACAAAGATATGTTAATATCTGGAACGGTTCTAGTTCTTACATCTTTGAAAATGGACCCATTCTTCATTAGAACGTGAGCTAGAGTAACACACAAGGGTCACAGCAGACTAAAACAATATATGTAACCTTAAATTATCCTCTTCATTCTCAGAACTCTCACTACTCAACTGTAGAACTAGTAATTTAATGAATTATCCCTTTTGCCTTTAAGCGTTCCCTTTCATTTTATCCCCGTAATTTCCTCTACCATTCCCTTCTCCTTTATTTTTTCTTACTTCTTCATTATCAATGCTTACTATTCATGCTTTATTTTTGCTCTTTTACCAAGGCTTGTTTCTCAGGCTTGTGTCTGTTAAAATTGCGGATTTGCTATGAAGTTCTACTCCGTGATGGTGCCTTTAGAAAGGAACGAATTGCTTTTGGGGAAAAAGGATCAACTTTTCTAGTTCAAGTTTTTTCAAGTTCTTGTATAACACCAGTAGATGCAGGCAAATTAACTTATGACGGCTCTGGCTGACCCTAGATTTGCCGTACTTCAGTAATGCTTAGTTTCATGTGCATTGTTGGATTTATCTATTCTAGTTTCCATCTCTGAAACTTCAATATCAGTTATATCAGTATCTTTACAATATCATACAGATGAACTGGGGTAAGTTGTTCCGAGGTCACAACTTGCCCCCAAAGAAGGGAACATCTAGCCCCAAAAACACATGTGTTCAAAATTACAACATCTAGGTTAGGTTTCGAGACATACACAGTTTTAGCACAGTATATCATGATATTCGATATATTTTTGAATAACAATACCAAAGAACTAATCGAAAATTATTTAAATTCGCTAGATATACCAAAAATATCAAACACGAAAATATTTACTTACGTGGATCAGCGACGTACATGCTCAGTTTTCAATGTACCGGATGTCACTGGCCCGACAAAGTTGGATGCCGTCGATGCGCAGCAACGGCCCAATTAACGACGTATTAATTAAATATTTTTATCTCTTTTCCTTATGGAGTTATTTCAATCGGAACAACATACCCTGGTAACTTTTAGCCCCGCTCTCCCCTACGTCATAAATTGAAATTAATATCAAATACTCAGGTCTATACTACCATTTACTTATATACCTACAGGTTTGTACGGAACCCTCTGTGTGCGAGTCTGACTCGCACTTGGCCGGTTTTTGTTCCCTACATACATTCACTTTATGCCGTTTTATAGCAGAAGCTTGAGAAGTTGTTTGATAAATGGTAGGTTGAATAGGAATTGAGCTAATTGAAGGAGGCCACAGCCTAAAGGGGTATTTATTTCCTAGAGCATGACCCAATATCGGGTGGGTGTCCATTAATCACGATTATAATATAAAAAATATGACGTTATTATGTCTGCGGAAATATACAATGATCTAATCTATATATTTTGAATATGATATCGAAGTCGAACGCATTCTCAACTTTGTTTTAATTGTCGAATTGTTTTCAATTGAAAGAGACAGAAATATATTAAATCTAACTCAATATACGAGATAGTTCCAGCAAACGCATCAATGGCCCATAATATATCCGTACTGCTGAAACTCTCCTTACAAAACGAGGTGAATTGAGAACATAGTCTGACTCAACTTCACATGCCTTTGAGTGTGACAGTTCGGGCATGTAAGTTACTCATGTTTTCCTTTACCGAAGCTAGTGGTAAATCTGTTCGGAAGTGGTAGCACGAGCACTTGCTTCACTGCTCACTAATGGACTGAGTGAATTTAAAACTGCTCCTTTTTAGGTCACTAAAAAGGAGCAGTTTCAAATTCAATGACTTTCGTCTTTCGAATCATATGAGTTCGTGAATGAAATTTGTAGAAATCTACCACAAAGCATCTGTTGTATTACGGCTACATATGGCAGCACTCCTTCAAGACTTGTTTTCTCTTGACTTGTCTTATCACATTCAGCCGCATTATCGGTGAAATTGTCATGAAACAAAAAAACTACAGTAAAAAAATATTATTATATAATTATATTGGAGCTAGAACTAAAATTACATAAAGTAAAACATATTCGACTAAAAAACATACATAAAAGCTATTGAAGTTACAATGTTTATTTCACATAACAAAGTTGCGGGTGTGTGCACGTCGTTTTTGTCAAAGGCCCGGATAACGAAACAAACCCGGCAAAGCTTGTGAACATACGAGTGCGGTTGGATACGGAACGGATACGTATGGCTCCAATTACATACAGTAAGTGTTGAGAATTTAACAAAGAACCTGTACTCAACAATTTTGTCACAAAACTCTACAGTCAATGTACCCACTTTATTCAAATTACGAGTAAGTCGATAGGTCTTGAATATATAATTTAGTCTAGGTACGTTTACATTGGGTGTTAGTTACTTCATCTGAACTTGAAGGGATATTAGGCTAAGTGGTAATATGAGTTGACAGTTATTGATTCGGTATCTTGTTTGTAGGCGTTGAAGCTGATCTGCAATGTTTGAATTTCAAGGCAATTTCAATGATATTGTGAGAGTGTATAGAGAAATAATTAAAGAACAGTTAGAGTAAAATTAACTACTTGAGTTTGTGAAATATGGCACTTTCGAAATGAGAAACTGATTTTATTTATAGATCTATAGTAAATAGTAGATATTTCGAAACTAACATACTTACTATTTATATCCTCTTATTTTTTAGCGAAGAAAAAACGCCAGCAAATATACGCGGATTTTTACAGGTCGTTTCTCACGTTAAGATTAATATCTCACGTGGGTCGTAATAAACATTTGCATGTCACAATCGACAAGATCGGTCGCCGATAGTTGAGCTTGGTATACACTTTGATCGTTAGCCTTAGGTTCGAGCATACAGGTAACAAATTACGGTTCCTACAACTTCTACCGTGTTTGAAAACTTGTCAACCAATCGGATGTAGACCAGGTATGTGTGGTTTAGTGTGTGTTACTCTATTTATGACAAGTTCTTCCCCCGCGGTTTCCCCCGCATTCCCGAGGCATTAAGAGATAATGGCTGCAAGAAATTTGAAAAATAAGATTTTAACATAGGTATCTATTGCTGTCGCGTTGTGCCCGAGCTATCCCGCCCGAAGGCGATAGAGACAACTACAGCTTGGACCGATTATACATATTTAAATTAGACGAAATCGCTATTTCGTAATACCCGGTTTTCTCCTCCAAAAATGAATCGATTTAAAAAAAAGAACAAGAATCATAATAAGAAAGCCTTTGGTTTTTTTTATATTCATCAAATTTGTTCGCTGGACGTCTGATAAGGGCGTTAAAAATGGTAAGTTTTTGTGATTTTAGAAGGCTCCTAATTCTTATAATATTTAATTTATGGAAAAAACACAACCGAGGGACATACAGTGGTACACACGGCTACAGATCAAGCTATACATTTCCAGTATAAGCTGATCTCGCTTGTGTAGGATTTCCGTACAATGGGAGGTCAGCTTATACTAGACATGTATAGCTTGATCTGTAGCCGTGTGTACATACAGATTGCATGGTAAAATAATCATTGCTCTAGTGTCATTATCCAGAGAGTAAACTGAGGATTACGTTCGTATGTAACAAACGCCACCAGCATTTCCTCTTAAATGTTTTCCCGGGATAAAAGGTATACTATATGCTATTCCAGGTTACGATTTACCTGCTTGCTAAATTTCATCGTGATTGGTTGTGGCGCTTAGACAACAGAATGTAACAAACAAACATACTTTCGAATTTATTAGATTAGCATTAAGTAGGATAAGTTCCTTCTCGTAGTCCTTCCATGATTCAGATTTTGTCACTACAGTTATAAAGATAGCCATGTTAGGACTTATTTCCTAATCGTGGAATTGGTGATAGCTTTTGTCCCTGCATCTCTTGTCCTTCTTGATTAGGGTTCCGTTAAAATGGAACCCTAATACTCTACTGTCTATTATCCCTCTGTATTTCATGGATCTCTAGCTCGTTATTTGAATGACTTGTAATTTTGCGGAAAATTCAAAATTCAAAAAATATGCATCGATTGGTCCCAATTATATCTTTATGCCTTTTGCGGTCGAGACCTTGGGACCATGGGGGTCAGAAGCTCGCCGTTTTGCTCGCACCTTGTCTTCAAAATTGATCGAGACCTCCGGAGACCAGCGGGCGGGGAGCTTTTTCCGCCAACGCGTCAGCTTGGCTATCCAAAGAGGAAACGCTGCCAGGCTTCTGGGAACCTTGCCGTTAATCGGAAGCAGCGGCAGGCTTGAGGAAATTTTCTATATATAGATTATATCTTGTAAATATAGATTGTATCTTGTAATTTTTATATTTTGTGTAGAAAAGTAGCCTGGTAGAGATCACTTTTAGTGGTAAGGCCGACCATTGTAACACTTTCGCTATTAGTTAATTTTTGTATTAGCTGCTACGATCATAATGATAATATGGTGTGATAATAAAGTGTTAACTATTTAGCTATCTAATGGTGACCATGAAGTGAATGTTGAATTAGAAATTCAATTAGATTAGTTCTCAGGGGACTGTGGGAGAGTTTGAAGATGCTTACTTATGTGGGGTGTCTGTGGCTAAAAAGTAGTTGAATTGAAATATTTTTTTTCATAGCCGGATCAAAGTTCTCAGCTTTAGACTTTTTTGTTACAGTCACCATAAAATCTCAAAAACTAAACCAGTTAGGATTTTGGATTATCTGTATAATTACAAAAATTGTTTTGTAAATTACAAAAAACAGGGTTATTGGTAAAACATTGGTGCTGATTCTGTTGTAAATCGCACTAAACTAATTTTAGTCACACATCATTTCTTTTTTTTTTTTTTTTTTATACCACTTAAGTGGCAAACAAGCATACGGCCCGCCTGATGGTAAGCGGTTACCGTAGCCTATGGACGCTTGCAACACCAGGGGTATCACGCGCGCGTTGCCGACCCTGCAGAAATATCTTCACACCCCTTTTGAAGAACCCCATGCTGTACTCCATTGGGAAAACCACGGCGGGGAGCTCATTCCACAGTCTGAGCGTCCGCGGAAGGAAGCTCCTTTGAGCCCGCACAGTACGAAACAATTCAGGTTTCAATATGTGAGGATGGACTCCCCGTCGATGGCGAGAGTTGCGATGGTAGAAAGTAGCCGTGGGCATCATCTTAAACAATTCTTCAGAACACCGTCCGTTGTACAAGCGGTAGAACACACATAAGGAGGCAAAGTCTCTCCTCAGAGTGAGGGGCTCTAAACCGCTTGTGAGCTCGGGATCGTCGACAATTCTTATGGCACGTCGTTGAACCGAGTCTAAAGGATCAAGCTGGTATCCAGGTGCCCCCGCCCATAGATGACAGTAGTACTCCATATGAGGCCGGACTTGCGACTTGTAAAGTTGCAGCCTTTGCCCCGATGTGAAGTACTGCCTCGCTTATATCTTTCTTACGAACACTATTGAAAAAGGATAGAACATATTTAAAGCTGTCAAATTAATCTTTGCCGTCTTATTTTTCGTGTATTTAGGCGTAACCGCGATGGATGGCGACAAAATTCGTGATTCTTATTTTTTTAATGTAATTAATATATTGTACGTATTGTTAGATGTTTTGTGAATGGTGTTTTTTGGGTAAGTACTTTTCAACACTACGCTTACCGGCACTTTAAAATTACTTAATTTTATGTTTTACTCTATAAGTGAATTTTGTAAATTCTTTTGAGAAAAATAAATTCTTTACCGTAAATTGAATTAAACAAGCATTGCACTAATTTTACAAGACTAAATTTCTTAAATCCTTTTCTTATGTTCTTTGTTAGAAAGAGACATAGTGAGATTAAAATCAGTTTAGTTGTAAGAAACATAATCAGGGCCATTGACTACCTCTCAGGGTTATATTCCTTCCTTCGCAGGCACTTATGAAAAGTCTCACTCCGGTCTCAAATAACTGTTTTCTAGTCATAGAACAAGTTGTTGTTTACGTTTTAGTTATATGTTAAGCTAGTTGGATGCCTCCTAGGCTAGACCACTAGCCTACCTCCAGCAATCCGCAGTAGGCACGCGTGGAGTATCGCCCAGTCCCTTTCACCCTCATTTGTGAAAGGAGGCCTGTTCTCAGCAGTGGGACATTATAGGCTGATGATATAAACCCTGTATATATTTATACAATAAATATACTAACGCTATTACTATGCTGTATGAAAACATCGATTCATAATACAGCTTATAAGCTGCATATGTACAAACCCCTAATAGAGTGCAATCCAAATTGCATTTGGCCTTTTTTTTCTATTAACTGTTCAACCTGTCAACACACGATGTGAACTAATCTTAAGACATAAATCGATGCATGTTCTACATAATTGATTATGGTAGTACGTTGACTGGATTAGTTGATATTGGTTTGCACCTAATCCACAGCCTAATCTATGCGTCCATCCCGACACAGTGTAGGTAATTGCTTAAACGAGCGTCAGAATTTATACTAAAATTATTGGAATACTACGGTCAACTGTAATAATATATTCAACAAGTAAAATAAACTGCATGAACCTTTATTGTGGTGAAATGCCACTGTAAGCTTTTTAGTTTGCTTCTAGAATAAAATTGCATGGTGACAATTGTTTAGATTTTTCATTACAATATAAAACTCGCTCAAGTCTTTGTTTTGGTAATATTCATCTTTATTATACTGTAAAATAATGCTGAGAAGATTACAAAATGTTATTGAATATAATTTAATCTCCTAGCTATTTCTACGGTACTTGAAACATAATGAAGGCTTTGCTATTAGTGAAATGTCAAGTGCTCTAGAATAAATGGAATAATATATAGACAGTAAGACGTGAAGTACTTTTTATTAGGAGATGTTATTGTTATTAATTTTAATGTTTGGCTGATTGACTCAAGATACATAATTATTATGATTGGTTTCATTTTAATGAATTACCCAACAATTTATTTAGTTCAGTATAAATTAACTTTCCTTGTCCAATCAATGTCTTTTCTCTTGGCATTTTAGTTGAGAAATCATACAGTATTCATTTGACTATAAAAAATATTAAGCAATTTTGTTTTGTACCTACATTACTTACAGAACTTTGAGCCAGTGAATATATTTTTTAGTGAAACTGATAAACTTATTATATTGTTTCATTAAAATACGTATGCAAAAGCAAAACGCCAATATATTCGCTACATACCATCCACTAGGTATTCATACTCTAAGCAAACTCGATACCTAATCCAGGCCCGTAGCCAGGGGTACGCCAGGGCTGGCTGAGAAAATTATAAGCATGCCCAATCTAACCTAAGGATTTCTAAACAACGCCTAATTCCTGAGTACAGTAATTCTCACCATACAACTTATACACACATACTTTCTCATAAAAGTGAGCTCGTGCTCACTTTTATGTAATACCTGCATACATTTAAATGTTTAGTAATGAAAAAAAAGGCTTTCTACATATCCTGAATTTTATTGAGCCTGCCCTGATTAAATACTACGGCCCTGGCATCATAACGCCATGTTTACTCCCATGAATAAAGTCCACAAAGCTGTTTGGTGGCATTATCGTATTTCCCATCATCGATAAACCCTTTTACCTAAATAGCATATTGAGTATTCAAGTTTGGAGTCCCTACATAATATCGGGAGATCGTTTTCGCCTATATGCCGCTTAAATGGGAGGATAGATCAGGTATTACGGTTTAGTAAGCGAATGTAATCGGGTAGCAGATGGTCTTTGAAAGTTGGAACGTCATAATAGATCTCAGGTATCGTGCCTGTAAACCGCCTTCAAAGGGTAACGTGAGATAACGAGCGCTCCATTCATTTACTAGGATCTCGCTTCATGTCAGCTTCTGATAGTTAAGTTGTGTAGACACGTGCAAAATTGGATCCTTTTCAATATGATTACGATAGTTATGTAGACCTACGATTAACATGTATATCCTAGATATGAGAAACTGTAAAATAACTTGCTGTGAATATATTTAGTTGGAGTTTAGTGTCTAGGATATTTATTTGTTTATTATTGAAATGAAATTAATAAATTGTGATCTGAATTTTCTGAAAAGTAAATTGATAAGTATACCTGAAGTTACTGTTTATGGCATTTTAACTGAAAGCTTTAATTCTGTAATATAAAACTTCAAAATTAACTACGTGATTTTAGTATAGGTATTTTTAAAGATAAAATAAATACCGTCAAAGGTTGCCTGGTAGAGATCACTTTTAGTGATAAGACCGCCCATTGATATACTTTTTATTTACTATTTTAAGTTCTTGTATTTTTTTTTATATGGTACAATATAGTAATCTATCTATCTTCAGTTAGCATTGCTCCCAGCTCTATTGTAGCTAAATCTATTTACACGTAAATATTTAACATAAAAAAGAGTGTTCATGAAATCAATCAGATTACTCCATCTCGTATATATCAAGAAACTCAGCCGCCATTGTGTGCACCATTGAGCAGTGTATTGTTCTAAGATATCTGATGGAACAAAATCGTTTTCCAATTCCTGAACTGCACAATTATCTTGGGATCCTATACAAGAACTGAACATAGAAATGCATTTGCTTACCCGACAGTATAATGAAACGGAATCAACGGTGAGAGCTCAGGGAAGCCTCGTGTGTTATACTAAAATGCAACTATTTACAATTAATGTCAAAGATTAAGTAAAAATATATGAAACAAATAAAGAATATATTATATACCTATACATTTAATTTATATTGTACTGATTCTTAGTATATATTCATATGTGTATTTAAGTTTATATTAGGTATTATTATTATTGTACACCACCGTCGTTTTATTTTCATTTTATTTAAACTCCTCTCCATCCAAAGTAATTATTATAATTATGTAATGGAGATATTTAATTGAACTCTCATAAAGTAATTTTAAATGTATACTAATAAGCCCATACATCATTATTTTGGTTATTACTTACAATCGTTTATTCATTTCAACTTTCTTGATAGCAAATATATCTTATAATATAAATAACTGAAAGCCTGAATATAGGCATAAATATACAAATATTAGTATGATGGAAGAGGTCTGTCTGATCTCACACATTGTAGCTTTAATCTTTGCATACAGTGCTGACCATTTACAGACCACGTTCTCAAGAGGGTCGTGAATACGTAATGTGATAAAACGATGCATAGTTAAAGGAAATTGGAGTAGCGCAACACTAAGCTCTGATTATTTAGTAAGTTTGGACATTTAATAACCAAAGTATACATTTGTTAAAATATTTCACGGATTAAAAACTCTTTCTTTAAGACATCGTATTATTTTATTCGCAAAGATTCGCCACACGTGTTTCTCAATGCAGGTCTGTGGATTCCAAGACTAGCTTGCTAAGGAGGATGATGTTGATCCACCATTCAACAATACTCCTAATGCAGGTTGGGGTAAAGGGCAAACTAACTAAAGTAACTAGTATGTCAAGGTAACAAACAAAAAAACTGACTTTCGCATTTATTTATTGACCGAGCGAAGCGTCTCCGTTCCGCTTGGACAAAAACGCTTTCGTATGTCTGTAGATGTCCGGCGGATGTCCAAAGGATTTCTGGCTGTTTTTCTACTACAGGTCGCATTTGTCACCCGGTTCTCGTCAAATTTTGTGCCCAAGTTAGGTCATTTTTGTCGAATCATTTTTTTTTTTTCAAATTCTTTTTCGACAAGGGTCGAGAGTCTACAACTCACAGAGCCACTAGTAGTGGAAATTGTCAACTCCGTTAGAGATCTTGTCTATTGTTTTAAATTAATGATAGTTCAATTCAGGGTCAGAATTATTAACTAGTATGACCTTCCATTTATAGATAAAAAAATCTTCAAGTCAATTTACTTATAATACTTATTTAAGTTCAGAGAAGAGTTTGTTTTAATCGAATTGTGTTCAAAATATTTGTGGAATTCATTTTAATTTCTCAATTTCTATTGAAAGTTGTGTAATGGAATTTAAATTGTTTAAAATTGACTAAACATAAACAAAACAATTATGGAATTGAGCAGGAAACAAGAGGAGCTTCTACAGGGAGCGAGGCCTTTCACTAAGGATGAATTTAATCAAAACTAAATGGAAATAACAACACCCTACGGTCTTATTCAATTTTCATGTAATAAGAAAACTCAGGCTAATAAAAGGTTCAAATCAGAAGCTTTATACAATTTGAAAAGGCGACTGGAACAAACAGACAATATTCCAAAATAAAACGTCTAACAACACTAAATTACTATATTGGTACCTAAATCGCATTTTAACATGATAAATCGTCGCGAAAATAAATTATTTGTGTTGTGTCACAATGGTTTTGATTCTGTTGTTTACAACTTAACTTATTTAATAGATTGTATTTTGTACATATTTGTTGTAAATAAATACTTATTTTAGTCTCACATTTTTTTTTTTAACAAAGAACATAAGAAATGATTTAAGAAATTTAGTCCTATCAATTTAGTCCATTTTTGTTTTCAACATGAATTTAGTCGCCATCAAAATTGGTTACAACCTGTAAATGAAAACGGCAAAGAATAATTTGACAGCTTTAAATATGTTCTATCGTTTTTTCAATAATGTTTGTAAGAAAGAGATATATGTGATTAGAATTAGTTTAGTGCAATTTACAACAGAATCGGCGCCAATACTTTTGAGAATTATACGTAAATGTCATGAAAAAAAAACTAGGGTTCCTTAGGAAGGGCGAGGACAAAAAAAACTTTCAGTATTTTTTTATTTTTCTGTATTTTTTGGCTGGAGCGCATATCATCAATAACAATTATGCACCTATGGAATTTTGACCGCCGAGGTATCCTTGCTGAGATATGGGCTTTGAAAATTGTTGAGGTTGAGGAAACCGAGAAAACTTCTTAAAAACCTAAGTATTTTAGATGGTATATCATTAGTTTGCCAAATTTCAAGTTTCTACGTCCTTTGTGGCAGACGGGACGGTTGCACACCAGAGTAATCTTATAAGGGTTTTGTTATTTTCGGAAGCCCCTAAAAACATTAGAACCATAAAACAAACAAAGTTGAGCCACAAATATATGTTTACACATAAAACCAAGCCGCGTCGAGTACGAATAAAACTTCACGCGATGTTATCAAACCGTAAAGAAATGATCAAAACACCCGTGAAAATATTAGGGTAAATAACATAGCGATAGTAGACAAATTTTTAAATTGAGCTTGAAATGAGAAATCTCGCGAGAAATTTGCCCTGCCTCGCCCTCCCGACAGTTAGGAGGTAAAGAGGTTACTACTAAGCAAATTGCATTCACCGTTGCGGAATCACCGTGCCAAGTTTCCACAAATATCTCTGCGAAAATTTCTCACACGTCAAACCGTCTGTGATAAAAAGAAAATGGACGGCAGCCTCCTCGAGCCAACCACATGCTTGTGAATAGCGAATTAAGTAGAATATGTACGTATCTCAAGGCTTATTCGTGTGACCTCGTTGGTTTTGACGTTGAAGAAGTGAATTCGGGGAAACTATTTTCAGTAAACGAATTTTTTATACCTATTAGCTTTGATGCCTTCTGTAATTGGTTTCGTAGTCTAGAAAACATTTATAAGAAATGGCTTTTAGGAGATTTTCGACTCGATTAGAAACAATTAAAGAGGTCTTTTGATACTTTGCCTAAATACTAACCCCTTATTTATAATAAAGTTATGAAAAGTTGAATAGTTAAAATTCCGAAGTTTTTCTTTATCTGACACGTGAAGTATGGTGATCGAAAGTAAGACGGAGGACACTATAATACTGATTAAGTTATACATCGTTTATGAATGAGGGGGTTAGTCATTTACTTCTGAGTAAGTAACATTAACTTTAAGGACAAAATATTACAATAATTTACGCTTTCATGAAGACAAAGATGTCATTTATCCGAATTGGTTCATCATTGCAACGTCACCCAAACATTACCGGACGGTAATAAATACAAAAATTCTGTGTGTACGGTAAACACCGTACGCGCACTGCACAATATTTGCACGTACCACTTCAAGCCCATTTCGAATACCCCTCTATCATCGAGGCTAGATACCTACGTCCTAGGACTGAATTTTAGAAGAGTGTATGTTACCAAAAAGGAGCAGTAGTATAAGTGAAATAGTAGAGGATACGAGTGAAAGAATCATAAAAGGCACTCACTAGTCAGTTACAGTCGGCTGATCTGAATCTGTCGATAAATAGGTAGATCATGATAAATCTAGAGTTCTCTCAATCGAGTTTGATGTTTAAAATGTGATATATACAAATAGATAATAGTACTGAAGTAACATCACGGCTGGCATTAGGTACATAGACCATTTTACTATGAATGAATGAATGAATACTTACATATAGTTAACATTTATTGCATTTATGAAATGATGAAAATGAACGTGAAAAATATGTGTGGAAAATACCGAGGCACCGGTGCACCCCGTTCTCAGTTTTAATCAAACTTGCAATAACGCTGCGTTTATTTCTATCTTACTGGCGACTGGCGAGTCTCATAAAAGCCTCTCTTGAAACATAGCTGTACAAAGCGCACTTTATTATGTTAAAATTAGATATGAGACCGAGCGGAACAATTATTTACGAAAGAACGTGTTTCTTTTTAAAGGCTTCAAGCTCAAAGCTTCAATCTTTGGTACATACATTCTGTTGCTTATTGTGATAATAGTTTGTGATATTATTCACATTTATATCTTTTCCATTTCACATCTAATAGACAACCGATTATTATAGTAGTCAGAATGATAGAATTTATACATTCTTTAAAAACCAGTGCTGTAGAAATTTTCGATTTATCATAAAGGAGATCTACGTCATATAAAGTAGGTTACTGGTTACTACCCACTGTATGAATAATAGTGCACTTTATATGACAGAGGGGATTTCAAGAGAAATTCGTGTGAATAGTATTGTGGCCCCTCCATACCTAAGCGGGCTTTGTCCACCGCACGGCGTCCATCCCGACGGAAGGGTAGGGCCTCAGGGTTAGGATGCTTAAATGTCTTTGACAAGGGTGTTAGTGTCACAAATTAATATTTGTACCTACATAAATTAATTTTAATGCTTTGTAATTTGTCGGTATCATATTTTCTCGTCTCGGTCTGTAGAGAACTTTAATGGTAGGTATGTGCCGAAAGAAATTAATGCTGTGACTCACTGTGACTTTTATACCTTATTTGGAAATGGATGCTGGTGGAAATATAATTACGGGTCAATCGCCTTAAGGGAAACCAGTCAGAATACCGCAGCCATATAACTTTTTCCTGCGCGTGAGTAAGGTCAACAGAGTTCATTGGGGAAGGGAGAAGGTTCGGTAACGCGTGAGTAATGCCCCGTGTATTACAGCATTCAATGGGCTGGTAACTGCATTACCATCAGGCGGGCCGTACGCTTGTTTAACGAATTCATCATTTATAAAAAATTCTTCGCCAAGCTGGTTTTTTTGGCTGCCGTTTAAAGATCCATTCAGCTAGAAAATATACACAAAACACTGGTTCATAAAACAGAATTGTAGGACTGTAGGTATCACTACCAAGAATAACAAGTTAAATTGTAAATATACTCCACAATATTGTCAACATTCTTGTATACTGTACGAGACTACATATGCAATCAATTTCCCCCGATCCGATATCCAGGGCCACGTGAAAATACAAGCTTCACCATATCGATTTTACTCTCAATTCCACACATATTCGGTCCGTTGCACCTTTTAGAGTGCAATAAAAATAATCTTCTTTGTTCAGTGGTCCATACGGGTACACAAACGGGCGAATGATAACAAAAGCGGCTCCTGCACAACAGACCTTGTTATTTCAATCTGAAACTGATACATTCATTGAGCACCATACATTTTAATCGAGGCAACACGTTGAAAATACACAGATAGCTCATGGCGAAGTACATAGACTCGTATTCCACGATAAACGATGTTCGCAAACGCCTATTATTACTTATAAGCAAACTTTACGGCAAGTTACGAACGGTATTGCTAAGTTGTTCGATTCAGTAGATTTACGTGATCCTATAGATAGGGCCACGAGCATAAATAATATCAATACAGAATTATAACTAAACCCGTATCTATGTTAAAAATAATGCAAGTAACTCTCATATAATAAACTAACATTTATTATACTTCAGATTTATAATCAGTTACATATTTATAGTAAATAACGGCACGATACGGCGGATAGGTCGAGTAATTAATAAAGAAAGCCTGGCCTCGCTTGTTAGCATGCAAATGCCGCAATCCTCGGAAGATTGCGCGGCAATATTCAAGTCATTAGTGTTTGTGTGGCCAACTGCACAACTGCAAAAAGGGTTTGTCGCCTCGCCAATGTAAATGACAATTTAATAATAGCGACCGCTTTTTGCACTACAAATTACGAATGCTTTTATGGGATTTGAACTACTTTTTTAATTTCTTCCCCCATTTAATTGCAATGCAATTCCGTTAAGCAATTTGATGCCGTCATTGTATAATATTGCAGGCGATGAGACTTCAAAGCAAGACTGCAAGCGTTGAACTGAATGTTCCCCGGATGAACTACAAACGTTAAACTTATTTTATGACTGCAAAAGTAATCGTTTATTCATTTGGCTGTTACGAGGTCTTCTATATCACAAACTAAAGAAGACAAACAGGAAATGCGGGATTGGACGGTTCACAGACTTTATTTTGTAAAGTAAAAGCAGCGTGGTGACACAAAGGACTGTAAAGGGATAATTCAAAGGCCATCCTCGAAACGCCCAATTCTTTGCTTCATTTCCCCCTCCGTCCCTTAAAAAAGAGTGATTTGCATCGTCTAGTCAATTTATTTTCGTCGACAAAGGATCCAATATCTCAATGGTTTAAAGTCTTAAAATTGGCTCGAAGATAACGACTTCCAATATTTCTGATCACCGTAAAATTTAGACTGGCAATATATATGCTTCCAACGAGCTAGGTAAAATGAATCCATGTTTTTCACTATATTTTTTTAATGAAATAATCGAATCCGATTAATGGCGTACTTTGGCTCGCGTTTAAAAAAATAACAATAACATCAATTGTTATAATTGAATGCGAGTCCCTCGTGTTAAAATAACCAAACTGATGAAGTTTGGATTTTTGCTATAAGGCGCCGATCCCACTGAGAAGAGTTCTAGAGTTCCACGTTCCGAGTTCCGCGGTCACTACTGTACACATAGCGAGCGAGCAATCTAGAGTTCTGAAGGTAAATGGACAAATTTGTATGGAGCTTGTCACATTATATTTATGTATTTTATTTAGAAAAAAAGTTATAGAGTATTGAAGATTTAAGAAATAATTGGAGATATAATGAAATTGCAAGGTAGTTGCATTAAATGTAATTAGTATCCCGTACCAAAAGGTGTAATTATATACCTACATACAGCAAGTAAAAGTTTGTTTACATTGTTTATGTCGTCTCATTGACCTTACTTAAGTTTCATTAGTGGCCGCTCATGGGCCAGAATGCCCATTGCCCTTTCTGCCTTGTGTCACTCAGTAAATAAGACAGTGATAGCTCAGACGTGTCACCTCAACTGCCAGCTTTAGAGAATGTAACTCCAACAGAACTTGCGTTCTCTTGAACGACGAGTTCTCTGTGTGCAATGATCAAAGGCGCCGCATAGAACGCGGAACTCAAAACTCTTCTGTGGGATCGGCGCCTAAAGGTATCCTAAAACTAGTCAGTCAGTGTGTAAAAATTGCCAATGTTCGCAGAATTTGAAAACTTTGTGAAAGTTATAAATCGCTTGGGCGTCATAATGAAGAGCAATAAACTAGGCAATAATTCTCTTAAATGTCATAGAGCACATGTGCTCGTCCCCATTCAAAAGGTTTAAAGGGTCTTCGGAGATTCCTTTGTGTCACATTAGGTTAAAAGGTCGTGAATTAGTTGACCTACAGTTATTACTATGAAAGTAGATGATTTGTTATATAAGGATTCAGAAGTAACCCTTATGCAGTATGTGGATTTTAGAAGGAAATATTATTGAGAAAATTATGCTTTATATGAGATAACAAAAATGTCTATCTAGGCGGTTCGTGACCATTACCATTATTGTTCGGTAGTTTAAAAAATACTGCATACTTTAAAATAAACCTGAAATGTGATGGAATTTTTATGTTGGCTAAACCTTTTTTTTAATACAACTAAGTCGGTAAACAAGCATACGGCCCGCCTGATGGTAAGCGGTTACCGTAGCCATATGGACGCTTGAAACACAAGAAGCATCACTCACGCGTTACCGACCTTTCCCCCTCCCCTATGAGTTTTAGTAGGTATTCCATGAAGTTTTACATTGACACAAATTATAATAGTATAACACAATAAAATGATATTCAAATCAATATCACATCACTAAGCAACACATAAAAAATCGCTGTAACGGCCCAGTATTTCCACCGAATATACCTTAATAACCGATTCACATTAGGAAATAGTCAGCCAGCCTTGTTGCAGAATAATATCATCCCCTCTTGATAGTTAGCTTGGCTGCCCTAGTGATCCGTGAAAACGAACAGCGATAACCTTTCAATGTCGCACAAAGGACGCATTCAGCCGCGAACGGACAAAATTGATTTTTGCTCATATTGAAGTGAAGACCAAGCATGGCGGGACGTGGGACTATGTACAATGTCCCACTCCAGGGACAAAACAATGTGTACATTCCACGAGCAGATAAAAAGATAACAACAAAAAATTCTTCGCAGCGACAATGGTTATGACAGGTGACGCTTCCGACGATTTGCCGCCATGAATGTTCATTGGAAAAGGCGACACGGTTTTCCCATTATAAATCACGATTTTATTACCATACGCATGTTTTCACAATGTAAATTAAGTGTGCAATGAACGAATATTGATTTGCAAATGAATGTCCAATCAAGCGTGAGGCGCAATTTTGTCGGAATACAGTTCAGTTGAATCTGATTTCGGTGCGAGCGCTTTTGACTTTATTATTCGATGTAGTCTTGAAATGAGGAATTTGATATGGAGATGACATAGTTTACAAAAAGTTCCGTTCCTGAAAAATAAATAATATTTAAATCTGTGATGTATAAGCAAGGTATAAGATGAGACGAAAATGAATGTTAGGGATTTGTATGGGAAAGATTAAAACTAGTCTTGAGTTACATACTTATATTTTTAGATACCTGTGATACGTAAAATTATGTGGGCAATCTCATACTATTCACATCACATTTACTCACAGAACAAGTGACAATATCTATAACATGCACTTTTCTAGTTTTATTTGCTCGGTCGTAATTATTTTCAGTAAAATACGAAATCATACATAAGCACCCGGGTTGATATGGGTTGATCTTCGAAAATAACATTGACTCTCTCTCGCAAAGTGTCATAAAAATTATCATATTTCATTTCCATGCTATGTTGGGTCAGTTAGCGTAGCGAAAATTCTATGGTTGTAGATGTATTTTCGTGATCGGTAAGGTTTTATTTATAGAACAATTTCATAAACGTGACACAAGGAATACCTGCATAGGCATATAATATTATCCAAAATTTATACTTTCCATTCTAATAACTTTTTGGTGCCTACCCTCCAACGCAAAACTTATAGTTATTGCCCTTACGAGTTTTGACCCTTTTCCATTTCAATTTACAGATGTGTTTTCGATACTCCAGGGGACAGCACGACTGTCCCTTGGAAAAAAGCAATAACGGGAAAAGGTTTCAAGTTAAAACTGCTTCGAAATAAACCATCTTTAGGATATGCCCAATGTTCGTTATGTCAAAAAGTTTCCCTATCAAAAGTTTTAACAACGTAGGTATAATGCTGTAAAGTAGAAAATACTTTTTTTAATGGCAAGCACATAAATAAAACATTTATTGCCACCATTAAAGTTAGCAACAATCCGCGATTCAGATATCTATTCAATTCTTATCAAAAGTAAAATTTGAATAACGGCATTTGGAACGGGAGTTCTTGAGAGGGGACTATTGTGAAACTTGATGAAACTTCTCTAATATTCGAAGTGGAAATTTATTCTTTGGCGGCCATGGAGAAATAAACCGGGCTCTTAGTAAGATTGAGCTAAATTTATTGGGAAATCGAAATAAGGTATTGCCCCTGTAAAGGGAAAACTGATCGACAACTGAACATTGATGAATTAGGCTTTCCTAATAATTCGATTTTATAAGTAAACTGGAGAATGATTTGTATATTGTTTACTATTATACCTACATTTTACTTCACAGCTATAACGTTATCTTGAAAACAAACCAACATAAACTTGATTTGTTTTTGGTTGGTGGAGGTAGGTGTAATATAATGGCAACAGGAATGTTACCTGGGTTAAAAAAGAAACTAATTAGTCCATCAGTTAGAGATCATGACGTCACTTTTGATAAAAAATTGTACCACAACGTGACGTCAAGCGGAACTTCAACACACAATACCTTCGTAATTTTTCTTTGTAGAACCTAGCTTATTCAATATAAATACAGTTATAGGCTCCTTATCGCTTTGAGTATATATATTGGATACTCAAAGCCTTATCGTAATGATATAACTATACACGTTTAGTATTTTATGTTTATAATGTTAATGCAGTAGGGATTTTCTTTTAACTGCAACATTTCATAAACAAACACTGTAGTTTAATCTCATCAGCTCTCTACAGTTTTAATATAGAATAAAATTTGTTCCTCACCTAGAGTCCGCTTAGAAAGTAAACTAGCTTAACTTAATTTGTGAGTACTCCACACACGCGTGCAGTGTTTTGTTTAGCAAATTTTATAGAAGAGCTTTAACAGGTGCGAAGTTTGGAGGAAATTGCATAAGTTTCCCTATATTAAAACTACTAAATTAAGGTGCATGTTTTAAGCCCGGCTTCATAGTGGTGTACAGGAATATTTAAAAAGGATAATATCGCGCGGATATTATGAAAATGGTCTCAAACATGCACGTTTGAATAAAACTGTAAAAACCGGTTCATGACAGAAAGTACTGAGCTAGGAAAAACTATATGGGACAATAGGGACACCAAGAATCATATACAGCAATCTAGCAAGCTACAAAATCATATATACAACATGTTATATATAGGGTACTGGTTCTGTCCAATATTCCACATCGATAACATTGAACGATCAAAAAACTGGAAAATGGAATGGATTTAAAACACGATCAATCGAATTCCAAGTACCTAAGCGCACTTTATTGGCATCAAAGCTTTGCACCTCGAGTTCATATGACATTTTCTAAGATTGAATATATCTACGACTCTAGAATTCGATTTAAAATATCTGACGCCGCAGAGCTGAATGAATAAAAGTCACATTTTCACTCGGCTGGTGTGGCAACTGAAACTCTCTTTACCGGTATTTCGTATTGAAATTTTAAGTTAATGGGGCATTTGACGAAATAACGGGTTAGCAAGTGGACTGAATAGCTCATTTCGATGTAAATGTGTCATTGCGTACACGCCGAGCACGGCGACTTATAGATCGCCGCCCGCCCACACATTCTCGACGTTGGGGTACCTAATCTTTTGATAGTGTTCATGGACTGTTTGTACGATAAAATAAACACCTTTTCATAATAAAATTAAAATAATTAGACAACGTGTAACGGAAAGGGTAAAGCCATAAAAGTACTCGACTTCTTGGTACTAGGCGCACGGATCATGAAAGAAAAAACTTTATAATATTTTAAACAATTTAAATAATTTGTAAACTCAAAAGTTACAGATCTTTTCAATAATTTATATCGCATCTCTTACATGAGTTTAGTAGAGGTAGCAGCGATAAGCAAATAATAATCAGGAGAATTCACATATCAAAATCAACAAACTCAGGTGGATATGGAAATATTGTCTATACTGTTTGTGATATTTCTAAGAACAAAAGCGAGGCTAGTACGTACTTTGGTATCCTACACTGTAGAATCCTGTGTATGGATGCTTGCATTTCTAAAGCATATGCTAATTTTGATAATTTTAGTATAGTTTTTAATTAAAGAACACTTATAGTAAAGTACAGGTCGGTTAACGAAAGCTGGCACGTTCACAGTACTCATAAATTTGCAATCAGTCAAGTCTAATGGACGAATGCAAAAATAGACCACTCTATATTTATGCAAAAGCAAAACAATAACTGTCTCCTTCATACTCATAAGCTTGACTTTGCGCGAGAGAGACGGTGTAAATGTGTTGAAACGTGCCAGCTTTAGTTAACCGACCTGTACAATAGTCATACAAAAATTTCAATCAGTAAGTAGTCATTAATAAATTATAGAACATAATTGAGGAACAAATTTTACTTGCGCACACAACAATCATAAAAGTTGGTAAGTTCATAATTATACTTTGAAAATAATTTTCTTTTAGAGTAAGCGATTGTTTTATTAGTTTTTAAATAGTTTTTTATTAATTGAGTGGAGTGAGTTGAGTGAATAATTGAGTTTTCTTACGATATTTGATTTTACTTATTTAAAATCAAACAGTTAAAACTACGTAATTACCGTTACTGAACAATACTGCTCCATTTACCGTAATAAATTAAACTTTATAGTTTCAATGTCAATATATTACTTAACTTGTAAAGTCCGTGTAATTACAACAATGCGGTTGCTTTGAGGCAATTCCAACAATAATTTCAGATGTAAAAATACGTAAAAAAAACCGCCTGATTTATGATCCGGTTTCATTCGTTTTGATTTACGTTACTGGCGCGCGAATATTAAAGATTCGTATTGATATATTATTCCTTTATCCCCATTCTCCCTCTGTGCTATTTACGAGAGTTTCCCCTACCCTCATAACTTTCATCGTCCTTTTTACGGTGAGACTTGTAAAAACAGCTAGGGTTTTTTTATAGAATAAATAATAATTTTGCCGCGAATTCGTTACGTAATACTTATTTGTTAGGTCGTGATATGGTTTATTTATGGCTAGTAACTTATTCAATTTATATAGAGCACTATGAGGGCCGTATTTTCCGTGCTTCGGAAGGCACGTAAAGCTGTTGGCCCCGGTTATCACTTAATTGTGATAGTCGTTGAGCTAGTTGAAGGCAGTCCTAGGCGGCTTGAAAACTCCAACGGTAGGTTGACCACTAGCCTAACTCCACCAATCTGCAGTGGGCGTGCGTGGTGGAGTATCTACCAATTCCCTTTCCCGTAAAAAACGGCATTATAATTATGTAAACATGAAAAAAATGGAAAACTCACATAGTTTTTTTTTTTTTTGAGACGTACTTCATTAAAATAAAATAGATTACCGATAGAGGTTTGCTGACGTATCGCAAAGATATTATTATGAAGAATAGAGAAAAGAAATAAGCGATTTTTTTGTGATTCTTTCGAACGCTTAGTCATCAGCCTTCGTAATAGAGTCCGATTGTGATCTTTTCATTTGCAGTCAGCCATGAGTAATTCCCCTACCCCGATGGAGTTATAACGAACACGAAAATTACATTATATAATATTTGATTACTCTATTGTTTCAAAGATTCAATTAAACGCCGTCTCAGAATTTGTACTATAAATCGAGACGAATCATTATGATTTAACGAGATTTCTTGTCTAACACCGATTAGAAAGTTTTAGTCGTTTTTATTAATGGAAATATTTGATATACTTTGAAAAGTGATTGCTTGGTTATATAAAGGGATTTATTGCATAGAAGATCTCGATGTAATCAAGCTGGTTCTACGATAAAAAAACAGCCAAGTCAGACTCGCGCACCGTGGTTTCCGTACAAACCTGTAGGTATATTAATTAGTAAATGGTAGTATGTACCTGAGTATTTTATATGAATTTCAATTTATGACGAATAAAAAAAAAACTACTTACTAGATCTCGTTCAAACCAATTTTCCGTGGAAGTTTGCATGGTAATGTACATCATATATTTTTTTAGTTTTATCATTCTCTTATTTTAGAAGTTACAGGGGGTGGGACACACGTTTTACAACCTTTGAAGTGTCTCTCGCGCAAACTATTCAATGTAGAAAAAAAAAAATTGAAACCTCAATATCATTTTTGAAGACGATAGACGTATGGGTATGATGAAAAAAATGTTTGAGTTTCAGTTCTAAGTATGGGGAACCCCCAAAATTTATTGTTTTTTTTTCTATTTTTCTTAATGCGGTTCACAGAATACATCTACTTACAAAGTTTCAACAGTATAGTTATTATAGTTTCGGAAAAAAGTGGCTGTGACATACGGACGGACAGACAGATAGACAGACAGACAGACATAACGAATCCATAAGGGTTCCGTTTTTTGGTAAATTCAAATGTGTGTAACTTTCATAAGTCCCTTTCACCAGGCCTAAATTGAATAAATGACGGATTGAGCTACGGAACCCTAAAAAGGTGCGTATAAGAACTTTATGTCATAGAGTTGTGTATCCATAGAAACATCATAAGTATCTATGTGTATCATACTACTATCATAGCATCGTAGCACAGTCAAAATATGCGAGTGGGTTTCGTTCGAACATAGAAATATAATTTTAACTGCGTTCCGTCCGAGTAATGGGAATATCAAATGAAATCTTTCTTTTTTAATTCGGTCCAAGTTAAACGTTTAAAAATTTAAGAACCGCTTTTATTTTTATATATTTTGCGATATAAAATCGTCGTGATAATATTTAAAATATTATAATTTTACGCAAGTGGGAGGCCCTCTGTCCAGGGAACGGCTATGGTAACCAGTAACCATCAGGCGGGCCGTATGCACGTTTGCTACCTTATTAGTACGAAAATTGTTATATTTTCGTGTAACATGTCAGATTTATGGGTTTCAAATAGTTTCAATCCTTTATTTCAAGCAACTATGCAAAAACATGATAAATGTCTGCAATAAACAGGAATAATATCCCATATTTAAAGAAATAATTAGGCTTACTATTTTTTCGTTTCTCGCAATAGAATGTATTTTAAATCCAACCATACAACCATAGATATAATGCGAAGTCAATTATATTGTACCGTAACATAAAATTCTTCACAGTGAGCGTTCGTACGGACTTTTGACGTTAGGCTTAGTTGACTTATCATTCGCTTATCTCTAGGTAAAGACAAGGCTCTCGCAAGGCACGTCTTACCTCCCAGTGCTCCGTCTTTCTCATCCACTCACTGCCTACCACCTTGGTCAGTCCATTCATCTGCTCAACGGGCTGAACAACATACCACTCCACCTCTCTTATCCAAGTTCTCCGCTCTCTGCTCCAGTGACAGTCTGTTTTTCGAACTACCTGCTTCCACTAGCTTACCCATATGAGATGCTATATCGTCTTCTCCTTTGTACTGCACCAGATTTCATAGTTCCTGACTTTTTTGCGCTGGATTATTCCTAACGGGATCCTAAAAGGAGATGCAATATCTCCATTGCTTGAAGAGCGGTTGTCTGCGTTAGTTATTATTGGGAAAACGCATTGTTAACTTGGGCCTAAGAGTATTATGGTATGCTGGACGTGAAAAATTGGGCAAGTTTGTTGGATTCTGCAGTCTGCAGTCTGCGTCCTCGTTTTGCCTACCAAGCTGGATGATCCACCTTAAATAAGTTAACCCCAGTAATTACAATAGTTGCTTATTTGTATATATACAAATAAGCAATTATATATATATATACTATATCGATAGTGTATAAGGAATCAATCACTTGCTGAGTTAACATCTCTCATTGTGCTACTTCATCAATATGCTTCAAATCATTGATTTGGTTTATTTTATGAAATAACAAAAGCGTGTTCAACTCTTTGCTGAAGAATCTAGTGTAGTAATCAAGAAGCAGAATATATTCCGAACAGAAAAAAGTCCGACACAAAGCGTGCTATATCCAAATTTCCATCCACAGTGTCTTGTTTTCCTCATTTCCTGCACCGACGGCAGGAAATAAAATCGCCATCAAGCCGGTGCTGGTAATTTAAAAATAATGCTGCAAAAATACGTTGGAATGCGAATTTGGAGGCAAATTGCGGTGTGCTCGGATCAGGCGCCGCTGTGCCGGCGGCGGGCGCTCGCCACGCTGATGTTCCGCGGTTATTTTGTGTTAGTTAACTACATTTCGAATACGATATTAGTGAGCCACCTGCCTCACTAGTTAGTCTGCTTTTAATTAATTTCGAAGTTCAGAGAAGTATAAACTATTTACCTAACCCACCTTGTTTTACCTAAAAAAAGCAGTTCCTCACTTATAACCTACTCGTAGTACTAGTCTACTACCGTGCTATGGATTATGTAGGTATGCATTGATAATTCAATGTAGGTATGTTTATTTTATAATGATTTTAAACATTGACTCACAGGGAGACAGTCTACTGATAGTTAGAAGTCACCACCGCCGTTGCACATTAGATTTGGTAAGTATTATGAACACAGATTTGTGATTTTTGAAAAACGAAGTATCCTATAAAAAAGCTCTTAAGCAACATCCATAACAATATAAACACTAAAAACACAAAATTAGAATATATTTTCCCTTCATAAATAAAAAAGTAAAGACAAGGAGACACATCTTGTGTTCTATACAAATATCTGTCGACAAAGGGACCCTTCCCTACTCACTACTTGTCGTTACGTTACACACAGCTCACAAATCATTGGACGCGACGGGACAGAACAATGTTGCGACATTTTGTTACATTTCCGTCTACATGAAGCCAAATATTATGTTTAATAGCCTAGAGGAATGGAGGGATAAATTGAAAATTTCCTTAATGTTTGTCTAGTATACTGGCGAAAATATATCTCTAGTATGAACTTTAAAACCCGTGATGCTACTCAGTGATTTCTGGTATAGGTATGTTTGATACTGAGAGCTTTTTAAGCCGTGTTCAAAAAAGGAGATGTTTTCAACTCTGCTTTATTCGTGTCTTTTGTTGTAATGACGGAGATTTGACAATGGACTTTGAATAAATTATATTACTCAACGGTTACAGTACGAGTTTAGCAATTGATATTATTATATTGAATAATATGAAGTTTTCTACGATTTTCCATTGACGCGTTTTGTAACAGCGTTTGGTTTGACACAAACACATTATTCCAAACTTATTAAACAACTTATTCCTAAATAAATATGCACTGAAATTTAATGAATAATTATTTTGGCAGGAACTATTTTGTAAGAATTATAGAAAATTATAAATACTTTATTGCCTTTTTTGCTGACCTTAAGAAAGTAGTACGTATTACTAATTATGCCCTGTAATTAATAGTCCAAATTAAAACCATCGTTCTCTATTAGGTTATCGGATTATCAAGTGATGTAACCAGACTATTACTGTTTTCTACAGTTGTTTTTCTACTAATCTCTCATACGAACTCTTCAGCAAGCACATAGGAATAAAATTATATTAGATCAGCCCAAAAGGTAATTATACTATCATTAAATAATAATGATATGTCAAAATTGGGAACACGACTTCCATGTAACGAAACAGTCGCTAGCAGAAGACATGCAATTACAGAAAGATCTTAAGCTGGCAATAATCTCCCGGACGTGAATGTGAGAGGAGGATAATAAGTATGAGACTGGAAGCTAAGCAGCGATTTATTATATTAAAAACCCTACGTTGTCTTGTAAATGCGTGGCTTCGCTTACGTAGTTGGTCGTAAACTGGTCCCGAATTTAATAAAATTTATTCAACTCTAGACTTAAGGGACCGACAAATCATAATTCTCCTAGAATACGTAAGTACTTATTTAGTTGGTAGGAAAGTTTTAGAGCTAGTAAAGTTTATTTGCGTCCACATTCGGGGAATATGCTGAATCGACGGGTGAAAGTCGCCGTCTCATATTTTCTCAGTTGTTTAGTCCATAAAGTTTATGGATAATTTATATCGTTCGATTCCATTTATTTATTCGGGTTTTAGCTAAATTAACAAAAAAAACCTATAAAGCGTATTCATGATTTTCCAAGTCAAATAAGTACTATATCAATTTCATTTGCAAACTATACGTAGCCCTTATGAAATTAGAATACAACCGAAATAGTTTTCTGTATGAGGAATTCTATTCGAGGAAGCTGGGTGTAGGATTCTGTACTCAGCAAGATTATGTGGTAATAGGTATCTATCACCTACTTAAGGATGATAGATTGCTTTTGCAACCTGTCGTATCCTACTAGTATTATAAATGTGAAAGTTTGTATGTGAGGATGTTCGTGACTCTTTCACACAAAAACAACGGATTGGATTTGGATCTACAGCAGCCAGATAGAATATTTTTGGATTAACACATAGAATAGATCGGCTATTGTCATGGCTCCGTTCCGGGCAGATGCCTCTTAATAAATTTAAACATCTAATGAAATTAGCACATTCACCTAACTGTTCTGTGTGTGGAGCTTTAAATGAAGTCCAACATTTTTTGACTGACTGTGCTCGGAGCGGGTCTGTGCGAGGGTGGCCTTGGACGATCAATACAAATCAAATATGTTAGATGTATGTATATATCAGAGCGTATATGTCTCGGGTATGTGGGTAGAACCACCGGGGACAGCTAGTTTATCTTATTTCTGTTTTCTATTCAGAATAAGTAGTCTAACTGATAGCTCTTTCTCTCTCTGTGAGGGCCAGAGGGTCTATCAATTAAACACTCTTAAATTAAAATTTGAAACTGGTTAATAAGTAGCTGGTAAACGGACATTTATATTATAAAGTAAATAAAGACCATCCTCTATCACAAAAAACACCCTGACTAAACATTAATAATTTGATAACTTTCAGGCGTCGAATGGCTATGACAGATAGATGAACATGACGCAGCTATAAGGGTTTCTTGTTTTCCTACAGAACCCTATAAGCTAATGACTAAAAAGGATTAATGATTCACTTACTAAAAGCATTTACAAAATTCCCTTTTAATTTGGCGAAGAAAGGGCTGCTTTAGTATCCAACCCTTGAAACATCTTCAATTTCTTCAGTAAGGATTAAAATTACTTAGACTGCAAGCTGATTAATTTTAGTGGAGCTTAAACTACGCAATTTCTTTTGGGATCCTTTGAAACATTAAATTCAACATAAAATTAATTTGAGCCGGAGAGCTGATTATTTGACAATTGGAATAAATCCTTTGGCGAAATTTGTTTTGAGTCTGTTAAAATATTTAATTACTTAAATCCTAAAGCTTTGAAGACGTTTTTTCAGTAGTATTTCTTTAAGTAGGTTAAATATATTCCTATAATATAAGATGTGATATTACTATATTGTAGTACAAGTTAAAAGTATTTTGAATAATTGAGTCTTATACAACTTCAAATAAATACTGTATTGTAATATCAAGGAAACAGCACAACCACAGAGAAAGCTTGATTTCAGTAACAGTAAGCCTACAATTAACCTTCAACAGGCTTATAATGAATGTTACGATAAATCAGCCAAATTGCCCTTTATTACGCATCTTACATCACTTTAATTGAGACAACGAACGCAATGAAAGCTAAATTTTGGACAATTTCGTTTGACCAAGTAGAGCATCTATTATGATATAGCATCGCCAATAAATTAAGATTTAGTTACATACTGGTGTGATTAATGAATAGAAATAATTCGAGAAGTGCTTATTAGTTAGGTATATCTATTTTGAGGTATCGTAAGTAATATTCAGACTTTTATTTTATCTAGGTATGTGATAAAATTATCTTGATAATCCAGAAAAAGTTGGTTGTAATCGTAGTTTGCCTTTATTATTACCTAACTATATTCTCGACATAGAGATTTAGGTACACTGAAATAAAAATATTGCTATAAACTTTACGGGGGAGATCCTGCAAAATATCCTGTATACTAACTAGTCTTCGTACATTTTGTTTATAATACTTACTATATAAGCAGTTACGGTAGCCATCGACGTTTATAAGATACGAGGCATCAATCACGCGTTAGGTACCGACCCTTCCCCCACCCCGATGAGCTACAGAATTCAATAATTACTCAGCAATACTTGTTTGGAGTTCCTTTAAATATAGCTAGAATTTGAATAAAATTAAGACTGGTGCCGAAGGTGTAGAAGCGCTCGTGGTGTAGCATGATTAGCCGTTCTTAATCGATCGGCAAAGTTAAGCTACGTCTATCTTGGTCGGTACCTGGATGGGTGACCGCCTAGTGGTATTTCGATAGTGGTAAATCGAGCGTTTCCGTGCTTCGGAAGGCACGTAAAGCCGTTGGTCCCGGTTATCACTTAATTGTGATAGTCGTGAAGCTGGTTGGATGCCTCCTAGGCGGCTTGAAAAACTCCAACAGTAGGTTGGCCACTAGCCTACCTCCACCGATCCGCAGTGGGCACGCGTGGTGGAGTATCTGCCCTTTCCCTTTCACCCTCATTTGTGAAAGGAGGCCTGTGCTCAGCAGTGGGAAATTATAGGCTGATGATGATGATGATGAAGACTGGTGCCGATTCGAGGATAGAACATATTTAAAGCGGTCTTTATTTTTGCCGTCTTCATTTACGGGTATTTAGACGGAACCGCGATAGATGGACGGGATATTGGATTTCTTACATCCTTTTCTTATGTTCTTTCTTAGGAGACATAGTGAGACAAAATTAGTTTAGGTTGTAAACAACAGAAATTGCACCTATGTTTACCTACTATAAAACCATCTAAAAATCGCGAAAATCATTAATAAAAAAATACTCAAGGTCAGAGTCGGTCATGGTAAAAAAAAAGCATGCGGAGACTAGCTTTTATAACCGACGAAAAATCGAGGAGGTTTACAAGACGACGCATATTTTTTTTTTATTTAAACCAATATTACTATTAGGTACTATCAAATTAATATTTAGTAAACAAGGTTTATCTTCTGTTTGTTTCACTATCATAAATTAAACATGTATTTGTATACAAACTAACATTTGTTTTCATTAGCTGTTAATTCCAGCAAATAAATTACAGAACACATACTTTGTTAATTTAATTGTTACATGTGATAATTAAAGTCTAATTAAGTTAATTATAAATGATCACGTTCGAGTGAAAATATGGTATTACAGTATGAACGTAGTCAAACATGTCATTATGGGGTAAATTGAAACCCGGGGTAATATCATCGACGCATAAATGTATATTGTGGAATTAACTGAAGTGGTAGGAGTGATAGATTTCACACCATCTGACCTGATCCAACTACGCAAAACTTGAACTTTAGACACCAAATTAAATAAAACCCCATATAAAATACTTCTCAACATACCTACACTTGTATACTTTTAAGTGTAAGCTGGGTGAACAAAATATATTTTTTCAGTGTTTTTCCCATAGTAAAAGTTGTTCAAAATGACTAACGCAACATAGGTTTCGGCAAACTGCCATCGCGAAATCCCTATACTATTTATGAAGAAATGGCCCAGGATAATAATTTGATCTACATCTAGATATAGAAAATGCTCAGCAGATCAGGTCATACCAGCTAATTAAAATCTAACCTAATAATATAATAAAGCGGAAAAGTTAAAAGTTTTTTGTTTGTTTGTTTAAACGGGCTAATCTCTGGATCTACCAGTCGGATTCTAAAAATTCTTTCACTAATAGGAAGCTACATTATCCCCGAGTATTATAGGCTTTTATCACGGGATCGCGGGTAAAACCGCGCGAGGCAGCTAGTCTTCAATACATGTGGAAGGCCCGCATGAAGGTTTTTTCTTTACTTTTACAATTTATAAGTACATTTAATATGGCCAAAGTTCAGGTAAAATTTGTGCAAAAAAGCTGATTTTAGTAGGCTTTTACTGAATTTGTTTCAAATTTAATTTAATTTTTGCGTTCAATACAGGTATAGATATATTACAAGATACATATTTGCTTAAACATCTGTCGAAATATATTTTACAACGCCATAATAAGAACAGAGTTTTTTTTTTTTTTTTTTTAAAGTAAAGCTGGTTGACTTCTCTTAACGTACCTACAGCTGTACGTACTGTACATAGTCTGAAGACTCTTCTGAAGAATCTCGCCTACTGTTCTGATTTTAATATGGTATTCCGGTTTTGGACGATAATATTCTTAAAAGCGTACATTAGAAATCCTTTGAGGGAGACAAAAAAAGACTGTTACTCGCAATAGTTTCATGGTTTAAAATGGGCCATTAACTCCTTGATAATGGGACGCAGGTGCCCGTACCTCCTGCAGTCTGGGATCTCCGCGAGCTTTGTTAATAGGTTTTTAATTGCTTTTCTATCCCTAAACTAAAGTATTTTCTGAAATTTCCTCCAATCTAAATCTGAATGCGATTCTTATTTTACAAGCTTTTATTTAACATGCAATATAGTTATGTATGTTCGGGTGAAATCTTGCAAATCGAATTTCACCCACTTCCAGTAGTCGGGTTGACTTGATATTTGGTATACATTAGTATATTGGAGGACAATGCAAGTACAGTCAACAAAAAGTACAGTCACCAGGAATAGCTTGTAATTATATCCTGGAACATTTTGCGTTCATCATGATTTTTTCAGAATTTTAATGTATTATTTAGTTAAATTCAAGTGTTTAGTATAGTAATGTAGTTAGTAATATATCTAGGGATTTCAAAAAAATAATCTTGTTTAATACCTAAATGTGGGGTCCACTCTGTGGTAACTTTCGCCCACATATCATTCGAGTAATTTCAAGAGTGGACCCCACAAAATTTTAAGCGGTGCCGTGGCAGACCTTGCCGGAGATGGTGGGATGAATTAGACTGCTTCAAAAAGAACTGGTTCAGCGTAGCAGTCGACCGAGAAGTATGGAAAAAGTAGAGGGAGGCCTTTGCCCAGCAGTGGGACGGTATAGGCTAATAATAATACCTAAATAGCAATGTTTATTTTAGATAACTAAAATATATTTTAGACAAAAAAAATGCAAGAAATATTAATGTCCAAAAATATAAATACTCATTCATATTTAGACTTCCATCGTAAAATGAAAGATGCGTTCACAAATTTAACGCAATAGGTACATTTCGAACTTATGAACAAAAAAAATATATGTTGAATTGATGTTTTAAATTACTATAATAAATAATTTAGCGACCCGTAGCCCAATATAGTGGTGCAAAAAAGAACCCTTATAGATGAATTTATCATGTTCATCCGTCATAGTAGACTCATCGTAGTAGTCTACAATTTTGACATATCTCTACTGAAAAGCCAAAATTACGAAAAAAACGTTGGGAGTGTCACCATAAATAAAAAAGAGGGATGAAAAAATACGCTCAAACAAATAAAAATTAATTTGGTTTGATGTGCTTAACTTAAAAACAGATTTTGCGTTTGTCCATGAATAAAATAATCTTTTTTTAAATCTATATTCAAAAGATTTTAGACCCATTCAGCCGGGCTGCTCAGTTCGCTTCTCGCTCGTCTCAATTTCGCTCGCTCAAGCGAAACAAAGCCCTACATGTTAGTCTCGGCTTTAGCGAGTTGCGACCGCCCTCACCGCTACAGGAATCGGCACTCTCAACTTTGTTCCCTCGGATGTAAACTCACGAAAGAACTTAATTTGTTTGACACAATATACAGTTTAATTTCACACAAACATGACGAAACTTCACAACAAAATGGTTGTTTGCTCTTTCCTGTTCGTATAATATATCTACATTACTAAAGTTAAGGTTTTTTGTAATAATATTTTCTTAAATCCAGTTTATGTTATGTTGTTATTTATCCTGTTTGAATACAAAATTAATGTTTCTTTATAATCTTTTTTTGATTATAAACTAGTATACCCATGCAGTTTCACCCGCGTACGTTTTTTTTTTGCGGAACCCCTCAAAAAACAAAGTAACTATTATCTGTTATCTGCTACTGAAAGTCCTATCAAAATTGGTCCAGCTGTTTCGGAAAAAATCAAACAAACAGATTTTTGATTGTTTTATGTACTGTATACATATACTTTCATATTGCATTTAGTAAAAAGCTGTTACTTTGTCATTAAAAACAGATTTTTTTTGTATAGATCGCAAAGTTAGCATTTAATGTTGTCTATCCACAGGTACTAAAGACACATAATATAACAGCCATGTTATTATATCCTTAAGTATGTAAATAGAACTCAAAGAGAAAATGAAAGTCAATTTGCAAAACGTTAATCACAATTTCTTGAGAATAAGCCGACCCAAATCTCATTTGGTGTAGGAACTCGACGCGTGTAGCGGGGCTTCAGCACATTCAGTGTCAGAGGCACATCTGAGCGGGGGAGTTGCTCACCGACATATTAGCGGCAATAATTTAAGGATAATGTTCATGTAATTTTGCCCGAGCGACCCACGAAATCTATGGCCTTTAATAAACGCGAACCGACTCTATGGTAACAATTATTTAACAAAATTACTGCTTTACATGATACCCTTAATGAAATTACAAACAATGCAGTGGGTGTTCAGGGATTTAATTTAACAATTTAATTAATATGTTTTCATTACGAGCACCCGTATTATAATAGGTGTGTCAGGTAAGTATCGCGTAAAATGTAATATAGACGCAATTTGGCACCCTCCTGATAAAATCTCCTACTTGATACTATAATTTCGTTTGATTAGAGCCATTTCATAAGATAATCATTTCGTATTTCACCAGCTGCAAAATATATTCTTGAATAGGGTTTATTTTGGCACATTCCCAGCGTTATATTTTGTTCTCAAACCTTTACCTACTACAGCAGTAAGTACCTAGTTATAGGGGCGAGCAGTCACATTTTTTTTACAGTTTTGATAAACATAGACGATGACCAAAACGTTCAGAGAAAGACGACAGACATCTCAATTCATGGATCATCCACTAAAACAATTAGTTATAAACCGCAAATAGATTTCTTCAATAATCGCTGTGGAACACCATTAGAATCAAACGGCTCAGCTTCTCCGGGGAATTTAACTAAATCCTTACTCGTGCCGCTTTTGGATTGCTCGGCGAGACACGAGTCGCGTTTAAATTATGCCTCGCCCCTGTGAGCCCACGTTAATACGCGCGTTAATTGGCGCCCCTTTCGCCCTTCGGCGCCTCGCGCCACCCCTTCTCGTATTCCAAAGATATAAGATTCGACACAGTAATTTGTATTTGACTCCTTTGAAATAAAAACATCATTTATTACGAAGGCCGAAATCTCATGTTACTCGTTTCTTTTGTCATGGTTTAAAAAAACCGGCCAAGTGCGAGTCGGACTCGCAAACGGAGCAATATTAACTAACTCATTGTGCTATGAAAACAAAATATAAAAATAAAGACGTTTGTCTTATGCGCGCACCCTTTAATTTTTAATATTATTTCATTTTTATTATTTGTTGTTATAGTGGCAATAGAAATACATATTCTTTGAAAATTTCAGCTGTCTACCTATTACCGTTCATGGCATAAAGCCCACTGACAGACAGACGGACGGACGGACAGCAGTCATAGTAATAGGGTCCTTTTATTGAAGCATGAAACCCTCCATGTAGATAACAATAACTTCCCTTCGTGTTTTAATTGTGTAATATGATCCCTCGGTGAATCTCGAGTATTTATTGAGAACTCTTCCTTCTTCACTAATTATAAAATATTTGCACAGTGGGCAAAAATATATTAATTTCTCTATTGTCGACAGAGTTCATTTTTATTGAACGATTCTTGTTTGAACATACTGTTTATTTATTTAACGGTGTAATGACGATATATAAAAAATAATTATTACGATGTTTAAAATTTCAAAGTAGGTAAGCAATTTTTTTTTTTATATTCATAGGAACCATTTTATCGCTATCGATAGTTGTCATAGCAAACAAACCATACACTAGTACCTTTATTAATTAGATTAAAGAAATAATATTTAGTAGTATTAAAATTGAGGATTTGATCATAATGCCAACGATAAAAAATGTTTTTTTTTTTTCAAATAATCCTAAAATAGTGCGCTTACCACCTTCATCTACATGATCATTGGTGGGGTTGTGACTAAACATACAACTATATATAGTATGAACATGACGGTCTTGGAAAGTAACTATATAAACTATATAATAATATAAACGCCAGATAATGTGGGCTTCAACTACTATATCAATCTTAGCAGTTGGCAGTGAGCCTAGATGTGACGAAGGCGTTCGATCGGGTCTGGCACCGGGGTCTTCTAACGAAGTTACCAGCATACGGGCTTCCCGAGGGATTATGCAAATGGGTTGCCAGCTTTCTGTCCAGCAGATGCATAAGAGCCGTCGTAGACGGTAGCTGCTCCGACAGCATGGACATAAATGCCGGCGTCCCGCAAGGCTGTGCTGTCCCCAACACTGTTCCTACTGCATATCAATGATATGCTGTCTCTTGACGGCGTTCATTGTTATGCGGATGACAGTACAGGGGACACTTATTACACGGGCCGTGCTAATATCCCTCGTTCCGAGGTGGAGGAAATCCGCGAACGGCTGTTGTCTGAAATCGAGAGTACACTAACTAGTGTCTCCGATTGGGGCAAACTAAACCTAGTCCATTTCAACCCCACTAAGACTCAAGCCTGCGCGTTCACCGCTAAGAAAACCCCATTTGCTGTGGCTCCACAGTTCCAGAACACGTCCCTGAACATCAGCAAAAGCATCGGGATCCTTGGCGTCGAAATTTCTAGCGACGTTTTGTTCCGAAGTCACTTAGAAGACAAGGTTAAGCTGGCATCCAAAAAGCTCGGAGTGCTCAACAGAGCGAGGCAGTACTTCACATCGGGGCAAAGGCTGCAACTTTATAAGTCGCAAGTCCGGCCTCATATGGAGTACTGCTGTCATCTATGGGCGGGGGCACCTGGATACCAGCTTGATCCTTTAGACTCGGTTCAACGACGTGCCATCAGAATTGTTGACGATCCCGAGCTCACAAGCGGTTTAGAGCCCCTCAGTCTGAGGAGAGACTTTGCCTCCTTATGTGTGTTCTACCGCTTGTACAACGGACGGTGTTCTGAAGAATTGTTTAAGATGATGCCCACGGCTACTTTCTACCATCGCAACTCTCGCCATCGACGGGGAGTCCATCCTCACATATTGAAACCTGAATTGTTTCGTACTGTGCGGGCTCAAAGGAGCTTCCTTCCGCGAACGCTCAGACTGTGGAATGAGCTTCCCGCCGTGGTTTTCCCAATGGAGTACAGCATGGGGTTCTTCAAAAGGGGCGTGAAGAGATTTCTGCAGGGTTGGCAACGCGCGCGTGATACCCCTGGTGTTGCAAGCGTCCATAGGCTACGGTAACCGCTTACCATCAGGCGGGCCGTATGCTTGTTTGCCACCTACGTGGTGTAAAAAAAAAAAAAAAAAAAAAAAAACGATGACCATCAAATGCCCTTTTTCATATTTATAGTGACAGGTAGGTAGGTTTTATGAGGACCTTTTTCAATTTCGTCTTTTTAATAACATGTTATGTCTAATTATTAGGAAATTACAAAATCTTTCATGAGAAAAATATTTGGCAAATTATAACATTATATTTATGGTGTGATTCATTTTTAATTTATTTAACAAAACATTTCAATATTTGTTTGCTATAATGAAAATTACTTCACAAAGTTATGAAAACGAATTTCGTGTGCTACTTAGTTGAAAATTATTTAAGTTTAATAGAGATAGACTAAACTTTTCAATTATAAGTTGAGATTCTTGTATAAATTTACACTGAAAATCATTCATTACCCGCTGTAAGGAGCCATAGTCTTATTAAAAGCCTAAGTTTATATTTTATGGGTATTATTTGGATATAGGTACGTTTTGGTAAAATAATCATAGTAGGTAGGTATATACAATACATTTAGATTCAAAGTCAGGACAGTTTCTGAGAAATTCTTGGCATATTATTATACTGATTGGATAAAATATCAAAAGAGGACTATTTGGAACGCTGCACGCAAGAAAAAACAATAAAATTAATAGAATAAAAGGAGATATTTATTAAAATAAATTCATTAAATAAATTAATAGGTTTGTAGTGAATGTCACAGGTCAACTGGTGTTAAAAAACGGCAACATAAACGGTGATATAGCGATCACTCTTGATCCTTTACGTCTGTCCTGCCCTGTTATATTCCCACGAACTGACAGATCGCGCACTGTCAGCAATGTCAGCGGACATCTCTAGTGTCGGCCTGACAAATGAAATAAGAGGATTGCTGTGACACCCAGTCCCAGGGTACTCTAGAAATCATATGCCTTCGTGTTGGGAATTTATGATTTCATATTTTTTTGCCAAGTTGTTGATATAAGATTCTTGCCTACGTTGTTTCAGTACGTTTTTTAGAGACATACCCCATTACTCATAAAACGTTATTTAACTAGTATACTGTTTAAAGGGTTACGTAAATATCGTCACTCTATTGTTATTGTCAAATAATGTGACATTATTTACTTGACCCTTTAAACAGTATATTAGTTTTTGCAGATGATACGTCTCTGATATTTAAAGTAGATAGAAAAGACAAGGATCTTTTAAAAGTTAACTACGCTCTGAAGACTGTGTCTCAATGTTTTGCTGCCAACAATCTTATGTTAAACTCTAAAAAAACAAAATGTATAAGGTTTTCATTACCAAATGTACCAAAAGTTGATACCAGTGTAATTGTGGATGGTAATAAACTTAATGTAGTAGATAAGACTGTTTTTCTTGGTCTGACTATAGACTGTAGATTGCAGTGGGGTGCTCACCTGGAAGCCTTAGGTGGTAAACTGAGCTCCGCTGCTTTTGCAGTCAGCAAAATAAGGCAACTGACGGACATTAATACAGTCAGATTAATTTATTTTGCATATTTTCATAGTCTTATGTCTTACGGCCTTTTGCTGTGGGGCTTACTGTTTGGGTTCTCGCGAATCTCTACGAAATGTATTTCCGGATATTAATATACTAACTTTGCCCTCTCAGTACATTTTTGAAAATATTATGTATGTCCGCAAGAACATTAATTTGTTTCCAGTCAATAGTGACTATCATGATAGAAACACTAGAAACAAAGACAAAATAACTGTACCTAGATTTAGATTAGCTAAAGTAAATAAGTCCTTTCTTGGGAATTGTATCCAATTTTACAATAAAATTCCTCATAGCGTGACCAGTATGTCCTTTTTTAAATTTAAGGAACATATTAAAAAGCGCCTGTTGAGTAGGGCTTATTATAAAGTGTCTCATTATATTGACGACAAGGATGTATGGAAGTAGCTTCTCTCTGCACCTGCCTCACTGAGCAGCTAGTTCAAGGTCCATTTTAATTCAAAGTATGCTATTATTATTATAAGTTATGTTTTTAGGTTACAGATTATTTTACTTATTGTAATTAAATTAATTCAATTCAATGTTCTTCATTTATTTATTTTGATATAAATGCATCGATATATTGTCTGTCTAATTGTTATATTTTTTTTATTTTGTGATATTTAGTCTAAACTTGTCAATAGTCACAGTGATAACAAATTGTGTGTTTAGTGTTTCCCTTTAGTTATTTTTTATTTTTAAGGCAGACTTAAGTAAGTCATGCTCACTTTAAGGCCTTTGCTTGCGGCGGCGTCGTGTGACGGGTCGCTCACTTCCCTCCAATATGGCGAGGAGGGCGATGGCTGCCACACGCGTCATACTTGTGAACAGGTGCTGCTTGTGGGGGCTGGTCTGCTTAAGTTTGCTATTTATTTACTTATTAAATATTTATTCAGTCTACTTTGTAATTTTGCCGCCGCGCCGGGGCACGCAATTGTTTTCAGTGCGATTAGAATGTAAATATTATGTAATGAATCTAAGCCTGTTTTGAAAAGAGTAATTGCTGAGTTTATTGCCGGCTCTTCTCAGCAAATGCAACCTTCCGAACCGGTATTAGAGTATTAGAGTCAGACTTTTCATAAGTGCCTGCGAAGGTCTATTTGAATAAATGATTTTGAATTTTGAATTTTGAATTTTGAATTTTGAGTTAAATAGCGCTTTATGAGTAAGGGGGATAGTGATCTGTATTCAACTCTTACACGTTTTAACTACACTACAAAATTTTAACAAAGATTCAAGCTGGAATACAGTATCCAAAGTAATAATTATACTAAGTAGCTCCAGCTGTTGTATATTATATAGTTTAGTCTCTCAACTAAATGTAGTTAATCTTAGACCAGATGGTGACATGAGTGTCGTGTCTAGGAAGCTCGTAATTAATTCAAAGCAATAAACTTGCAACACATTTTGTGGACGCTACATGGGCGGTTCAATATATGCAGAACACTCTGGCGCTGGAACAAACCCCAAAGTCTCTATGATTGCATAAATAGATTGGTGCCGATTCTGTTGTTAATCGCACTAAACTAATTTTAGTCCCATCACATCTCTTTCTTGCGAACATTATTGAAAAAGGATAGAACATATTTAAAGCTGTCAAATTAGTCTTCCCCGTCTTCATTTGCGGGTATTTAGACGTAACCGCGATAGATGGCGACTAAATTTATATTGAAAACAGGCATTGGACTAATTTAGCAGGACTAAATTTCTTACATCCTTTTCTTATGTTGTTTGTTAGATATATACATAGTGAGACTAAAATTACTTATGTTAGAATAAAAATCTACTTAATTTTAATAAACGAGTACTTAAAACTTATTCCAGACAAACTAGTGAATAATATATTTTTTATACTACTGTCGGTCAACAAGCATACGGCACGCCTGGTGGTAAACGGTTACCGTGGCCATATGGACGCTTGCAGCATACGGTGCATAACCCGACCTTTCCCGCCTCCCCAATGTGCTCAGGCGACCTTACTCACGCGCAGGAACACAACATAAAGTTATTTGGCTGCGGTAATCTGTAAAGTAGAGGTATACCTCCCCAGTTGAGCTGCTCGTTGCATGAATAAACGCTATGCTCTACCTCTCTGAAATATAAGCAAGAATAAAGTGTAATTTAATTTCGCACAAGTAAATAATAAAAATATATTTCATCAGGTATGAGGGAAACTTGCGTATTTTTCTCCGCCCTAATCAACGTGAGGTAAGTAGTGATAGCAGGATTAGTCTGGATAAAATTATCAGAGCCAGCCGCCCAGCCTGGAATGGCAAATTGAATTTTTTAATAAAGCCCGTGGATGCTCCTCACGAATTTTGTGTTTAATCTTCAAACCTTTGATTAAGGATACATCCAGAATGAGTGTCGAAGCTGTGTACGTGTCGAAAAAATAGCCCCTAACTGTTAGGGGCTAAATCAAATAAAAATAAATAAAATTGCAAAATAATGATTAATATTTAAATTTCTCCCGATTTTAATTGGAATATTGCAACAACTGCTATCATTATGAACGTCACTATGACAAGCAGAATGACGCAGAGGGAGCGTAAAACGTAGCTGTTACGCGCAGCAGCCTATAAAAGTTCTTTCAACGACGTTCTTTCTAGGTATATTTATTTCTATGCTTCAAACATTGCTTGACGTGTTTTTTTCAGCCAGTAATGAGGGCAACTTATGAACTACAGGTCTTGGAGAAAGGAACCCCGAGCTGAATGTCGAAGAACTTACTTTAATTTTCCGGCTCATACACTAGTAAAGTATGGCTATACAGGACCAAAAAGGTAAATCGAGCACCACGTCTATCTGACCGTCTGACACTTATTGGTTCAGCAACCTCTACTGCTGTAGATTTGAAATTTGGAACAGTATTACGTATTGCTTACCCAACCATATTGAAAAAGAAAACTTGAAAAAAATATTTTCTTTGCAAAGGGGCCCGAAAAGGGGGACCGAAATTTCAACGGAGGGGTACAATTTTAAATGGGGTATCATAGGAAAGGACATCATTTGTACATTCGAAACCAGGTGTTTATTTTCTTTTAGGTATATTGCGTAGTTAATGACTTATGATGAAATTTAAAAAAACCTTTTCCCCACCATCCAACTGGCACAGTTTTTTCGAAATCATCAAAGTTCCGTCACAAACAGACTTAGTTATGAGGCCCGGTTTTAAACAACATGATGGGACAAACCAGTAAATATACGTCCATCGAAAATTGGAATCTTATGTGCGCGAGTCAGACTCAGACTTGCACTTGACCATCTTTATTTAATGAATATTAGACTATTTATATTAGACTCATAGCACAGGGAAACCTAGTTTGAGCTCCTGTCTCCCACAGTTAAATGTACCTACCTAGTTACAATGAAAAAAATGTTCTTTGTTTTATGTGGGAGTGAATAAAGGATTAATTTTTGGTGCGGGGTTATTGAGTATCGTTTCCATTCATTGAATAATATCACAGAATAATTTCAATTTCCCTAAAAACATTCACAGAAAAGGATGAAAGGACAATTTAAAAAAACCGGCCAAGCCAACCGGTCAATTTCAATTTATGACGTATTAAAAAATAACTACTTGCTAGATCTCGTTGAAACCAATTTTGGAAGTTTGCATGGTAATGTACATCATATATTTTTTTTTATTTTATCATTCTCTTATTTTTGAAGTTACAGGGGGGGGGGGCACACATTTTCCACTTTGGAAGTGTCTCTCGCGTAAACTATTCAGTTTAGAAAAAAATATATTAGAAACCTCATGATCATGATAATTTTTGAAGACCTATCCACAGACATGTAAGGGTTTGATGAAAAAAAAATTGTAAGTGCGGGGTACCCCCAAAATTTATAGTTTTTTTTTATTTTTGTGTTCACAGAATACATCCACTTATCAAGTTTCAACAGTATAGTTCTTATAGTTTCGCAAAAAAGTGGCTGTGACATACGGACGGACAGACAGACAGACATGACAAATCCATACGGGTTCCGTTTTTTGCCATTTGGCTACGAAACCTAAAAAAGAGCTTGATGCTCGACGTTCTTTGTGTAATAAGTGTGTAATAGAACTCCTAAAATATGTTGATGTGAAAAAGTTGTGAATAGTGCAGGTAACATTTTTAGTTTGTAGCAATTAATGAAACTGGTCGAACTTTAGATCGTAATCAAAACCAAAATGCCAAAAAGATGAACCAATTTGAAACTAAAGAAGTAACGATAAAATATGCTATTAAACTTAGAGCAGATAGCAAGGTGTCCCACGATACCCAATACTAAGGCGCGGCGTCATCACCCATTTTTTTAAAGCGCTTTCTTCCATCTCTCTTTTTATGATTGTTCTTCTTTTATTAGAGTACTTTTGTTTCTTAAGTGAAATTTCCTAAGTTAGAAAGGCGGAGCTTTCGTTGTAAATCCGTACTTACTCTTTGTGTCGTAAAAGTTTGCCGATTGAAAAAATTGTTTCTTTTGTACTTCAGCTATTTAGGGACGCTGTTTGATTTGCCTTTGATTCGGTGTTTGACGTTCTTTTGTAGTCTTGTTATATAAATGCTAGAGTGTTAAAGGCAGGTATTTATTGCGTGCGCTCTTTGTAAGCTTTGTGATATAATTTCACATTCAATAACTACCTTTAGCATTAGACCCGAGTTAATTACGGGTTATGCTCACACGACATGCAAGTAAAGAAAGTTAAGTAGTTATGCGCTCTATGTAGAGCTGGTGCAGAAACATAAAACTGCACCGAGCGAAGTGGATTGACTAATAAGATTAGCATAATTGCACCGGCACACTGCACGCAAACCCATAGCTTTTCATAATTAGCGCCCGTTTGCATATAATGTTTCTGTGTTGCTGGGGAAAACTTATCATATACGAGTATTCATACTTACCTACGTACACCCGAGAGGCGCCTGCAAACACCTGACGCCAACACAGGGAAAGGACAAGCTATAATTTTACCAGGACTTTGTTCCAAAATTTTAATGAAAATTATAAAACTGTTGACTCCTAAACTCTCATTGCTGAACAAAATATAACTTCAATAAAAGCTGACAACGCGGGAAGAGGGAACCGGCGCGGTTGCCCACTGAGTAAATATTCAATAAGAGAACTCGTGTATTGTATTGCACCCGCGATTCTGTTTGTTCACTCTTCAATATAGCGATATTGTTTTGGTCGTATTGAAAACGGAATCAAACTGCACGGATTTCCGGAACAAGTTCGTCGTATATTTTTTTCGCTGTTTGTTTTTACCATAGTACAGCTAGAACCTGAAATAAGGAGATTATAAACATTCACAATACTGTTCATAGGTGTATCATACATTAGGCAGAAAGCTTTTTTATTGACTATTGCCTTTACAAGCTGAAGGCATGTAAAGGCAATAAAGAACCTTATATGCATGAGTTTATTCCTTCTCATAGCTTAGTAAAAAAACCGGCCAAGTGCGAGTCAGACACGCGCACCGAGGGTTCCGTACAAACCTATAGGTATATAAGTAAATGGTAGTATAGACCTGAGTATTTGATATGAATTTCAATTTATGACGTATTAAAAAAAAACTACTTACTAGATCTCGTTCAAACCAATTTTCGTTGGTAGTTTGCATCGTAATGTACATCATATATTTTTTATAGATTTATCATTCTCTTATTTTAGAAGTTACAGGGGGGGGACACACATTTTACCACTTTGGAAGTGTCTCTCGCTCAAACTATTCAGTTTAGAAAAAAATGATATTAGAAACCTCAATATCATTTTTGAAGACCTTTCTATAGACACCCCAGACTTATGGGTTTGATGAAAAAAAAAAAATTGAGTTTCAGTCCTAAGTATGGGGAACCCCCAAAATTTAATGTTTTTTTCTATTTTTGTGTGAAAATCTTAATTGCGTTCACAGAATACATCTACTTACCAAGTTTCAACATTATAGTTCTTATAGTTTCGGAAATAAATGGCTGTGACATACGGACGGACAGACAGACAGACAGACAGACAGACAGACAGACATGACGAATCTATAAGGGTTCCGTTTTTTGCCATTTGGCTACGGAACCCTAAAAAGGGTTCTCGAAATATTCCAACTCGATAAAATGTTACAAGAATACATTATCACGCTAAAAGTTATGTTGAATACATATAATTATTTATTCTTCCGACGTTTCCGGCTTATTTCCTTCGTCCGTATTTTTAACATGACTTCCGATATCATTCAGGGCGGCCGTCGAGTCGTTCCCTTTCCTCCATTATATTCGGCCATTTAGACCTCGATTATTATAACAAAGACTTATATTTATTGTTGATAAAAATATTTCCATAATTTTTGACAAAGTTAGGCAGGTATGGGAAATCGTTTTTATTTAGAGGAAATATTATTATCGCTCCCCGCCGGGGTTATCCCAATGGAGTAAAGCATGTGGTTCTACAAAAAGGGCGTGGAGATTTCGTCAGGGTTTGCAACGCGTGTGTAACAAACACCTCTGGATTTGCAAGCGTCCATAGGCTATGGTAACTGCTTACCATCAGGCGGGCCGTATACTTGTTTGCCACCTAAGTGGTATAAAAAAATAAGAATTATGTTACTGTTCATTTAATGCCATGTACCTGAATTTTATTTATATTGGACTACCCTGCTTCTTAAAATAAATAGTATGATAGCCTGGTCTAAAATATTAGTTTAATCGATAAATTACTTTAAATTTAGCTAGTTATAACAAACACACAAATTGAAATAGACAAGACGGCAATAAGTTAAGTAGGGCGTGTACTGGTAATTTTCGGCAGGGGGCAGTTGAATTTTATGGACGGGCGGGACAGATGGAAACGTCAGTACGGCACAGAACGGTCTCCGCGGTATAACATTTGGATTTATTCAGTCGTGAAATTAAACAAGCCCCCGAAGCTCCCTCTATCACAATTTATGTTCTCACTAGATTGTTAAGGTCTAACGGTGAGAGGCAAGATATCTGGGATTGTACCCTTATTAATTGGGCCAGTCATGGCTGGTGACGTATTATACGCTTGATTTAACAGGACCCGATGAATACAGCTCGACTAATACGTATTGAATAAATTCATTTTGTAGCTACCAAATTTTTACTTCGTCTCTTCAAAGTAAAGGCCAAAATAAATAACTTAAAAAGGTTAAACCGTTGAGATGGCACTGCAACTAAAGTAGGGGGAAATGCCGTTTGTTGTGAAAATCTTAATGGATTTTTTTCCCACCATTAAACGTAGCATTATGATTTGCCATAGAATTATATAGTCAATAAAACTAGATAAAATCTATAAAAAGTACAAATAAAATAAGTACAACTCTCTCGGTCTTATTACAAAACGTGGACTAAATTTCGTACCTGGATTAAACATGGTAATAAACCATGTACTAAAATATTTCGTATTACAAAACGTAGATTATCTCAAATTCGTGGATTAATTATGGTACTAAAGATAAACCAACAGCACCCTCTATGTTTATTTTTAGAACAAATCCTTTGCTAATGTCACTAAATTACACACAAATATTGTCCGTTAAGTTTTGGATTCGACTAACAAGCTTTTGCGTGCCGCCAACCGATACCTTTTTTTTTTAAAGAACAAACGTTATACTTTATTAAAATGTTAAGTGTTTTATGTATAAGCTATACAATTTTAAATAGAATAGTTATAATTTTTCCTTTAACTCACACAATCATTCCTATGTACCTATTATAATAATTATAATGTTCTGTATCTTTATTGAACTTAAAAATACGCTTGCATTTAATAATATGCGAACATGTGCTTCATAAATAAATTAAGTAGTATATTATCTTAAGTAATATGATGCTAAAATTACCAAACGTACCGACTTTTTAGTATTATAGGTATTTTTTTAGTATTGTAGATCTATGTCATCATCATCATCAGCCTATAATGTCCCACTGCTGAGCACAGGCCTCCTTTCACAAATTAGGGTGAAAGGGAATGGGCAGATACTCCACCACGCGTGCCCACTGCGGATTCGTGGAGGTAGACTAGTAGTCAACCTATTGTTAGAATTTTCAAGCCGCCTAGTAGGCCTGCAACTAGCTTAAAGGCTATCACAATTAAGTGATAACCGGGACCAACGGCTTTACGGAAACGCTCGATTAAAAATACCCCTAGGCGGTTACCCATCCAGCTACCGACTATAACGGTGGTACCTTAACTTTGCCGATCGATTAAGAACGGCTAACCATGCTACACCATGAGCGCTTCCTACACCAGTGCTTAGGATCTATAATAGGTTGAGATTTCGAGATGGCATATTTTCGAAAACTATGTTGGGTTAGTCATGCTGAACAACTTTTCCTATGGGACCAATGGCAATTTCTTTTTTTTACTTTTCATAGTAAATGTCAACCTTGCTCGATCATAATGTATGAAAAGCAAAAAAAAAATTTTGTGATCAGTGTTAGTCTCATAGTAAAAGTTGTTCAGCATAACTAACCCAACATAGGTTTCGAAAATATGCCATCGTGAAATGTCCACCCAGTATAAATACATAATTATAAATCAATGAACTGAACTCAGGTTCTCTAAATGATGGTTGAATAATTACATGTTTTTGGGCATATATTTGTAAAGGGCGGACTTTCTGCGTTTATCTATTTTGTGATATCGTCGAGCGTTCATCATGATAAGAGCGCGGAACTTGGGTTTTGGGGCCTCCAGAGGGATCGTAAATATTCATTATACCAAAAACATTGAACTCTGCTTTAAGAATAATATAAGCATTCTGCCAGGTGAACTTTATTAAGAGGAGCCTACTTTCCATTACTTATGATGAAGTTATAGAAAGAAATATTTAGGAGTACACCGAGTACAACCATTACCAACTGTAATGCACTTTATCAGAAATATTTAAAAAAACCGGTATTTCTTTTTTTATACTATGAATTCGGTAAATAAGCATATGGCAGGGGGCCATATTAAGTGGTTACCAAAGCCATATGGATGCTTGCAACACATTGGGCACGCATTACAGACCCTTCCTAATGATCTCTTCACGCGCAGGAACACAACATAAAGGTATTTGGCTGCGGTGTTCTGTAAGGTGGAACTTCCCCAGTAGAGCTGCTGTTTACGCGAATAAACACTACGTTCTATCTCTCTTACGCGGTATTCTATGAACTTGAATAAATTCTCTCATCAGTATTATATTTTCGATGGCTTCCAATTACAATTAGAGCTTTGACCTTACTTAAAGAGAATTTCAAATTTCACAATATTTCTTAGGTAAAAAAAACTCTCACTACCTCATAATTTGTGTAAACGGGTAAATATTACTTTAAAGAAATTATAGTATATGGAAATGTATAAACATTTCGCTATGTTATGTCTAAATACTAAAAACTATATGTACAAAAAAGAAAAAACATAAAGGTATTTAAAAACATATTTAAAATAAACTATCTTCTAAATTATTCATGGTACCCATTATGCTAGCGGCGTTACCCCGCTGAACGGTCAAGCTTAGTCTCTGGGCAAAAAAACACTTCGCTCTCAAGTCTCCAGAGGCTAAGACCAAACGCTTGCCAATGTCTTCTACTATGGATTTAGTGTCTGATGACCAAGGGCCCATAGTCTCTACCGCAAGCGCCGCAAATTCATAGTCGTCAGTTAGACATGAGTACTTGCGGCGCTTGAGGAACTGCGCATTTTCTGCGGCCGCTCCTGCTTTGTGGCGCGTGCAATGGATGTGGGAGGCTGCCAATGTGTCTACACAGGTAACATCCCACACCAGGGCACGGCCTAATCGCCATGGCACCAATGTCACACCATCCGGTCTCTTGCCATCGTCTCTGGAGAGGCCGCTGGGTTCCAGTTTAGCTGGGACGGCGGCGGTGGCAAGAGCCCGGCGGATTAGGTCATTTAGCGTGGCATGGCGATATATCCGACCTGCACTTTTTATGCAGGAAAGACCATGGAGTCCTTGATCATCAACATGACAACTACAACTGCGACAGGTGTGAGGTTCGCAAATTTTGGCACCTAAGCGAAGACATATGGCAATACGGAGCACCGCCGCCTCTAAAAGGGTACCTATGTTAGCTGAAGGGAGCGAGTGCAACCAATAGCCAGATTCTTTTTGAGAAACTGCCAACAGTCTAGCTTTATCTGTGTCATTACTGTGCTCAATGTTATGTTATTTTTATATAAGAAAACTGTCCTAAAAAACATAACAAAGCAAAATATAAACATAACCTTCGAGCTTATTACTGTAAAAAAATACTAATATGTTTATGTATTTTACTGGCTATCAAGGGTCAAAAAATAATAGAGTAACAACCCGAAATAAACAAGTCTCATGTTTCTCAATGCATAGATTTGTAAATGGCTCTCATGGAGTCTCGCGGTATAAATATCTACAATTGTCATGTTTTCTTTGGTTGCCGTCGGCCGCGCGGGTAATGTGCCATGCCATTAAAAGGTAATAAATATACAATCGTCTGTATAGATGTCACTGTACTTCGTAGTTTGTTGTTGTTAATAAACTGCACTCGGCAATCTACAATGTCACTTTTTATTGCCTACATTCTTTGGTTCACTACTGTTCGAACCGAAATAAACTTGATACTTTGTTAGCTACTAGTTTTGTTTATGTTTGTTGAACACCAAAATGGATATTTATTATTGAAAGTGGTTGATAGACAACTGAGAAAAAGTTACCAATATTTTTGTTACTTCTTGATGCTTAAACGGCACAACTATTCGTAGGAATAGTCAATATTTATTTAAGAACGACAGCTAGATATAAATATTATTGAATAAATAAATAAACGTGTCTTAGGCGCTGCACAGACTGTGTGTCCTGGGTCGGATACAAGCAACCAAAACCGTAGTTGCTATGTCCTTTAGCGGCGATCGAACACAGTTTTCGTCTGCGGAGGGAGTGGCTGATTTCATACTGGTTGTGGTGGAAACCAAATATTCGTCGGTTGCTTGTATCCGACACAGGACACATGTCTGCGCAGCGCCTTATTCAATCTACAAAAAAGTATATAAGTTACTGCTTTTACTCCTACATTATGGTAAATAATGGTAATAATTTTAATGGCGTCAAGGTAAACCAATACTACTATCCTACTTCTATCGTAGAGCAGATTTTTCTTTGACCTGTTCGATAAGGATATATTTCCTAGGTAAAAATTTCCCTTGGTTACGTCATAACTTGAGAACGACTCCATATTTATTTTTAATGTTTTTTAATACTCTGGTGAAGGTTCTTACGGTTTTTTTTAACAAAGTTGCGTAGAAAATAATGATTAAAATTATATTAAGAAAACTTAACGGTAGGATATCCCTCGGGTACGCGGGTGAAACTGCGGGGCGCAACTAGCCTAATCATAAAAACCTAAACACAATCAAATAATAATATACTTACATGTTATGAAATCCATATTTCGAATAGGTATATGTATCAGTTAAACATTCAATAACTACGTAACTGAGCACGCCTACGAGTTATCGTAGCAGGTCTACGGCAACCGTAGCTTTATCATTATGATTACTTCGCCTTGAAAACCTAAATAATAAATGATTATAAATTACACCAACATTTTAAAATAATTTATAACATTATTTCGTGTGTTGGAAATTGTTTGATATTTAACCAACGCGCAACGTTGCGTGTCGTCTAACATTATTTAATGAAGGGAAGGGTTCGAACTCTTTGCACCCAAGGGTTTTGATAACATCTAATTGTGGATCTTACACAATTGCTTTAATTATTTTACCCTAAATTAACGTAACTTATTCTTTGGAAAACATTGTTCACGATAGACGTAAATAAATTTTGTTTTATATATGAAGGAGCTGGCTGAGAGCAGTAATTGAAATATCTACCTTTATTTCTTTATTTCTTTATTTCTTTATTGCACAATGTAGGTACACAAAATAACATATTATATTATTTAGGTATACATGGACCCTGTTAGGGTATTGCAAAACTTATTATCCATAACATTAAATTATATTATATTAACATAACTAAACATATTATATTTATTTCCTTATTTATTATTGCACAATGTATTTCTACATTATATAAGTTACCTAGTTAAACTGTAATACCCTGGATCATACCTATTAGGGTGTGGCAAAAAACTTAGGACTAAATATTAATATTTATTAACTTAGTAACTCGCATTTAATTAATTAACATAATAACATACTATGTACGTAGGCTACCATGCATCTTCCATAAAATCTTTGATATTATAATAGCATTTATTTAATAGAATTTGCTTCAGTTTATTTTTAAATATATTATCTTTGCTTATATCTCTTAAAGTATCCGGTAATTTATTATATATTTGAACGCATCGGTATTCGGGGCTGTTTCTAAACATTTCTAGTCTGGGTGCCGAAAGAACTAATTTATTTTTACGCCGTATATTTTTATCAAAACTAAACAAGTTGAAATTTTTCCTCACAAACATGGCTATTTCTAAAATATATATAGAGGGTAAGGTAAGAATTTTCAGTTTAATAAAGTGAGGTTTGCAGCTATCTCTAGGCCGTATGTTTACCAAAACGCGTATACATTTTTTTTGAGCAACAAATAGATCGTTCGCGTCAGTGCTATGGCCCCACATGATGATCCCGTAGCGGAACCATGCGTAGGCGTATGCGTAGTATGCTGATAGTGCACAATCGGTATTTGTATTATTTTTTAATACTTTAAGCCCATATAGAAATTGAGATATTTTTATTTTTATTTTTTCTATATGTTTTTTCCAATTTAAGTGGGTGTCTAGTGTTATTCCTAGTAAGTTAAAACTGTCTACTTCATCTACCTACATCTTGAAATGATTGTATGTACCTATCAATATTATTTTGTAAGCATTTTACCCGGCAATAAATACCAGCACAGCTAGTAATACCATTAGCAGTTTGTATTGAGCTTAATTTATTGACCTGTAGATTAAGCTGGAGCCTTTTAGTCCGAGCGCAGGGATTTGAGTGCGATAACTAGGTCAAAGCTTGTTTTACTATTATCCTGAAGCTTTTGAGTGCTTTTTATCCAACGTTGTTTTTATGAAATGATTTTAAATTTATATACGCTGTTTAAATATGAATTGGTGCAAGATGCGGTGTGATAATTTGGTCGTAAGTAAGTAAACGACTTCAAAAGCAGGTATGACAAATATGATATTGAGTATCACGTTCAAAATCAAATTTTTCGATGAGTTCCGATGATTCACTTGAGTTTTGTGTGTTAACCATCTACAACCACACCCGTTCCGTTCTCAAGGAAGGGAACTTTAGAATTAGTCACTCCAGATTAACCTTTTTAAATCATATCGTGCATTTTTCACATAGACATTTAACTAAGGTCGGTGCACGTAACGACGTGGCTTAAACAATAGGTCCGTTACATCGCGTGAGCGCACCTTTATCACGATCTTCTCCAAAATATACCAAAATCCAACTAATTAAAACTTTACGACGAACGAAACCAACCTTGTTATTTATGACGTTACATGGTATAAATGTCCTCCTGTTTACAAATAAACCATTCCATGCTACAATGACGGGTCAAAAACAACTAAAGTAAAATGACAAACGACTGTGTTTCCCTTTGCGCCAATTAAAACTACATTTTGTTTTACGTGGCCACAGAAACGAACACAAAGCAAAAGTCTCGCGTTATAAATTTAAATACTTACACGCACTCTTGGCTTTAAGATTGCATTATTTAAGTTTATAATTACCTGTGGTTTATTGCATCTGATGGGGTAAATAGTGCAAACGCGTCGCGTGCCCAACGGTAGGTCGGAGAGCGCCCGCGTCCTTACCGCGTACCCTTTAGCTAGTCTATAACCGACCGCATTAATGCAAACTGACGCGTAACTTAATACAAAAACAATGACGAAACCCAACGCGCACACTGTGGACTCGTCTATTACTCGAAAGGGGGAAGAAAATGCGACGATAAAGAGTTCACTTGATGGGCAATTCGCCAAAAGCAATGTGATATTACGGATTTTTAAATTGATCCAAATAGAGATTGTTTTAAAAGTAACGGATATAAAATGCAAAGCTATTTTGAATACATCATTATTACTACATGCTTTAATTTAAAAAGAACGTCAGAGATCGACAATAATCCCCGAGAGATGAATAATAGCGCTTTTTCGTCGTACGGAACGTGATTAAAGAGCTACAGTCATGTAAGGCGGGAAGCCGCACCTCGGAACGCGCCCGCGCAAAATTAATAAGCAGAATTACTCTTCTTTACCGTCTCATAAATTACATTGATGGTGACTGGCAGCAGTTACAGAACCCATAAAAGGCGAGCTTTATTAGAATCAAACAACAGGTAAAATTTATATAGTCACTAAGGCGTTTCACATCAATTACCCATGAGTGTATTGAAAGAATATTATTTCGCGCAAGTTGGTTAAAAAAATCAGGGAATCATAATGTCAAATAAATGTTAATATTGATTTGAATTCACAAATGGGATCGTCTCCGGTATTAAATCGGCGAGACGAAATTCAAAATTAAAAGATAGCTAACAATAAACGTCGGGAGCAATTTCATATCTTCATTTCCATTCAATTTTATTGTCTTGTACATTTTTATTGTGAACGTTTTCTAAGCTATCGGAGCATTGTCAGTACGTAAGAGGGATTCTATTGTATACTTAAATCAACGAGGGGACGGGCGGTATGGTTAACAGAAACAAAGGCTCTCTCTAAAATCAACCTCGACGCTTTTAAAACTGTCGCTTTCGCTTCACTGAATTTCCTTTTGTTATTTGCATGAAATCAAGAATTTCATATTATGTTAAATTTGTTATAGCTTTGACAATTTTATGTATTTTCTTTTCAATTTCATTATGAAAGATAAGACACCTAAAATTTTGAACCGGGAAAATACTTTAAGAATTTTTGAAGCGTTATAAAGTCTGTCGATAAGTTACATTTATTTGTACGTAGTATTTATATACTCTGAGCATTCACTAACGTTCTGATAAACGAGTTTTCAAACGGCGACCACGACTAAGCTACTTCCCTGCTTGGTGCGTGCACCGATAACAACCCACCCCTCTGCACAAGACCGGAAAAACGCCATTGGAAAAACGGTAATAAATAGTTAGTACTTAATTTCAAATACGTAGTTTAACAGAAAATGTTTCGTGGTAAACTATAATTAAGATAATGTTATTTTTTCGAGAACTAGGAGCCACCATGGCTATTAAAACTGACGCACGACACTGCGTTGCGACTAATTAACGTTACCGCCAATTATGACACTGAATTATGAAAGTGCTACATTGCGTGTAGCTCGTGGTCACAAAAATATGTGCCCTAATTATTAGATATTATTTGTTGGGTTCACTCATGTGGAAGAGTTTAATTGTATTTCTGAAAATAGGGTAATACCTGATTTGGTTTGCAATGGTTTCTTTAGTATTCAATTTTGTGCCCACTGAATTAATACTTTTCACGCATTCAGGGGTTTACCGCCTATCGATTGGTATAGCCATTTTACATTTGTCTCATAATATTTATATTTAAGGAAAATATTGTAACATTTATTTTCATTTATATTTCACATAACAATGAACGCCCGAGGCACAGACTACATGTTCATTTGAAAACTCAAAGCTTGCATAAATGCTGACATCCCTTACCATGTATTAACACAAAATGATTTAAACACGAAACTATCTATTATAATGATTTTTATAGTTTATTTTTCACGATAATTACATAGATAATTGTTAAGATTTTAATTCATGTATCAGTTTAATAATAAAATTAAAGCGTTTTTTATTAAATATTTTCGTAAATAGGAGTGGTAAACTATTTTCTAATTAATCAAGTTTACTAATTTATATAGCTTTTAAAAAAATAACTTTGTTGTTTCTCAATTAATTTTTAAATCGATTTAAAGTTATAACACATAGGTAGTTTTCGCGACACTCATGTAGTAATGGGAAAACAGAGTGAGTCGTATGAAAGTGCACTCGATTAATTGAACTGTCAATTCTAGTTTTGCTCTTTTCACTTTGCAGTGATACCTTGGCTTGTGTTTATGAACATGCTAGCTAATGAGTTTTTGCTGAGAGCGCTACTTGTGTTTTAAATTCTGCAAAAACCAATGCGGTAATTTTCCAGAATGTATTCATACTTACAACAAAATTAACATTATGAAACTACGTACGTATCTTTATTTACCACTATTATATTACTTATTTGATAATTAATAATATTTTATTTTCCCACCATGATATTGAAACAATAAGCATAATAAAAATGGAAATGGATGTCGCATGTAATTAATATTCAATACGACTATCAAAAATCGTCAATAATAAGGCGCTTATTTACCGACTCAGTAGTATAAAAAAATTAGTCTGCGAAAACGATAGAAAATTTAAGCGCGGTCTACCAGAGTAGTTTCCGTTTCATTATGAAATCACTGTAATTGCATTTCACAGAAAATCTGCATAATATAATTATAATCTATCTTCTCAGACGAATAAAAAATAAAAGACGGAGTGACATCTAACAATGACGTGAAACCAATGTCAAGCCATGTGTGCGTGACCTACATAAGTTTTCTTTTGTTTTGCTAGAGAATAATGTTGCCAGTTTTGTCCAGAGTCCCAAGAACACAAAGTTTAGTGAATATAAAATTTATAGTATTATGGCCAAAGAAATCAGTCCAATATATTATTAATAGAGTTTTTTTTATGGATGCATTTAGATAATCTATAATAATATAATACAGAAGAGATTTTATTTGTTTAAACGCGCTAATCTCAGGAACTATTATTGTTTAAGCAATGAAATGTTGGACTAGATTAGGTTTTGAAGATTGAGCAATTGAGTTTTATTAACGACTAGCTATTCCCCGCGGTTCACTCGCATATTATTATTATTATTATAGTGTATTAGTATACAAGCAAAAAACTCTTCCGCGTTATTATATTAGTATAGATAATAATTCAAAGAAAATCCCAGGAAATGAGATAGAAGGGAGGGCGTCGTGTGACGGGTCGCTCACTTCCCTCCAATATGGCGAGGAGGGCGATGGCTGCCACACGCGTCATACTTGTGAACAGGTGCTGCTTGTGGGGGCTGGTCTACTTAAGTTTGCTATTTATTTACTTCATCATCATCATCAGCCTATAATGTCCCACTGCTGAGCACAGGCCTCCTTTCACAAATCAGGGTGAAAGGGAATGGGCAGATACTCCACCACGCGTGCCCACTGCGGATCGGTGGGGGTAGGCTAGCGGCCAACCTACTGTTGGAATTTTTCAAGCCGCCTAGGAGGCATCCAACTAGCTTAACGACTATCACAATTAAGTGATAACCGGGACCAACGGCTTTACGTGCCTTCCGAAGCACGGAAACGCTCGATTTGAAATACCACTAGGCGGTCACCCATCCAGGTACCGACCAAGACAGACGTAGCTTAACTTTGCCGATCGATTAAGAACAGCTAATCATGCTACACCACGAGCGCTTCATTTACTTATTAAATATTTTTTCAGTCTACTTTGTAATTCTGCCGCCGCGCCGGGGCACGCAATTGTTTTCAGTGCGATTGGAATGTAAATATTATGTAATTAATCTAAGCCTGTTTTGAAAAGAGTAATTGCTGAGTTTATTGCCGGCTCTTCTCAGCAAATGCAACCTTCCGAACCGGTATTAGAGTATTAGAGTCAGACTTTTCATAAGTGCCTGCGAAGGTCTATTTGAATAAATGATTTTGAATTATGAATTTTTGGCAGTCAAAAAGTAAATATTAAGACCAACACAAAAAAACTAAAAGTTATTTATTCAGTTTACGCCCTGGTGGGGCCCTTATGAACATACAGTACAGTACACATACAGAACATACAAGTACATACAGTTGAATCTACCACCGGTTCGGAATACACTTAAACTGAGAAGACTCCGGCAAGAAACTCAGCAAGGCCTTTTTTTTGTGGATTTTTTTTGCTTTCTTTTTAATTAATTATTATTTTAAATATTAATACAGAATAAGTATGCTTACTCATACAATTGTCACACAGCCGGGGGATGCTAGTTCAGAAAGAAGCTGCTGCAACCATACGAATATAAGTTATTGTCTTCCAAGAAATGAGCCACCTTATCAATCTTTACTAGGCTTTATCAATTAAGAGGGAGTCGACCATAAAGTGACAAAAGGACAGTTACGGTTAAGTTGATATTAACGAAAATAGTTTATTTACACAGTGAACATCTACATAATTATTACCACAGATCATGTATTTACAATGTTTGCGAAACAAAAATATGAAATATGGTATAGGTTTTTTAATGGACTCATATGAAGTTGAGCAAAAATCTACAATAATGCGTGCTGTGATTCAGAAGATTTCGTGTATTTTTCCTTAGAAATATTCTGTAGAAATGTAGTCAGTTAATTCTCTAATATGTAATCTTGAAGTTTTGCGTCTTATATTTTCATTATATTGTCTAGATGATTTATTATGATTTTATTCAAAATGAGCTCCGAATTCGCCATACATTTTTACTATGGCAGCGCAACGTTAAATATATATGTGAGATACGCGCTCGAAAATTTAGTCGACCACGGGAGCTCAGAGAGAGATCACGTCTCTTTGCGGAACGACTACCTAGGAACACACGATCGCGATCTAACGTGTACGGACACTAATTCAAAGAGCATAACGACATAAGTTTTGTTTTTCGTTTTTTGAGTCAGTCAAATAATATATATTACTTTTGTTTCATTTGCAATGTTAGTTAGTTTGCTTAGGTCAAATCTTGCAAGCACATCTTTTTTTTTCATACATTTTTTCACACTTGGGTAAACTAGCATACGGCATACGACTCGCTTGGTGGTAAGCGGTTACCGCAGCGATATGGACGCCGAGTGAGCTGAAATTTTGCATACACCTTTAGTTCCAATGACAAAACAATTTGCAATACTCAATAATGTAATACTTTTAAAATGGCCGTCGCCACAAGATGGCGGATGAAGTATTTTTCTCAAAATGTCGAAAAAGTGTCCGCCATGTTGAACTTTTTAGATACTGGTCCGATTGCTCTCAAATTCGATATTTGAGAGACCTTGGGGTCAAAAAACAAGAATCTTTTCTCAGAATGTCGAAAAAGTGTCCGCCATGTTGAACTTTTTAGATAATGGTCCGATCGCTCTCAAAATCGATATTTGTGAGTCCTTCGGATCACAAAACAAGAATCTTTTCTCAGAATTATCAAAAGGTGTCCGCCATGTTGAATTTTTTTGTTACTGGTCCGATTGCTCTCAAAATCGATATTTGTGAGTCCTTCGGATCACAAAACAAGAATCTTTTCTCAGAATTTTGAAAAGGTGTCCGCCATGTTGAACTTTTTAGTAACTGGTCCGATTGCTCTCAAAATCGATATTTGAGGGACCTTGGGGTCACAAAACAAGAATCTTTTCTCAAAATGTTGAAAAGGTGTCCGCCATGTTGAACTTTTTAGATACTGGTCCGATTGCTCTCAAAATCGATAATTGTGAGTCCTTCGGTTCACAAAACAAGAATCTTTTCTCAGAATGTCGAAAAAGTGTCCGCCATGTTGAACTTTTTAGATACTGGTCAGATTGCTCTCAAATTCGATATTTGAGAGACCTTGGGGTCAAAAAACAAGAATCTTTTCTCAAAATGTCAAAAACGTGTCCGCCATGTTGAACTTTTTAGATACTGGTTCGATCGCTCTCAAAATCGATATTTGTGAGTCCTTCGGGTCACAAAACAAGAATCTTTTCTCAGAATGTCGAAAAAGTGTCCGCCATGTTGGACTTTTTAGATACTGGTCCGATTGCTCTCAAAATCGATATTTGAGGGACCTTGTGGTCACAAAACAAGAATCTTTTCTCAAAATGTCGAAAAAGTGTCCGCCATGTTGAACTTTTTAGATACTGGTCAGATTGCTCTCAAATTCGATATTTGAGAGACCTTGGGGTCAAAAAACAAGAATCTTTTCTCAAAATGTCAAAAACGTGTCCGCCATGTTGAACTTTTTAGATACTGGTTCGATCGCTCTCAAAATCGATATTTGTGAGTCCTTCGGGTCACAAAACAAGAATCTTTTCTCAGAATGTCGAAAAAGTGTCCGCCATGTTGGACTTTTTAGATACTGGTCCGATTGCTCTCAAAATCGATATTTGAGGGACCTTGTGGTCACAAAACAAGAATCTTTTCTCAAAATGTCGAAAAAGTGTCCGCCATGTTGAACTTTTTAGATACTGGTCAGATTGCTCTCAAATTCGATATTTGAGAGACCTTGGGGTCAAAAAACAAGAATCTTTTCTCAAAATGTCAAAAACGTGTCCGCCATGTTGAACTTTTTAGATACTGGTTCGATCGCTCTCAAAATCGATATTTGTGAGTCCTTCGGGTCACAAAACAAGAATCTTTTCTCAGAATGTCGAAAAAGTGTCCGCCATGTTGGACTTTTTAGATACTGGTCCGATTGCTCTCAAAATCGATATTTGAGGGACCTTGTGGTCACAAAACAAGAATCTTTTCTCAAAATGTCGAAAAAGTGTCCGCCATGTTGAACTTTTTAGATACTGGTCAGATTGCTCTCAAATTCGATATTTGAGAGACCTTGGGGTCAAAAAACAAGAATCTTTTCTCAAAATGTCAAAAACGTGTCCGCCATGTTGAACTTTTTAGATACTGGTTCGATCGCTCTCAAAATCGATATTTGTGAGTCCTTCGGGTCACAAAACAAGAATCTTTTCTCAGAATGTCGAAAAAGTGTCCGCCATGTTGGACTTTTTAGATACTGGTCCGATTGCTCTCAAAATCGATATTTGAGGGACCTTGTGGTCACAAAACAAGAATCTTTTCTCAAAATGTCGAAAAAGTGTCCGCCATGTTGAACTTTTTAGATACTGGTCAGATTGCTCTCAAATTCGATATTTGAGAGACCTTGGGGTCAAAAAACAAGAATCTTTTCTCAAAATGTCAAAAACGTGTCCGCCATGTTGAACTTTTTAGATACTGGTTCGATCGCTCTCAAAATCGATATTTGTGAGTCCTTCGGGTCACAAAACAAGAATCTTTTCTCAGAATGTCGAAAAAGTGTCCGCCATGTTGGACTTTTTAGATACTGGTCCGATTGCTCTCAAAATCGATATTTGAGGGACCTTGTGGTCACAAAACAAGAATCTTTTCTCAAAATGTCGAAAAAGTGTCCGCCATGTTGAACTTTTTAGATACTGGTCAGATTGCTCTCAAATTCGATATTTGAGAGACCTTGGGGTCAAAAAACAAGAATCTTTTCTCAAAATGTCAAAAACGTGTCCGCCATGTTGAACTTTTTAGATACTGGTTCGATCGCTCTCAAAATCGATATTTGTGAGTCCTTCGGGTCACAAAACAAGAATCTTTTCTCAGAATGTCGAAAAAGTGTCCGCCATGTTGGACTTTTTAGATACTGGTCCGATTGCTCTCAAAATCGATATTTGAGGGACCTTGTGGTCACAAAACAAGAATCTTTTCTCAAAATGTCGAAAAAGTGTCCGCCATGTTGAACTTTTTAGATACTGGTCAGATTGCTCTCAAATTCGATATTTGAGAGACCTTGGGGTCAAAAAACAAGAATCTTTTCTCAAAATGTCAAAAACGTGTCCGCCATGTTGAACTTTTTAGATACTGGTTCGATCGCTCTCAAAATCGATATTTGTGAGTCCTTCGGGTCACAAAACAAGAATCTTTTCTCAGAATGTCGAAAAAGTGTCCGCCATGTTGGACTTTTTAGATACTGGTCCGATTGCTCTCAAAATCGATATTTGAGGGACCTTGTGGTCACAAAACAAGAATCTTTTCTCAAAATGTCGAAAAAGTGTCCGCCATGTTGAACTTTTTAGATACTGGTCAGATTGCTCTCAAAATCGATATTTGAGGGACCTTGTGGTCACAAAACAAGAATCTTTTCTCAAAATGTCGAAAAAGTGTCCGCCATGTTGAACTTTTTAGATACTGGTCAGATTGCTCTCAAATTCGATATTTGAGAGACCTTGGGGTCAAAAAACAAGAATCTTTTCTCAAAATGTCAAAAACGTGTCCGCCATGTTGAACTTTTTAGATACTGGTTCGATCGCTCTCAAAATCGATATTTGTGAGTCCTTCGGGTCACAAAACAAGAATCTTTTCTCAGAATGTCGAAAAAGTGTCCGCCATGTTGGACTTTTTAGATACTGGTCCGATTGCTCTCAAAATCGATATTTGAGGGACCTTGGGGTCACAAAACAAGAATCTTTTCTCAAAATGTTGAAAAAGTGTCCGCCATGTTGAACTTTTTAGATACTGGTCCGATCGCTCTCAAAATCGATAATTGTGAGTCCTTCGGGTCACAAAACAAGAATCTTTTCTCAAAATGTCGAAAAAGTGTCCGCCATGTTGAACTTTTTAGATACTGGTCCACTTGCTCTCAAAATCGATATTTGAGAGACCTTGTGGTCACAAAACAAGAATCTTTTCTCAGAATTTTGAAAAGGTGTCCGCCATGATGAAACTTCTAGATACTGGTGACCCCAAGGACTCTCAAATAAATGTCTCTCGCTTTTGAGAGCAATCAGACCGGTATCTAAAAAATTCTACATGGTTTTTCAACATTATGAGAAAAGATTCTTGTTTTGTGACCCCAAGGTCTCTCAAATATCGATTTTGAGAGCAATCGGACCAGTATCTAAAAAATTCAACATGGCGGACACCTTTTGATAATTCTGAGAAAAGATTCTTGTTTTGTGACCCGAAGGACTCACAATTATCGATTTTGAGAGCGATCGAAACAGTATCTAAAAAGTTCAACATGGCGGACACTTTTTCAACATTTTGAGAAAAGATTCTTGTTTTGTGACCCCAAGGTCCCTCAAATATCGATTTTGAGAGCAATCGGACCAGTATCTAAAAAGTCCAACATGGCGGACACTTTTTCGACATTCTGAGAAAAGATTCTTGTTTTGTGACCCCAAGATCTCTCAAATATCGAATTTGAGAGCAATCGGACCAGTATCTAAAAAGTTCAACATGGCGGACACTTTTTCGACATTTTGAGAAAAGATTCTTGTTTTGTGACCCCAAGGTCTCTCAAATATCGATTTTGAGAGCAATCGGACCAGTATCTAAAAAGTTCAACATGGCGGACACTTTTTCAACATTTTGAGAAAAGATTCTTGTTTTGTTACCCCAAGGTCTCTCAAATATCGAATTTGAGAGCAATCGGACCAGTATCTAAAAAGTTCAACATGGCGGACACGTTTTCGACATTTTGAGAAAAGATTCTTGTTTTGTGACCCGAAGGACTCACAATTATCGATTTTGAGAGCGATCGGACCAGTATCTAAAAAGTTCAACATGGCGGACACTTTTTCGACATTTTGAGAAAAGATTCTTGTTTTGTGACCCCAAGATCTCTCAAATATCGAATTTGAGAGCAATCGGACCAGTATCTAAAAAGTTCAACATGGCGGACACTTTTTCGACATTTTGAGAAAAGATTCTTGTTTTGTGACCACAAGGTCTCTCAAATATCGATTTTGAGAGCAATCGGACCAGTATCTAAAAAGTCCAACATGGCGGACACTTTTTCGACATTCTGAGAAAAGATTCTTGTTTTGTGACCCGAAGGACTCACAACTATCGATTTTGAGAGCGATCGAACCAGTATCTAAAAAGTTCAACATGGCGGACACGTTTTTGACATTTTGAGAAAAGATTCTTGTTTTTTGACCCCAAGGTCTCTCAAATATCGAATTTGAGAGCAATCTGACCAGTATCTAAAAAGTTCAACATGGCGGACACTTTTTCGACATTTTGAGAAAAGATTCTTGTTTTGTGACCCGAAGGACTCACAATTATCGATTTTGAGAGCGATCGGACCAGTATCTAAAAAGTTCAACATGGCGGACACTTTTTCAACATTTTGAGAAAAGATTCTTGTTTTGTGACCCCAAGGTCCCTCAAATATCGATTTTGAGAGCAATCGGACCAGTATCTAAAAAGTTCAACATGGCGGACACTTTTTCAACATTTTGAGAAAAGATTCTTGTTTTGTGACCCCAAGGTCTCTCAAATATCGAATTTGAGAGCAATCGGACCAGTATCTAAAAAGTTCAACCTGGCGGACACTTTTTCGACATTTTGAGAAAAGATTCTTGTTTTGTGACCCCAAGATCTCTCAAATATCGAATTTGAGAGCAATCGGACCAGTATCTAAAAAGTTCAACATGGCGGACACTTTTTCGACATTTTGAGAAAAGATTCTTGTTTTGTGACCACAAGGTCTCTCAAATATCGATTTTGAGAGCAATCGGACCAGTATCTAAAAAGTTCAACATGGCGGACACTTTTTCAACATTTTGAGAAAAGATTCTTGTTTTGTGACCCCAAGGACTAACAAATATCGATTTTGTCGAAGTCCAACGTGGCGGACACATTTTAAAATTTTGGCAAAAGTTTCATGTTTTGTGATCCCGAGGTCTCTCAAATATCGATTTCGAGAGAAATCGGGCCAGTATCTAAAAAGTTTTACAAGGCGCGGACACTTTTTGAAAATTTTGCGAAAATATCATGTTTTAATCCCAAGGCTTTTTTTTAAATTATGTACTTACTGACTTTTGTCATGCGGGTGCAAACGGCCGACCGAGCCGAGAGTACTGACTGTTGTGTGCGTGTCGACGCACACAACACTAACCCGCAGTAAATACCTATTTGCCGCGCGCTGGATACGCTCGACCCCCTCTTAACTTCTGCTTTATAAAAGCTTTGAATTTATTATAAGACATTTTAGTCACCTCAAGTGGGATTTTATTATAGAATCGAACGCAATTCTAGAGGAAATACTTATTAGCTAGGTAGCCTATATCTAGGTGTCACAATTTTATCTTTATTTGTATTTGTTATGTCAGCAACTTTTTTTTCTAAGCTGCTCATATAGTTACGCGTTAAGCGACCCTAAGATACACACACACTGCCCCTTGAAATTAATCTTAAATTATATTTTATATGTGCGCGTTATCAAAATCGATCAATATGCCAAATTTCTAATTTGTTTGTTCTTCTAGTAAAACCTCTGTGACACCATAGTGTATCTAATAAGGATTCCGTATATTTCTTTCTTTTTTTTTTATTAAATGGGCTTGCGTTTGGCCACTTACCCGCCCATAAGGAGCGATGACGAAGCCTAAGATGAAACACGCATACCAAGAAGGATGTAAGCGTCAGGAAACAGGCGGCGGAAGCAAGTTCCACTCCCTTGCTGTCCGAAATAGACATACATACATACACTCGAAAAACATAACCCTCCTTCCGGATCAGTCGGGTAAAAACGAGCACACACACACCGTACGCGTTGATTTGACTTAATTTGACCTGATTTGACTTGATTTGACCTGATTTGACTTGCAGTGATGTATAAACTCAGCATAATAATCGGGATTTATCATAAAACTGTGCGGTAATATAAAGTAAGCGCGTATGCGTAATAAGCTGCATTATAATACTAAAAATGGTGCAATAAATGTCAATTTACGAGAAAGTGTGTTGAAAATAGTATTAAAAAGTTAGTAATAATATCACCGCAGTATTCAGTGATTAATATGAATCGATTTAATTATAAACATTACAGTTTCCCTATTTTTGGGGTATAAATATTTTTATATTCTTGCCACACTGACACCATGACGTTGAGGTTTGTATTTAATAAAAATATTATTGGTTATCTGTTTATAATACGCAAATATTCAAATACATACTTATGAAAAGTAATTCCGCAAGGCTTCTTTTGAGTACTCGAATTATTTTTGCACCATTAAATAGCGCAGGACGGCATATTTTATTTTTTTTGTTCGACGACGTGCGCTGTCTCTTATTCGCCACAGACTGGTGAGCGGGCGGCTTCCTATGACCGAACCGGCTTCCTATTACTTGCGTCACCTAAGAATACAGGCCGCGGTGTCTACCTTTTTTTCTTGGTCTGAGTCTATCTTCTATACATATAAAATGCTTTGTCCTGAATGACTGACTGACAATCAACGCACAGCCTAAACCGCTGATCGTGAAGACCTGAAACTTGGAGGGTGTGTTCTTTGTATGACGTAGGCATCAGATAAGAAAGGATTTTCTGAAATTCTACTCCTAAGGGGGTGAAAAACGGGGACAAAGTTTGTATGGGACAACGTGATTCCTTGGTCCGATCAACTTCAAATTTTGCATAAACTTTCCTTAACAGAATTGATGGAAGACGTGTTTCGTATTTTATTGAAACTCATCGCCTAACGGGGTCAAAAATGGGTAGAAAGTAATTTTAAGGGTGATTTGCATAGAAGTTGATATCAATACTCCTTAGTACTTTTAGTCTAAATAACATTTTATTTTGACACATGTTTATTTTGAAAACTCAATCCGATTTTCACAGATTACAAAATAAGGCAGATGGAGCGCGCGGAACACAGGAGTGAGGCCAAAAAATCAAATATAAATTGAAAACACATACCTGGTATTCGCTTTTGAATGTGTATTTGCTTTGTTTAAAAAACTTTATTTAACGAAAAACACTTTCTTTTTAATAACCTTCGTTTAAACATACTCCCGTGTTTCGCGCGCTCTATCTGCCTTTTGTTCTACAATCTGAGCCGATTTTATTCAAAAAACTTGGTGCATTGCAATACTTTTTAAAATTGGAATGTCAAATTTAAAAGAATTTATAAATCGGTTTAGAATTCGAATTTTTCTTCTTCTTCTTCTTCTTATTTTTAATTTTGGCAACCAAGCCCAAATTAGGGCTCATTTCTGCCAGTTTCGAGTTATATTATAGTTTCCAGTCACATTAAATCACTTCACATAATAGTTCTCAGTCAGTCACCGTCCATAAAAGTCATGTTTTACTACAATGGTGGTCATTGTACTAAAACTCTTCACGGAAATTTTGAGACAACTTGAAAAGTCACGATACACATAATTCATTTCATTTCACTTCACTGGTGCACATGGATGATCTTTATTGGGTAAAATACCACCAAAAATACACAAATTTATGAAATAAAAATGAAAATGCTACGTCACTCTGCAAGTTACCGCCAAAAAGTCCTTCGAGTTTTTTTGTTTCTGTATATTTGAATGAAAAACTTACCTTATGCCTTGATTTTCCTTCGAAAATTCCTTGGAAATCTATTAGATTACCTACTTAGCGAATATTTGCGATTGCTGTATGATTTGTTTGGAAGTTCATTATCACTATTTCAATAGAATATTTTGAGTGTAGTTAATTTAATCTCTTTTTTTATTGAATATTAAAAATGATTAAATATTCTTTTATATTAGAGAGTATTGCATTGCACCAAGCTTTTATGTGAGTTCAACTTTTTTTAAATAAAATTGGATTGAGTTTTTAAACATTTTTGTCTGTCTGTTCCGGTTCATAGCTGATGTTATAAGGAGTAACTTAGCTACTTTTATTTTTGAAAAATAATGAGTGTACCGCGCAAAAAAATTCAAACCGTACGCGGGTGAAACCGCGGGGGTCTGCTAGTAGTAATATAAAGCATAATAACTTCGTGTCTTTCTAAAATTTTCAATGTTTTATTCTATCTGTTTTCTCTGTCATAAACATACCTTACAGATAAAAAGCTCCCGCTAAGTGATAAAGAGAACCATTTTGTGTATTCCTTTTTCATTTTGACCACTTAAATTTTCCTTATCTCCATCGCGTAAAGTCGCACCGCTGACGCAACGTAATGAAAACGTTATTTTTTAAAAGTGTATTTTCATTTGGTGTTATTAAAGTTGTGTGCGTCGTAAAATGTGGTATGAATAAAAAAGTCGGCCACTCCTCCGGTGATGTAGGCGTTGCATGCAATGCTAGAAAGTTGACAAATGAGACTGGCTTTCGCTGTATTTTTTTTCAGGATTCCCTTTTTAATGAGGGCGCGTTGAATGCCTTATCTACTGCGATTCATAATCCTTGATAATAGGCGCCCACGCTATTTTTTACAAGTTACCGTTGAAGCGTAGCTTTCAGCACATTTCCGCCCACGCCGTTTGGAAATAGAAGCAGTTTGTAAGGTTTCCTGTTTTGATAATATACCCACATCAAGATAAACTTATTATAATATAGTTCATCAATGATATTTTAACTTGTATGAATCGTCGAAGTCTAAGCATGTAAACCACCATAATAGATTGTGGCTCAGGTTGGTTACCTACACCGCAGAAGTATTGATACGAGTATAATCGATCATTATAAAACTAATCCACTGCATTTTGCTAATTCATCAATACAGCTGGAATACGATACGCTTCGTGCTGCTTTAAACTTTTTGTTCAATATTTATGATCCACTTTCCTCTTTCAAAGCGCTGTGTCCATACTAGAGTGTTCGCTATTTTTCCATTTCTGCTTGGCGCTGCACTGTATTTATAACCAGAATGAATAAACGCTTTCATTTTTGTTATCCCCTGGTTTTGTGCATTTAATTTAGCCATATTAAACCTCTAAATGCCAGTTTGTTTTCAGAAACACTTTGGAGTGAGCGAGATGTATTTATAAAATTGTTTTTTATAAAATGTTTTATTCAGAAAGACCATTATGTGAATCGTTTTAAACAGTTGACAAAAACAAATGACAGCATAACACTTATTCGTCAGCCAGGTTTTTACCAAGCAAAACACGAACTCGTACTTTATTCACCTCTTCAGACGCCGTAAGATTTTTATTATTATTCTTTCCCTTTTTGTTGTAACACACCGCGCTGGCGTATTCGCTGTAAGGAGCTGTAACGACGCGTGGAGCGTGAAATACGCGAACATTTCGGTACCCTGGAAATGGAATGCACCTGCCTCCTTAGGTTTTATGTGAAGTTTCCTCACCTTCTTACGGTGCTTGGTAAGGGCTGCCAATATCGCCGTCCTCACTTTGTGACCCCTCATAATACGAGTAATACTTCTTGAGAGGGTATTGAACGTGGGGCGGCTTTCGTCGCGTCGGCCTGTAATTTTACGAGCGGACTTGTACCACTTCAGTTTGTTTTTGTTGATGTCATAAGAATGTTTCACATTAACATTTTCATGATGTTCGGCAAGTTTGGGTTGGCTGCGAGATACGGGTTCAATTATTAAGTTTATTTTTATGTTCATATCAGACGTAAAAGTTTGCTTCATAATAATAATACTCTCGTTATGAAATCAGGGAATTAAGCCGTCGCCGCGTCGTCGGTCCGTGAAATACCTACTACGTGAATAGTTTTATAAAATAATTTATTATTTAGTTTAAGTAGAAACAAGATCAAAATCTGGAAGTTTGTTATAATTCTAAGAAGCCTTTTAGAACGTATTTCTAATGGAATTATGGGAATGAAGATGTTTCTAATTAAATCAATGAAAAACCAGTAAAGTGCGAGTCGGACTTGTAAATTTAGATAAAAATGTCAAAACCTGAATCAGCCAAATTAAAATAAAAACATATTTCACATGTAACTTATCAGGTTTTGAAATTGAAATACGTAGACACATTTTACGACACCATACTCGTAAATACATAGACAGAATAATTTTACTATCTGCATCTAAACCTAACCCTTCGTTCGCAAATTACCTTGGGACCATTCACCACTCGGCTGTGGTCAAATTGAGTGACAAATGGAGGCAAAACTTTTTTATTCAAGGACATTGGCCACATCTTTACGGTCCCATTGTTTATGCCAATGAAAGTTAAAAAAACTAATAATACTGCAAAAGTGAATTTGTTTCTGTTTGTTTGTTATCTCTTGACTGAAGAGTCTTATGAGGCCGCAACGCCACAACCAATAGGGATGTTTCCTGGTAAAAAAAAAACTAATTAGTACGTCAGGTAGATTATCAAAAAATGTTGGAAACTTATTTTTTGCTTTACCAATTCATTAACAATTGACGAAGATAAACCGCGACTAAGTTCGGGAGTGGGGGCTCGTGACGTCACTTGTTACTAAAAAGTGTACCGTAAAGTGTTACCGTGACGTGACCCCGCGGGACGAATTAAGTATAGAATCAAAATAATAAAGAAGTACAAAATTTTACCTACGTAAGAGAGGTAGAGCATAGCGTTTATTCGCTCAAAGAGCAGCTCGACTGGGGAAGTACTCCACCTTACAAAATACCGCAGCCAAATAACTTTATGTTGTGTTCCTGCGCGTAAGTAAGGTCGCCAGACGGCCAGAGCTCATTGGGGAGGGGGGAAAGGTCGGTAACGCGTGAGCGATGCTTCGTGTGTTGCAAGCGTCCATATGGCTACGGTAACCGCTTACCATCAGGCGGGCCGTATGCTTGTTTACCGACTTAGTCGTATAAAAAAAAAATTACAGTAACCTCAGTGAATTTTCGTGAGATTATGTGCCAAAACAGGTTTTTAGTAGGTACTGTGGAGAACTCGGAGTTCAGTACAATTTAGTAAATTAAACAATGTCTATATAAATGAAATAGATTGCTATAGTATAATTTTATTTCATATACTTTCAGCGCGTGGCTTTTTTACAAGCTTTTGATTAACTTGCAATGTATATGTAATGTTCGGGTCAAATCTTGCAAGTCGAATTTCACCCACTTCCAGTGGTTGGATTGACTTGATATTCGGTATACTTTAGTATATTGGAAGAAAATGCAAGTACAGTCAACCAGAAGTACAATCACCAAAAAAAGCTTGTATTAAAAATGTTTTTTTAACAAAAACGCATTTATTGCATGGATAACAATCATCCACAATGTGGATTCCACATACAACTTGTACGTAGTATATTATTAACTCTGTGGTACACACGGCTACACATCAAGCTATACATTTTCAGTATAAGCTGATCTCCCGTTTGTATCGAAATTCTATACAATGCGAGATCAGCTTATTATAATTATATTGTATTATATTAACATTTATAATATTAGTTGAATAGTAGCATTTATTTATTTACACCGTGAGTTTATTCGTTCAATAAACAAAGGTCTTTGACACATTTATTACATCTGCTATGGAATTTTATTATTAAGTTATTTTTGATTGTGACATTAATAAACTCATACCCTTAACTATCGCGCCGCAGGTCGTGGGTTCGATTCCCGCACAGGACATGCATTTGTGTGCATGAACATGTCTGTATTTTCTGAGTCTGGATGGGATCAGATGACCGTGTGTGAAGTATGTCCAAGGATATTTTATTTAGTTATCTGGTTTCCATAGTACAAGCTCTACTTTATTTGGCATCAGATGCCCGTATGTGAGGAATGTCCCAGGATATTTATTTATTTATATATCTCTAAATGCTCATGACCTCCATCTGAGTTTCCACAAATGGTATTAATAATGTTCGTATATTTTGGTACATTTATTACTTAGCCTTGTAGTAAAGCACACAATAAGGTTAATAAGCAAAAAAAAAGTTTTTTGTTTACGGAGCACAAATCTTGCCAAACAATCCTTCTCAGTGCCTGCAAAAACGTGAAGCCAGTTCACGAACAACCAAACAAAAACAAAACAGTGACCTAAACCACAATATATTTCCCGATATCTTTTGTTCATTTTGCCTTTTGTTTTTTGAATGGCAATAAGGATAATCCAATTTCATATGGCCATTATTGTTACTATTATCATCTACATATTATGCGGGAGCGTATTTTGACATGCGAAATTTCGATATGGAATTTTAGTGTGTGTTATACTCGACGAATTGGTTGTAATATTTGTATTGGAGCGTTTCTACGACGAGTATGCCTGTGTTTTTAGTGTTCTTACTATTCAGCAAAGTTGTTTTGCTAGACATGGTAAGCTTACACCTAGAAAACACCAGCGCCTCATGTGTAGCTAAAACACTTGGTAAAAAAATTCGACGCTTATAGGAAACAGCTGCTTATATTATGATGACGATCTTAATACTCACAGTTGTAAATCCTGCGGTAAAGAACAACTACCGCATTAACATAACTAGTTACAACACTAAGGCTGCGAAGGCAGTGGATATCAAACGCATCCATAGCAACGTAGCATAGCACATTTCTGGTGGAAAAGCAGCCTAACAATGAGTTTGATACTCGCGGCGGAAACTGAAACGCACGATTTACGCTCTACAAAGCATCAGTTTATTGGACATGCGGTTAAACCTATCGCATACTGCTAATTAATTCAAATTAATTGAAATATGTTCTACTGCATTGGTTGTAGTTGTATGTATGATTAAATAATGTGTAATTTTAAATTTACTTTAACTGATTAATTGGGGTTTGGGATTATACACTGATCAATTATTGTCGTAGTAATATTGAACGTTTAAGTTTGCTTAATCTTATATAAATCTATACAATGTAGGTACATCATTGTAACGGGTAACTTAAGGTAGTTAAAAGTCGTCGATAAGTTTACACTTGGAGCTGGCATCAGTATAAGTTTGTCGGCAGACGTAATTCTCGCTAGTTAGTTTGTAGTCTATAAATGTAATCAAAATGTTTGGTAGTTCAAATGTTTAATTATTTTTACTGTAACGTTTTTATTATAATGGGTTGGGACTGTTGTTTATATAAATGTTAAAATATATTCTACTCATATCCTAACTCCTAACTAATATTATAAAAGCGAAAGTGAGTTTGTTTGTTTGTTACGCCTTCACGCCTCAACTGCTCAACAGATCATCATGAAATTTGATGATCATGCAGATGATGATGATGCAGATAGTATATGACATTGAGAAGGACATAGGCCACTTTTTAACCCGGGAACGCGGCTGAAACCGCGGGGGACAGCTAGTTATTTTATAACATGCAACTGGCGAAAAAACGAACCAAATGTATTACTTGTGTACACCATTAAATGAGATTTTTATCATGAAAATTGACTTCAGGCTGGACTATAATATGGGACAAGATAATAATATTCTTTGAGTTCATTTCGCTCCAGCCAGTCCACCGACACCCGACGGATGGCCTCTCCGGTCCTTAGGGCCGCACTTGGTTGCTCCAACCTAGATTTCTACTGCTGGATGACGAGTATGAGTATCTGTGCTCTGCGTTCTTCGACCTTGCGTATTGCTGGCCGCTGACTCGAGCCCAGCTACTCCTCGCACTAAAGGAACTGGGAAAGGAAGGAAGGAACACAAGGTCTCTCACCTCAAGGTAAAAAAATCGGCAAACACACACGTTGTAACACTATTCTAGGCTAACTGAAACCGGGAGGTATTTTATACTCTAAATCGAAATAATAAACCTTTATGTCACCCGAGATCTAGGTAGTTCAAAATAAGTCCTTGGAATTTGAAACTATTTTATTTTATTTATTTTTATTATGACAAAATTCACCGCTCTTAGTAACAAACAAATTTATCATACATAATTACAACACTTAAAGCCAATTACAGATTTAAATTTGTTTTTTTTAACATAATTAACTAATCGTACTACAGTTAAGCTGATATAATCACAATTAATTTACGTTCACTTTGCGATAAGTCCTTTGTGAATTCGAACTAATATAATGCAGCTTACATATCGAATCAGATGATATACTCTACGGTAACTGATAATCGCTTAATTGACTTAGCCATTGTCTATTTGAGTGCTACAGACAGAATAGTGTGTGAGGTTTTATTTAATGTCAGGTAATTTTAATTTAAAGTAAATTTAAAGTTTTCGAGTCAACTTAATAGTTAGTCTTCGACCCGGTCAATGACTATTATTTGGATTATGGAGACTAATTCAAAATACTCGACCAATCCAGTATTTTCTAAAGTGTATTAAAGGTAGGCCTATATTTTTAGGATGATGATAGAAATAAAAATAATAGAAGAAGTTATTTTTATGGCCCAAAAATCTACAGCCCATTAACGCAAATAAAAGATCACAACGGCACTAGTGTAATTGCGTCAAAAAAAGACACACAAAGCGCGTAAGTGCCAATAAAAATCCTTTGGCTGTCCATTAACGTTAGCTGAGGACTAGTTAGACGCACTACATCATTATACGCGGTGTAATTGCTCGCACGTCCCGCTTCAAGGAAAGTATTTCCCAAATTCAGGCAAAGGCCTCCCGTAAATTGTGATTATCTTTAAGTATAACGTTGCTACTAACAGAACCACTCGTTGTATTTTATGAGGAGAGCCATCTGGGTCCTTGGCTGCTGCAATAAATTCAACGCACACTGTTATGTCTTTTTCATGGACACGGGATATATAAAGAAAGAATTTTATTGCTTTCAAAATATAATTTTTGGAACGTAAAAGTAACAGTTCCTAACAGGTTATATGCCCCTTTTGGACACTATTCAAGCTTTCGGAAATATAATCGTAAATATTTCATTCGCAGAATATTCTAAACAACCTATAGATGTTCACAGCTGAATCTATACGATCCACAAATACAGTTGTTTGCCTATCATATAAATCTAGTTTAAATCTAAAAGAATTCCAATAACAAATTAAAACTCATATTATAAGCAGATAATACGAAGTACGTTCCTATAAAACTGTGCAAAAGTATAATTCATGACAAAACGTAACGTAACAAATATAAATTCATCCAAAAATATGCCTTTGGCTTGTTTTGTGGGTATTGGGTATATGCTTGTTTGCCACATTAGTGGTACAAAAAAAAATTCATTACAGAAAACAATGCTTAGTATAAGTACTTCCTTTTGTCAGCAATACAAAAACATATAGGATTGTGGGCAGGTTACATCAAAGAGAAGAACCATTATTCACGCGTTTGGCAAATATGTCTCCCGGCGACCGCCCCACTCGGCAAATACAAAAGGAATTACTTTTATTTTTCGTCTCAACCGCAGTATGTTGCCTTATGATAAATCACTTTCGCGCCACTGCTGGAGTGTGGTGCAAAAACATTTGAAACGGTCTAGTTCACAGCAAAAAGGTACGAGTTCGTGAAACCAATGCTCACTTTATTAAAGCATACAAATGTTCATGTTTCAAGTGTTTTGTCCATGTCCATCTTTTGTGGTCAGAAATAACTAAACTATCACATAATTGTTATCATTGCAACTCACTCCAATTTAGTAAAGTCTCTTCTAGCTATTTCAGCGAGCTATGGAACGAGCTGTGCTCAGAAATTCAATGTACAGTTGACAGGGTCAATGGAATCATTTGTAAGAGAACAAAAGTAACAGATATCTCCTCACTGAAGTGGAAGTGTGCCGACCACATATTACGAAGAGCTATCGGTTGTGGCAGAGGACGTTTTGATGTTAAAACCAATGGAAAAGACACAGAATATGGCTAAAATAGTAGTGGTGAGTAAGAAATAATTTTGTTTTCTTTTCAATCACTTATAATCACAGACATCTTCGATAAATATACCAACTCTATATTCCCAGAAGGTTAGTGCGTTTTCACACGAGACGATAACGACACCGTAACCACACAGTAAAAAAACTGTGACGATTTAGCCGACCATACATTTCTATGTACCGTTTTCACACGCAACGATAACGACACAGCACTGCACGACACAGGAACGATAATTCGGCTATGTCGTTGGTTCGGCTAGATCGTGACGATTTTTTTACTGTGGCGATTTAGCGGACCTTCGAAATGTATTGAAAAACGTCAGGACAAAATTGTGTCGTTATCGTCTCGTGTGAAAACGGCCTTACTGTCGGAAGAAATCATGTCGGCTGTTGCCGGCTATAGTTGTAATGTAACTTTTCAAAAACAAAAAATAAACACGTAATTTTTTTATTCTAGTTTCACTGATAATTTATCGTGTGTGATTTGACCAAAATGAAAAGCAAACTCAAATCCCCAAGCAGCACCAACATACCTATAATAAGACGCATGTGGGAATCATTATTGTTGAGAGTTGAGACAAAAAATATTACTTATAATAATAATACTGTCTCCGTGCAAAATAGTAAGTTGCTGCATTACGACATGAAGGACGGACAAATAAACAAATTTAATTTCAATTGTATAATATCAGTAGAATTTAGTATGGTGGTGTATAAATAAGTTACAAATGTTTTTACTCATAATAATGTAATTTTGATTAAAAAAACAGTCGCCAATTAAAAGCTTAACTTTAGAGCTCATAAAATGCTACTCTACGCAGATACTCATTTTTTTATGACGGACATTAAATAAGCCTTTTCCATCTTATCTAAAATTAGGGTTGTTCACAAGGTACTCTTTTATTTTAAAATGATAAGAATCCCATACATTAGTTCTCACAAAAAAATATTATGATAATCTTTCTTTCTTTTCTTTCTTTCTTTTCTTTTTTTCTTTTCTTTACTTTAAAAATACTGTATGTATGTTGCATATTACTCTAGAAGGTAGCTAAAATACACTCAGGTGAACAATTCTAGCAATAATAAAACCGGCCAAGTGCGAGTCAGACTCGCGCACCGAGGGTTCCGTACAAACCTGTAGGTATATAAGTAAATGGTAGTATAGACCTGAGTATTTGATATTAATTTCAATTTATGACCTATTAAAAAAAACTACTAACTAGATCTCGTTCAAACCAATTTTCAGTGGAAGTTTGCACCGTAATGTACATCATATATTTTTTATAGATTTATCATTCTCTTATTTTAGAAGTTACAGGGGGGGGACACACATTTTACCACTTTGGAAGTGTCTCTCGCGCAAACTATTCAGTTTAGAAAAAAATGATATTAGAAACCTCAATATCATTTTTGAAGACCTATCCATAGACACCCCACACTTATGGGTTTGATGAAAAAAAAAATTTTAGTTTCAGTTCTAAGTATGGGGAACCCCCAAAATTTATTGTTTTTTTTCTATTTTTGTGTAAAAATCTTAATGCGGTTCACAGAATACATCTACTTACCAAGTTTCAACATTATAGTTCTTATAGTTTCGGAAATAAATGGCTGTGACATACACGGACAGACAGACAGACAGACAGACAGACAGACAGACAGACATGACGAATCTATAAGGGTTCCGTTTTTTGCCATTTGGCTACGGAACCCTAAAAATGACTGCATAATTTTGGTGATGTTACGTACGTTTTGAGAGAGGTAGAGTATGCTCTATCATCAAAGCATCACCAAAGCGTTTATTCGCTCAAAGAGCAGCTCGGCTGGGGAAGTACAGTACACCTTACAGAATATCGCAGCCAAATAACTTTATGTTGTGTAAAGTTGTGTTTCTGCACGTGAGAAAAGTCGCCAGAGCTCATAGGGGTGGGGGGAAAGGTCGGAAACGCGTGAGCGATGCTTCGTGTGTTGCAAGCATGTTATGTATGTACGGCTACGGTAACCGCTTACCATCAGGCGGCCCGTATGCTTGTTTACCGACTTCGACGTATAAAAAAGAAAAGTACCTACTCCAAGATAATTTGTCAAATTTCTCCACAAACAAAATATCATAATATTATTAAATAAACAGTTCCATTTTATATTTTTTTCTGGAATATAGTTATCAAAGACAAATTGAAATTTAAAAATTATACAGTATGTTTCTCCGTTTAAATTTAGTAGGTAAACATAATTAATGTTCCTAATAGTCCACTGTAAAGCATTTATAAGGAATAGATACAATTAAAGTTAAGAAAATATAAAATATAGTTTAAGTGATACATAAAGAGTTGACATGCTCATTAGTTAGACAGCAGAGACGTAAAGCGACATTTGCTCAAAGTGCTTATATAACAGAAAGTCTGAATTCAATGGCTCAATTACGAGAAAAACACATATACCCCTTTAACGAAGTATCTCACGACGTAAGGACTTTTACGCGAAAATGTCGAGGATATCTCAAGTTCATTGCTCTGACATAAAATTTGTTGAAGACCACACACGAAAACAGAGGAACGTATTTGAGCAGTCGTTTCGCAACATTCGTGTCAATTATCCGGGAGTTTTCCCCGGCGACGATTGCGGGCAATGGCCATCATTTAGCCGGGAGGGCGCCGGCGCCGGTCTTGTAATGCTGTACATTTCACCAGCCATCAGTTATGTATGTACGTTATTAAAGGAGACTCGTTCGAGCGATCCCACGCTTAATGTCTCAATTAGAAAACAGATGTTACGCCCGCTTGAATCGGCAAATAAACGCTTTTTTATTTGCGTTCCATTTTAATCGTTAAAGTGCACTAATTAATTCATGTACGGCGCTCGTTCCACTGAAAAGTTTCCATTGAATTTAAATTCACGAAAGTTGAGTATATTAGCCGTTATCAGCGAGTTATATATACGATAGGGTTATCCTACGGTCACTTTTTCAAGCATCCGATTTGGAGAAAACTGTACGTGGTAGCAATTTATGAGAGCGATAATATCTGGATATAAATTCAAAGGATAACAATAAGACCCTTTATTGCCCCCGTTGTTTTCACAAAAACGATTCACCGAACGATGTGGAGTTTTTTGCGAACATAAAATTGGGAAATGTCGCGTTCCTTGATATACAGATCTTTACGTCAGAGGTTTATTGCTATTGAAAATTTATGTTACACTAAGCGGTTTATCCTTTGGTCGTTGTAGTGACAATTATTCCAACTTGCAACTGTGTGTGCATAGTCTGTAGGTACTGCAGCATGCACTAGATACTTAAATTAAACTGTTCATCAATGACGGAGGCAAATTTAGTTGGTGGCAAGTTAAATCGTAATTAGATACCTGAGCTGATGAGCCGACCGTGACCCTTACTTGCATAATGTATAAATCTTAGCCTTCGCTATATACTCCCTGCAGGTCACCTACTTCTAAATAAATTATGTAAACTAAATCTTCTTGGAAAGGCGACGGTGCAAAGAAGATTTGGTACCTACCTATTAGATTTTTATCGAATAATTCTCACAACTACATAATTTAAAAAAGTATTTCCAAGGCAAATTTAGAGAATTTAATACTTCAGATTATTTTTATGTATCAAACCAAAGCAGATGAACAACAAAACGAGGAAGTAATAGAAGAAATGAAAACCGTGAATGTGAATCAACTGTAATTACCGACGTGTATATATTTCTATTGAATTCTAAAGTAAATTATCGTCACAAGTACCAGTGTGATCAATATAAAGAGCACACGGATATAATGAATTCGCTTACGAAGCGTTACGGTCCTCGGATCATTGAATATAGATGAGGGATCAAAGGAAATTACGAGTCCTCGATAAAATTTGTGCTGCGCAAAGAAATTCCACTTACGTCCTGTAAGGCATACTCGTTTGCATACCTCAGTCTAGAATTGAGGCCTAAATTATATTGCGCATTAGTTTGCGCCATAAAATATTAAAAAGAAATATAAAAAAACAAAAGTAGAATCAATTACAGCGAATTCTTGAAAAATGAAATAATAAGTCTCGCTCGGTAGACAAGGATACGGATTAACCATAACACCCTGAGATGTGAGCCGCAGAAGATTCAAATTTATAAATTAACATATAAATCGAAAAGATTTACCCTAAACAAGATCAAAGGAATTTGTCCGATGCTTGGGGAAGGCTGGAGTCTGATGACTGTTTATGGCGGGGGTGTCGTGCGGAATGCGGCGGAGGTCTAGCTTTATGGTTTCCCTTTTACATTTTGTACCCTTATGGTCGGAAAACTTGATCTGTACATATTATTTACACGTCCACAGGGGAGTATTGACGAGATATATGAAATTGGAACATGTGTTTTGCCTTCTTTCCGTAAATACAACATAAGAAGAGAGTTTTGCTAAATTCATATGATGTTCAAAAATAAACCTTTTTCATGATAAACTATTTGCGTAGTAGATTAATAAACCATATACACTTCTCGGAAACTTTTCATTGGAAAGAGCACATGTTTTGGTATTTTTCATATGAAAGTAAGGTTAATAATAGCATACTTTCAGTATCAAACGAATTTTATCCAAATACGTCGGAACAAAATAGAATCTAGAAATAAGAAACAAACCGATGTTTGTTAATTGAACTCTGCTTTTAGGCATAGGATTAGATACAGGCATTACAATAACAAACAATCAATGAAAGCAATCCAATTAACGGACGCTCACTTGCCCTTCTTGGTCGAACGGTTGCTATAATCATTACAGCTAAGTATAACGAGTACGTCTTGGGCAACTACCATGAGTGGATTACCTACGTGGAATTCATTTTGTGGAACCGAATTGCTGAGTGCCGGGTCGAAAAGAGATGCGGTTAATCATATTCACTTTATTTTTATAATACTTTTTTACCATATCTGAGAAAGTTCACGACTTCTTTGGTACTAGGTGCACATTTTATAAAATATTTGCAAATGACGTGAAAAGATAATGGCCCTCATTGAGCAGTGATAATATGTTGGTTATGATTTTAATTCAATAAACTTGGAAGCAAACATTTGATATTAATTTGTATTTGTATAGTAATTTGTTTTGAACTGAAACATTTGTATGATTGATAGTCTATACCTTATGTAGTCTTCAACCCTTTTGGATAGATATACCCTTTCCGTTACATGCACTTTATTTGAATTAATTACTAAAAGATAAATCCTTAAAATATATTAATTATTTGTGTTCCAAAAAAAATATAACCTTTATGGACCCAGTTCAACTCAATATTATTCTTGGAAAATCTAATAAAGTACATGAGAATCCTTAAGATTTCCACACACAGAGAAATAAAGCTTCTCTATGAATATTTTGTATAAATAAACCATCTGATATAGCCAAGGTGGATTCACGATAAAAACGTGAAAATAAAAGGAATACCTTCCGTTATATAAGTCCTTCCGTTTCATCCGTGTCTATGATTTACGGTTATGGAGGACAGGTATTTGTTGTTATTTTCGTGATTTATCTGCTACCTCAACATGGCATAGAGAGATGTATGACCATTTGTATGACCACCTGCTAGATCTCCAATATCTATGATAAATATTTATCACAAATATTGTGTCTTTACTTCTGTAAAATTGTCACAATTTCTATGAATTATTGTATACCTATTGATTTATGAAGCGCCTACATGTATTTTTACAAGTTTTACTTGCTATCTCCGGCTATATCACCACATACCAACTATAGAGATTATGAAGTAACTAAACCTAAATTTAAACAGTTTCGTATACATTATTAAAATTTTACCACGGTAAAGCATCATATCTATAGCCAACCTTCAGAAAACAAATATATATTCAGGGGTTCTTTCAAGACAATATTCGTATTACCCACTGAACTATCTTCTATTCTATACCACAGAAAATTTCATTTCATTTCTATGTAAATACACCCTCTTCCCGTGTGAAATTGGTTTGTATTGGCTTTGTGATCTTAGTCTTATTGAATCGAATAAACAGTTTAGATCGAACACATAGCGACCGACAAAGATAATATAAGTTTCATTTAGAAACATCAAATTGTTATGTAAATTGGCAAAAAAAGAATTTGAGGAAAGTCGTTTTTACCATTTCTATATAACGTATGTAGTCTTCTATGCGTATAATTTAAACAAAATTCGATTAAACGCAAAAAAAAAACACAAAAAAGTAGTTTTCAAGATATGGACTTTTTTTTTTTTTCAAATATGTTACGGCCTTGCTTATTGATACGAGCTACGGGTTTGGTGTCAAAGGAAAAACATTTCAAAACCTTGGTCAAATTCTAGTACATTTAAGAAAAACTAAAAATTTAATAAAAAACGACTTCTAAATACACTAAAAAGTATGAAATCACTCTTATCTGACACTGATTTGAAGTCAGCGAAATATTTTCAATAGATTACGTCGTGCTCTTTCGCTGACTTTAAATCAGTGTCAGATTAGAGTTATTTAAACTACAATATAACTAAGTTAAGTAGGACTATTGATAGGTGCAATAAAATACCTAATCAAAATAAGAACGTGATCAGTTTTTTTTTTCATCCGAGGACCAGAGAAAGTAAATTGTTGATACTAAAACCTTTTTTAAATTGGGATAATATAAAAGTCATTCACAACAAAGTAGGATAACCGCAGTATGTATAATTTGGTAAAATGAAGGTGCTCCAACATCATAGAATAAAGATGAGAGCTCATTGGAGGATATAGTCCGTCTCGTGGAATATCGAGCTAGCTGCCATTATCTCCGTTAAATGAGATGGCTCATTCTATGATAGGTTCCATTTCGTTATATCCTGTGTCGATGACCGAGGCTTTCTTTATGATACTATGATACTTAAGTTTCGGCTGATGCTACATTATGTTAAGTTGGCACTTAATCTTATTATTTATAGCTGATTTAAGGCTAAATATAATAGATAAAATACTTTTGTAATTTATGAAGTTTGTGAACAAAGAAATCTGTGTATTCTATGCTTATTCATGGATGTGTTAAGTATGGTTTGTGTAAAATAATTAGTTTCTTCAACCCTTCCCTTTAATTAATGCTTTTTTTTACTTAGTCCGTTAATTAAGTACTTACGGTACGGTAAGCACACAATTTATAGACCTGTCTGGTTCTACATCACTTACACGCTACTACTTTTTGGGACCAAAATATTTGAATTAAACCTCTTTGAGGTTCATTTTCACACAAAAAAATATATTTACAGGAACTTTAATTTATGATGATTATCTTGGAATTTCAATCAGATAATCAGCTACAAATGCTACAATCAAGGAAGCACAATGTTCTGTTGTAAATATTCCCTAAAACACATATCTCGAAGGTACTCAGAGTTCGAAAGAATGAGCATCTTACCGGGTTTTTTTAGAATTATTTGAAATAGACCAAAAAAAATTAGACAAAAAATGTATACTCTTATTATAACTCGTAGAACTATTATTTTTAAGAAAGCCATTAAGGCGCCATTGTTTTTGTTAAAAGGAAAGTAATGACCATTACGGCATTTGATAGCTTTTAATATCTATTCAGATGGTGAGCATGGCAATAGGCAGCCAAGTGGGGTAGAAACCATCAAAACGCAAATGGCGAAAGGTGGTTGCGTGACAATTTTCAATTAAAAATGTTTTTACCGCCGCACCTTCTACGTCACTCGTTTTAAACAATTACACTTAAATAGCTGCACGCTTTTAGTATTTTCATTTTTGTAATATTTTTTAACTAAAGCAATGTTTAACGGTGAACATTGCTTTAGTTATAATATGTGTCCATTATGTGCATTTAAATTAACGCCTTTCCGCCATTACGTGATAAAGTTCGGTTAGGTTGGGTTACATAAATATTCACACATATTTTTTCATTCTTAAGATGTTTGGACATATCATCTGCAACGAAAATTCATTGGAACGATCAGTGGTACATGGAAGAACAGAAGGTCAATGTTCCCGTGGCCGATGTACCCACAAGATGGACAGACCTCAATCATTTACAAGTTGTTCCCTTAGTGAATGTACACGCAGTGCCGCGAATAGAGAAAGATGGAGAAGTCTCGCAAAAGCCGCAGAAAACTCATCAGACGATCCAAAACCACGACCAATGCTCCAGGAGTGTACGACTGAGAAGAAATTTTTTTTTTAGTTATAATATTAGTTCAATACTTACATAATAAAGAAGCACTACGACTTTTTGCCGAGAGCTTGCAGAGTGACGTTGCGTTTTCATTAATATTTTCATAAATTCGTGTATTATAGTTTTATTGCATATTATCGGTGGTATTTTATCCAATAAAGATCAATTCATGTTAACCAGTGAAGTGAATAGAATGAATTATGTGTATCGTGGCTTTTCAAGTTGTCTCAAGAAGTCCGTGAACAGTTTTAGTACAATGACCACCATTGTATTAAAACTTGACTTTTATGGACGGTGACTGACTATGTGAAAGTGATTTATTGTGACTTACTGGAAATTCACAAAATACACAAGCCGTGTGACGAAAAATTTAAGAAAACAAAAGAAGCACTATTTATGTGAAAATTTCAAAGTAAATAATTGTAAATATGAAAATACAGTCTAACGATTCTTTATGTTGTTAATTTACAAGAGTAAACCCTGAAAAAAAAAACTCTTATTCGTTAAATAGAAAGCCCTCCTGTACCTTTTATATTCAAACGACATAACGAATGATAAAGAGTATTTTTATTTGCAAAAGGCATTGTGTGCCAACTGAAGCAAAGACTCTAATAACGACACCCATCGGCTGAAAATATTTATTTTTTCTCACGACATCGTTAAAGATGCTTTTACATTGTTTCAACACAAAAAAAAACGGATGGATGCTCGAGTATTTTTTCATTATTTTCTTAATGGAATATATAAAAATATCATTTATTTAATTATTTATTTTTATTTGGCTCTTCAACAATGAGTACACTAATACATCAACAAAACAATAAAATTCAAAACTAATTCTAAGTGTCACAATACTTATAGATGAGCACAGCATGCACTAGTAGATGCGCAGGATGATAAAATTAAAGCAACAACAACAAAAGAATTTATAAGAAACAGAAAGAAAACAATTGGTACTTATAATATTATATGTCTAAACTAATATGTTAATCGCTGGTGACAATTAATTTCTTAATTACAGGTATTGATGTTATACTTAAATCTATGACATCCTCATATCTCCCATACAATGCATACATCATTCTATGTATACGATAATATATTATGTATATGTATTTAGTACCTGGATGACCGGTTTTGGTAGAGCATAATAGTTTTTCTCATAACAGAAGGAATTAAAAAAAAAGGGGAAAAAAATAATCATGTGGACTCTTCTGATTTCGGGACCGCCCGATTTTCCACTTGTGCTATTATAGTTTAAAAGCGATTATGAATAAGAGGTATGAGAGTTGTAAAGAGAGGTATAGGAACTCACAAAATTTAAATTTTCTAAGTTTATGAAGATAGTTCTCTTGTATGAGACACAATAGGATATATGAATATGTTCAAAATATTATCAAATTTCTTTTATTGATGCAGTTTACGCCAAAGCACACTTACGTACACAAGTGTGAGTAATAAAATCACTCATAAAATATTTATCCTTTTACGTACTCTTATTGATAGCAAGTTATAAACTTTATGAAGTTGTTACCTTTTATGTGGACGATATCGTCGCTCCTAGTCTATTTCAGTTCAAACGTTTGCTTTAATAACAGCTTACAGTAAATTATGTTTTCCTATAAAATTGTGATTAAACAGCATATTTGCAGGTTTTTGTTAATAATACTTTCCATATATAAATACAACGAAAATCTTACTACTCTTCCTTGAGCGTACTTTTACAAGCTCGAATTGACAAAGACTAAAAAAAAATTCTCCATAAATTTTGAATTTGCCACAATAACTTATCAGGTTGGAAAAATATATACCTCAGTGTATCGATATCGTTTGGAAATCGGCAAACATAAATCCCGTTGGGCAGTCTTATCGCAGGTCAGCACGTGATATATTATTAGTTGGCGACTTCTCGTTCTCGACCCGCGCGATTGTTATACAGCTATAACGAGCCTAATTTATCGCCTATATCGCTGCTATACCACCATATACCACGTTACATTTTACGCAAACCTTGTTTAGGTTAGTGAACGAAGCACCAATAAGTTTTCGATACTTTATTTTTCTCGCGATAGAGGAATTTTCTGGTCAGTTCAACCTACGCTTCTTCCATTGGCTCTTCTATCCCTCATTTCAGCATTCACTCCTTTCCTACTTATAACATCTTCTACACAATCCATCACTCCCTTTTTTTTGGAAGAAGAAACAGAGCTCAGAACCGATCCGTGAGACGACAGCCACATCGAACTTATCGGTACATCCACTATCTATTAATAGAAGTAGTCATATTCAGTTACTGATCATAATACGATGCAATGATCTGTATAACAGTAATTTTGTTATATTGGACATTTTTTTTTTTGTGTTTTAGGAACAAAACATTTCAATAAAAGCTATGACGGTATGAGTTAGTTACACAAAAACAGCAATATTGGTTTGATTGAAGCAATAACTTATAAAATACGACTCCATCACGCGACGATATGTATAAAAACCATCGATATGTTATCTTCTGTCACTATTTCGATGATAAAAACGAATGGATACCGTCCGAGCCTCAAATAAAGCTGAGTGCACAAACGCAATCATCGAAATTATACCTTACGCCTTATTCAGACTCGCGTATAAATCGTACCTCATGCATTAAACATTCAGTCTGGGCCTCTTAAATAATAAGAAAACGTCTCGAAGGTACTATTGTTTATTCTATTCTTTTTAGAGGTTCAGATTGGAAAGGCTTTTTACACCCATCCCATTTACTGGGTCTAGAGAATACATTCACCGTATTGAGGGGGGAAAATAGGAAATCGCTTTATCTACAAATGCCTGTTATTTTCTTGAAAGGTACTATAAAAATGTACGTAAAACATTTGCGCACCATAAATTTTAACATTGAAAGTTATTTGTGGCCATTAATGAAGTTACTGCGAGAAAAATATTCGTTTGGAATCGTGGTACATGTATGCGTGCTCCCGTTTGTAATACTCATTTAGAAAATAAACGTAAATATAATTCACGAAAACGTCATGCTCAGGTTTTTGCACAGCTTTTTATAAATGAAAAATAATGAGAATAAATTAGGAGGGTACATGCGTTTTTTTTGCTTTAAATGAAACAAGGCTTACATCCAGGTGTGTGAAATATTAATGGACCTAAATGTTGTCGTAAAAATACAGTTGTTGGAAAGTTGGTGAGGTGGCTTATTAGCACTAAGTTGCTACGCAACATTTGTGGAGGGATATGAGGAGCCTTTGAGAAACGCTCGTGGTGTAGCATGTTTAGCCGTTCTTAATCGATTGGCAAAGTTAAGCTACGTCTGTCGTGGTCGGTACCTGGATGGGTGACCGTCTAGTGGTATTTCATATCGAGCGTTTCCGTGCTTCGGAAGGCACGTAAAGTCGTGCCTCCTAGGCGGTTTGAAAAATTCCAACAGTAGGTTGACCACTAGCCTACCTCCACCAATCCGCAGTGGGCACGCGTGGTGGAGTATCTGCCCATTCCCTTTCACCCTCAAAGGCCTGTGCTCAGCAGTGGGGCCTTATAGGCTGATGATGATGATGATGACCCTTTGAAATTAATGAGGAAATAGGATTTATTTTAGGCATACGTATATATAACCTTTATTAAATCTATTTTAGTTTTATTCACAGGTTGCTTCTTTTAGCAGCCTAGAAGTAGATACATGAGATCATGATTCACAAAGACCCAATTTTTTTTAATATTATATAATCCAACAATCAACGACTTACAACTCCAGATGAGGAAAATTGCCAAATTTTGTGAAGAGAAACCATTATCTACATAAACAGACAGAGAGTTAGAAATGAAATGGAGGAAAATAGGTAATTTACGATTCAGGTGGTTTATTACAGTAGTAATAAACGTTAATGAGATTCGGGGGTGATTTTGCTTCCACCCAAAGATTGGCAAACATAAATTGTGATAGGAAGTTGATTCTAATTTCATGGGCTAGTAGATTGCAAGAATGGCGTCAAGTCTATCTTTAGACAAATTGATGACGTCATTGTTAAAGATAATTAAGTTGGTGATTTAATGGAACTTTAAACCAAAACCTAACGAAGTAAGGGAACAATACTCCAGACAGGTATATTAGTGGAATACGAACACAATATAAAAGAACAATTCTGGTAGATAATCAGAATAGAGTAGAATATCTTATAACACAAACTACTAGCAGTATTAAAATAGATACCTTGTTATTACAGCCTGTATATATTTGGGAAGTTTTAATTTGGAACAACAAGAAGCATTTAGCCGGATCAACAACTTTAATCAGGTTTTCAACAAAACGATTCACTTTAATTGAATCTGGGAAGACAGTTGTCTTGAACCGGGTAATTGCATTTTGATTGTCATTAAGCAAGTTTTGGTTATTGAAGTCTATATCACTGTTACGGACAATGACGTCACATGATTTAAATTGTTAGGTTTAGGTATTTAGATTGATAAGAAATGAAATTTAGTAGCATAACATGATAAGGATCACTACGTACTGACAAGAGCTCAACGTTGCGAGATCTATTTATAACCTCTGGGGGAGGAGCCTGCGCTCTGATTGGTCGGCGCGTTTCGTCGCCCGGAACTATTAGCGTTACCGGTACGAGAGCCGTTTGCTCGCTCGGAGCAGTAAATGGCCTTATGTACCTGGCTCCCCTAGGTCATAAATCATGTTTTTATCAGTAGAATAGCCCTATATGTCATTGTTATGGCTTTATATCTTTGTTGACAGATATATTTAGGTACCGAATCCGTATGAATGGCGCGTAAGGATTCACAGGTAAAAAAGTTATGGGCATTTGAAAATTATGTTGTTGGTATTACAAAATAAAGTGTATTTGTGTACCCTAGCCTATTGTTAAATAGTTAAATTGTCAATAAGTAATAAGATATAAGCAAAAATGTAAACTTTTTGGAAATGTGACAAAATAACTTGTAATATTTTGATTATGGCACTCTGTTTTGAAGCCAGATCACTGTTATTATGTATGGAAATAGGTATTTTCCCTATGTGAGACTTTACGTGTTTTTAGCACTGGATCACACTTGACCACTTTCTTTTACATTGTAAACTGTTGGTTAGGGACACCTACGCGGGAAAAAGAGGGATGTCATGACAGTTTGACAAGGACGACTATATGGGTTAGAGGAGCATTTCTGGAACTGAGGATCAGGAGTAGCGACCTTGGAAAAAGTAACGAAGACGCTCTAGGGGTCCAATAGCGTGTGGCCTAGGATCAGGTGATGTTTCCGGTTTCCTCTTATTGGTTAAAACAGCATTTTTTACTCTTTATTTTTTACGTCAAGATGTGCTAAAAACACCCAAGTACTAAGTCCAAATGTATGGACAATGTTCTCTGCAATTATCACAATTACCATAGCCTAAGTTCTGACTGTTTTTTAGTTGTAATCGACTCTGTAACTTTAATCTATGAATATACAGTCCATCTTGAGTTTTTTATTATTGGAAGGGGAGTTTTATTTGGCAATCGACGAGTAAACCCCACAGTTTTGGTCCATCGACGCCGGATTGAGAAACCAGCGTGAAGCGGAGCGATTGGGGACCACATCCCATAGTTAGTGTGGTCCATCGCTAAGTACGAGAATTCAACGGCCTGGTGGCGGGCATTTGGGGTGTCGGGCAAGAAGTTGTGCTTGCACGGCACGACCACCACCGGTCCTGGCAGGGCTGCCAAGGCGGAACGAGTCTGCGAGTTCTACGTGAGAAGAACACCGAACGGTGCGACGACTGAAGAAGCGGTCGGCGTGGGAAGAACACCGAACGGTGCGACGACTGAAGAGGCAGTCGGCGTGGGGAGAGCGCTGTATGGTACAGCGCCTTAGGAGCGTCGGGCAACGAGGCACACGGCGTTTCAGTGATTGTGATAATTGTAGGGTTCCACAGTTCGGCGGGGCCGCCTAGTGGACTTTTGTGTGGCGGTTCCATCGAACTGTTTTCGTGCGTAGTTTTAGTACAAACACGGTTCCGTCCGTGGCTCTGGTACATTCGACCACCTCACGGTGCTAAACGGCCGGTGTCCAGAGTTAACGCCTGTCGTAAGGCGGTGTGGTGTGTGTGCAGCACCACCAGTCCAGTTGTAGCGCTCCGGGCGCGGACTGAAATCGCACACTACGCCACTACGAGAGTAGCTCGGTGCGGGGGCCAGACTGTAGGCACTGCCAATGGGGTCGGACATTCCAGCCGACTTCCGAGCGCCCCGTATCCTTGTACTTTCCTCTGCTGGGTAGTTCCCCCTTATACCTATCCTTACATTTCCATCCCTGAAGGAGCACATCCCGGCTGGGTCCGGGCTCTCCTGACGGATTGATAGGGACAATTAGGGAGGTAGGGTAATTTGACCTATAATCGGACCCCATAGGAAAATAGGGTATTTTAGTCAAAATTTGGCCAAGTAGGGTAATTTAGCCGGGATTCGACCAAGTAGGGTAATTTCGCTGAATTTTGGCCAAGTAAGGTAATTTTGCTAAAATTGGGCCGATTAGGATTAAGTTAGGTTAAATTCGTGTTTCATAGGTTTTATCGGGTTTTTTATTTTTAATATTTTTAAATTAGTTTTTTTTAATTATTTTTTTTATTTTTCTTTTATTGTTGGTTAATTGTACATTATGACTACGCCGCGAAGTCCGATTCAGACGCGCCGTGCGGGTTCGAAAATGCAAAGGATCTTCGAGGATCCTCCCGCGTCTCCGTCCACATCCAACGCGCAATTTAGTTCGATTCGCGATTCCGTAACCATGTCAACCGCGATGACTACCGCACCTTCCGCAACCGTGCCTACCGTGACGGCACCCGCCGCGAGCGTACCTACCGCGACAATACCTTCCGCGACAACTGCGATTGATCCATTCGCGCCGCGTCCGACCGTCGCAAGGAGTACGCGCGCTCCGTCAGTACGATCGCAACAATCGAACGCGAGTACAATAGTCCGGATTAGGCAAGCGGAATTGGAAGCTGAGGAGCGGTTAGCCAATATTCGCCGGGAAGAGCTACGATTACAAGCCGATACGCGCCGTGAAGAACTACACTTGTAAGCAATGCTTATTAAGAAGCGTCTTGCCGTCGATGTAGCGACAATTAGGGATGAAACGGACCGGGAAAGCATAGGCGTCGATGAAAATATGGAAACCACAGATAAGGTTCGCGACTGGTTACATGATAGTGCAATACGGGGGGAGTCGGAACAGCGTATTGACACTGAGTACCGCGCGCCGCCGCAACAGCAAGATAAAGAACCACTTCCTCGTTTGCCAGAACGTATAGAATATACAACGCCGCGACGTCCAAGGTCACCGACACCGCCGCGACGGCCAAGGTCACCGACCCCAGCGCGATCGAAAGAACGTGCGATAGATAGATTGGCCGAAGCATTTGAGCGTATGACCAGGGATCGTAGACCGCCTAGGCAAACACAAGATTTACCCATCTTCAGTGGGGCAGCGGGCGAGTGGTTACCTTTTAAAGCGGCAATTAAGGAATCTACAACCCTTCATGGTTTTACGGCAGTAGAAAACCTCGCGCGGCTCAGGAACTGCCTACGAGGCGAAGCCCGTAAAGCAGTTGTAGCGCTCCTCCATACGGCAACAGAACCAACGATAATTATGAACACACTCGAACAGTGTTACGGTCGCCCGGAATTAATTATCGATCAGGCACTTGATGACATTAAGAAACTACCACGATTGGGTACTTCTGCGGAAGAAATTAATAGTTTCGCCATCAAGATGCAGAACATAGTCGCGGTAATAGGGTGCGTTGATAAGAAAGGCTATTTACAGAACCCATTAATGGTAAGGCAAGTCCTAGAGAAGTTGAATACACACCTGCGCTTCAGGTGGAATGACTATGCCGAAAGCCATGGTTCTGGCACGGAGCCTGAGATCGTAACGCTGTCAAAGTTTCTTATGTGGGAAGCGGATAGGGCTATAAAGCATTCGTATGCGGTCAAGGGTACCGTCGGACCCATACATAGTGAAACGAAACGCGATAGTCCGTACCGTAAGAAAGAACCCCCAAAGAAAGCACCCGTGTATACGCTGACAGACACACCTGTGAAAAAGAAAGTGTGCTTCTGCTGCGGTTCGGAACATGACACGGTTAGGTGCATTACATTAAAAGCTATGTCGGTACCCGAACGATGGACATGGGTTAAGGAAGCGGGTGTCTGTTTCCAATGTTTGAATAGCAAACATAGAAGGTTTGCGTGCAAAGCCAAACGATGTGGCATTGATGAGTGTCGTCGACCTCATCACCCGTATTTGCACTCAAAGGGAACAGACACACCCATGCAAACTGATGAACCGGCAATAACGGCATCAGCACACGCATCAGCGGAAGACCATCAGGTTTTTCTGAAAGTGTGTCCTATCGTAATTAAGACACATAATGGTCTTGACTTAAATACGTACGCATTATTCGATGAAGGGTCAACGATCTCGCTGATTGATGAAGAAACGGCTAACATTCTCGGGGCAAAAGGTCCAATACGGGCATTGCACATTCATGGAGCCACATCAAGTCAGCGGGAACCGAATAGTCAGGTTATTGACCTACAATTGCGTGGTAAAAGTCAAAAGGACCTCCATACTGTCAAAGTTCGTACGGTCAAGAACTTAGTATTAGGAAGTCAAACGATAAGTCGCGATGTATTAAAACTACCACATCTTCGCAAATTAAAGCCAGAGGACGTGTGCTACGAATACGGTAGGCCACGAATCCTAATAGGTGCGGATAACTGGCATTTAATCGTAACGCGAAGATTATTGGTAGGCGAGCGAAACCAACCAGCGGCATCGTTAACGCAACTGGGTTGGGTAATACACGGACTTGTACCGAGAAACGTTATTAGCGATCAAGACAACGTAGTGTTGCACGTGCGAACATCGCAAGAAATCCAACGTGAACGAGATACCGAGCTAAACGAGCTGGTGAAAGTGCATTTCGATATAGATGCATTAGGTATCTCGAACAAAAGGAAACCTATCGCGAAAGATGAACGCGCTAAGGCGATATTTAATAACACGGCAACCCTAGTAAACGGTCGTTACGAAGTTGGACTGCCATGGAAAGATGACGATGTCACATTACCACCGAGCTATGATATGGCTATGAGCCGGCTTCGAGGTATTGAAAAGAAAATGGACAAGTCACCTCAGTTCAAAGAAGCGTATACGACGCAGGTGAACAGCCTATTAAAGAAAGGCTATGCGGAAGAATGCCAGAAAGATCATTATAAAGATCAACGTTTGTGGTTCTTGCCTCATTTCGCCGTAACTAACCCAAACAAGCCGGGGAAAGTTAGAATGGTCTTTGACGCAGCTGCACGCACCAATGGAACGTGTTTAAACGATGCTCTGCTCGACGGTCCTGACTTGCTCCAATCACTGTATGGCGTGCTGTTTAGGTTCCGAGAGAAACCGGTCGCGATAACGGCGGACATTAGGGAAATGTTCTTACAAATAAAAATAAAGCCTCAAGATCGCGTGGCCCAACATTTTCTCTGGCGAGGAGACAACAGAACGGATCCACCGAAGAAATATGCGATGACGTCGATGATATTCGGTGCGCGTAGTTCGCCATTCATGGCACACAGCGTAAGAGATAAAAACGCGTCCGAACATAAAGAATCGCACCCATTGGCATTTCAAGCAATAACACAGAACCATTATATGGATGACTGGTTGGATAGCTTCGAAACGGAACAAGAAGCCGCCCAAACGATGGCAGAAGTTATAGAAGTCCACAGCAAAGCAGGTTTCGAATTGGCAGGATGGAGCTCCAATCGTCCGCAGTTATTAGAATCTGTCCCCGACGATTGCCGAGCATGCTCTCCGAAAGAACTCGGCGCGAACGCACATGAATATGGCAAAACGTTAGGAGTTTTATGGGTCCAAGCAAGCGACGAACTAGCGTTTAATACCGCGATGCCCCGAGTACCTGAAGAGGTCAAGAACAAATGGAGAACGCCAACGAAGCGAGAAGCACTAGGGACCGTCATGTCGATTTTCGATCCGCTGGGATTACTTAGTCCGTATACGATCACAGCGAAAATTATGTTGCAAGAGTTATGGAAAAAGAAAGTCGATTGGGACGAATCCCTGCCCGAGGAGGAAGCTACAGTGTTTAACGAATGGCTCGACGATCTCGAGTACGTTAGCAACCTCCGCCTGCCACGGTGCTATGGTGGGCTTAATCGCGATAATGTACAACTACATGTATTTTGCGATGCGAGCGAACAAGCGTATGCCGCGGTCGCGTATTGGCGTTATAGGGATCGCGATAAAAGCATAAGCGTGATAATGGTTGCGGGTAAGGCTAAAGTAGCTCCAATGAAAACTCAAAGTATACCGCGTATGGAATTGCAAGCCAGCTTAATAGGCGCACGATTGGCATCGGCCATCATGAAACAGCATAACGTTAAAGCCAAAGTTGTCCTATGGAGCGATTCCAAAACGGTACTTCATTGGATTAGAAACGACTCGGCCAAGTACACGCCGTACGTGTCACATCGTTTGAGTGAGATCGCGGAGCTAACAAGCATCGACCAATGGCGCTGGGTGCCAACGGCACACAATGTGGCCGACGATGCGACGCGGTCGGGTAACACTCGGTTGAAAAGTAATGACAGGTGGTTTACGGGCCCACCCTTTTTGAGGGAACCTGAAGATTTGTGGCCACAAGAAACCGACCTAGAACTTACTCAAGACGATGAAATCGAAGCGCGTATAACACACGTAAATGCGGAACCAGCCTTTGTCGAGTTCAAACGGTTCTCATCGTATGAACGATTGTTGAGAACAATGGCTGTCGTGTTAGCGTTCGTGGACAAGTGCATACGGCGTGCGACCGGCGTAACCGCGAAGCACATTAGGGAAGCTGAACGCGTGTTAGTCAAAGAAGCGCAAAAAGATAGTTTTGCATGTGAATTACAGAAGCTTCATAAAGACAAACGCGTCGATCGCTCAAGTTAGTCAAAGAAGCGCAAAAAGATAGTTTTGCATGTGAATTACAGAAGCTTCATAAAGACAAACGCGTCGATCGCTCAAGTCGTTTATACAAATTAGATCCCAAGGTTAACGAGAATGGGATTCTCGTTTTAAATGGTCGCATTAACGCAGCTACGGTGCCAGAATGTATGAAGGAACCGCCCATACTCGATGGTGCACATCCTTTGGCACAGCTGCTTATTAAACATGAACACACGAGCCAGAGTCACGTAGGTAGGGAACAGATCGTAAACACCCTGCGACAAAAATTTTGGGTATTGCGTTTACGACCCATGGTAAAGACGATCCTACGGCAGTGTGTTACATGTAAAATGCGTAGGGCAAATCCGGCAATACCAGTGAAAGGTAATCTACCGCAAGTCCGTCTTGGTACACACACGAGACCGTTCTCTCATTGCGGCATAGATTGTTTCGGCCCCATGTGGGTGGCAATAGGCCGACGTAGAGAGAAGCGTTGGGGTATGCTCTTCACTTGTTTGGTTACTAGAGCCATTCACGTAGAATTAATTGCGAGCCTAAGTACCGATTCTGCCATAATGGCCTTGAGAAGAATGGCGGCACGCCGAGGATGGCCGCAGAAGTTCCTCTCGGATAACGGCACCAACTTCCATGGCGCTGAGGTAGAATTGGGCAAGGCCTACAAAGAATGGCTGCCAGAAATGCAGAACTACACTCTGGGCAAACAAGTGGAGTGGCGATACATTGACCCGGGCGCACCGAACCAAGGCGGAGCGTGGGAACGCATGATTAAAACGGTTAAGTCAGCGTTGTATATGGTATTGCATGAGCGAGCTCCAAAAGAGGAAGTTTTGGCAACATTAATGGCAGAAATTGAGCACACAGTAAATTCGCGCCCACTCACACATGTCCCAGTAGAGCCAGATGACGCTGAGGCGTTGACGCCTAATCATTTTTTATTAGGCACAGCGACTGGACTACCGTTTGTAGGGGAATGTGAGGTGGCGAATAGGCAGACATGGCGTGCTGCTCAAGCTCTGGCCAATATGTTTTGGGCTCGTTGGGTTAAGGAGTATTTGCCCACGTTAACGCCACGAGGCGATGTTAGGAAAGATCACGATAACGTCAAAATTGGTGATGTCGTTAACATTGCGGATGGATCATTGCCACGTAATGTTTGGCCCCGAGGCCTCGTCGAACAAGTGTACGTAGGACCCGATAACGTAGTTCGAAGCGTGGATGTGCGGACGCGCGGGCGGATCTTTCGGCGACCTGTTAGGCGTCTTATTGTCCTGCCCATTGATAAGGGCTGCGAGGTTCTTCGCCGGGGGGAGAATGTTACGGACAATGACGTCACATGATTTAAATTGTTAGGTTTAGGTATTTAGATTGATAAGAAATGAAATTTAGTAGCATAACATGATAAGGATCACTACGTACTGACAAGAGCTCAACGTTGCGAGATCTATTTATAACCTCTGGGGGAGGAGCCTGCGCTCTGATTGGTCGGCGCGTTTCGTCGCCCGGAACTATTAGCGTTACCGGTACGAGAGCCGTTTGCTCGCTCGGAGCAGTAAATGGCCTTATGTACCTGGCTCCCCTAGGTCATAAATCATGTTTTTATCAGTAGAATAGCCCTATATGTCATTGTTATGGCTTTATATCTTTGTTGACAGATATATTTAGGTACCGAATCCGTATGAATGGCGCGTAAGGATTCACAGGTAAAAAAGTTATGGGCATTTGAAAATTATGTTGTTGGTATTACAAAATAAAGTGTATTTGTGTACCCTAGCCTATTGTTAAATAGTTAAATTGTCAATAAGTAATAAGATATAAGCAAAAATGTAAACTTTTTGGAAATGTGACAAAATAACTTGTAATATTTTGATTATGGCACTCTGTTTTGAAGCCAGATCACTGTTATTATGTATGGAAATAGGTATTTTCCCTATGTGAGACTTTACGTGTTTTTAGCACTGGATCACACTTGACCACTTTCTTTTACATTGTAAACTGTTGGTTAGGGACACCTACGCGGGAAAAAGAGGGATGTCATGACAGTTTGACAAGGACGACTATATGGGTTAGAGGAGCATTTCTGGAACTGAGGATCAGGAGTAGCGACCTTGGAAAAAGTAACGACGACGCTCTAGGGGTCCAATAGCGTGTGGCCTAGGATCAGGTGATGTTTCCGGTTTCCTCTTATTGGTTAAAACAGCATTTTTTACTCTTTATCTTCGTAGATGGTCAAGATGTGCTAAAAACACCCAAGTACTAAGTCCAAATTTATGGACAATGTTCTCTGCAATTATCACAATTACCATAGCCTAAGTTCTGACTGTTTTTTAGTTGTAATCGACTCTGTAACTTTAATCTATGAATATACAGTCCATCTTGAGTTTTTTATTATTGGAAGGGGAGTTTTATTTGGAAATCGACGAGTAAACCCCACAATCACAGTTTACTTAGCTCTGATGTTAATGATAACTGTTTATCACAAGCCTTATGATAGTTAAATGAATATAGGCAAAAATGGATAACCACTTGTCTTGCCACAATGGTCTTACTTAACCCTACTCCCAATAACTTCGAAAGGTTACTAGTCCACTTTGAGTGTCTTGCTCCCGGTTCCGGGGTTTGATTCGAGCTGAGGTTCAGCTATTATCTATATCTATGTTAATTGCAGCTATGGAAATCTTGGGACGTAAAACTTATCTCTACCAAGTCATCAACTCTTTTATACTCGATATTTCGTCCCCAAATACACCCTCAAGACTTCCTGAAGGGTCAGAAACCGTGTTCAGATTGCCCCCAACTCGCAAGTCTCGCAGGGGTGTTAGATTCTTATCATTTATAAATCGCTCACACCTTATCGCTTCAAGTGGTATTGTAAAAAGAGGTTTGTTTTTCCGCTCATTACATTGTTGTGTCGATGGGTGTACATTACAAATTCTTTATTAATTGAAAATCTTTTTTGTAGTGTTTTTTTTATTTTGTTATCTTGTAAAAAAAAAGCTGGCTAAGTGCGAGTCTGGCTCGCACACCGAAGGTTCCGACCTTTATTTCTCGGTTTGGGCCATAACTGTTGTAAAGAACCGAACCGCATAGGTAACTTTGTTTGTGAAGAAATTTTGATGATTTCGAAAAAACTGTGCTAGTTAGAAACATAGTTCTATTTTTCCTGTAATACATCAATGTCTATCTTTAGAGAGATAACCGATTATACAGTAGTTTTTTTTTTATCATAAGTCCAATACTATATAATGTGAAAGAAATTAAAAACTTATTTAGAATGTACACATTACCAATTTCACATTTGAACTTTGAAATTTCTGTCCCCTATTTCAGCACCTTTTGCAAAGTTTTATTTTCTTTATTTGTTTCAACGTTTTGGTTCGAAACCCTAACTAATCTATTAATTAGGAATAGTAGTGACAAAAAAAATACATTTAATTGAATCTGTGAACTTCACTGCTTACATACAAGTCAATTATAAATAAATAAAATACTTACTTATAAAGATTGTAGTAACGCACTATCATTGATAAAAATACCAAAACGCCAAAACACAAACTGTACTCTAGCAACTCCAAGAAATAAATCTTCAGACTTTCTCTTTGCGCAGAAACATTAGATAATAGCCTGTAGGAATGGATAATACCTTCCGACAATAATTTACTTTTATTAACTAAATTGCCCAAATCTAATAACTTGCTCCTAGGTATCTATTAAGCAATATGCGCTTGTTTTACTTAAGTGGCATTTGAGAGATCTACGCAACTAGACAGGCCTTACTCCAATAAATTATCTCGTAGCCATATCGTAATTTTTATTCGTCCTTTTCTTTTTACTCCTCGCCTTTTGTTAAACTAAAGCGTACCTAATTTAAAAAAGAACCTCCACAATCAGCCCTTATTTTTTTGTCCTCCTAATACTGAAGCCTAATAAAGCAAACCAAATTTGCCTGAGGCTCTCACTGAAAACCCCTGAACAAAGAGTGGGATTAGATAACGAATACACAAAAACAAATAAAATTCCTTTCTTTGTACTCATTGTTTGCTGTCTCATATTTCACTGTAATCTTTCCTATGAGATTTTAAAGCTAGATTTTCAACTAACTACTTTCCGGATACGCATTTTTGAATAACATTTAAAATAATGTTTATAGCATCGTGTGACCTAAACGAGAAACGTGCAATAAAATAGTATACGATACTCGCGGTCCATTAATGCCCTATAATTATAGACTACGTAGGTCACACGTATACCAGAATACTATAAAGGCTTTGGCCACCTTAAGGAATTTTTTCTATAAAAATAATCGCATCTTATTCAAAAACTAGCTTCTGCCCGCGGCTTCGCCCGCGTAGCATACAGGAAACAAATGACATATTTTCTTCAAAAACAAACTTTATAAGTGCTCTCACTCCCTCTCAATTGTTTTTTATTTTCATTTCGGAAAAACTGTGATACACGTGACCTTTCTTAGTGGATACTTACACTTCACAAAGAACACGCCCTCTAAATTTCATGTCTCTAGGACCAGCAGCGGTTTAGGCTATGCGTTGATATATCAGTCAGTCAGTCAGGACTTTGAATTTTATATTCTGATGACTATATTGGCTATTTTAGTCCAACTTTTTTTTTATTTACAAAATAAAGTATTATAATACGCAATCATAAAACCGCATGTAAAAACCAAGAACTTAAATTACGTGTGTAATAATATGTTGTATAGAAAATTCAACCCCCGTTTCACCCTCTTAACACCTAAGAGGGTGAAACGTGAATTAATTTTTATTCTTCAGCCTAAACACAAAATTTGAAAATCCTAACTTCAAAACTGACGGATAGTCATACAAAGTTTCATCCCCTATTTTACCCCCTTAGGGGTGGAATTTCGAAAAACCCTTTCATATTACATACGTACACTTCACAAAGAACACACCCTCCACATTTCATGTCTCTAAGAACAGCGGTTGAAGCTGTGCGTGTTGCGTGTGTTGATATATCAATCAGTGAGTTCTCATACACAACACAACTTCATCCAGCTTTTCATTGTTTGTTTGTTTGTTTAAACGGGCTAATTTCTGGAAATTCCAGTCGGATTCGAAAAATTCTTTCACTAATAGGAAGCTACATTATCCCTGAGTCTTTTTATAACCGCGGGACCGCGGGTGAAACCGCGCGAGACAGCTAGTAAAAAACTTTATAGTACCCTTTCTTGCATAACGTCTGTTTTACTATCTGTTTATTAAATCTATGTATAGGATATTGGACTCTTGGATTTCTAAATTGATTTTGGAAAATTTTCTCTTGGTAGTTAGTGTAACATAAGTAAACAAACGCTTTCACCTGTCTCATAATTTTAATTGAAGAGTATGTGTACCAATTTTCGAATCAATCGACCCGGAGCATAAAAAGTTTCACAGAAAATTCAACCCCCCGTTTCACCCTCTAAGGGGTGGAATTTCGAAAAACCCTTTCTTAGTGCTTACCTACACTTCACAAAGCACACACTCTCCAAATGTCATGCCTGTGCGTTGATATATTAGTCACTGAGATCCCATACACAACTTCATCCCCCTTTTCCCCCCTACGGGGGTGTAATTATCACAAACGCTCAGACACGTATAAATTTATTTTCAATCGTCAGCCTAAACGCAAAATTTGAAGATCGTAACTTCTAAACTGACGGACTTTCATACAAACTTTCATCCCCTATTTTACCCCCTTAGGGGTGGGATTTCGAAAAACCCTTTCTTACTGGATACTTACTCTTCACAAAGAATACACCCTCCAAATTGTGTGTCTCTAGGACCAGCGGTTTAGGCTGTGCGTTGATATATCAGTCAATCAGTAAGTCAGGACTTTGAATTTTATATATATAGATGGATTTATTCTAATGTTGATTAGTTACATTAATAAAGTAGGTCATATATTTAGCTTTCAGGTTTTGTAGAAGTGTGTATTAAGAGAAAAATACTTTTTTAATAGAGTTGTACAATCACTACTGATCCAGTTGTGGCCACCCATTGGCTAGCTAAGATTCCAGCTAGGGGATTCATTGACTGACAAAATAACATCAAAATCAAGTTCCTAGACATTCATTTAGAATTCAATTGGAATCAAAGCAACAAATAAAAATAAGAGCAAGATATTTTATCGATTAATTACATAGGGTCGCTAATGGTTTCTCTTAAGAAATTAACGGAAATTATTATTTTTGCTTTTACATCGTCACAAAAAAGTTCCTATACACTTACGGCACCACTACAATTGCTCGTCAAAAGCGATCATCATCAAAGATTTTATTTATTATAGACAATAAACGACACAGGTTTCAACGACTTATTTTTTTACTTTAATAATTGCAAGTGGCCACAACCGTACTGGCTAAAATGTATTGATGTTTATTACTCCTTCACGATAAAACTACTGAACGGATTTGGATGAAATTTGGCACACAGATAGACTATGTTTTGGATTAATACATAGGATACTTTTTATCCCGGGAAAACATACGATCCCTCGGGAATGCGGCTGAAACCGAGTGGGACAGCTAGTGAGAATATAAATAAAAGATTGTAAAAAATAAAAACAAGTATTTAGATCGCACGCATGCTAATGCTACCTATTAATTAACTTTACGCACTTTGGTTTATCTGCACTATATTGAGTTGGCCTATTTTAAAATCTCGTAAATTATTTATTTCAATCTATTGAACAAGCATAAATAATTGTTTACGACTTACAGCGTCGTAGGTTCCAAACAAAACACGCATGTACCGGAAGCCCTTTCTTAATACGGATTGACGTGTTAATCCCTGTTCATGCATAAACAATATGAAAGGGCCTCAATTATCAAACTTAAGACTACTAGTGAAATATTTATCAAGGGGTTTTGCCACAGAGCAAGGAGTCACGCGCGCCTATATAGAGAAAAGCAGCCGCCAGTCCAATATCTACTCCATACCACAGCAATAAGGTTTCAAAAGTACTAATGATAAGATAATACATAAATGTCATCTGTCGGTAAAACGATGCCGCCCACTGACACGCTTGAATAGTATGGAATCCTATTGAGCAAGGCGTCACTATTTGGAAGCGAGATTTTTTTTTCAATGCTCTTTGGGTTTTTGCCAATGGACATTCTGTCAAAGTTAAGTAGTATATACATAAGTAGTATACTATATATGAATAGTATATAAGTTAAGTAGTATATAGAAATAGGGATAAAAACTTGTTTGCTTTCAAATATAAGTACTGTTTGTATTTTTATCTTTGATAGAGCACCTATCACGTAAATTATTATTTGGAGTCTTTTAGTCACCTGTCCACCTTTCGAATGTCAAGTTTCAAAGCTTATATTGGCACGTTACTTAATAAGAAACAAAGTTTGTATAAAAGCCCTACTTTGTAAAGCAGTGAGTTTTTCTAATCTCTAGTGCAGTCTACCACACTGGATAAATGAAGATTTATAAACTTTTTTATTTTATCATCTAAAAATAATCTTTTGAAGTCTAGATCCAGATCGCTATCGCCGGTCTGGCAAAGTCTTGGCGTATGTTCGAGAGTCTCGCTCGCGATACAGGCAAGTTTAAAGATAAAACGTAATTGAAATGTCAGAAACATTCTTTGTGTAACCATATTAAGTAATATTTCAACTTAAATTGTGAACGGCGAGTCTCGAATTGTGATTCTCCTGTCTCTAGTTTGTGCGTCACTTTTATCCGATTTTTTGTTGTGTAGTTTACTTATTTACTAAATATTGTAGTTAGATCAACAATACAATGCGATGACAATATCATACCCCTTTTTACAAATAGACAATAGCAATGTATCTAAATAATAGTTTTCTTGTACAATTTCCTGTTTACCCAGGGACTGTGGTGCGGAACGAAATATGATCAACCGTAGCTGGGCCGTGCCAACCGTATTTATTTGTCTTGTTAGTGCAAATCTATCGGAAAAACGACAAAAGCACTACACTCCGCCAAGTTATATAAACAATGGAGTGACAAGATTTATTTTTGCCTCAATAAAATTTGATAAAAAAAACTATATAATTTGCGACCAATTATAATAATGGATACTTGTTTGATGAAATTTTACTTTTTTAAGTACCAGCTTCGTTGTCTCACTCAGCTTTAATTGGATTTATTTTGTATGTTATCATTATTTACTCAGAGTAATTATTTGCTGGATAATTCGTTTCCTAATTTATGCCTAAATTTTCTTGTGTCTTTTATCTAAACTAAATGATTTCAAATAATTCAATAATAATAAGTAGTATAAGTAGATATATAATAATAAGTAGATTGTGGTAAAGCAAAAAATATAAATACGTAAAACAGACTGCGCAAAATACTACATTATTGTGTACTGAACTGTGCTGTTTCATTTAAGATTTCAAGAAGTATTGGTAGATCGCATAGGGTCAGTAAACAGTAGATCTTGGATCTAATCAAGTTGGCCACCCGTGATCTATGCAATATGCTAAGCAAACGGTAATATTAATTAGGTGCCCACCGCCATCGCACCGTCACCACAGCGTTCATTATTTATAGGAAACATTCACGACGAACGAGAGACAATCCGACTACATTAGCCTAAAGGTACGCGTACGCCGCAATGTATATACGGATTAAATATGATATCCTTAGGAAAACAAATATTGCGGTCGTAGCTTGTAGTCAGTAAGCTTACTATTTATTTCGTTAGTTTACAACCAATTCTATGTAGAAATTTGAACAGCTTTACTCGCGGAGTTAATTTCTTACATATACAATTTATATAAATGCAAATGTTTTCTTAATAATTTATCGAACATAAATTCTTTACACTCGTGAGGAAATAAAACTCCAGTAGGGTACAAGTAGTAGTAGTTTTGTAGAAATCTTTGTAGTTGACATTTGTTCGGTAGTGGATCTTGGTATCTATACTAAGCGGAAGAGTTATTTGTTTGTTTTTTTGTTTAAACGGGTTTAATCTCTGGAACTACTCGAGTCGGATTCGAAAAATTCTTTCTATAATAGGAAGCTACATTATCCTCGAAAATTATATGTTTTTCATCCCGGGAACTAGTCTATCATAACCATGATGATGGTGATCTAGAATAACTATCCGAAAGAAAAAATAAATAAAGAGGTTAATAGACATATTTTTCGAATAATGTTTAGAGATCCACTCAACAGCAATAACCGCCCATTCATGTATCTAGATCATTTTTCGATCACTTGATAGAGGAAAAATTGATAGAATACAATATAATTTATTGTACAAACGACATGACAGAACATAAAATTTTACAAGGAACACAAAACGGCGATCACATCATAGGTGGCCTTATCGCTAAAGCGATTTCTTCCAGGTAACCTTTGGGTAAATGAATCATGAAAATAGACCGCTACCACAGTTTTTAAATGTTCGTTGTTGTAAAACTACTCCTTTCTCGATACAGTAGTTAACGTGCATGGAGGCAGTGTACATGCACTGGAAACCGGTATTCGATGCGATAAATCAATCTCAGTACAGCCTTTCAGCCTCAATACTACTGCTATTGATAAATTAATAGACGCTCTTATTTAACGAAACTCGCTGAATAAGAAAACGCTTCATTGAAATCAAGCTTGGATTGATGGCGCCTTCTATTGCTTCAGAGCCGCCCACATCACTCCCGACCGTTTTCTTCTGCAAATGAAAAGGTTATAAAGTATTTTAATACCTTCGTCTCAAATTAGAATTTAAAGCCACCGGAGTACCAGCCGGAGTTTTTTTATTACCGCTTTTTATATAACTCTGGAGTCTGGGAAGACTTTATGAAGCGAAAGCCTTCCCTAATTCCACTTTATTTTTTATATCTTCTTATATTTCAAATTTTGAGGGGTACGCCTGAGATCTGAAAATGTATTTTGTTAATGCAAAATACTGAAACTTCTGTGCGTAATAAATGTTTACCATAATCATATAATGTAACTTTGTATGCAGTCAGTCTCTTTTATTATTATAATAATAATATTCTTTTATTCAGGCAAAAAACCCACTGTACCTAAAACATGATAAAATATAAAACATATAAATTAAAATTAAAATAAACCGTTAAAATAAACCGTAAAATTATAATTAATAAATATATAGGAAATCGATATAATTATTTATTTTTAACCATGAAGTATGAGTACTTTTGAAATGTTATGAAACCACAGACGTATGAGTAAGGTACTATTCATACGTCTGTGTATGAAACGCTATGTACTTATCCGTCGCAGCCTACTAGCAGCCTAGCCTTTTTAGGGTTCCGTAGCCAAATGGCAAAAAACGGAACCCTTATAGATTCGTCATGTCTGTCTGTCTGTCTGTCTGTCTGTCTGTCTGTCTGTCTGTCCGTCCGTATGTCACAGCCATTTATTTCCGAAACTATAAGAACTATAATGTTGAAACTTGGTAAGTAGATGTATTCTGTGAACGCAATTAAGATTTTCACACAAAAATAGAAAAAAAACATTAAATTTTGGGGGTTCCCCATACTTAGAACTGAAACTCAAATTTTTTTTTTTCATCAAACCCATAAGTGTGGGGTGTCTATGGATAGGTCTTCAAAAATGATATTGAGGTTTCTAATATCATTTTTTTCTAAACTGAATAGTTTGAGCGAGAGACACTTCCAAAGTGGTAAAATGTGTGTCCCCCCCCCTGTAACTTCTAAAATAAGAGAATGATAAATCTATAAAAAATATATGATGTACATTACAATGCAAACTACCAACGAAAATTGGTTTGAACGAGATCTAGTAAGTAGTTTTTTTTTAATACGTCATAAATTGAAATTCATATCAAATACTCAGGTCTATACTACCATTTACTTATATACCTATAGGTTTGTACGGAACCCTCGGTGCGCGTGTCTGACTCGCACTTGGCCGGTTTTTTACTAAACGGCGCCGTTCAACTAGCGGCCTGAATGATATTCAGCCATTCAATCAAACAGCTAGGCAAACAACTTGGAAATACCAAATTCACACATAACCAAACAACATAACAATATGTTATATTTTACCTGTATGAATGGCCTAAGCGTCAGCCAGCCAGTTCTTTAAATGTTGTTTTAGACGCTACGGCTGAATTTCATTCAGGCCGCTCTTTGAACGGCGCGGCGCCGTTTAGTAAAAAGGTCACGGCTAATTAAGCTAGTTGGCTGCGACATATCTACCGATGTAAAGAAAACAACCCTATAAAAAAGAAAAAATATAGTTCCTAATTTCCTGACGCATTTTCTCGTGTATATAACAGGCTCCAACCTCAATGTTCCTTAGCTCGTAAAAATGTATAGGTGACAACAAGTCCCGGCGCATAAAACACTGAATTTATTCCCGATATATATGTCGAGACGAAAAACAAAAACAATGAGCTAGCAAGCGTACCCCTCGCCATATCTAAGGGGACATCTTCATGAAAATTGTCCACAGATTTTAGGAGGGCAACAGGCGTCTGAGTTATGTTCTGTTGACTCACTATAATAGATAGTATCTGCAAATATACATGCCAAAGCACCACAGAGATCCAATTCCATTAGAGAAATCTGTATGATCTCTTTTGTCTCTCTTTTCTGAATGTAACCCCTGATCTCGGAGCGAGCGTATTTTGATCCCTCGCTGCATATTATGCAGAAATGCATTGGAATTCCTGAAACAGTTATTAAGATTCTTATCGACGGATCCCTCTTTGACGTATACAGATTTTATAGAGATAGGAAAGGTCTTTTATTATATTCTTGATACCTTTCAGAAAAATATGTTTCATGAACCAGAATGGAAAGTATGAGAACAATACACGCCTTGTATAAAAGGACATTTCATAATGTAAAAACAAATTTTTACATCTTTTCAAGATATTTTAAAAAATATATCCTAAGGTAAATGTTTTTTGTACTTTTTATTATACAGTCAAGGAAAAGTGCCTTTATACACAAATCCCCAAATGAAAATCTGACAAAAAGAATGCGTAAGTTTATTAAACTCATAATAATATTATCATCATCATCATCATCATCATCATCAGCCTATAATGTCCCACTGCTGAGAACAGGCCTCCTTTCACAAAAGAGGGTGAAAGGGACTGGGCGATACTCCACCACGCGTGCCCACTGCGGATTGGTGGAGGTAGGCTAGTGGTCAACCTACTGTTGGAATTTTTCAAGCCGCCTAAGAGGCATCCAACTAGCTTAACGACTATCACAATTAAGTGATAACCGGGACCAACGGCTTTACGTGCCTTCCGAAGCACGGAAACGCTCGATTTGAAATACCACTAGGTGGTCACCCATCCAGGTACCGACCACGACAGACGTAGCTTAACTTTGCCGATCGATTAAGAACGGCTATTCATGCTACGCCACGAGCGCTTCCTAATAATAATAATATGACATTCGTTAAAATTGCTACAAATATCATAAAACTGATTATTTCTTCTTAGTGATTACAGCAAAACCGGAGCATGTTCTAGCTGGTACTATACCGACATACTTCTAAACATAATTTCGAGGATGATAACGATAAAACATTGTTTTTGCGCGAAATATGTCGTCGAGACGTACTCTCCCCTAATGGCATCTAAGGTGACAGCCCCCTGTCTAAACAATCGTGAAAATCCACTTCCATGATTTACGAGTATTATACAAATGTGTTATTTTCCTTCCATCATAAACACTGGAGATACTCAAAGACGAGAAGAGAAAAAAATCTAAAGCGTGTTTGATTGGTTATTTATCACACTGAGACCGACTTTTCGATGGAAGTACCGTGGGATCCTAACTTCAGTATCGGGTTTTAGCTTCTAGTCAACGGCTTGGGCAACAATGGCCGACTTCAATCCATTCCCGGACACAAATCTCGCACCGTCGACGTTGACTTTAGTTGGATACCGAAACTGAATCTCTGGATCGTGTTTTCGGAATTATTTCCGGTGAGTATCCGCCTCTCGTAGATTTTCGGATAACTGTTTTGTTTTATTAGGGGAACAAGTGACGGAGTTGTTGACAGAATAAAGCTCACTTGTTAGGTGATATATGATTTTATAAGTTTATTTCACTACAATAGTCATCCATATATTATATTGATGGATCTCAGGCTAATTTACGGTGTCTGGACGAAAGATTTATGATATAAATCCAATAAATAAAATTCCTATTTCCTAATTTAAGTTTTTATATTATCCGGGAATGCGACTATAACTAGCTGTCTAGTAAATAATAAAAAGAAAAGACAAAATATAATCGCAATAAATAACTGATGCAAACCAGAACCAGCTAGGCCTCCATAACTTTCTGTTACAAACAACAGTCGTCTAATAACAATTATCTCATACCCTAGGCTCATGGCAAAAAAGGCAGCAAACGTCACGATACGAAACATTCACCATTGTTCCTAAGAAAAAGTGTTAGTGTAATGTAATTGGAACGGACAAGGGACCGAGCGACGGCCCAAAATAGATACTATCTACAGACTTTGGAGAGGACTTAGATGAGGATAATTAGTTTAATGAACGCTGTGTATTGGAATAAAGGGGATTTTTCTTTTGGTGTTCGGCTCGGATTATACCGGTCGAGACAAAGATTTATTTAGAGATCACGTTTTTGGTTCGTTTTTGTTTGCTATTCTTAGGTGATGTTGCAGTTAAATGCGCTAAGTGAATTACACAAATTACGATTGAGCATAATTTGCTTTCATCTTTTAAATTTATTAAACAGGACGTCCCCAGAGTAATGGATCAAATTATATAATGCCTTAAGGGAGACCATTACTAAAATTGTGTAACCATCTAGGTCGGTTGGTATGGTTGTATACGATACGACTTTATATCCTCACTACGATGTCATATGTCGTAGGTTTTATTTCTACGTTGAAGAAAAGTTTGTGCATGAGCATGTCCGTTTATTTAATTTCTACTATCCTAAAAATAGTCCCAATGCAATAAAAAATATTCATTTTTTTGCTCAACGAGCAACTCGACTGAGGAACTGAGTAAGTACTTCTAGAATACCGCAGCCAAATAACAATGCTGCCAACCTTACTCACACGCAGTAGCTCACTGGGGGGGGGGGGGCGGTACATTAGTACCCAACTGATAAGGCGCGTCGTGAATCTTCGTTCGCACAGAAAAGAAAGTATGGCCCGAAGATTAACGAAAGAATGCTTAAAACTTATAATCAACCTTAGATCACTACTATAAGGTTCATAATACACTGCAGCTGTTAGTTCCGTCTCACTCGCAAGTCACGCCCCTCCGCACACATGGCGGCAGCTGCCGACCAATAGCATTTTCCGCGCTTTGAAAATATATTTTCTGCGCAGGTACATCGGTAAGCCATATTAGTTGGGTACTACTGTAACGTGTAACGAGTGGTGCCCTGGGTGTTGAAATCGTCCCTTTTAATGTAACACCCGTGGCATCACACGCGTCCATGGGATCACCGCTTTTCACGAGGAGGGCCGAATGCTTGTTTTCCGACTTAGTCATATAAAAAATAACACTCAAGTGGATATCTGTTATTTAATCATTGAACGGAGCTGAACGAATTTGAATGAAACTTAGAAAATACATAGATGAAAGCTTGGATTAATACATAAATGCTTTTTATCCTAGATAAATAATAATATACACCAGCTTAGGTGTTTTTTTTTCCAGCCAGTGAGGGTAACTTCTGAACGGTCTTAGAGCAAAACGCTGAAAGGAACCCCAAGCTGAATTTTGAAGAAAATAAAAATGCCATTATTTTTTTTTTAATTAATCAGCCTGTATATCGTAAAGCAATACATGCATACTTTAGTATATCATCAACATAAATCTCTTGAGGCATAAACATTTTATGGACATTGAAGCAAACCTTAAATTTGCAGTTATGCTTTATTTGGACGGTATTTAAATAAGCCCGTAACTATTAAAATCTTTATTTTTGAATGCTCTGAGATCTGCAATTTATCATTGCACTTTATTTTCCCAAATAACTTATAACTAAGTTGAAATAAAGAAAAAACTCTATCCATAATGCAATACATACGAATCTTAAATTATTGACGTAAGATTTGAATCCAGAGGGGATTTTGTGTTTCTACCAGTACACAGTGAAAAACAAAAAATAATATTTTTGACCACTATCCATAGTAAGTGATGATGTACCCGAAGGTGGTGTAGCTGTTGGAACACACCGATAGATGCCTGGCGACAGATTTTCATGATTGATGAATTTCTAATTGAAAAAGGTGTCCGTCTATATTACCTGAATATTTTTTACCAGTTCTAGATATTATATACAAAAACTTGGACGAGATACTCAACATTAATGGCGAAACCCTTAACCTATGATTTTCAGGCGTCCTGGTTTTATTTTCTGAGTGTCAAAGGAGTAAAATGCCTACCAAATGAATTCTAACATACTAAGCTATATTTTCGTATTTGACGAGCGTTTTATATACCTATTTTTTTTCTATTAAAATTTATATTCTTAGATACTTTATTGCTTTGATCTTATTTACACGTTGCACCTTAAAGAATGGCGAACCAATCTATCACTCAATTAACCAATGATTAATTTTAACTCTTTCATCTCCATTTTGCGTTGATATCCTGCAAAAGACGTTTAAAGCTCGTCTGATAAAATTCCCCATGTAACAACTCATTTCCATCTCAGATGCGTTCATTGAAGTGAAATAATTATGTAATATGTATCTACATCGCGACATGAAAACTCTTCGAATACTTTGATGTCATGGAGATGGGTAAATATTTATATAATCTAGGTTATTTGTAAACGTTTGTAAACCAAAAAATATTACTGACTTTTTGGAAAAGTGACTTGTTTACAGAAAAGGTATTTTTTATAAGGATGTATCAGCACTTATTAAGAATGTGTCTATTATATAATGAATGGTCTGCCGCAAATGGTCAGACAGTTTTGAAATAATGTCCAGTTACTATTGTAATAATCATGCTTATTTATCTATTTACTATTTTTATTATTTGTCAGTATATTTATGCGTTAAGATTAAGAATATTGTGTAAACTGTAAAGTCATTACTTTGGTGCGCTAAGCTTATCATGCTGTGCGTATACGCCCTTGGGTCTCGATCTAGAACAGATATAATATGTACTTCATACTAGCTTTAAATTTTTTTTTTTTTTACGGAAATATAAATCAGATTTATTTACAACATAATACAATCTATATTTACAAAATACAATCTATATATAGAAAACTTCCTCCAGCCTGTTCGCTGCTTCCGATTAACGGCAAGGTTCCCAGAAGGCTGGCAGCGTTTCCTCTTTGGATAGCCAAGCTGACGCGTTGGCGGAAAAAGCTCCCCGCCCGCTGGTCTCCGGAGGTCTCGATCAATTTTGAAGACAAGGTGCGAGCAAAACGGCGATGATTGTGACCTGTTGTATATGCCTATGTAAATAAATAAACTATATTACTAACATCATAAACAACAACTTTTGTTCTATGACTTTTAATAATTCATCAGAATTTCATACAAAAATAACAATATTTAAGTTCAACCGCTCTTATTATTAAATTAGTATTATAAATCAGTTACTTTCACAGTTTGATGTCTTACGGTATCCTCCTCTGGGGTAGTGGTGCCGAAATCAATAGAATTTTTATACTGCAGAAAAAGGCTATCCGCGCAATATATAAAATAAGGCCTAGAGATTCTTTGAGAGACAAGTTTAAATCTATTAATATAATGACAGTGTCGTCACAGTACATATATGAAAATCTTATTCATGTGAGGAAAAACATAAATAACTTACCTAAGAATAGCGACACTCATAGTTTGAACACTAGAAATAAGCACAAACTTGCTGTACCTTTAACTCGGCTCAGCAAAGTCCTTAACTCTTTCAAGGGGCAATGTATACGTTTCTATAATAAAGTACCCAAAGAAATCCAAGAGCTACCTATACCTAGATTCAAAAAGATAGTAAAACAGAAGTTATGCAAGAAGGGGTACTATAAAGTTTCTGATTTTGTAGATGACAAGAATGCATTTGAATGAATTGTTCGCTTCGCACGCTATTGTTATATATATTTTGTAAATTGTAATATTTATAAGTACACATAAAAAAAAAAAAAGAACACTTGCTGAGTTTCTTGCCGGAGTCTTCTCAGTTCAAGTTGTATTTGGAACCGGTGTAGAGTCATTTGTTAACTTTCACAAGTGCCCTACAAGTGCCTAATATGAATAAATGAATTTTGATTTTGATTTTGATTTTAAAAGACTGAGTTAAAACAAATCGTAGACGTAGGTACAACAAATATAGAATAGAAATGTGTTAGATAGAACAACAAAATATTGAAACGGCGAAAACATAAATGTTCCAACAATGTCATTCTGCGCGAACTCTTGTACTTAGAATGTTTTAAAGCTAAACGCATGTGGACCCGTGTTGTAAAAGACGATGGAGCGAACACTTTTTCTCGTGTGCAAAGTGTGTATGCGGTGTTTTCATCAATCATGACTGTCTCCTTTCTTTCCCGCACCCAGCAAACTACTTGGCTGGATTCCTTTGTAAGCGATATCCACTGACTGTTTTTACGTTATCATGTTATACGTTTATGTCATTTACGGTGTTAACTGTATAATCTCAGTTTGCCTAACCTATTAGTAAATTTTTTGTGGTATTAAAATGGAGGGCATTTACAATATCTGTAGTAGAAACATAAAACATGGCATCTGTATTTCTTTGAAACAATAATAATAGAGTCAATTTAATGTTCTTCATTCCTAAAATATGTATTCACCGTCTATATACTTTTAATATTTATATTCAGATTTACTGTATTTAGCAGCTGTATCGAAAAGCGATTAGTATAATAGGAAAGGAAATGCTTTACAAGCTCCAGAATAACGTTAGATAGAAACCAATGAAAATAGCATTGGCTCTACCAGCTTACGTTTGTGACCGAGTAATCTCTTTCAATCGTTATTTTTAACTCAGGCTATCTGCTGCTATAAGTTAGAAAAAATACAACATCTATACTATGGAATATAATTTCAGGATATCAAGTATGTATGAGTATACTTTAGGCCACCAAAAACATTTTAATAGTCAGTACCTTAATAACTTAACCCTTTACAATTTCGGAACCTTTTACGTCGTGTCAATAATTTCACAAAGTCATAACTGACGAAATGTAAAAGTTTAAAATGTTATTGTGAAGCACCTCTCTTACATTATCGGATTAGCTACGTAGCTTTTAGGCCGCAGCTGTTAGAAGCCCACGCTGAAATTACGGAGGCCCTTAACTCAAAAGCTTATTACTCGACTAAGCCAAGGCGAGATGTTATGTTTGAAGCCTCTACGTGATCTGTTTCACTATTTATTTATATTCATAATTAGGTGTAAATATATTACGTTATTTACTATCTAGCATATTGTATAGAGAATGCATGCATATTTTGTCTGCAGCGTACAAAATGTATGCGAGTGATGCAAAACGTCGGCGGTTGTCGGTTGCCGATTTTTCGACGCTTCAATGCACTATGAAACGTCTGTCATTCTGGGTGATATTTGTGTATAGTGGTGTAATATATTTTTTTCATTGCCTTTATAAATCACGTATCTTACAGTTATACACTAAATAATTTCACAAGCAATTAGCTCATGAAATTATTTCAACACAAAAAGCACTCATAAAATGTTCATATTGCAACTCAAAATTATTATCCTAACAAAATACAAAGTGCACCGTACCGCGAGCAAGCTGTAATTAAAGTCTGGGAGGCAGACAAACGGAGTCAGCATCCGCAAATATCCAGTGCCGGGAAGGCAAGTTGGCAATAACACCTACCTGATTCAAATTCAATTCTATTATGCCAACTGAATTGTGGTTGCTAGTTTATAACTCACGTACATTAACTTACCGTTGCATAACTACTTTAAGTTTCGGGGAAAGCCGTACATTTTCATTCCTCTCATATTTAAGGACGGCTATTGAAGACTGTTTACATGAGAGCTAAAGAGTAAATAGTAGAACTAAAAGAAAGGGAACATTGAAATTTGTCAAACTGAGAAGTAGACCCCGGCAAAACCTCAAACAAATATTACATAATTAACCTAATTTTCATTACTAAAGATTTGGCTTATAATAAATAGATTTGTTGTTGGAGATTCATTTCCAAACAAAATTAAATACTTCCCATACAAAAAGGGGGTTGTCAAATGTGTCCAAATGACAAAATTGAACTGGCTTGCTTTTTAAGGGCTATAGTTCATAATTTATACTTATCGCCATTAGTCATTACCAAAATATAATATTTTGTTTAATCGGTTTGCGTTTGGTCACTGACCCACCCATAAAGGACGATTATGAAGCCTATTCACTCAGGCCTTGAAAGTTCCTAGATTGTAAGAATCAGGAAACACAGACGCTGGAAGCAAGTTCCACTCACTTGCTGTCCGCATTATAAATGAGGATGCAAAATGCTGTATCCGTGTTTTCGGTATGTCAACAACGTACGGGTGAACATTTTTCCGACGCGGCGTTTTGTTGTTCTGTGTGAAGTGGGGATGGCTGAATAAGGTGGAACAATTCCAGTGCACACTAAACTATATCCAAAATATATCCTGTAGAAAACCGATACCTTACTTCGGTGGTCAACAAGCCTCGTGAGTTTCGCCTTAGTAAACTGTATATAGAATAACATAAACGATACTTTTTATCCCGGTGAAACATTAAATCGGGGGACTATTAATGGAATAAAAATGATGATAATTGTATAACATCGGCGCCCTTTATGACGGCAATTAGCGTCACTTAAATATTAACTTTTACCGTACAAGCCTTTGAGGTTAGGTCCAGTTGATTTGTTTGCATAAACATAATATCAAAAATTAAACCTTTTTTAAAAATGTTTACAAATCAGCTTGTCTATTTCATTAGGAATTTACATCGTTATTTAAAAATATAGCAAACAGTGTACTGTACCGCGAGCCAAAGTATAAAATTGTCTTTTAACTCAATCTATCTATACATATGTATATAATTACTTGTCCTGACTGACTGATTCATCAACACAAAGCCTGTAAACCGCTGGGGCTACAAACTTGAAGGGGTTCTTGTAAATTCAACCTTTAAGGGAGTGAAAACGTGGGATATAGTTTGTATGAAAAATCTAATTCCTTGGTTTTATAAACTTGAAACTTAGTACGATTACTCACGTAACTGAATAACAAAGAATCTTATCATTAGTTTTTCAAAACTACCCCGATTTTTAGGAGTTATTAAAGTTCTAATGGAACAGACATAACGTGCTCCGTATGTACAGAAAATAATAAAACCATGATTTATTGGGTTGCTCGAAAATCGACGATAAGGGGGTCAAGAAGGGGGCGGAAACCTAGTTTATTTATAATGATACATATATAAAATAGTCAATAGTAAAGAGGTGACTCAAAAATTAAGAATAATGTGAGCTTCGCCGTGAGGCAGAGAGCTGTTTAATAATAAAATAGAACCTGCGAAATAAAGCACTATAAACTATTCAAAACCATTTCAGCTACTAACATGTCTGGAACGGTTAGGCGGCCTCTCGCGCCCAAGTTTCGAGGAATAAAAGCCTGTATTTCCACTATGTTTAAGACTAGGGTCCCGTGGGTTCGATTTGCATTCCGCAATCAGGTGAGCGACGAGGGTCTAAGGATTTGCACATCTCAACAATTCGCGTTTGTTGTTGACTGATTTTGTAGAGCGTGGCAAAAAAATGTTTTATATCAGTGATAAATTCAATGTTATGGGAAAAAGTTGTAGGCTATATATTTATACCATTTATATACGAGTAAGTATGTATTTATCTGTTTTTCTTATTTACCATAATTTTACAAGTGGGTGCCAAGTTAAATTACCATACATTAGAAATGTTTTATGTCTTTTATAAAAAGGGAACATCTATTTTCTAAGGCAATTTGCATCGTTTTATGCTATTTTCGAAAAATATGTTACATAGGTACATAAAACTGCGTTCAACTTTTTACGTCACTTACTGAAAATTCTGATAGAATCGATCCGCCTGCTGCCTGTTTTCAATCGTTCCAAATTCTAGCCCGTAGTTCGAAGATCAATGATCAGTTCTGCTAAGAGATTAAAAGCAACTATATAACAGTTAAAAATAAACATAGAATCGTCAACAATAGCTCGTTATATATTCCAACTACAGCGCCGAATTACGGAGTTCTCGGACATGCAGATTTATTGACCGAGAAGCCAGTTGTAAATTCTTGCGTCTTTATCTTACTTATCAGTGATTTAACTCTAAATTACTCTTAATTGTGAGAAGATTGATGCAATTTCATTGAGCAACAGAAATCGTAAAGTTAGTCTCTGAATTCGATATATTCAACCAAACTTTAAGACGAAGCATTACTTCCCAGTCCTCTTCTACATGCATTAACCTAATTTCTATCTCCGCAGTGAAGGACAGTCTAGTATTCATTTGCCCTTATATGTGGAGTCTGGCTTGCTACTACACATTTACTATGTAATTATGGAATGTCTCTACCATTAACCTACACGTCGTAATTAGACAAGGGTGTCCTGTTTCAGAGCAGACGTTTATTTTCAGTAAGAAGTCATTCAGTTAACGTGTGAGATATATTAGGACTAATCTAATAACCTTATTTTATACGACTAAGTATGTAAACAAGCATACGGCCCGCCTCATGGTAAGTGGTTACCGCAGCCATATGGACGCTTGCAATACACGAAGCATCGCTCACGCGTTACCGACCTTTCCCCCCTCCCCTATAAGCTCTGGTGACCTTACCACAGAATATTCAATAGAACCTTACTCACGCGCAGGAACACAACTTTACACAACATAAAGTTATTTGGCTGCGGTATTCTGTAAGGTATACTTCACCAGTCGAGCTGCTCTTTGAGCGAATAAACGCTATGCTCTACCTCTCTCAAAACAAAATAACTAATGATTCTTTTACTGATCAAAAACTTAGTTTTTATTAATTATCCATTTTGCATTTTATTTCTACATAAGGTCCTTCTAAAGTCTTGGCGTATATATTGAGGGATGAATGTATAGGTCATTAGTAATCAAAAAACAATATTAGACAAATAATCTGTAGTTGCGCCGTTCACGCAAGTTCTCAATAACCCTGGCAGTTTTAATTTATTTATTTTTAATTGGAACGAATTTTCAAACTTTTTTCTTTATGATGATTTTCTTTTGTTTTTTTTCTCTCTTTCGCTTCGCTTTTGAGCCTGTCCCGCTATATAATTATCCCGCGCTTTATAATATAAATGTATTTAAATTCATGAGAAATATATCGCCAAACACCACCTACACACAGATAACATACAGTAACACAATTTTAACAACATTACACTACATTTTAACTACGGTGTAAGTGCAGTGCAAACGTCTCCGCAATTTGGGTAAGTGGTAGCTATAAGTCCTCAATTACATCGATTCCCGCGAGATCAGCGCATACAACGGCCACAGGGTGATTCCTGTGCCCGGCGTGATTAATCTGTACATTGAAAATACTACATTATTTAAAAATATATACTCAGATGGAATCATCAGACGGATTATTTTTCTAATATTTTTTTTTTATTACTAATGACCTAATGATGACTGAATGAATAATGACTAATGACCAGAATTTTCATTCATCCCTCAAAATACACGCCAATACTTTAGCAGGACTTTATATTTCTGGACGGTCCTTTTTTAAAGTGCCGTACCCAAAATTTGCCAATAGGACCCTAAGACCGACCTAGACCCTACCCTATTACTAAGCCTGCGCTGTCCGTCCATCCGACCGTCCATTCGTTCGCTGTATCTGAAGAACTGTATCAGGTAAACAGTTATAATTTTCACAAAATGTGCATATATTATTTCCGCTATAGTAGCAAATAATAAAAGTGAAATAAAATTAAAGGGGATACAAGAAACTCACTTACCCCCTTCGTATGTGAGGAAACCTTCGTATGTGAGTCCGACTGGCACTTGGCTGGCTTTTTTTTTGTTACTTAGCTTTGGAGTCCTAAAACTCTTTTTTTACTTCACTCACTACCTTCGTTATAAAAAACATTTTATATTTCTTCGGTCTGTAAAAATGTGCTACCAAATTAAATGTTGATCTTATAGCACACATTTTATAATTTGCTAGCAGCGCTGTTATATGTTCGCTTTATAATAAATGCTTGGTATCGGCGCTATACAAACTTGCGGTTTTATATTGTTTGTCGCAAACGTACCATTGTTATTTCGCAGATGTTTTCGTATGCCGTTAACCGAGATCTGCCGAAGGGCATATTGATAAACGAGCGTTTAGGCTGCTCGAGATGCATACAAATATATTGGTGGAAATATTTCATATTTAACGTCTGCTCCTCGCTTCCTCCGACGTAAAACGACACGCTGATTTTATATCTTTTTATCTTACAATTGCGAGCACAGTCTTTTTTTAGGGTTCCGTAGCCAAATGGCAAAAAACGGAACCCTTATAGATTCGTCATGTCTGTCTGTCTGTCTGTCTGTCCGTGTATGTCACAGCCATTTATTTCCGAAACTATAAGAACTATAATGTTGAAACTTGGTAAGTAGATGTATTCTGTGAACCGCATTAAGATTTTTACACAAAAATAGAAAAAAAACAATAAATTTTGGGGGTTCCCCATACTTAGAACTGAAACTAAAATTTTTTTTTTTCATCAAACCCATAAGTGTGGGGTGTCTATGGATAGGTCTTCAAAAATGATATTGAGGTTTCTAATATCATTTTTTTCTAAACTGAATAGTTTGCGCGAGAGACACTTCCAAAGTGGTAAAATGTGTGTCCCCCCCCCTGTAACTTCTAAAATAAGAGAATGATAAATCTATAAAAAATATATGATGTACATTACGGTGCAAACTTCCACTGAAAATTGGTTTGAACGAGATCTAGTAAGTAGTTTTTTTTTAATAGGTCATAAATTGAAATTAATATCAAATACTCAGGTCTATACTACCATTTACTTATATACCTACAGGTTTGTACGGAACCCTCGGTGCGCGAGTCAAAGTGGTAATTATTAGCTTAGACTCAATGGTTAGTAAAAAAAAAAAAAATATTTGTTGTTCTTACCTACTTTAAAAACTATAATTTCTATAAATAAAAATTAAGGATGCTTTGATCCAGAATGTATCCACGTAAGCTAAGCAGAATACAAGCTTATTACTTATATTTATAAAGCCTTATCTCCAAGGGCAAAAACCGTGCAAAATATAATAAGGAAAAGTGGAAAAGCACACGGGAGTTTTGGTATTGCGATAATATCCGATTTAAGATGGTTGTAAAATATTTTACGACATCAGGCAGCCTCGCGTTCTGGTGCCATCGAGACGCTCTCCCTTGCCAATTATTACGGCAAACTGCAGTATTGTAAATTATAGACATTTATTGCACCCAATAGGTCAACTTATATGGTATTTGAAACAAATTTATTAGTGAATTTCATAGATAATTATTATTTTATATAATATGCAAAATACCCATACCTTCATAACATTAAACCACTTTTTTTTAAATTTTTTTTTTAATTACCTGAACGTGAATTAATTACTCCATGGAGTTCGCTGTAATGATAAATTTTAATGTTAATTGATAATGCTAACATAAAAGCTTGTTTCAACAGTTATTTGTGTGTTTCATATATAATTGGAATCCCGCTCAAACGGATACAACGCATTACTTCATCGTTCGTTATGCGAACAGCAAAGGAATGGAACTCCCTTTCATGGTGTTCCTTTAAACTTAGATATCTTCAAAGCCAGAGTGAAAAGGCATTTTCTGAGCAATCGTGCTACATCCTTGGCCTTGTCAACTCCTTCTGCGATCAATCGAAGGCCAAACGTAAGCCTAATTTGCATAAATTAAATAGAAATACATTACCTAATGGAATTTGTTCAGCAAACATAATATCTAGGTAATATTAATAAAGAAAGTAGTTGCGTATAAACACTAACGCGCGGTTCATGACAGGGTAACTACGCAATGACTGACGCGCGCTTAACGAACTCGGATATTATATGCTTGTTTCCATAAAGTCGTAATGGAAGTAGTTTTTACTACCCAAGTTATTTCATTATTAAAGTAGCAAGAACTTGTTTGCAGCATGAATTAAGTAATAATTAAATAGTTTTCTTTTGTTACGAAGTTAAAGTAATGTTTGGTCTGTATGTAAAGCCGTTGGTCCCGGTTATCACTTAATTGTGACAGCTAAAATAGCTAGTTGGATGCCTCCTAGGCGGCTTGAAAAATTCCAACAGTAGGTTGACCACTAGCCTACCACTACCACTAGCCCACTACCAATCTGCAGTGGGAACGCGTGGTGGAGTATCTGCCCATTTCCTTTCACCATTATTTGTGAAAGGAGGCCTGTGCTCAGCAGTGGGACATTATAGGCTGATGATGATGATGATGATAATGATGGTCTGTCTTCCTGAGTTAAGTATAAAATTTAGCCATCCTTGCTTTCCAGATAGATAAATAGCTTAAGTTAAAATAAGCCCAAAGTTTAAAGAGTGTTAAATATTTAAAATGAATCCAAAAGCAAAAATAAAGTTTTTTTTATACTTTATTTATTATTTACAACAAATATGTACAAATTACAATCTATACGGGTCTTCATTTGTTTCATATTTAAGGAGGTTGATATTCAATTATAAAATTATGCTCCTTAAATTAAATAATTTTTGACTATGTTTTATAAAGATTTATAAGATATAGGTTGGTGACCGCTGCGCAGCGGCCCGGTTTCTCCCCTCGCCTCCGGATCGCAGACATATTCTGTGCAGTTATGAAGTCTTATTCTGATTTGACGTTAATCACAAATCATCAATATTCGTTTACTTATCAAGCCCAGAATTAATTACCTATTTTATAATACCTAAATAAATCATACATTTATTTGGTTCTATGAATATGACAGGAATGCAAAACCACACCCTATACCTATATACAAAATTTCCTCAAGTCTGCCGTAGCTTCTGTATAACGGAAAATTTGCCAGAAGGCTCCATGTTCGAATCCTACAATGAGCTTGAGCTTTCGGTGAAGGAAAACCTCGTGAGGAAACCATAGCACGGTGGTAGGGTACTTTGTACTATACATCTGGCTGGCCTACAACCCTCAAGTTCAAAATCTGTCGCCAAGCGCCTATCGCAGTGTGTTCCGACAGCTTTGTTGGCTTACCACCTTCGGCCACATCATCACTTAATTACCATGGTGAGATTGTGGTCAAACACAGACATACACATACATCTGATGTAACAAGTGCCCTTTAGGTACCTCTGCCACTGTGTCTTTGTGCTAAAACTATTTAGAAACAAATTAAATGCTTGGAATTATTTTATTGCTGCCATACACATCCCTAGAGTAATATTCATTCCATTTAACTTGGCTAGCTCGCAGTCCCTTAGATACGAAACTATCTCATTGCAAAACACACATTTGTTATTTTATTTGCAGTTCACTACGCTTTCAGTATGTTGCATCTACTCGTGGCTTGTACTTCAGTATTTAAACATGAAATTGATAATTCAGATTTTTATAAACAAAAAAAACCTATCTTTTACTAAGAGCTAAATAAAAATTACAATTAGACTAAATAAAAATACTCATATAGAAAGTAAAATTAAGTTAATTTGTCACTCTATAAATCCCATGAGCATATGTAACCCAGTGTCTTGTTAAATATAACGCAATCCCATAGTTCATGGAGGAATTTAAGTCATGGCGCTCACGCACCTCCTTAATTCCTACATGTATTTATCACACACAGATCGGCTGTATACAGCGCTCTAATGATTATAAACGCGGTAAACAGAGACAGCGGTTTACGACTGAAAAGCGCCACAGTGCACATGAATAAACATGAATCATAAATGTTTTATGGCATTCAAATTCCACCAATAACACTCCTGGGAACACCTAGGGCCTGCCTTTTGATGAAAATTGCTCCGGAGTTTATAGATGCAGATGTACGCTTCTGATTGTTATGTGCGAATCGCGATAAAATTGTGTCTTTTATTAACATCCTTTATTAATATGGTTATTGGTAGCCTACCATGTATACCTATAAATTACACAGCATATATCTAGTAAAATAAAAATCGTGAAAGTTGCGAAGACAATGTTACTGCTAAGCTTGTGCTTTGAACGTCGTAGTTTTCTTTTTAATTGAGCTTGCGTCTGACCACAGAATTAAAATGGTATGGTATGACAAATATTCAAAGAATTTAGTCACGCTACAAATGTATAATGTAATACTAGGTACAGGCAAGGTACAGGCATAGCGCATAACTGGGTAGGTTCCTGCGGTAGTGGAGTGGTGCGGAAGGGGGTGATATGTGACGTCTCAGAATTGTTTCGTCGCTATACAATTGAGTTTATTTTAGTTCTCTTTTGTCATTTGACGTAATGAAAACACACCCTAGCTCCCGCACCGCGCCACTACCGCAGGAACCTACTCAGTTCTGCACTATACCTATAGTAAAACTTAGCATATAGCTTATAGCTTGTACCCGCATTTCCAAGAGATCTATAGGTATCTCTCTAAATAATACCTATTATTATTATATTGTCTAAATGTCGAGGAATAAAAGTGAATACTGACTTTTTTGAGCAATCAGAAACTCTACCATTTATAAATAATTGGTAGATTTAGTTCCAGAGTTACAGGTTATTTAAAATAACAATGTGTCTACATAAAGGGCTCCACCGCTTGGATATGGTAATGAGCTTGATTGAATTTGAGTACTACTTGTGAAATAATGTTATATCTAGGCCCCACGTGACAAAAGATTGCTAGATCGATTCATTTAACTCTCCAGTGAGCTATATAATATATTCGATTTATCGCTATTTCACCAGTTCAAATGAGTGGTAATTTAGTTCAATTGTTGACGCATAAACTGCTTACAATAATAATTAATAAGGCACAAGTCTAACCAATTTGAATATCATCCGTATAAACATATAATGCTTGAATCATATCAGCATGGTTAACGTTGATAATATAGGCAATCACGAGTTTCGGTGTCTCGAAGATTCGTGCTGCGGTTTGTAAAGAGAGCGGTGCCGAAACGAACGTGATCCGAATCCGAGAGCGCACTGTGATAACGTTTGTCGAATCAGATTTGAATATGAATAGAATATTAATGAAAAACTTGCTCCCGACTATCAAGACGAGTCGTCGGTGATTTGTTTCACAAAATCGAAACCCCGAGACAGATAATAGATAAGACTTGGAAGTTTGCAAGAATCTATTCTAGTTTGAAGCGAAAATACGACAGCTAAGATAACTTTTAGAACGTCTTGTGTGGGTATTTGTGGTTATAGTATTTATTTTAGTATATTAGCAATACTGAAATGGACTTGATATTGCTAGGATGTTTATAATTAATAGCTGGTGTTTATTCGGAGACTTATACTGACACTGTGATATCATGCAGTAAAAGCAAGTTAAACTTTTTAAAAACTCCAACGATATTTATTATAAAAATATACTTACACTAACTGAAAAACCTTAAACTCTTTCGAACACATTATTATTTCAAAAGCAAAATACTTTTTACGACATTAAGTTTTGAGTAGAGAAATAAATTTTTAAAAGTCGACTAGTCGACATTGAGCAATTGCCATACTTTATGCTAAGCTCCGTTTTTAATTACTACTGAGCACTTTTAAGTTCTCCGCTGTACTTAGAAAGTGTGCAAGATTTTTCATGTTCAAAAACTTAAACTTTTTCATTAGTGGCTCATTCGCAGTTTACTTATGAAGTTTGTGAATTCAGACATTCGAACGGCTACAAGAAACCCAACTCTTCAAACATAAAAGTTAATTAAGGTTTTAAATAGCTATTAAGATTGTGTTAATACATTCATACTTCGTAAATATGAAATAAGTTATTTGATTGGTTTCAACAAAGAATTTAATCTAAAAAAAAACAATAAATCGACAACAAATATAATATATCTGTCAATTTCAAAGCAAATACTAAAATATCTAGTATCATATGGGTACCTATATATTTGATGCTTATTCGGTGTAAAGAAAACCCACACCGCCTTCCGAATGTGGATTTGTTTCGTTTGCTAATGTAAAATGTATGGTGTTCGATCCAAGCTCGAGTACCTTCGTAACAGACGCAGGTTGTGGAAACATTACAAATTTCCTTTAACACCTCTTGGGTTCATTGGAGATAAAGGATTTGCTTGACGATTTAGAATTCGGATTTTCACAGAATGATGCGGAGCTTTCGCGTTAATTTATAATGTCACAGTGGTAGATGTGGCTTTAGATGGAGTTCTGATTTATTTCTGCAATGTTTTTCATGTCTCATACAAACAAGTAGGTATAAGAATTTCATAATGAGAAATCTAGATGGAAGAGAAACTTGTTTTTTTTTCTCGACAAACAACTTAAATGTTTTCACAAAGTATGCCTATGCATGTGTCCGTTTGCTCATAAAATTATCATAGTTATATTAGCCGATCCGAAAATAACGTATAGGTACCACGGGGCGTTAGCGTCTATTCACACGTACCGCAACCACACCACAGGTAGCGTCGCGAGAAAATGTGGTCATGCTGTGGTTACGTGTGATATGTCGCTGCGGCTTGTTGCGGTTGCGTTGTGGTAGATACAAAATATTAAAATGTTTGTACCGCTTGTTCACAAAACGCTGGTGGGTGGTAGCGTTGTAGTTACGAAGTGGCTGCGGTGTGGTCGGTAGTGACGGCAAAATGTGGTCCGTGTGAATGCAACTATTAATCTTCATACAAATTAACGCCCGCCCACATAGTGTGGTTGTGATATGGTTGCGGTTTTGTTGTGGTACGTGTGAATAGAGCCTGTAGAACGTGTATACTACAGTGTGTGAACACTGTCAACCGTTCACGCTGTTTTGACTTGCGTCAATAGTTGCACCAGAATAGCTGGTTTGTGTTTACCTGCTATTTGAACATTGACTGGGATTTCAATTATTTCATTGAATATTTATTTAAAATCGAGTAAGCTTAGCATACTCTTCAATGGCAGTTAGCGAATATCGTAAAAAACATTAAATAAATTGCCAACCTGCTGTCATCAATAAAGGTTACAAAACCTGAAGAAATAAACACAAAGGTACAAACCCGCTTGTGATAAATCATAAGTAGCTAACAATTCAACAGGGCAGGAAAAAGTACACCCTTCTTAAACAGTAATTTATGCCTGGAAATTGTGCAGCAAATGCGATGATTAATAAAACAGGAAAAACGTTGAGTGGTGATTGTAGTGTATGCAGGTACCATTATAAATAGGTAGAGGGTAGGTTAAGCCACGATATGTCAGTCGTAATAAATCCGTCTTTCAGTGATAAAAAAACAGATTATCCTATTTTAGTAAATTTAACAACATAAAACCATTACATATTCAAATTCTATATAACATATCGGCCAACAATAATTTTAATAATGACGCAATTCAAAATTAATCGATCAATTACCGTTTGAAATAGGCTCTATCATATAGGTATTGCGGTTATGACCATGAACAAAGCTGAAAATAATCACGTTTTCAATGTGAAACAATGATATCGTAAATAATGTTACTAGCACACATCCGGTATCACAAAATGGTATTGTTTTATTAAACAAAGCTTTCAATTCAAATACGCATACGTTTTAATTATACACAGGGTAACCGATACTAACGGTTCATTAATTAATACTGGGACTGCGTATAAAATATATTTGTATGGGACAATAAGAACATTTTGAGGGATGGAGAAATTGTTGTGTTAATATAAAGGGAGGGTGTCTGGCGGTGGAGGAAGTATGCGGTACGAATGCTATTTTATATTCCGCGATCAGCCACGCGTGCATGTTTACTGTTTACAATAGGAGAGTCAACGAGTGAAAATAATCAACTCTGTCTTCATACAGAACATTAACTCAATCTTTTCACTTTAAAATGTTAACCGTTGATAAAAATATGACATCTCAAATCGACAACAGGGTTTTTAGAAATATTGGTTTAACATAGTTGATGGCACATGGAATAAGAGCGTTATCCATGTAGACGACTAATCGACAATATTGTGGCCCACGAGAAAAACTTTTTTTTTTATACAACTTAGTCGGTATTGTTTACGGCCCACCTGATGGTAAGCGGTTACCGTAGCCATATTTCAACGACGCTTTCAAAATTCAAAATTCAAGATCATTTATTCAAATAGACCTTCGCAGGCACTTATGAAAAGTCTGACTCTAATACTCTAATACCGGTTCGGAAGGTTGCATTTGCTGAGAAGAGCCGGCAATAAACTCAGCAATTACTCTTTTCAAAACAAGCTTAGATTCATTACATAATATTTACATTCTAATCGCACTGAAAACAATTGCGTGCCCCGGCGCGGCGGCAAAATTACAAAGTAGACTGAATAAATATTTAATAAGTAAATAAATAGCAAACTTAAGCAGACCAGCCCCCACAAGCAGCACCTGTTCACAAGTATTACGCGTGTGGCAGCCATCGCCCTCCTCGCCATATTGGAGGGAAGTGAGCGACCCACGAACGACTTGCAACACACGAAGCATCGCTCACGCGTTATCGACCTTTCCCCCTCTATAAGCTCTGGCGACCTTACTCACGCGCAGGAACACAACTTTACACAACATAAAGTTATTTGGCTGCGGTATTCTGCAAGGTGGAGGTACTTCCCCAGTCGAGCTGCTCTTTGAGCGAATAAACGCTATGCTCTACCTCTCTCTAACATAACATAATACAACCGTTATATTTAATAGAAACAACAAATATTCAAATGTGATTACAACATAAATGCCGTCCTATGTAAACATTAATAATCGAGCTCGTTTACTCTTTGGCCACAAAGTAAAGTCTCTAAATATTTGGTCAGAGGCAACTCGTTTATTACATTTCCTCAGACGGCAGCCCCAACCTGCGCAATTTAATTGTGCTCTCCACCTGTACTCAAATTCCCATATAAAGTCGCTTCTTCAAACCATTATGGAATTAATTCCACTTACTATGCTTTTTAACATCGAAATTATTGAGTTAACTCATTTTCTTATTCTATTGTTTGAACATTAATAAACAAAGCTTTTTGAATAGTCTTTTGTTTATTTTTTAGTCTCGTCTACACAAAGATTGAGCAGGTTTTATTTTAATTAGCTTTTGTTTAACTCATTTATTTGCATGTAATTTTTATTAGTGTAATATTTTCATGTTAAAGAATATTATTGGATAAAAAATATAGAAAGAACCAAGTTCATCCATGATAAACAAAATATACCAAGTAACGTTTCCATGTGCAAATAGGAACGTTTAACAACGAATCAAGTTGTAAGATTGTTGCACTTGACACTATCGACTCCGACCAATAGAAGTCATACTTGGAACGGGGAACGTATATTAAACTCCATCTACGTCCTTCGCCAACGCGACTACGTCGCACAAACTTACCTGAATTCACATTAAACTGCATCTCTCGAAATACGTAACGGGAAATCAATTTGCTCGTCGAGTAAAATCTAGATGGTTCCAATTGCGAACTCGTAAGAAATGGTGAGAGGTCGGGGTTTTAATATTTTTGTCGAGGTCGGAACGACAACTCCGCGCTTTGCACGGCGAAGACGCTGCACGGTAATCAGGAAAATTATTTACTCATGTCTGCGGGCCTCGTTGAAAATACACGCAGGGCTGACATCACGGAGTTTTTATTAAGTTACATATTCTATTTCAGAATGTTAGATCACTTTCTACTAGTTCTGTTCTTGGTGTTAGTTACCAGTGAGAAAATAAAATACTAATAGTTATTGGATATTTTTAAATTCTAGTTTTAATTCGAGAATCTGTTTGTATACCCCAAACATCATTTTTATAAAATCTGCCATTCCTGTTAAATTTTCTTAATCGTTAAAAAGGCTATCTATATTCCCGGCAGTTTGTTAAACATTGTGTAAGATTGTTTTTTTAGTATCTATTAATTAGCTCACAAAATTGTATATAAAGCTCAGATATATTTTACGCACTCACAAGGGCTTCGTTTAATCTGAAACTAATATTATTTCTATATTTGAAACGGTTTTGATGATGAAATTGATTAAATTATTTGTGAAAAGTAGTCGCATCCAATCCAGTCTAGAGTTATGTAGGTAGCTGAGCATCCTTTGTCATCAATGCCATTAGTTCATTGAAGTTTTTTTTTTATATGTATGATATAAACAAATTAAAAAAAAAAACCTCGTACTATGTAATCTCATCTCTAATATTTATAAGTAAAGTTATTTTTTTTTATCCTAATCCTAACTAATATTATAAATGCGAAAGTGAGTTTGTTTGTTTGTTTTTTTGTTTGTTACGCCTTCACGCCTCAACTATTCAACGGATCATCATGAAATTTGACATGCAGATAGCCTATGGTATGGAAAGGGACATAGGGTACTTTTTATCCCGGGAACGCGGGTGAAACCGCGGGGGACAGCTAGTTTATTATAACTTTTTATAAATTATACAGTTTCGCCAAACTGCACAACACAGTTTGTTGGCGAAACGTTTGGATGTTTGTGATTCAAACACGCATATGCGGCTAATTTTCGTAGTGGTATCTTTTGTACTACCCGTCCGCCTGGCTCGACCCCACTCGATTTGAAAATCCGCCCATGTGTGTTTCGTCATCGGGCAGCTGCACTTGAGAGGCAGTTTCAGTAACCTTTGACCACAGCATCACATACCACATTGGTTATGGTAAATCACAAGCCTATCTTAAGTTTAAAAGAAAACGATGGACTTGGTTGGTACACAGATTGAATTATATTCCGGAATTATTTTTGTATAAATAGAGCCCACTACTGAGTACAATATTGCTATGAGTGGCCTGTGATTGACTATTTCATAGTGGCAGACAGAGCAGAGCTCAGTTCAAGAAAACTTCCAGAAAATTTTATTTTAAAATCGATTTTGCAACTGACATTAGACATGAAACTGTATAATTCTTTCACGTTCCAAACAATGATTATGTGCTCCATGCTTCATCGTATAAACCTCAAAAAGTCAGGTAAAAATCGAGGTCTGTTTTAGTTTTTAATTAAAAAATGCCAGCCCTGAAACATTTTGCTTGCAGAATGAAGAGCCAAGGGGGAATACGCTCCGGGGACGCTTTGTAAATAGTCACCGCAATAGGTTCTTGCAGATTAATTTCAAGTGAGAGTGCACGGTGAGTCTGTATTGAAAGCGAACCGAGACTCTACGCTCGTATGACTGCATTTGACTCAAGCAGAGTCATATAGGAACATTATTATTCATCATAAATATAGTGGAAATCAAATAATGTTGCATATTTCAGTTCAGACTTTCTGCACAAAGGTGCACTTACTTTTCCGTGCTTGAAATATGTCGTAATTTAAGTTTGTCTTTATTGCTCAACGTAATAGTATGTTGGCTCGTTATTATTTCATTCATAATATTTTTTTAAATATAGGAACAACTTATAATATATAAGTCGGAGAGATAAACATGAGCTCAAATGTTGATTGTTATACAACATTAAATATTTGCCCTGTATTTGATGTTGCAAAATATAGCATATTTTTTTCGTTTTGCTCTGGGTAAATAATTACCCATTTTCATTAATTAAGAAAAGGAATTATAGGATTGACATTTATATCCAGACTTTTTTTTTCAATAATATTTTAGAAACTCGGCTATTCCAATGTTTTATAGCTCCAATATATGTTATACTCGCTAAAAAAAACAACAAAAACTCTCCAGTATTGCTCGCATTTCGAGTGTGTGTGAAATATTTTTCAAGAACTTCATTTCGATACGGCTGAATTGGTGCTTTCTGGCGTCCATCCGGATCAAAGTTTATGAGGTAAGTGAATGCAGATGTCAGGCATTCAGGTCAGTGGGCAATCGATCGCTGCAACTTCCTGTTTAATGTAAACTTGAGGCGCTGCAGGCTAAGACTTCAAGCGAACTGTTTGACTGTTCACTGGTAAATAGGTACATCTATTGTTGTCAAAGGAGTGATTGTAGTAGCTGTGCTGATGGAAATTTTTGCTTTGGTATTCTTTTACTTCAATGGAAAATAACAACTATATTACTAACTTTTATTTTCTTCAGCAATAACTATTTTCTCAAATAACCTTGTCTTTCATTTTAATTGAAGTTCGTCTACTAAAATATTCAATGAATAATGTATTCAGCAATTTCAGTTCTATAATATACCTACGCCTAATTTGAATAAATGTATTAACTTTCTTTGATATTTTCCAAACAAATCGTTTCTCAAAGAAATCATTTCGCAAACTAAAATAAATTCCCTCACAATTTTCAGCTAGTCTGTTACTCAACAGACCGTGAACTTGCATTATTTGATCTTTGTCAACAAATTCTATTTTCTATCGAATGTTGTAGTTGAAAACTATTTTCAGAAGTCAAGTACCTATCTAGAATACTCACAGCGAAAGCTTAAATTTATATCATTGCAAGTGTAAGATTTACGGGGAACGCTTCGTGCGTGGGGGTTTTCTAAAACGTCGTACATCTTCCTTATTTATGTTTACAGCTTATACCGGGCCGCATCCATTTCGTATATAGTTTGAATCCGTTTATCGAATTTCGAACACGTTTCGGTCGAATCCCATATCGGTGGACTTGATATATAAGAGTGGTCGGTAACCCTTATAAAATTACTGTCAGGGAAATGAATCGCAACGATACGATAGTAAGAATACAGAAAAATAATCAAATACACTTTGTCACATGAGTGATATTAAACAAGTTTAACATAAAATGGCTTAGTAAATTCTCAGAGATGTCTATGAAAAACAGGAGTATAAATGAACACTACACAAGACAAAGGAAGCTGCTAGTCATGTCCAAAATATCATCGGCCTCAATGGTAAACGTACATACGACAATACCTAGGTGTGGCAATTCATACCGCATTATCTTTTCGTACGTTTTTATCTAAACAAACACAGATAACGTAGCTATGTGTAACGCTTTTATCAACCCAGATAACAAAGCAGTTACGATTCGATAGAGACCGTGAATGGACAACCCTAATTTCAGTTTCGAAATATAAAATTTGTTTTGTGGTGTAGTGTATTTGAAGTGAAATGGCAGGTGCTGGAAGGGGCGACGGTCAGGGGCCGGCGGTCGGCAAACTCGAGTCTCAGATCTATTGTATCAAGTACACATTGTTTTGCTTCAACGTCGTACTGTGGGTGAGTATGGCGCAAATTGAAATCACTGTTGGAGTTTTCCGTTTCATTTTCTGGTCTCGTGTTTACATTGAATTACTTGGGGTGTTGAATTGTGAGCGTAAGCGCAATAGCTTACATGAATAGCTTCGTACGTTCCCGTTGCTACTATATATATATACTAGAACTATATTATATCATATTGTGATGTTATATAAAGTTCAAACTGTAATAACCTTTTGCACTGAAATATGAAATACACTATTTGTTTCCAGTGCCGTAAACCGTAACATATTATGACTCATGTAAATTATCCTAAAAATCATTGAAATAAGTGTTTTATTGAACATGTTATAAATATTTTATTCCAACAATTTGATCACGTATCCGCTCATTGTCATCTCATGTTGAGCAGAGTAAAATGGAATGAAACTTCAATATAAGTTTATATCTGTACGTGGTTTTGTGTCATTAAACATTCCTGTAACATGGCGACATTAAACATTATAGACACCTTATTACTTTATCATATAAGTTTACATCCTATGTGACGCAACTCACTTTTAATTTGCTATAACATCAACCCATCACAAAGTTTTTGTTAAAAATACATAGAAATAGTGTATTTACATAAAACATTCTACAAATAGATGAATACTTTTACCCCGAAAAAGCATTAATGATCTAATTACATGAGATGGTTCTAGCCAAGTCTAGTAAGACCCAGGTTTAATGATAGTTCCGGCTGTTTGACGTTAGAAAGGGATATACTTAACACCAGGGTTTTGCTAGACTTGCTTTAAACCTTCTTATCAAGCTCGAGCTAATTGTTTCATGAAGAAAATCATTGAATAAGTTACAGGTTTGCACATTTACTCCCTTACTCATAAAGCGCTATTTAACTAATATACTGATTAAATGGTCACGTATATAATGTCACATTATTTGACAATGACAATAGAGTGACGTTATTTACGTGACCCTTTAAACAGTATATTAGTTAAATAACGTTTTATGAGTAAGGGGGTTACTGAATAGTAGACTTACTTATAACACTACAGTCAATCTGTGTTTCAAAGTTCGTAATTCCGCAATATAGTCCGTTATAATATCGTTACATGAGCCTATATTCAACTGTAAGTATAACATTACCTGTATTCTCAGTGACCACATGCATTAAATCAATTAATTTCATATCTCTAGTAACCACGCATCTATAAAATAAAAGGGCCAGGCATAAAGAACACCTTATCAGCGTGTGATAAGCAACCGGTCCCGTTTTCCAAGTACACAGTAATCATAGCGTGAATCACGTATGAAAATAAAGTGATATCAATACCTGTTTTCATAATTACGGTGTGCGCTAGTTCCGTTCTGGCTTCCTTTTTCTCAACAGTCTTTAAACACGGACATTGTTAAGTGATGAATCACAGATTTATCATTTGATTTTAAATTTAATACTATTAAATCTAAAAGAGTTATGATTGTGTTCTCGTTCAAACTTTGAATAAAAGCAAAATCTTAGTAAATAATTATATGAACTCATATATTCAAAAATACCATAATTATTAGTCAAAGCCTTTACAGTTTTGGCTCTAGGAGGAATCGAAATTCTGAACAATAAATCAAAATATTATCATGTCTCAGAAAAATATCGCTTTAAATTATATATTTTAATTCAATTGCTGCAATATCGTCCCAGATTCTTCTTCCTCTTCCACTTACTAAAATATAATTTAACTGTATCATGAATCACTATGACGTTACATAGGAGTCAATAGTTGGCACTTTACACACAAATATTCCAACATGTCATAGACACATGAACTTCTCACACCAAATCGCTCAGCACAGCCTTAGCTCGCGAGCTATATAAATTATAACAAGCAAACTTAGTGGCAAGTAACAGACATTAGCGGCACGTGGCGGCGGCACTAAATCGCCAACTTGCAAGTTTGCAGCCCGCAACTTGTCGGCCGATACAACGGTTATTAAGCCAAGTTAATTACTGGAATCCTAATAATACTATTAATGTAAAAGATTGTGTATACGTTTGTTAATCAATCATAACGTTACTGAAGATATTTCGATGAACCTTGGCAATTCGATACGATTATGTAAGTTTACATATTTTTCTGGGTGAATACAAACAGGGCTTTAAGTTCTTCAACACAGTTCCTTTCTTGTAGACTAGGGCCAAGTTACCAGGCCACTTATGACAGGCCATACCTACTCATAAATGTACTAATGAGAGACAAACATAGTGTGGGAAAGAGAGACAACCTCTTGATTTACTCAGTGAAATTGGCTTATGTTTTAAAAGGGAAATTTCTAAGTAGGTAGTTTAGGTAATTGTTGATAAGTAGTTGTCAGAACGGTTTGCGTGACAATAAGATACCCAGACTGCCACGTACGTCGCAAATCGTGGGTTAGATTCCCTGGAAAAACATATGTGTGCATAAAAAATATAGTTTGCTAGGTAATTATGTACGGTTCGGAAAATTCTTTCACTAATAAGAAGCTACATTATCTCCAAGTGATATAGGCTTCTTTTTATCCCGGGAATTCGGGCAAAACAGCGGAGGACAGCTAGTTATTAGTCTATGCCAATATAATATGCGGAAGAGTTTTTTTGTTTGTTTAAATGGGCTAAACTCTGGAAATACCAGGCGGATTAAAAAAAAATGATCCACTAACAGAAAGCTACATTATAGTACACCCGAGTATTATATGCTAGTTGTCACGGGAACGCGGGTGAAACCGTGGGGGACAGCTAATGTAGCATATCAGTCATCTGCTTTCCATGGTACAAGCTCTGCTTAGTTTGGAATCAGATGACTGTGTGTAAAGAATGTCCCAGAATATTTATCTAACTTAACTAATAAATCTTATCCTGGATTAACATACTGAATATAAATTAATTATCCACAAAAACGATATCCTAAACTCGGGTAAAACCGTAAGGCGGTTGGCAGTCAAGTAATATCGCAATAACTATAAATAGTGATGTAAATGTAATGTGTATTAGGTATTGTCAGAGAAGGGTGTGATTTAGGTTACAGCCTACGCGTAACAAGCAGAGCTGGCGTTAATGTTTTTGAGTTTATAACTTAAGAACTAATGGCAATAGTCTTTGGATATAAAGGGCTGAATACCAAATGTTTTAAATGAGAGGATAGTAGCTAATGAGATGATTTTATAAGTAAGCAAGAAGTGATTAGAGTTCACTTATTTATAAGGATGAATGGATTGGTAAGCCATATCAGTTGGGTACTACTGTACGCGGGTTGAACCGCGGGGCGCAACTAGTATTAATAATAAATTTATTTATTGGTGAAGTTTTTGCTGAGGTATATAAAGCTTAAATGGATTTATAGTAAAGCTTATTTTATTCTATACCATCAAGGAGCGGTAACAGGCGACGACATTTTTTCATAAACATACATATTACCAAAATGTAGAGCAATGGAAGTTTTTTTTTTGTGTTTTAATCATTGGTTTACAGCTCTCATACATTTATTGAGACAGAAACGCACGGTGCAACATGTGTCTACGAAATTCCTAAAACGACGAAACTTCCTACTTAAATGTAAAAAAACACACAAGTGTCAGTTATAGTAAAGCATACACAAATCTATCAAACAGTGCATTCTTTAACGACATGCTCTTTCCAATAGTATGTCATTGAGATTTTTTTAAAGAATCGACATCATCAGCCTTTATCAGTCCACTGCTCGACATAGTAGGTCTCCTGTCTAAAGAATCGTAATTGTAGTTTATACCTAGTATTCATAACATTATTACTATAACCTACCTATATTTTTGGAATTAGTATTTTTTTACCGTGCATCTGTTTGATTGACTACAATTTGACCATAATAAATGATGATGTGGCCGAAGAAAGTAAGAAAATAAAGCATAAAAGGGAACTAGCTAAAGTACAACTGCCGGACACACCAAAAGGTGTGATATATACCCCTCTATTGCATGTGCCTCACGTACATACTAATTATGCTCAAAATTCGACGCTCTATCGTGCAGCTCGGAACTATAATAAATTTTACCAAAGTCTTGATTTGTTTCATTTAAATAAGCCTACCTTAAAACGTGAAATCATTAAACTTCACAGGACTCAGTAATTCTAGATGAATTAATATCACTTGTCATACATACACACACACACACACACCCCCCACACACCCCCCCCTACACATTCTCAACCGTACAATTACACACAAACACACCCCCACATCACACACCCCTCAGATTCGTTGTTTTTTCTTTTGTTTTGTTTTACCTATTGTATAAGTTGCGTTTAAATTGTAAATTGCGTTTAAAAATTCCAGAGGGTTTTCTTTTTTAATTAACTTTTTTTAATTTGTTTTGATAGCTAACTTCGATGTATGATATTAATTAGTAATTTGTGTAACCCTTTCTTGGCCTTAATGTAAATACCAATTGTATTAAATTTGTGTTTTAAGTACGCTGTTGGATTACCTAATAAAAATAAATAAATAAATAAATGTGTGATTGAGGATGGTAGCTAACCAGGGGCGTACTACAAAGTACCCTACCGTCGTACTATGATTTCCTCACGTTGTTTTCCTTCACCGAAAGCTTAAGCGTCATTATTGGACCCGAACCCTTTTTACTACGGCATTCGACGTCATTACCACTGAACTATAGATAGATAGATAACTCTTTATTTTTGTGTACTTAATTTTATTAACAACAAATATGTACAAAATAGAATCTTTATTTACAAAATACAATCTATATATAGAAAATTTCCTCAAGCCTGCCGCTGCTTCCGATTAACGGCAAGGTTCCTAGAAGGCTGGCAGCGTTTCCTCTTTGGATAGCCTCTTTATTATACACAACAAAAACAAACAAAAAAGCGAACAAAAGTACTTAAGATAAATTAATATACTTCATCGCTTTGAAAAATGTAGTCAACAAATATTTATGTATAAGTATTATCATTTAACCATACCCTAATAGTAACTGAGTTTTGCCTTACAGAAAGTAAAAAAAGGCAAAACAAACTGTTTTTGAATGTGGTTTCGCACATAATTATTTCTTAAGTGTAATTAAACAACAGTTGACGCGAACATAAGAACAAGCAATGCGGTGCTGTTAATCACCGACGTTGTTCTATAAATTGGAGTGCCGAGTCTGCGCCAAAAACGCGGCAGGCGCCCGAGTCAAGTGTCATTCAAACCGCACCTGAACACTCGTTAAGACTTTCCGTGCACAAATCAGAAATAATTGCCGAAGTTACCCCGAGTTATCCTGAAGTGTCTATCGATAATTGACTTTTGGATTTGCGCCAAGACGAATGGTATTGCGGCATCCATTAGGCAGGTTGCATGGGCTCAAGAAGTCTGGAGCAAGACCTGAGAGTTGACTTGGCATGAAATTTAAAGGTGGTTTAAATATGCAGAGAATTGAATCAAATGTCTGGTTCTACTTTTAATTAGTAGAACCAGACATTGGATTCAATTTTCTATTTGCATAAAAATCGCATATGAAACCTAATTAATCTCTATATATAAAAATGAATCCCTATTTCCCTTGGTCAAGCCATAACTTGAGAACGACTTTACCGATTTCATACATATTTTTTTTTAAGTTTTCCATATCCCTGGAAAAGGTTCTTACGGAAAAAAAATAAGAAAGTTGCGTAGAATATTAGAAAATAAGAAAACTGAACGGTAGGGTAGGGTAGGGTAGGGTAGGATATCCCTCGGGCACGCGAGTGAAACTGCGGGGCGCAACTAGTTCTTTAAAAAAAACCTGTAATGAAAATATAACTCCGATGTCGATTGAAGTATAAAAAAAACAAAAAGTAAGAAACTAATTAATTGTTTAGATATTTCGTTACGACCTACCTAATTATTAATACTAACTTTGATAAGGTTCATATCCTACAATCTTGGATTTTCAGTCATGGAAAATTCAATCTGCCGAAAAGGACCTACTTGTGTTTTTTCTATGCTTTGTATCCAATAAATAAATTTTATCTTTTTTATCACCTTCGACTTCATCATCATTTACTATGTTGAAAATGTATAAAAAAGTCATTACTAAAATAAATGAAAGTAATTAAAATCTAAAAAAGATTCCTTGAACACATATATTTGACAACCACTTAATTTCTTTTGCCATAAAACAGTTTTATGGTAGTTGCCAAAACTCCCTCGTCTACTACGTTTAGCACGTGAATGATAGAAGTTCTGTAATGAAACAAACTTCTCCTTAAGCGAATACTTAGTTAAGGGCTCAATCAAACGATCAACAATTAAAGTTGGTGGCAACTTGAAGATTTCTTCTAATCACATCAATATAGTTAATGATCCACAAGGTTACTATTACAATTATCGATTGGATATGGTTTTTATTTATACGAAGAAGTTGGTTAACAAGCATACGGCCCGGCTGATGGTAAGCGGTTCCGTAGCTATAAGGAAGCTTGCAACACACGAGGCATCACTCACGCTTTAATGACCTTTCCCCCCTCCGCAATGAGCACTGGTGACCTTACTCAAGCCACCTCACGCGCAAGAACGCAATATCAAAATATTTGGCTGCGGTATTGTAAGGTGGAGGTACTTTCCACGTCGAGCTGCTCTTTGAGCGAATAAACGATTTGCTCTACCCCTCTTATTTTATTTTTGATTTGATTTGGACTAACTAATGTACTTATGAAAGAAGCAATTATTTCCACCCCGCAGTTTTACCCGTGATGCCCTATTTTACCCCTTAGGGATGTAATTTTGAAAAACCATTCGTAAGTGAATTCCTTTGTTATAATATGAAACCCATGTGCTGTTGGTATGTTAGTCTGTCAGTTTCTCCGTTTTTTTTTACTGTTTACAGGCCTGTGTTTAATCTCAATCTCACCATGGTAAGTGATGATGTGGCCGAAGGTGGTAAGCACACAAAGCATAGAAGGAACTGGCTCTCAAGTGCAACTGTGGGAACACACCGATAGGTGCTTGGCGACAGATTTTCAAATTGAGGGTGGTAGCCAGCCAGATGTTTCCTCACGATGTTTTCCTTCACTGAAAGCTCAAGCTCATTGTAGGATTTGAAATCTTCGCCTCGGTATCCGTCGTCACTACCACTGCTGAGCTATAAAAGTATAAAAAGAAAAAGATGTTAAAGACCGATTTATGATCTTTTGAACAATATTTTAACCACGTTTTAACCGTACCTAAGTATAACATTATATTATTAACAATAATATAATAATAATAATATTATTAAAAATATAGTATTAACGTAATTACTAACAATTTACAGAATCAGTCATAACGATTAACGAATAAAACCTTCTAAATACAAGGTAAAATGAAAAGTAAAAACTTGTTCCGTAAATATTCAACTCGACTAACTTAACCGACTTTTTAAAAACTTTTTTAGTTCTTCGTCGGACTTCAGTTTCACTAATTACACGCTTCGCAAAACCTGAAATAATTTTACACGACACATAATTTTCCAACAAGTCAAACAGAGCAAAGGAAGAAAGAAAAAAGTAATTATCTTAGTCGTTTTTCCAGTCATAAATATATGTGGGAAAGACGTTAGGGATGCCACATCAAAGAAAAATGTAGTAAACGATGTAGCGTTGTGCTTTTAGTGGCAGAGCATTCACGAAATGAATTTACTCATTATCTAATCTTTACTGAATGTAGTTAAAAGTGCGATTTACAGGGATCACTGCAAACGTTTAAACCGATTAAACGTTAAAGAAACAACACATAAAATATTCTAGGTATTCATAATATTTTTTGTTCTTGAGTCGTTTTGAAATAAAAATAACAAACAGAACCCACTCTTTCACAATGCAAACGAGTGAGCTCATCGTTTCATATGTAAAATAATATAGAAAGAATTTCATTCTGTCCAATTAGGTCTGCACAATCATGTGCTGTGAAGTGTACCTACGTTCATACTCCGAACTAAAATATGTAAATATTCAGTAAGTAGAATATAACTAAATTTTTTACATGGTGTTCATATATTTACTTGAGCGCGCACGATTTCAATAAAACAGTGCTATAGGTACGTCATATAAAATTTACGTATAACGTATAACTGATTAGGTATATTTCAAATACCAACTAAAATTACTTCACAAACGGGATCATAACAAATGTTTAGGACTCTATCCAAACAGCTGGGTAAATTGAAATGAAATCAATATGCGACAATTTAAAAACAATGATGCCACCCTATCGATATCGATAAACTCAAATTGACACGTCAAAACGTTAAGGGAATTGCTAAAGAACTTAAAACGTGACGAAGAATTTCGTTCGACCGGGAGTTGCGTGGTATAGATAAAACCTACCGTATAAGATATTCAAATCCCTTAAGTGCACGTTGCGGTTGAATTGCGAGAAAAAGTCCCATTTTGAAACGTTGTAAAACTCTTTATTATTCCAGCTTTGCAGGTGTCTCTGAGGAGATACAATAGGAAGCGGGACTGACGGCTGTTACCGCAGAAAGCGGGACATTGCGACCGAAATAATAGTTTTTCTGCTCTCACAAATTCCAAAAGCGTACTGGTGGTTAAATGTAGGTGAAAATTTAGGGATGCAAACGAGTTTGTAATTAAAGTATGAAGAAAGTGGTAATTAAATATATACCCTTCTGGGGCTGAATTTGAATAAACAGCTTTGACTTTGACTTTGTCCCGAGTTCGTTATTACACTAACATTATGGATGCTATGTGACTGTTTGTTATCTTTTCACGACGCGACGTTAATCTCTGGACCGATATCGATGAAATTTGGCCCGATGATAGAAGCATTTTTGTTACGGAAAAGTGTGTAAAATCACAGGGAACAGCTATTGTAATAAATATGAGTTTCAATTTAATTACCTCCGTTATATATTTCAATGTGGGCTTAAAGTGTATATTAAATTATAGCTAACAAATTAACCCACAGCATACTTCAAAACAAAGTTATATTTTAAAAATGAATAATTATCATTAGAATGTAAACTTTTTTGTTATACGACTAAGTCGGTAGAAAAGTATACGGACCGCCTGATGGTAAGCGGTCACCGTAGCCATATGGACGCTTGCAACACACGAAGCATCGCTCACGCGTTACCGACCTTTCCCCCTCCCCCATGAGCTCTAGCGACCTTACTCACGTGTAGGAACATAACTTTACACATTACATTTAAACGTTATTTGGCTGCGGTATTCTGTAAGGTGGAGGTACATCCCCAGTCGAGCCGCTCTTTGAGCGAATACACACAATGGAATAAACGCTATGCTCATAGAATTCAATATACCTAGAAAGAACGTCGCCATACTACACGAATATATAAAACAGGCCAACTTTTATAGGCTGCTGCGCGTAACAGCTACGTTTTACGTCATTCTGCTTGTCATAGTGACGTTCATAATGACGTTCATAATGATAGCAGTTGTTGAAATATTCCAATTAAAATCGGGAGAAATTTTAAACTTTATTTTGCAATTTTATTTATTTTTGTTTGATTTAGCCCCTAACAGTTAGGGGCTATTTTTTTCGACGCGTGCACAGCTTCGAGGCTCAATCTGTGTATCCTTAATCAAAGGCTATGCTCTACCTTTCTTACAATCTATAATTCTTACTTTAATATAATAATTCCAGTTATTTGTCACAAATATATATAACCTATCTACCCATAAACTGCAACTCGGAACACCTTTATAAAGTATTTGTCGTAGTCGAAACATTGTCGTAGGTACTAAATCGGTCCATTTCGATATCTATATGCAAACTACACGATAATTCACTGCGCATCACTTAGATATCTTACAATGTAATGTCATATTCGTACCTAGAAGTCGTTTTGGCATGGCAAACGAGCTTGGTGTGACTTTTTACGAGGCTATAAATTTTTAACGTCTCAAAAAAAGTCTGTCTTTTGGCACACGAGAAAGAGCAAAACGTAGTTACATGCGGCCATAACTGACGAGAATACGTAATGTATAACTTTATACGCATATCTGCGCTGTGTAACGATTTAAGATATGGGAATTCGTATATGTTCCAGTTTTTCTATCGTATTTGATATACGAGATTTGAAAGAAAAGAAAGAAAGAAAGAAAAATGTTCAATTCTTGACAACACACAACATTACATTAATTACATACAATATGAAATATGAGACAGAACAAACAATGAAAAATAACAGTAATGTAATGTTGCGTGATGCCAGGAATGGGTCCCGACTCAGCATATGCTTAGGTCAGATGACAAAACCCTCGCGCTGGTTTTCAGTCGAGGCCCACGTTCATGACATCACGAACATACAGTGACATACAAAAAATACTAATAAAAACATACAATATAAAAATAAAAATGCATTTTATTGATTTGCATGTTATTATTATACATAGTCAATTTTTTTCTATAACTCATCAACAATATAAACACTAGTTCATATACATATATACCTACTAACCACGCCGAGCACAGGATTCTACCTGTGGCCGTTGATTTGGGCTAATTACGCGGGAATCGAAGGAGAATTGAGGACTTTTAGCTCTACCACTTACCCACGATGCGGAGACGTTTGCACTGCACTTACACCGATGTTAATATGTAGTGTAATGTTGTGAAATTGTGTTACCGTAATGGTTACCGTGTTTATCTGTGTGTAGGTGGTGTTTGGCGGTATTAAAAGACGCGGTATAATTTAAAAGCGGCTCAGGCTCAAGAACGAGGCGAAAGAGAGAAAAAAAACAAAAGAATATCATAAAGAAAAAAAATTGAAATTGTTACAATTTAACAAAAAAAAAAACAGCCAGCGCTATTTAGAAGTCTCGTGAACGGCGCGACTAACTACCTTTGATAACAAGTTCGTAACTTTCCTTAATGTAGTCTGAAAAACGGAGAATATTATTACACATAATTATAAATCTATACTAATATAAAAAAGCGGAGTTTAGTTTGTTCAAAACGCGCTAATCGGACTGAATCGGAAAATTATTCCACTAATAGGTAACTATTATGCCCGAGTATTATAGTCTTCATTTAGGGAACGCAGGTGAAACTTCGGGGGACAGTTAGTATCGTATATTTTGTATCAATTTTGAGATAATTATCTTCCCCTTTACGAAGCGCTCGTGGTGTAGCGTGATAAGCCGATCGGCAAGCTGGATGGGTGACCGCCTAGTGGTATTTCAAATCGAGCGTTTCCGTGCTTCGGACGGCACGTAAAGTCATTGGTCCCGGTTATCACTTAATTTTGATAGTCATTAAGTTAGTTGGATGCCAGGAGGTCGCCTAGAAAGGCGGCTTGAAAAAATTCCAACAGTAGGTTGACCACTAGCCTACCTCCACCGATCCGCAGTGGGCGAGCGTGGTGGAATATCTGCCCATTCCCTTTCACCCTGATTTGTGAAAGGAGGCCTGAGCTCAGCAGTGGGACATTATAGGCTGATGAGGATTACAAAGTGCTGTCAAATATTATTTAACATTTCTAAAAGCGAAAATTCTTAGGCAAATATATAATCCACAGTAAGTAGTTTGTTAGCAACAATTTATCCTCTGTAAATTCAGTAGTTAGTCAACTTCATTCACAGATGGTCTCATTTATCATCACGGGAGCGTGTATCAGTGGACTTATCCGAGCATTAATGCCGCGACCACATCGGACCGGGGTTTTATATGATTTTTCCACCGACAAACGTACAAGTCAACTTTCCGCCTCATTTGGCAACACCCTAATGGATTGCGAACAGAACTGTTGTCTCGACAACGCTTTTTGCAGACAAAGTATAATGATGCGTGGGTATGCTCCAGTTATTCCATTTTGTTTGCTTCAGATTGTAGTGAGCCTATATTTTCCTTCATATTAGGGAATGAATTATTTGGCTTCCCTAAAGATATGTTTTTGTTAGTCATTTTATTGGTACACGACAAAGTTCTATGATAGATTGCTCTGACGTACCTACTTATAGTAATTCTATCTCGCAATCGTAGCAGATTTTTTATATGAAACCAAATAAAACCTATTTATGATTTTCCACTTAATAATTAAATGTTATTTATAAAAATATTTATAATTATTTCCCAAATAAAATGAACATTGCAAGGCAAATTTTCTCATGGCATTTATTATTGTCCTTATTTATTTAATTTCCCTTGTTTATAATTCTTCGCTCCTGTTTGTACACGCGACCAATTACAGTATATCCCTGGAGGACGGACAAACAAAAGTCTATTACAAAGAAACAACTGACATGAAAGGTTAAAATATTGTTTAACTTTGAATAACAAACGGAAGTTCGCTCTGGAATAGATGTCCTATAATTTATTTTATGTATTGCGATGCTGGAAGTTAGAACACCCAAATATAGTGTCCAGAGGGACGTAGGCACTTTGTTCTTGTTGTTTGCCTAATATAAGAAAATATAAAGGTCTCTATTTAAAAAATACATGACTATTCTGATCTGTGGTGATATTCTGAAAATGAAGAACTAGTTTACCATTTGTGATGATTGGTATCATCTGCTGTTTTTATCTATTTTGGATCATATCTATCATGAATTATCGAAGTTCTAATTTTCAATGTCAGTTCGGTTCATACAGCGGAACCACAAATTTTACCACTTTTAGCAAACACAAAATACACGTCTAAGGAAGGTCGAAACCTTCGGTTCGCGTGTCTTACTGAGACTCGCACTAAGACAGCTTTATTATAAAAGGCCAAGCTAAAATCAAAAGCACTACTAACACATCAACAATGCAATTGAGTACCTACACATTTCCTATTTTAACATATAATATAACATAACCTCTCTAAATTATATGGCTGATATGTAATCAAAGTGTGCAACCTCATAAATGAACTTGTAATGTAAATTAGAGTTAAAATAGATTGGTTAATTATGTTTAATCAGATTATTTTCAATACTAATCCATATGCATTGAACTAAATCATTACCAGTTAAACACGCTAGAAATATTAAATGTAACTCTTATAAATAACTGATAAGATTAATTCTACTTATATTAGGATACAACGTGTAAAAGCAAGGGTATGGATATGGATATACCCTAAAAAACCCTAAGAAAACGTTCCCCTCATTTGGATGAGGAGAACGTTTTCTTTGGATGATAACAAATTATACGTCAAAGGTTTTTATAATAATACTAGCAGACCCCCGCGGTTTTTTTGCGTGGAGCACTAATTATATTCCAAAAATAAAAGTAGCTAAGTTACTCCTTATAAGATCAGCTATGAACCGGAACATACAGACAAAATTGTTTAAAAACTCAAACCGATTTTATTGAACAATTGAACTCTCATAAAAGCTTGGTGCAATGCAATACTCTTTAAAATTGGAATATCAGATATAAAAGAATATTTAAATCAAAACCACAAGGATTATTAATATCAACTGCGATGCAAATCACCCATATAATAACTTTCTACCCCTTTTTAATCCCGTTAGGCGATAAGTTTCAATAAAATACGAAATACGTCTTCCACCAATTCTGTTAAAGAATGCTTATGCAAAATTTGAAGTAGATTGGACCAAGGAATCACTTTGTCACATACAAACTTTGCCCCCGTTTTTCACCCACTTAGGGTTAGAATTTCGGAAAATCCTTTCGTATCAGATGCCTGCGTCATACAAAGAATACACCTTCCAAGTTTCAGGTCTCTACGATCAGCGGTTTAGGCTGTGCGGTTATCCATCAGTCAGTCATTCAGGACAAAGCATTTTATATGTATAGATTAGCAGTGACGTGAAAAGAAAATAACCCTCTTAGTGCGGTGACACGTTGGTTATGATTTAATTTCAATAAACATATAGAACCAAAAATGTGTTTATTCGATGGATGATTAACACTTTCCGTTACACGTTGTATACTCGATGTTCTACAATAATGAAAAGTAACCAATCGTGAAGTTTGGTAGCCTATGTCCTTAAAAATAATGCACTATCTATATTATCGGAGAATCTCGGGTAAAGCCGCGGGGTGGAATATAGTACTGAAATAAACTAAACAACAGCCAACTTTGGTAAACATATTGATCTAAGAACCGTACATATATAGATATCATCTATTCTTCTCGTATACAAAGACAAATAACATAGCGATCCTTATACAAAGATACGTTAGTAGTAAACATTGCCCAGACAGACAATGGCCTATTTTGGCTATTTGTGAGACAAAAACAAGGCTATTAAAAGATATCCCGTGATTCCTTTTATTCATCTCTCGAATAAAAGTGGATGGCACACTCCCTGCATTAATGAGATTATAAAACTTTCGGAGAACAAATACACCATGACGTAGATTAGAGAAGTTCTTATTCTTATGACCCTGCCCATATTTTATATCAACGTAAACCTTTTCGATTTTATGGTTCAAAGTTACCTTTGTTCCAGGATTACGATAAACATCCTCTTTTCCACAAAACCCCATTAGAATTTTCTCCGTTTTTTAATCGATTTTTTTCTTCTTTCAGTTATTTGGCGTATCCATATTCGCTCTCTGCTTATGGATATGCATCGAACCTGGCTTCAACGAATGGATGAGGATCTTGGAGCTCCAGAACTACTTCATCGGAATTTACATCATCCTTATAGCCTCGCTCGGTATCATGGTTGTCGCCTTCCTCGGTTGTGGATCAGCTCTTATGGAGAATGTTCTACTTCTTTATACTGTAAGTAAAATATTTTATCATTTGAGTGTATGATTCGCATTCATAAAATTTTTAGTACCTACTTTGGTATTGAGAACATCCAAGGGTAAGGGATCAAAATTAAGATTCCTCAAATAATAGTATATTATTTCGATCATACCAATTTATTTTTCTAAGGATTTTAATTGGACGGGCCAGTTGGCGCAGTTTGTTAAGATTCCAGCTATTGCGCCGCAGGTCGTGCGTGGTCGTTCTATTCCACACAGGACATACATTTGTGTGCATGAAAAAGTACAAAAAGTAGTTATATGTAGTATATCAGTTATCTGGTTTCAATAATACAATCTCTGCATGATTTGGGACCAGATGTGAGGAATGTCCCAAGATGCTTATTTATTTATTTATTTGATTTTTTTCCAGTACATCGGTACACAAATCGGGATATTCGTCTTCGGTCTCATCGGCGCATGCGTGGTACTGGACTTCTCCACGTACGACTCTCAAATCCAGCCTCTCATCAAGGACATAATTATGCGCCTCATGAACAATCCTTCACATGAAGGCAGCCGGGAGATCCTCAAGATGGTTCAGGAAGGGGTAAGATTGAGCTCTTACTGTAGTATCAGACACCGTGGCAAGGGAATTCAAATCATTGTAGGACTTTAATTTCCAATAAAAGATGTCATCGAGATGAAAACAAAGAATACGTTGAGTGCTCGCCTTTGTGATATTCGCGTCAAGCGTAAAGAAGTAAACATTATTAAACCTTCTTGTTATCTCACATTTTCATATTCTAATATGCTTATATTATAGTCCAACTCTATGCCATCATTAACGTGGTTCCCAGAATAGAATACACAGGAATGTTCTCAAACCTCCAAGGTATAGAATGCTCTAAGGTTTACAGGTTTAAGCACAATTGGTAGTGCAAAATCTCTCAATTCCCAAAATGTTATATTTGGTGTTCAAAATATCATGATTAAGGCTTGGTTTATCAAAGCCAATAGCGCAAAGTTTATAACAAAAATCAAACGGCCACCCGAATCTTTATCGAGTTTAAGCTGACAGATGTGACGAAAACGAATAGCGGAACGTTGAAATTTCGACGTCAAACTGTACCCAAAAAAACCGTTACAAAACCGTAACACCTAACGAAGCAAACACCAAAACGCATTTGCCGAATGGACAGTTGACGTAGAAACTAACGTGGATGGAGTAGGAATCGTTTCTGGCGTTGTGCCGACTGTCCCGGGTAGTGTGGCGACTATGGCGCTAATCAAATGGGCCAGTGCCACGTTCCATGGCCGATTGAACAAAACTCCAATCATAAACATTCTTTGAACTGAAACTTTGCCTAATCAAACGGTACATGCTCAATTGATATAATGAAAAAATTGATTAATAAGTTATATATGGAATTATATATTATATTGTATTTAATTTATGTTTGAATAAGCTAGAGTCTACGTACGTAACGTACAGTCGAGGACATAAATATGTATACACTTTTTGAAATTCAAAAGCGATTTTCTCGCATTTTTAACATTAAAGTGTTAAAATATTACAAAAATCATAATAGTATATGTTAGAAGATTCTGCCTGCATAATATCTCATAATTTCAATCAGTAGTTTTAGAGGAAACCGTTGTTGAATTTTACTAAGTGTATACTATTGAGTGCTAATTTTAAACTTACGTATATTGTATGATTTGAAATTATGGTCAAATATGAACGATGGTAAAACCAGAAATATGACACTAATTACTCAAAATATTAAGATTTTAACAATGCCAGCCAGACACTACTTCCGTAAACATGGAAGAAACAGAATGTTTAGTGTGAACATTACTTCTAGTAGCGATGCATAGAAAAAAACTGTCTTACAATACTAAACCATTATATAAACGGGCTGTTAGTACTAAATTCATATTAATAATTTTCAGATCGGCTGCTGCGGTGCCGTGGGACCGATGGACTACATTAACCTTAACAAACCTCTGCCAGCTGAATGTAGAGACTCTGTGACTGGCAATGCTTATTTCCATGGATGCGTAGATGAAATGACCTGGTACCTTGAAGGGAAGACTGGCTGGCTCGCGGGTATCATGCTTGCTGCTTGCATGGTTTCTGTAAGTATATTTTGAATTATATTTTAACGCCTTATAAAACGAGAAGTGCTTCTTACTTCTCGTTTTATTATGCAAACTTGGTACAAATTAGTAAGGATACAAAAAAATACGTGTACTTATATCAAACTAAATCTATTACTTCAGTAGGTTCCATTGTTAACAACAAAATTGTTGTATTCAAAGTCTTATTTTATCGATATTATTTATTTTTATGTGTTTAAAGGTGGTGAATGCAGTTATGTCCATGGTTCTTATTCAAGCAGTAAAAAAAGAAGAAGAAGAATCTACTGTTTATAAATAAATATACTTGCACTACATAGTATTATAGAATATTATTATTTTTATAGTTGACTTAACATATAATCGATTTTCAACGATTAACCACCGTATTTTGTAAGTTAAGTACCTATTAGTTCATAATTTTAATGTAAACTAATTGTTTAATTAAATATTTTTACCGAAATCTTTTAATTATTTTATCGTTATCGATTTTTGTATCATGTGAGGTTATTTGATAACAAAACCTTAGTTTTAGACTTCATCGTAAAAACTGCAATATAACATTTGTCTGTCTTGTAATATTCATCTGTATCCTAGAATTTACTACATGTCACTGCTACTTTAGTACTGTACACGTCCAGGGTCCAATTTCAGTATTTGATATTTCTCTTAAAATTGAATGAATTCCTTTGTTACTCATAATCAAAATTAATTTCTAAGGTTCTTTGTCTGCATAGTTCACAGTGGCGAATAACTTCGACTTCAAGTGGCTCTCAGATGGTCCAGGGTGAGTACTGTTGGAGGAGTTTCGAGATGCCTGGATACCACTTACTTAATCTATGCTTGCAGAGTCAATAACTTTTTGCACAGGTACTTTTGTTTCACTTCACCGAGATATGAAGAGAGATGAATAGCCATAGCGAAATATTGCAGGTATCGCTATATGAATATAGCAATATTTTATAAAGTTGGTCGTTGACATACTACTTTTTGTAGGTCCGATAATCGCAGCTACAATAAATAGTATGGTTTTTATGAGCGACATTCTGTAGCACAAGAGCGTTTCAGTATTGAACTCTGTTATATATTCGGCGACAAAATATAGTCGCTCAGCGATTGTCGGTGGTGGGTGAGCTCCCTTAATGGTTTCGGATAATTTAGCTTACCAAAAAAGTAAATCATTCAGTTTTTTTGGTACCCAGTATTGATTGAATAAGTAAGATAAATTAACAGCAGATTTTAATTTCTACTACTAAGTAACTAGTTTAATACTGGAAAATATTTCATTCAGTAACAAAAAAATATTGTAGTTTAATATTACTAGTTGTGCCAAATCACAACCGTTCGAAAGTTTAACGGAATGTGTCTGGGCATATCGATACGAAAGTAATAAAGAAAGACGAGAAGTTAGACCATGTATTTTAATAGTTTCTAATCTCACTAAGTTGTTTATTGGCGCAGTTATCGCAATGAAAACAATGTGCAATAAGCATTTCCACTTTTCCGTTCAGCTCTTAGATCCATTTCCTCAACATAACAACCAAGCACCGGAAGACAACCGTGCCTTGTATGAATTATCTTACAGAGACACACTACTCCGCAACCAGATTGACATGACCTACCTTACTCTTCTCTGTAGTTCCTCTCCTTGGTGATTGAAGGTAAACTTTGAACTTATACAGGGGTCGTGCTAATATGGTCTTATTACTAAAGAAAATAAGACTGCTGGTATCGATTCATTTGTTAGAGTAATAAGTTGTGATCTACCGACGTTTGATGTGTTCCTTATTGGAGGAAATGTCGATATCTTATATGGATAGTATGTTGAGGTATTGTATTGTATTGTAATATTAATAATAATGTTTGTGATATTTAATTATTTTGATTCTGGTTATGTATTAATTTGGTTTGTATACAATCTCACCATGCTACCTGATACTACTAAACTAATACACTTGAAAGAAGTTTATGTAGATACTTATTTATAGATGCTGTATTTTACAGAGTTAAATACGCTGCTAATATAAAATAAAAGTTTAAGGACATTCACTTCACCGACTTCGCTCGCTCTGCTTCGTTCGTCTCCGGTTCAATGAAAAACTTGAAACCCACATTGAAGGCCGGCAAGAACGCTTCATTGAGCCCGGCGTTAAATAAAAGAACTAATAGAAATAGAATCGAGTACATACATTCTTCCACACACCCGGACAGTGGCTAATATCCGGCGAGGAATGTTTATAGTCAACAAACATCGACTTAGAGCAAACAGATCCGTGAGCCCCGAGCCTAACTTCGACTAATTGTTTGTTGGCCGCCAACTTTGTTACAAATGGCTGCTGATATTCGCTTCGCCAGTAATCCGCAATGAGCGTGAAATCCGAATGTTTTGCCCTTGTTAATAATATGTTGATCGAATTTTCGTAATATTTTGGATAACAATGATAATCAAATATATAGTCACACCCCGAACGTATTTATTATATATATGAGACCCATTTCCTAATGTTCTACGAATACTCATAAGGCAATAAGGTCAAAAGCTTCAAATCAAAAGATAGGTTCGCATATCTCAGTTCAGTAACGTCAGGCACAACGCCTTGTCAAAACTCTTATGGTGCGTCCCTCCATGCTACGAACAGGATTCGTTCGTTGCTCGCCTTAAAACAAGCCTACAACGAGCGCGATGCGAATACCTGTGTTCGTGAAACAACTGACATTCGGGCGGAGCGCAGTCGAGCACGCTACGAATTCTCGTTCGAGGCACGCAACGCGAATCGTGCTCGCAGTGTGCTCGTTCGTGGCTCGGCTCGTGCTCGGTTCGCCAAGCATGGACGCACCATTATGTTTATCCGTTTTCTGTAAGATATGGTTCCCAAAATAAAGTTCGCGACTGTAAGTTACTGATCTTTTATATTGAAGGAAGTTCAAGAGCTCCTTAAATGCTCATAACCTTTAAGTGAAAGACAAGACGTGAGGAAAGTATAGTTCAGTAACGGAGTACCTTGAATTACCCACCTCTATGTGGGTGCGGCTACCATGCAACCTTAAGTAGAGCACATGCAGTGCACTGTACTTGAGGGCCAGTTCCTTTATTGACTTTATTGTACTTAAGTACTTACCATTTACGGCCTGATCATTACTTATCATGGAAAGGACCATTAATCGCGGCCCTGTACAAATTGTCACCCATATGAATATTTTAATGACATACTAGACCACCTTCTCACACTGGAATAATTTTTTTGCTCACTGCGATCTATTAAAAATGCCTACTTTTATAACGACGTTCTCTCAAAATACGCTTGAAGGGGCAATTACAGGAACTTTATTGAATCAAAATACGAGTAAAGTATAAAAGAGGGAAAAGGAGGAGCATGAAGTTTGTGAATAAATTACGTTCCAGCGCAAACTCTTGAACCGCAAATTGATCCGTAGATTTTATTCTAACTAATCGGATTCGTATTACGAACGATTTTGCAAATTCTAAAGAAACGAATTCAAAGCCACGGACGTTTCCATTGAAATTAATACTTCGGTTAAATAGATTACCATTTTCTTGAGGTCTTTTAGGTTTGAAATTTAACGTTAAAAATGGTGAATCTTTGAAAGTTATGTCTAAATCAAATCAGTTCTCAAAAGTTACCGATCATCATGAAATTTGCCATGCAGATAACCTATGGTATAGAGAAGAACATAAGCTACTTTTTATCCTAGGAAACGGGTGTTACCGCGAGGGACATCTAGTAAACAATAAAGTTTATTAAAAAAAAAAAAAACCTTTGCGAGTCCGACTCGAACCAGCCTGGTATTATTTACTACTAGCTGCCTCGCGCGGTTCTCGGGATAAAAAGCCAATAATACTCGGGGATAATGTAGCTTCCTATTAGTGAATCCGACTGGTAGTTCCAGAGATTAGCCCGTTTAAACAAACAAACAAAAAACTCTTCCGCTTTATTATGTTAGTATAGTATAGATTAGTTAGACTGTATTTGGCCAAAATTTCAGTATGCTCAGTGATGATGTGGCCGAAGGTGGTTAGCATACAAAGCCTGGAAGATACTGGCTCTCATGAGTTTAAGAGAGATAGAGTAAAACATGTATGTTCAAAGAGCAGCTTGACTGGGGAGTAGCTCCACCTTACAGAATACCGCAGCCAAATAACAATGTGTGTATCTGCGTGTGAGTAAAGTTGCCAGAGCTCATTGAGGAGGGCGGGAGGGGTCGGTAACGCGTGAGTGGTACCCCGGGTAAGCTAGCGTCCATACAGCTACGGTAACCGCTTACCACCGGGACCTTATGCTAGTTTGCGCACTTAGTCGTATAAAAACACTATTGTAACATACCGGTAGGGTATTGGCAACAGATTTCCAGCTTGAGGGTGGTGGCCAGCTAGGCGGATTACCTTCTACAAAGTATTACCACCGAAATATGGTTTCCTTACATCGTTTTCTTTACCGAAGCTCAAGATGTAGGATTCGAACCAGCGACCTTCGGCGTCTGATCACGTCATGAAACATTATAAAATTCTTTAGTTACTAAACAACTCATCATTAATTTATTTATTGATGTGGAGTTGAGGTTTTGAGTACTTTAGGATTGTAGTAAAAAACAAGCATATATACCATAAAAATTATATCTGCTATCTGCAGTACACGTATATATCTCACTTAATTGAAATTCGTTGGCAACATTTTTGTCTACGCCATTAACTTACTCCGCTATAAAGTAGGGTATATAAGAGTAAAGCTGAATGCCCATCCAATTAGCTGCAAGCATCGAATGTTCAACCTTTGCAGTACCAATATCCGCCATTGAATGATCTAATACTGCCAAGTGGCCTACTATGTAAATACTAGTGACTGATTGGCATGGACTCACGGTTTGCGCCAGATAACTCTCTATTTCCTATTACTGGCAATCCTGTTTGAATAAATCCTGCAGTAATATAGCGCGGAAATAGATGGGAAGTGCAAATCTGTACGCTATGAAACTCGGTGAAATTATTCTTTGATACAAACATAAAATTTATTTTTGTGACCAACTTCCCTGTAAAATGTTTGTTAGATATATCAAAAGGTACCGTTCTTTTTCACGTTTTTTTTGTTCCCAAGCAATGTTTTGGTCAGTTTTAGTAAAAAGAGATGCGTTGTACAAATTTTTTTTCTTGTATGATTCTGATGTGAGCATTTGAAACATTCTGCACCCATAGTAGGGGTAGCACATACATTTAAATTACCATCCAGTGTGGGAATGGGGAAATCACTTGGGAACCGCTTAGGTAGTTTGGTAAGTGGAGATCAATTAGCACAATTGAATAGGGCGTGAAGCCATTATGGATTAGATTACTATAGGCTTTTGGAGTTTGTAAAATTTTGTGAAGATTTCATGAGTATTTATTTACATTTTAAGAGTCAAAAACCTTTCACTTTTTTTGAAAAATTTACTGAGGACTGAGCCCAATTGATAACATTGTCTTTAAACAGTGGGTCGTGGAACGAGCTTCCGAGGTTCCAGGGAAGGCTCTTAAAAAGGTTTGAAGATTTTCTCTGCGATGCACTTCGAGGTGCCTTTTAGTGTTCCATGTGTTTTTAGCCAACGGTGACTGAATAACACCAGATAGTCTATATACAGGCTAACCTTTTAAAAGGCTAAGCTTAAAAACTCAGTAAAAACTAATATCGTATTCCTATTCCAATAGGCAATGTTGTGATAACCAACTGTTAACTTCTCTGTAATAATATGAAGTCTACGGGGCAGATTTTCGATTATGAACAGTTCACCTGTCCAAACCTTGGAAATTATCTTTGGCGGAAAACTTTCAAGGACTTTAAGACCTCAGAAGTTTTCTGTTGAGTTTAATTGACAGGAATTTTAATAACTATTTTTAATGCTTATTTCTCCGAAAGCTGGGTTTACAATAATTTAATTCAAACTTTGAGATCAAAATAAAAGAATCACTCAAATTTATTCATCTACAAACAATGTGAAATAAGTACCTTTTTTTTGCAAAAAAGCTAACGCTTTTTAGCTAGCGTTTTATTCGAATCATAATAATGTAATTTCCCCCTTAGCCACACGTTTTCCAAATAGGCCGATTTTAGTGAATTGAAATGGGTTGAAACCATTAGTTTGGATGCACTTCCCGTGTTTGGATGTAATAATAACGTCAACATCGATATTTTTCAGAGTTAGTGCATTGAATGTGTAGGTTGGAAAATTGAGACAGAGAGGGACACTATCGACGGAACCTTAACTGAAATTGTTATTTATTGTTTGCATTAGGTTCGTGGAAGTGCGATAGAACCAATAGAACTTCATTAGTTTGAAAGGCACAACTTATAAATCTCAATCTAGCCGAACCGCTCCAATAAAACATTTGGTTTAGGATCAACGTCTGTTCTGTGTGTTGTTTTACTTCATTTTATAGTTTAAACATTCGCGTTTGTTGTGGTGCTCTGGAATTTTATACAGTAGGTAGGTACTTTGAAAAGTTTTTGTTTATGAATAGTATTCCAGTTATTCAAACTACAGAGGAAGTTTATAGCTTTATTGAAAACATGGAAATGTTAAGGCTGCTTTTTGTTTGTTGTTTATTCTTTATATGTATTTTTGATACAATTTTGGTAATATGAGCAAGCCGTTGGTCCCGGTTGTCACTTAATTGTGATAGTCATTAACCTGGTTGGAGACTTTCTAGGCGGCTTGAAAACACCAACAGTATATTGACCACTAGCCCACCTAGTTCACCAATCCGCAGTGGACATGCGTTAAGCAGTCTGTGTACCCTTTCACCCTCATTTGAAAGAAGGCTGCGCTGCAGTGGGACATTACAGGCTGATGATGATGATGAAAATGAGTAAGTTACGTCAAGTCAGATTAGGAATTATTTTGCATTAGAAACGTCTAAGTGGATTGCAAGAATTCCAATTTGAGTGAAAAGACAGACAGGCGAGTATTACAAAGTACCATACCACTATGCAAACCATTAACATTTGATTATGTTAACAAAGTTAAGTTTTTTTCCATACTATAATTTACAGCTATCTACTTTACAGCTAGTCTAGGTATAGCACGCAGCTAACGCAGTTCACTACAAAGAGCAACATTTTGTAACTAAACCCAACATCGCATCGCAACATACAATAAAGTTGTAATTGCTAGTGAAGTGAATTAGGTCAACATGACTGTTGCAGGCTTCCACCAGCTACTGGTTGCTAGGACTCAACGATCGCTAGTTGAACATGACTTTAAATAATCTGAAAGCGTAGGTATTCTTTGTTTTGTGCCATTAGAAAGGAAATTGCAAAGGATATTAGAGATAATCAGATAATGTACCTATCCGTTGTGGTACGTAGATTAGTTATCGATTGATGAAGCGTTGTATCGTACTTATTTACTATGAAATCGCGATTCAGATTCATGAGAAAAGTGACAAGGGGTTTCGAAGAGATGCCTTGATGGTTTGATGGCATCGCTTATGTATTCACTCAATATACACACAAATTTTGTATGACTGTTATTTTATTAGGCCGGGGAAAGTCAAGAACATCGGGCATGACAGTGCGGCCGCCGAGAGAATGCGTTTCTGATACCTGTTGATATTGGGCTTATCTTGGCAATGGCTAATCGTATTGCATTGGGACTTTCACGGTATGGTTCAGTTTTTTTTATATAAGACATCAGTAAGTTAGTATACATATGTATGGTAAGCGGTTACCGTAGCCATATGGATGTTTGCAACATACGAGACAACACTCACGCTTTACTGAGGCATAGATTAATGAAAGTCACATCTTAATCAGATTAGCCGTTTCCGTTATTTAAACGCATTCTCTCGGCGGCTGCACTGTAGGTAGTTTTTATTCACATGCTGCGGTATATTGGCATATACATATACTGGATGGTTTAGTTTTTATACTTTTATTATACAATGTGTAACAGAAACGGTATAATATCTATCCGAAAGGGGCGAAGACAACATCAAGTATAGACTCTATAAAAGTTAAAAATTACTTTAAAAAAATTATACCAACTTTTTGCTTCTAAGTTTATTGAATTAAAATCATAACCAAAATGTCACCGCTCTATGAGGGTCATTATCACTTTGCATCACTTGCTAATCCTTACTAATATTATAAATGCGAAAGTGAGTTTGTTTGTTTGTTTGTTACGCCTTCACGCCTCAACTACTCAACGGATCATCATGAAATTTGGCATGCAGATAGCCTATGGTATGGAGAAGGACATAGGCTACTTTTAATCCCGGGAACGCGGATGAAACAGCGGGGGACAGCTAGTTTAATATAAAATTTTCTCTTCCGCGATCTGTACTCCTTCGGTTACACGTACCTTGTATAGAGTAGAAATAAACATAATCATTGTCATAAGACACAGTTACTTTACTACAATCAAAGGAAGAATCATTAAAAATAACATTTTTAATTCCGATAGCTCGAGTAAGTTTCATAATAACCCAACAGTTCTAACGATAAATTTACTTGATGTGATTGTTGTAAGTTTGGAAACTAAGTTGTGACTCCGAAGACAAAGTAATTCTGATTCCGATTACTTTGTATGTATACCCTAATATAACTTAGCTGGTATAAATTACCTATGATATACATTGCTGTTCTTATTAGACTAATATTATAAAATGTTTAATGGAAAGGTTATATTTATTCGAAAGGAGTAAAAACTACATCACGTATAAAAAGTTTCAGCTCAAAATAGTACTCCAAAATTCATACCAAATGTTTGCTTCCAAGTTTATTGAATTAAAATCATAACCAACGTGTCGACGCACAAAGAGGGTAATTACCTTTTCATGTCACTTGCTAATATTAATATAAAAATTGTACAGTAATTTAAATGGTTATATGTCACACGTTGTATATGCGAAAGTAACTCTGTCTGTCTGTTACCTGATCCCGACTAACGCCCGATACCAATATTCATCAATCTATTGATTTTGGAATTGTAGACTGATATGTGATATAAACCTTCTCATAATTAGTGTCAAAAATCTATCCACATATCGTTAAAATAAAGGATAGATCGAATATTGGATACAGGTGTAAGCCTCTGAACCGATACTCAGCTTTTGTTAATAACTGAAACAAAATCAGATGCATCGATTATTTCACCAGCTCAAAAAGACATTAGGCTTGAAACAACAAGGAATTAAAAGCAAATCAACAACAAATTACATTCGATTCCAACATTCTGCAAGTGTATTTACATTGCACAATTGCAAACCCCTACGAGTGGGAATTAAAGCAATTACTTACTGGCGAGGAAATTGTTCAATATCCTGTAATACAGGGTATTTCTAGACAAGGGACCGCAAGTGACGGTAAATTGCTTGATAGATAGATACATGAGGCACCCGACCGAACAATGAGGCTGTAATTACTAGGGATATGCTCGGCAATGCCTACATCCTACATGCTACAGCCACATTTGCAACGGATGCGGATTCTAGTGGCAAGTTTCAATTGAATAAGTAATTCCGACTTATATTATTATTAATCCAAAGGTGTGTTTGTTTATTTCTTTTTAAAGTTTCAGCGGTAGGTACAATAATAGAACAAGAATATTAATAGTTTACCTTTTGCGAAGCGAGAGCAGTTTCATATAGATGCATTCATAGATATATCGTAGGTACACTAGTGATTTACTGTGAAAAAAAACAAGGATCTCATTCCTTGACATTTGTTATACTGGTATACTGAAGATAATTTAGTAATATTGTATGAATATCACACATAGTTAGTTAATATACCTTTCTTATTCGAAGAATACATCATTTTAAGTAAACCCCCGTACCTCATTATACCAAACATAATGTAGAACAACGGCATGCAAACGATGTAGCGTTTAACATATAATTTTCTGAGTAATTCACGTAACTCAGATGAGAAAAAACAAAGCCGAATGCGGGAAGGGATTCAAACTGATTATTCAAATTCGCAAATCCTTCGCAAGACAAACAATCGCACAAAGAGAGACAAAGATAAACAATTAAAGAACAATTCTAAAATATACGTGCTCTGACTGATGTTTTTTTCGTTAAACAGACAGCTCTCTAAACTTTTGCAATAAAACTACAGCATTCCAAAATAAAGGTCTGTGCTCGTCCCAGTGAGTGACATACAATTAAATTCTTCCGAAAGAGTTGTCAACGGTACACTGTGTGCACCAAGTTGTTATACTTGTGTGCACCAACTATCATTTCGTATTTTATATCACGAAACGGTACATCGTTAGAGAGAAGTTGCACGTACTCGTACCTTCGTTTTCATTTCTGTTCGTTGTTCTACAAATAAAAGGATGTATGTATGACATATGTATGTAAAATAAGGATATTAAAGAGTGATAGATTTAATAACATTACCTTGTGCGAAGCGTGAGCAGTTTGCAGATGCAGTCATAGATATACACACATCAAAAGTTTTAGAGTATTATTATTTTAACTTCTTTGGGTCGATAGCTGTCAATCAGGATTCCTTTAAAAGTGTGTAAGCGTTTTTACAAAATAATTACAAATTCTGTATCGGAATGAAAAAAATTGCTTCGATATGTAGCGACGACATCATTTGACACGTGAAGAGATGATGAGAGCCGTCGGAATATTGCAAGCTGGTTTCAGGTAACGTACCTACTGTGGTTGTCGCTCTTGGCATTACGCAGAGCGTCATAAGCCGCCTCTGGACATGCTATCGTATCACAGGCAGTGTGGCCGAGTGACATGGAGGAGGATCTCGCATCACCACTCGCAGACAGGACCGGTACATCCAAAATACTGCTCGGCGAAATTGCCCCATGACCGCCATGATGTTCGCTACGAGGCTCAACAGCTCTTCAGGCGTGCTGATAAGCGATGACACGGCTAGAGTCGTAACACGTACTCTTGCCAATGCTCGCATCAACGTTCTGCCGTGGCCTGCACAATCGCCTGACCTCAACCCAATTGAGCACTCATGGATATGCTCCAAAGAAGAGCCCTGCCGAGTATGGATGCCATGCCACACTTATCATAATACTGTGCGGTAATGTAAAGCAAAAAGCACTAGTGCGTAATCAGCTGCATTAAGATACTAAAAACGGTGCAATAAATGTGACTTTACGAGCCAGTGTGTCGAAAAAGAAATTATGCATTATCATCTTTAATAAGTGGAATAAAATATATACCTGATACTGTTAATAAAGTATCATCATCATCATCATCAGCCTATAATGTCCCACTGTTGAGCACAGGCCTCCTTTCACAAATCAGGGTGAAAGGGAATGGGCAAATACTTCACCACGCGTGCCCACTGCGGATTGGTGGAGGTAGGCTAGTGGTCAACCTACTGATGGAATTTTTCCAGCCGCCTAGGAGGCATCCAACTAGCTTAACGACTATCACAATTAAGTGATACCCGGGACCAACGGTTTTACGTGCCTTCCGAAGCACGGAAACGCTCGATATGAAATAACACTAGACGGTCACCCATTCAGGTACCGACCACGACAAACGTAGCTTAACTTTGCCGATCGATTAAGAACGGCTATTTTTGCTACACCACGAGCGCTTCAATAATAAAGTATACATTCATCAAAGTATAACATTTAACAGATCGGTAATAAAAATGTCAAGAAATTTCCGTTCCTAAAGTGACTGAATCCCTGTTTGAGTTTCCACACATATTGATCTTCTATTACGTAAAAGTAGTTAAAGATAACCAGCCCTTGATTTCCAAATATTTAAGGACGCCCTCGGGCTTGGGGTATAATTGCATTCAGTCTCAATCTCGGCTCCTCCAGCGTCGCATTACCGAAGCTATTACTCGTTCAAACCATTTTCGCTTAAACGACCCCTAATATGAACGACCAAATGTACTGCTTTCAAATTATTATCTTTCTTAGCAAATTAATCTGATAAACACTCACCTCAAATCCTTAAAGATTTTATATACTTAACACACTTATGATTCTTGACCCTTTTCATTTATTCAACCTTAATACTCCGTAACAACGAAAGAAGGAGCCTGTGCATAATTAAAACCTTTATACGCCTCTCCAATGTCTGAATACCCTTCGACTTAGGAAACTGGAACTTTATAAAGGTCCTTCCAAAGCCAGTACAGAAACTAACCTGTCTCAGACAAGCTTATTGTAACTGTGTTATCTAGGTATTTTCTTTTGTATTTCCCTGAAATATTGTAGCCTCACTGGGTTTGCAATCATCTTAATGTTCTTGTTCTGTTAATAGGATCTTAATTACCAAGGCGTATTTAATGAACTAGAGTGAGTCAAATTGATTGAACTACGAGTTACGCAACTATTCATCGGAAACCAAATGAAAAATATGTTCCATAAAAAAAAAAGTCTTAGATACATTAAAACGCAAAACAATCAGTTCAAATTCAAAACGGGGATAACTTTTGATGTATCGATAGCTTCCACGAACTTTACCTATTGTGATGTTGCCTTGATAATGAATATTATTGTTATTAATACTGTCAGCTTTTGGTCATTTGCTTTTTTTTTTGTTGGCTTTGTTGTTGCACAATATAATAATTACCAATTAGCCTTATCCCAACCACCAACGTATATAATCGTAAAACTTCAAATTTCAAGTGAGCACTAACATAAATCTAAACAAGTGCGAGTCAGACTCGCGCACCGAGGGTTCCGTACAAACCTGTAGGTATATAAGTAAATGGTAGTATAGACCTGAGTAGTTGAAATAAATTTCAGTTAATGACGTATTAAAAAAAAACTACTTACTAGATCTCGTTCAAACCAATTTTCGGTGGAAGTTTGTACCGTAATGTACATCATATATTTTTTATAGATTTATCATTCTCTTATTTTAGAAGTTACAGGGGGGGGAGGGGGGTACACACAATTTACCACTTTGGAAGTGTCTCTCGCGCAAACTATTCAGTTTAGAAAAAAAATTATATTAGAAACCTCAATATCATTTTTGAAGACTCTTCCATAGACGTATCCGACCCCATACGTATGGGTTTTATTAAAAAAAAAATAGTTCAGTTCTAAGTAAAATTTCTTCCCAAATTTATTGTTTTTTTCCATTTTTGTGTGAAAATCTTAATGCGGTTCACAGAATACATCTACTTACCAAGTTTCAACATTATAGTTCTTATAGTTTCGGAAAAAAGTGGCTGTGACCTACGGACGGACAGACAGACAGACAGACAGACATGACGAATCTATAAGGGTTCCGTTTTTTGCCATTTGGCTACGGAACCCAAAAAAGACGGAAGTGAATACGGGTCTTTAGTCATTATGTCCCACTCGCGAATGGCCCGCACATACTCTATTTAAACTCTATTTAAAATATGAAAACGCTGAAACTAAAATATGATTATCAAGCCTTTACATAAACATCAACAGACATAAACGTCGTCCGGGCGTTATATAAATAGATAAGTGATAAAATTAAACAGTAGACCTCATCTTTCAGACATTTTGAACAATGTTGCGAATAATAACATGTAATAAAACTCTTTGGGGTATGTACCTATGTAAAGGGCAGAACAAAAGGGCCCGCGGCTTAATTAAATACAACGCCCGAAAATTTCCACCGGCCATTTTAATGTTATTAAATTGTTCGACGGGTACTCAGCAGGCTATTTTACGACGTACTCGAATACCGATGAGATTTAATCAAATGTGTATTACTATACTAATACAACATTTTAATTTCGCATTAATTAATTATTCAATGATGATAGCGGCCAATAACGGGGAAACGAAATGTGGGTTGACCGTGTGCGTAGCCATTGGGCCATTAGACAATAATAATAATTTGAGTACTTTGTCCGAGAGTAATTTGATAGATAGATAGATAAAACTTTATTGTATGATCGGAGTAATACAATAATAAACAGAAATTGTTACAATGGGCGGCCTTATCACTAAAAGTGTTCTCTAACAGGCAACCTCTGGGTGGAGGAGTTAAAATAATCTGTATATTATAGCGACTGCGGGCAATCACATTTGGCTTTTTTAAATTCTTAGGAAGTAAGACACTTATTGAATTTGTCCTTTCTACAACCGCCTTCTTATACGTTAGAATGCGTCATAATTTTTCTTCATTGCCACAAGCGCGTTGTTGTCGATTTTATAAGAGCCACAACATGAATTTCGCGATGTGGATGTTTTACAGCGACCACGACGCGTTGTAAGCTGTTTTTCGCTCAATGAGCGTTTTCGTTCTTTGAGCGTAACATATAGGTACATAATACAGACCCCAAAATAGCTGCTTTATTTATTTTGTCTGTTTGTCTGTGTTTAGTATATCTGATACTAAATTATATCTGTCTCTTTCTTCTCTCTCTCTAACGTCAACTGTCAAACCATTTACAAGTGCTCCGTACAATTAAATTAGATTTTCAGTCTTTATAACATATAATGTAGTGTGAACAGTGTCAATAAATAATTAATTGAGTGAATGGTGTTTGTACATATTTTCATCGCCCTAAACTCCTAAACAGTCTGTATATTTGGATGCTTAGCATGAGGAGGGAAATAAGATTTTTTTCAAGTTTTTATTGGTTTACCTTCGTAGAACAATATGGCTAAATATTTCAGTGATTCGCGACTGCATTGGTTCATTTGGTACATTGTGTTATGAATGTTTTATGAACCATATTATAAATTTCCTCCAAAAACCGTAAAACTGATTATTTTACTGAATGTACAAAAATAGCTCATTATAAACAAAAAGTATCAATTTCTACAATATGCCAAATGATCTAGTACGGTCGCTAATCACTGAAATATTTAGCCATATTGTTTTACGAAATCAATAAAAACTTGACCGCCTCATGCTGAGAATCCACTTTATGGAACTGATGTCTGGATAACAAATAATAAATATGACTCGTAGACAAATCCCCAGAAGAGCTTGCAAAAGTGACCCTATCTACTAATTGAAATACAGACCCTTATCTGCATAATTCTAAATGTACAGACAAACTTTCCATTTTGAAGCTGTTCGACTGTACTGCTGAAAATTTCTAAATAAAATAAATATCCTGGGACATTCCTCACACGGTCATCTGATCCCAAACTAAGCAGAGCTTGTACTATGGAAACCAGACAACTGATATAATACATATACTAGTTTTGTTTTGTAAATACATACTTAATATACCTACATAATTAGCTCTAGCTCGAATGTTCATGACTTCGAAATATGATAGTGCGAAAGTATTTTAATTCGAAAAATTCTAGTTCGAATATTTTTCATTTCGAAATACGTTTTGTTGAAAGTATGCCATTGCGAAAATCTTTAGTTCGAATGTTTTTCATCGTGTCTTATTACTTTCATCTTAAAAAGAAAGCAATAAACGAAGGTCGATTGTCAACGTGTTCTCATATTCAAGTACCGCGGTGTACGCATATGTAATTCAAGCATTCATCTTCCATTGTTTAATTTTTTTTTAACCTATACGTTGCGATGGATATCATTCGAACTAAAGTTTTTAGCAATGGGATACTTTCGAAAAACGTACTTCGCGATGAAAAATATTCGAACTAGAGTTTTTCGCAATAGCATACTTTCGTATTTCGAACTTATGAACATTCGAGCTAGAGTTTTACACAATAGCATACATTCGAAACAACGTTTTTTGAACTCACGAACATTCGCAGTAAAGTCGATCGATGTTTCAAATTTCGAAGTTCTGAAATACAGTCCCTCAGAAGAGCTTACAAAAGTGACCCTATCTACTAATTGAAATACAGACCCTTATCTGCACAATTCTGAATCAATATACAGACAAACGTTCTGTCTCCATTATTATCGCATTATGTTTAGATTAAAACGTGGGTTTTTCTAGGAAGAAAATATTTGTTGGCTTGGGAACAGACGGCTGTACAAACTTGTAAAGCCTTCGGGGTCCAATAGTAAACATTGCCGATACCTGATATTTCAGGGTGAATATTTGTATTTATCTTCACGTTAATATTAAAACTATATATCTAAAGCGGACATTTATTTATCACTTAAGGTATATTTTATGAAATAAGCAGTATTTTTACGCCGCAGATACTAAGCTGATACATTTATGGCATTTTTATAAGCAATTGTAAATCTCTTTTAGATAGTCCACTCACTTGGTAGGTATCCGAAATATTTAAAAAATTGTGTACACATTTTTGGAAATTTTGATATGCTCTTTCCGAATTTTCACTTTGCCATCTCATGTATTTGACGCTCGCGCGCGCGAGCCGCCATAAAAAATTACAAACTATCCATAAAAAAATAAAATTAAGATATTGCACCCAAAAACAAGTTTATTGGCAATATCTTCTTTCCGGCTCATTTTACGAGGAAAATATTTTATACAATAAATAAAACATTTAAAAAAAAAAGAAAATATTCCATAAGTATTAACCTTTTTTGTAAATGAATAGTTTTAGCCTGTACTATCGCAAGCCCCATTTTGAGCACCGATTTTTTTTACTTCTTTGTTTATCTATAGTAGGATACACCCTCAAGTCTAGTTTTTAGTTGTGTTTTTGTGATATCTCGTTAATTTTACTCAATTTTAATTAAATTGAGTTTAAGTTTCTCCGCCGATACTCCGTAAAGAGTCGTGAAGAGGCCAAAGAATTACAAATTAAGTTTTGATCAAATTTTTCGTTGCACAGAAATTAATACAACGGCGTTGTGCAAACTCATCAGTCACACAAAATCTCATTCCAAAACCTCACCTTTTGTCGAAGTTATCAGCACATCCTACTGCGGACATCTAAACCGAGAGTAATATAAAGTTTTATTTGATTTTATATCAAACAAAATGTGAAAGTTCAACCCGTTATAACTCAAACGTCATGAATAAACCCAGTCTGTAATACTTCATATATTTTACGAGCGACAAGAACGTGTCTAGCTGGATAGTAATAAAACGCCGGGAGCGATCCGCGACGGAAACGGTAATATGAAATAAAGTACTAATACTATCATACTCGTACTCGACCCGTCATATCTGCTTGGTAATTTCACATTTATATTAGTTGGGTACCTGTCTAAATTGTCTAGGGATGATATTTTATTATAATAAATAAGTTTTCAACCGTATTTTGGTAGTACATTGTTTTTTTTAACACGCTTTTATGAGTTCACTCATGGTCGAGATACCTAGACGTTTTATGATGTTACTTTGTTTGGAAAATCAGCCGAGGATTGCTCATATTTTCTCGAGACGGCGACACTTTTCCTACTACACGCAGTTATACATCTGCCTAGATTTGAATAATAAAATATTGATACACTTCAAAGTTTTCTGAACATCACACAACTATGGTAACTTCACACGAGGCTAGTTACTGCCTAGTTTTCTGGTTATTACCACAAACTTTCAGAAAGTGGACTGATTTTCCCTAATGTCAATCGATTTGTTTCGGCCGCTACAGACCTAGACCAAAAATAATATTATATTCACAGAACAAAACCGTCAGTACGAATCCTTTGTTTGGTTTGTATTAGTGATTCTACAAAGACTTGCCGATGTTCATAAACTTTAGTTTTAGTTGTATTTGGAACCGGTGTAGAGTCATTTGTTAACGTTCATAAGAGCCTTATCAAGGCCTAAATTGAATAAATAATTTTTGATTTAGATTTTTGACTTATCTAAACTATTTTCATTAAATGAAAAAATATTTTGAATTACGTCCAATATTTTAGCTCTCATTTTAACTAATTTAAATTGTGTAGAATTATGTTATTTGGAGACTGACACGAGACTTTACAAAGAACATTACTTAGTTTTTTTTATATGAATTTGAATGTTGTATCTTCCATCGAGACATGTATGTATCCAATTAAAATATATGGGTTGTTCACTGAATATATTTTATGCTACTAGATCTGTTCCAGCGTACACGACCCGCTATCCAATTTACCCTTCATTTCCGGTCTGTAACATCATCGATAGTATCTCCTAGCTTCATATCGTATACGTATATGAGACTGTATGTGTAAGCCCTTCATATCCGAAACCAAATAGCCCCGGCTAAATTTAGACTGAAAATAGTGTTTGTTTTTGAACCTCTTTTGTCGTTCTGATACTTCTTCAGGTCAGGTAGAGCTCATAGTAAAATGGACATTGTATGGCAAGCTTTAGGAAATGCTTTGTTTATTTTCAGACGGCTATATAATGGATTTCACATGGAAGCATGGTTTCGTCTATGTCACGCACTCAGGTGTGTTTGTCACAAAGATTTAATAATTTGACAGGAAGTTGTCACGAAAGGGGGAGTAGTTCGAATTACGTGACCCAAATACAGACGTTATTTACTAACTAAATTTATGTGCTTTTATGTGTTTTTGATAGAAGTTTATGGTTGAGCTTACAAGTTGATGCTATAAATTTTTGAGGAGACAATTTTGTTTTGTCGTTTTTATGTGAACAGTGGGTAAGATTATTAATAACTTTGTGCGTGTCACGTGATAACTTAGCTAACTAACTAGCTCGGTCTTGATATAGTATATCTATGACCAGGTCCAATATTGTTTAGAAAATTTAATCACTCTTGGCTATTGATAGACGTTCTAGAATACGGACCTTATATACCTATACTAGCGGCCCGGTACGTGCTTCGCTACGTATAAAGTGAAATAATAAATATGTGATAAATGAAGAACCGCTCGACCGATTTTGTGCAAACTTCACATAAACCATCTACTAAATAGTCCGAACAAAGCCTAAACATTTGGTTTGGATAGGTGAGCCCGTTCTTGAGTTATAAAATTACAACGAAAAGTGGCATTGATTTTTATATATATTGATAATATATTCACATTACTAGTCGGCCATCACACAAATCCTTGCCTCTAATCGCTCCCAATACAGAGGTGTGTAGAGAGTGCTAGGGAGGGGTGAAGTAGAGACCCTCCCTAGCACTATGACTTCAATATCCACAGGATATGTTTACTTTCCTATCTTGTGACTTTTTAATTTAGGCGATGATCTCACATCAAACATGTCGACACTAATAGTCGGAATATCGAAAGAAAACGAATTGGAGCTAACTAAAAGTCTTCCATTGAATTATACCTAAGTACTTATGCTAATGAAGCTTATGAAGCGCTCGTGGTGTAGCATGATTAGCCGTTCTTAATCGATCGGCAAAGTTAAGCTACGTCTGTCTTGGTCGGTACCTGGATGGGTGACCGCCTAGTGGTATTTCAAATCGAGCGTTTCCGTAATTCGGAAGGCACGTAAAGTCGTTGGTCCTGGTTATCACTTAATTGTGATAGTCGTTAAGCTGGTTGGATGCCTCCTAGGCGGCTTGAAAAACTCCAACAGTAGGTTGGCCACTAGCCTACCTCCACCGATCCGCAGTGGGCACGCGTGGTGGAGTATCTGCCCATTCCCTTTCACCCTGATTTGTGAAAGGAGGCCTGTGCTCAGCAGTGGGACATTATAGGCTGATGATGATGATGACTTATGCTAATAATACATTTGAAGTATATGATTTCATTGAGCTGTAAAAACCTAAAGGTATTCAATATCCTATATAAGTATCGAACGGCTAGTTCACGTAAAGCAATCATCCTTGGCCAAAAGTAAATATGATTTTCAAGAGCAAAGCTTTTTGATGTTAATTTTATGAAAAATATAGCTCTTTAAAATTCATATCGTTGTAGATATTAGGTATAATATATATTCGTGTAATATCAGTAATTTACTCAGTATTTAGATACTGAAAGCTACTTAATATAAATGCAAAAAAAATGCTGAGCAAATCTCTACATCAACTACCGTGTGCTTCTAACAATTTATTTGCATAAACTTACCCGCGTATATTTCCATTCACTAAGGTCAGCCCTGAAATTCAATTTAAATAAAGTAATGTAAATGAAATCGAATAAATTCGACTAAAGTTGACTTAGAACTAGTCGTTCAATAATGATAAAATGTGTTTCAGATAGGAGTGTTCCAATAGATGAATTCCAAAACGATTTCTTGTCTCCCTTGCACTTACAAGTTTGTTGTAATCGATTTCAGGATCAACTATTTGTCTTGTTGTACTTACAAATTGTCACATAAGTCCTGAAAATAACTATGCTTTAGTAAGATAAAAACTTTCACGAAGAAAATCGCTTTCACAATATTGCCAAAAGTTTTGTTGTTTAAATAAGGCTTTATATAAGTTGGTAGCTCTGAGACAAGCGCCAAGTCAATAGGATCTCGTTAAAACTTGCCCCTTGCAGCAATGTGTCCAAAACTTGGAAAACTTGCTAGACGAATAAGGTATACGTAAAATACGTATATGGAACATACCATTTTTGCACCGCTCCCTTCTTCTTGAAACAAAAGTATTTCAAGGGCGTCGAACATAAGTACCTACGTACGTGTGCGAGTATAAATCCAGGCTAGAACAAACTTTTGTATTGTCCTATATACAAATAAAATGTATCTTAGTACAAACGAGTTAGTTTGAAGTTTATCACAAACCAAACGTGCGTACTATTTATATACTAATGTGAATGTGCCACGATAAAGGCGATGTACTTGAGAACTTAAATAGTGGGGTGTGTATGTAGAGATTTGTTTATACGACTATATAGGTAAACAAGCATACGATGACAGGAAATCGGAAAAAAATTTGACATAACATAATGTACAAAGTTAGGAGCGTTTTTTTTTTACTGTGGATAACTATATTGTGGGCCTGGGTTTGTCCACAATCTCACCATGGTAAGTGATAATTTGGCCGAAGGTGGTAAGCACACAAAGCCTAGAATGAACTGGCTCTCAAATGCAGCTGTTGGAACACACCAATAGGTCCTTAGCGACACATTTTCAAGTTGAAGGTGGTAGATGGGTACTACAAAGTACCCTACCACCGTGCTATGGTTTCCGCACGATGTTTTCCTCCACCGAAAGCTCAAGCTCATTGTAGGTTTCTAACCCAGGACGTTCGTCTCGGTATCCGACATCACTACCACTGAGCTATCATCGCCTTAATTAAATGCATTTAGTACGAAATCTGCCTCCTTTTACTATAAGAAGTAGGCAGTAGGTACTAGGCATCTTCAGTAAGATGACTATTCGATAATTGATTCTGATAATCGTTTCGAACTGTGCGGGCTTAATGGAGCTTTCTTCCGCGGACGCTCAGATTGTGGAACGCCGTTGTTTCCCCAATGGAGTACAGCATGGGGTTCTTCAAAAAGGGTGTGAAGAGATTTCTTCAGGGTCGGCAACGCGTCAGCGATACCCCTGGTGTTGCAAGCGTCCATGGGCTGCGGTAGCTGCTTGCCAGCGGGCGGACCGTATGCTTGTTTGCCGCCTTATTGGTTGGTAAAAATATTATAATGTACCCTCTGATACACAATATAATATAATAAATAAATTTCGACTCGCACATACATAACCCAATTTTTATTAAAATTCTGAAAGAGACCTCGCAGTATATCCCATAACGTTATAGGCCATGTATCACATAAGAAGATTGTACCAATACATTATATTATCAGGCGAAGGGTTATCGTACAAAAACGTCAGATAGCCACATATTTCGTACCAGGCTTTGGATCATAACCAAATAGTTTTTCCAAATGTATATCCATTTTTTTTGGTTCGAATAAAGGGGGAGATTTATGTCGCCTCCGTTGTATTCTTGTATTTTCTTAGTGATATATCATTGTTAACGTGAATTTATTCTGTTATTGTAATCGTGAAAGTAAATGGTCTGTAATTTGATGCGAGATGTTTTTATAGTGTCAAAATGGAAAAAATATTATACATGTTCTTTATCACTACAGCTTGTGTTGCTTACCCATCATCTGAAGGATCAATAATAATTATAAATTATTATTTGGTAGGTATGAAAATATAAAGTACTTGTCCTGACTGACTGACTGTCTGTCTGTCTGACTGACTGACTGACTGGCTGATCTATCAACGCAGAGCCCTAACCGTGTCGGTTATAAACTTGAAATTTTGAAAAATCCTTTCATAGTTAATGAAAGGAATTAGAAATTTTGAAAATATAAGGCTGATAAAAGAATTGAAAACAGTACGAATAAGGCTGTGCTGTTGTTGTTATAGCGGCAGTAATAATAATAAAAAAAAGAAACAAAAAAAAAATAATAATATTTATTTGAAATACACCATCATTTGTAAAATTCAACTGTCTACCTATTACAAGACAGACGGACGGACAGCGGAGTGTTATGAATAGGGTCCCGTTTGGGACTCTTTAGGTACGGAACCCTAAAAAGGATACCTCAGTTGAAATTTCATTCAAAAAATGAGAGAGTATAATCAGCACGCTTCCATCCGCATACTTTAGCCTAAGTGCTCGGCCACACTTAGCGAATCTTCAGTCCTGAAAGAGCTGTGAATAACAGGCATTTACTATAAACTGTAATTTTTTCTGACTAAGTATAAGCACAAATTGTAGCAGACATCCATCCAGGTTCCAGGTGTACTGATAACCTGATATCAGTATAGGAACTGATTGATATTTTCTGAGGACTTTTTAATGACACCCAATAATAATAGAAGATGATGATCAATGACAGTGTTAGGGTTGCCCTAAACTTTAAAATTAGAACTCATTACCAAAGACTATTCTCAATCCAGAAACTTTGGAGTATTCCATTTGGCTCGCAAACTTTTGATTCATTAGCCTCGCAGCGTCGGCGTGTCAAGGCCCGCGGTGCTTGCCTAATGGTCCGATGTCACTTTCAAGTTCCCCCATTTTGTTATTGTTACACATTTTTCAAACTGATCCCATTTGTTCGCGTTCTCTTTGTGATTCTCTGCTAGATACAAACCTTGTTGATAGACAGAAACAATTGCTTGCTTTATTTTGTTTGTGCAACTTCTGTAGATTTTTTCCACTATTTGTATGAGATTACGCAAATACAATGTTTTATATTCTTTGAGGAATATGAGTCCATGCTTGGCTTGAAAATACACAAAGATTAACTTATTTTTCTAAGAGTAACTACGGCGCTACGATCTGCGAAGTACTATGAGCATAAAATTGTTTTACAAAAAGATGTCAATGGCTTCGCTTATCCAAAACTTGAGGATCATGAAATCTTTGTTCACAATGGAAGATGAAATAGAACGGGACGCTGCCTTCTCCGATATTGGTACAATTGCAACATTGGCATTGTGGCATACCATATGGATGCCGCTCCACTTGTTCTCTTACATCGATGGTATAAACATTATACATCCCTAAATGTGAAGCAAAACCTATATATCTCCCAGGCCACTGTCAGTACTGGTCGTAGACCTCTCTCCATGAAACTGTCGTTATGTGGCACAGTCCGTAGGGAGAAATTGCCTAGATTTACTGTCTCAAAAGCTAAGCTTCTACCCAAAAATGTTGCTCAGATGTTCAAATAAGCAATAATTTAATAGAACTTTGCTGTACATAAATGTACAACTGTGAAGTCTGTGTGACATAATGTATACTAAAGTTAATAATACAACAGATAAAAAACATAATTACTTTTGAAAAGACGATGTGGATTATTCTTTATTATATATGTGGAATATATATATATATGTGTTAATATATATGTGGAATATTATTATTATACAGTATTGCAGTAATTAAGTGTAAGCAGTAAATTATCTTATTTGGAACACAGAAGTCCTTTGTTTTCAGTACAGCTGGTAATAAAACAGCTATTATGGATACAAACGGAATGTAAAGATAATCATTTTTATAATATTTCTGAGAGTTAGATTGTTGGTCCCACCCGGTTGGCTCATGTTATTATTTAGTAGAAGGATTGAATGAGATATTGGCAATACATATAACATAAATAACAGAGCTAATAATGGTATATGTACTGCAATTGGAATTGTCAGTTTATCACAAGTTCTTGAGCTATACCACTATTATATTGTTCTTGAGCTATTATATTGTAGCTATACCTACGTACCTTAGTGGAGTTTGTTTTATGCGTCTCTGAAGCTTGTTATTATGTAAGACTCGTAAGTGAAGTGATATATTAATTGTAATATTAAAACAATTAATCTAAGGGTTTATAAAATAGAGGTTTCTCACATACGGGACTTTTCCGAAGCGATTGGTATGTTTTTTTTTTATTAACTGCACCCCTATTCCATCGAAAACTAATACCAAACTCTAATCACGGTGTTTGTATCTTTTAGCTGACCCTGCCGACGATTAATCCATTTGTTTTATAGGTAACATAACAAAGAAGGTACAGGTATAGGTACCTGTAATGTTAAAAAACGAATTAAAAATATGTGGAGGCTTTATCTTATAAAGTATTTTAATCAAAAACTTTGTAATTTTGTTAAAAATTCCCTTTCAAAAATACATTGTACATTTTTACAACTCATAAACCCTAAAAATAAGCATGACCTTTAATTTATCCGGATCGTAAAAGAACCTCGGAGGTAATTATTTTCAGGTAGTAAGGCTAAATTAGAGCACCTGCGGGTCCTAAAGTAAGCTATATATTTGGAATTGTAGGTGATAGTCATACCTACGCTCGCATAACTGGGTATAATCCAGAATCGCTGACTAAACTCCCCCTTGGGAGATTCGTAGAACGTTCCAAATCGCTAGTTCAGCTGTTCCACCAAGTTTAGAATATTCATTCGATGGGATAACATTAGATTTTATGTCGCAAAGCGTTGCCAGCAATAAGTTGGTACATTTGCTATAATGCTTTGCCGAACCGAGGTATGAATGCCGGAGCATTGTTCGAACAGTTTTATTCTATTACACGACTTAAAGTTTAAAGAGGACTCGCCCCCGACTGGGACAGCTATAAGCACTAAATCAAAACTTTCCCGTAGGGGCTCGGCTCGACTAGTTCGAGTGAATACGTTCGGGGATGGGTGGGCGCGCCGAATTGTCCGTTTTCCATACAAACTGTTTGAAGAACAAGGGACGATGGGAATTGCTTCCGCGGAAGTTTGATACGGTAATATTTTATCCAGATATTACCAGATTAAGATGAAATATAACCGCAGTTCGTGTAAATGGTAGCAACTAAAATAGCTATGAATTTGTTTTAGTTGGCTCGTTTATCAAACTTCTTTGCGTAATATTATTCGTGCGTAGTATTTTACTATATACCTACTAGCTGCCCGGCGCGACTTCGTTCGCGTGGTGCTACCCTACCCTACCCTACCCTATCTAAACCATCCAGGGCGTCATCCAAAAGCATACAAAAAAAATCAACTGTACGTGTGTTTGTCACTCAACTCCACCTAAACGGCTCGACCGATTTGTTGATTCATTCAAATTTGTTGATTCATTCAAATTTGTTGATTCATTCAAATTTGTTGATTCATTCAAATCGGTCCAGCCGTATAGGAGGAATTCAGTGACATACACACGTTCAGTGGAATTTTATATATAAAGATATTGTGGTAAGTTCATAAAACATTAATTGTATGCCTGTTTTTTCATCGAACAATAAAAAAACAACTTTCATTTGGCTGTATATACACATGAGGCATAAAGAAGACTAAAATAGTAGTAAAAGTAATATTTAAAATGTATAATTATATTTTCAAGTTGTCGGTTATAGTAAAATAGCAATATTGGTTCGGATAGCCAACAAAGGCTATGTGTCAGTTACTGTTCTATTAATAAACGTCATTGACACTGCGATACCTTTGTCAATTAATAGATGTCGAAAACAGGATCACCCTTCGATGGTAACGGATCATTAGTCGATGACATTTACCTAATAACGAAGGCTGCTTATGTATACGCCCTTAATAGCACAAATATAATGCTTAGAATGTTATAATATAAGCTGATATTATTAGCCTGAAAAGGAAGCTAAGCCATATTGCAAATGGATTTCATTTTTTTGAATTTAGAACAGATCTTATACAATTCATCAATTCCCAATATTTCAAGGATTTGAATTATATATAATGAGTGGCTATGTAGCATGAGTAGCCGTTCTTAATCGATCGGCTACGTCTGTCGTGGTCGGTACCTGGATGGGTGACCGCCTAGTGGTATTTTAAATCGAGCGTTTCCGTGCTTGGGAAGGCACGTAAAGCCGTTGGTCCCAGTTATCACTTAATTGTGATAGTCGTTAAGTTCGTTGGATGCCAGGAGGACGCCTAGGAAGGCGGCTTGAAAAAATTCCAACAGTAGGTTGACCACTAGCCTACCTCCACCAATCCGCAGTGGGCACGCGTGGTGGAGTATCGCCCAGTCCTTTCACCCACGTTTGTGAAAGGAGGCCTGTGCTCATCAGTGGGACATTATAGTTTGATGATGATGATGAGTGGCTATATTACCAAAAAATATTGGAATTACGTAGGATCTGCCGAGAATTCGAAAAAATGAACGCTTTAGCTTCCTTGTAAGCCCCAAGGTTTCATTCCTATGATGATAAGGTTATTTAATGACAATACATTTCTTGTAATACTAATATTGTGTTCTCGTAATGTTTGTTCTCAGAACTTAACAGATGTCTCTACAAGTTTAACGCTGATTCCTTTCTTTACGGCATACAATTCTTGTAGCTATTTTGTAGAGATAGTATTTTCTGTTACCTCGCTGCTATTATTAATTCTGAACCAATGGACCGAAATATAACCTTACGTGACACAGCACAACAGCTATTTAATTAGTTGTATATGGCCTTCTCTAACACTTCCTGTATTAGAAGAGCCCGAGCATAGGCCGGAGACGCATCACATGTTGCTCGGCGATCTGTCACCAGCGCTCCAGGATACACACCGTCTGGCCGTGATTGATGGACGGTATATTAAATAAACCACCCCGATATTACATTTCAAACATATCGTTTTCTATTAAACGGCGAAGATTGATCGATGCGCATTTATAGAGACCAAGTCACACCAAATTCTGATCCGCTTTATGACAGCTAAACCACATTTAGCAAGCGTAAGAAATTTTGTATTCAACCGCCCTATTTTTTGGTATGTTTTTCTCCCGTTGTGATCAATCAAGTGTTACAAACCCATTAGAAAAATTAAATGATGAATGTACCAAAGTGTTGTTCGCGGTAAACTTGCAAGGAGCCACGTAGATATGCTGCTGGGACGAAGCCGCAGCATTGCTAATATTAAACTTCTGATTTGTAAGGTCGCGCTCACACAGTGAAGTCAGAAAACAAAGAAATATTTCACTCGTGTAATGGATTGAAGTGAGCTTCAAACTTTTCACATTCACCAAGTTTTCGAACAAATTTATCTCTTGAGGAGCGGGTGCAAATACATCAAACTTGAAGCAATTTCAAACACTTGTATCTAGAGAGCGTTTACAAGTCATAACAATTAATCCCACTAGATTAGTACAACAAATCATTCAAGATTACAGCATACACTTTGTAACAGCCAGTTATTAAAATATTACTGTCTTTAATAATTATTTCACATACGTCTCCAAAATACTTCATAGGTATTAGAGTAATCTTAAGCGAGTAAGTAAGAGAATTCATTTTAGAGTAAATAAATAAACGAAACCATAACTAGCTAAGGGCATAGCGTAATTATAAATACTAGCATATATGTATGCATGACTAACATATACGACCATATAACCGATAACCGATAGGGTAAACGAGTTCTTCACTGGAGACCACGCACAGGCAAACGAAATGTGGGACGCCCCTGCTAGGTGGACCTGCTAAACTTGGCGGGCGGTGGATGAATGCAGAAAGTGGAGCACCGAAAGATGTGACAACTAGTAGGAAAGGCCTATATCCAGCAGTGGACCTTCAAAGGCTTGATGATTTTCTACATTTTAAGCCAAATCTCATACTCTTCCGTACGCGCAATATGCTTAAAAAGGGGTACAAAGTATATTCTTCACATATTAATAGATTCCTACTTCATTACGGAGAGACAGACAAACAACCTAAAAGTTCAAATAATCTACTTATTTTCTTCTTTAATAAAAAGATGAAAGAAATAATTATTATGATTGACCCGAAGGTTAAATTACCCTTTTAAAGTTAATAAAAAAATAATATAAAACAATAAAAAAAGACGCTTCTTTGGATAAATAATAGTGATAAAAGCAAAGTTAAAAATAAAGTCATACTTGTTATAGCTATAGGGTAAGGACGAGTGATGTACGAGTGGAAGCAAGGGTTGGTTAGACTCATAAAACTTTCAAGACAATAAAGTTGGCTGAAGAAGTGAAGTTGGGATAGTTTGATCCCGATGTGTCGCGGTCTTGCGTTTGTTTTAATGGCAAAGTTTTGATTTATCCAACTCCGCTCTAAATCATGGAGCGGTCACAATTTCTACTAAGCTTTTAATGAAATCAAATATTTACTCCAACAGCTTTGAGGAAGCTATGGATTAAATTGATGACCTTATGGTCGTAGTGGATTTGTTAGTTAAGTTTCTATACTTTTATGAAAATTTGTTAATGTATTTAGGTGAGATTTTAAGGCAATAGCTCAGTATGACGTCAAACGCCATGGCGAAGGTCATCGGTTTGAGTCCTACATTGGGAAACCATAGCAGGGTCGAAGGGTACTTTGTTGTACCCGCCTGGCTGGGTACCACCCTCAAGATGAAAATATGTCGCCAAGCTCCTACCAGTGGGTTCCAGTGGATACATTTGAGAGCCAGTTCACTTCTAGGATTTGTGTGCTTACCATAAAAAAAAATGTAAAAAAAAATACGTTCACTCTCTTTACTATGACTCTAGTGCAGAACTATCTTTCCAATTCACTTAATAGCGAGCCTAGACCATAACTATATCTTACTACCAACGAAACGAATACAAATATAACAACTGGATACCTATACCAGCGCATAGCATATTTCAGTTTGACAAGACATAGCAAAATAAATACAGCAGAAAAATCCACATCAAACCAAACATCGGGAATACTGAAATCCAATACAAATCCCGGGATCACGGGATCCCTGTATATTATCCAGTGTAGATTTAAACAAAAAACCGGGAACCACCTGAGGGCCATTGCAGGGGACGTGCGGGTCTGTTTATTCGGCGCTTACACGCGGTTCTCCATCAATCACTGGACAGCCCAGTTTTTCAGGGCTATCGCTCCCGCAGGATACGACTTGCAGGCGACGTCCCTTGACGGCCTGTGCCCAAAAAAATGCCACGAATCCACATTCCACAGGGATATGAATTAGCCTGTTTTTGGTTGGTGGTTTTCCGTTTTTCATTGTTTTTTACTTCGTTTGCTTTTTAGACTGTCAGATTTCTGTATCTTTTTTATATTAAAAAAAAGGTTTAAATGAGTATAAACAATTTGATATCATGAAACTCACCAAGTATTTAGCAATACTATGTCCAGAAATTCATAAATTCTCATGTTAGGTGGAAGCCTAAATACCTTGAGGGTGGACTTCAACCTAATAATAGTGAAATTGACACGACGTCCATACGGGATGTGAACGTGAAATCGGTCGGTGAAACTCTCTAAGCTAATTTATTTGAATGAGTTCACACTGGCGCGACTATCAACGCAAGCTTTACCTGTACGGAATACCAATTCGATTCCCGGAACCCGCACGGGATTTGCGACAATTCGACCGCATCTCTTATAAACCTGAGCTTAATTCAAAGAATTCACCTTACAAATGCATTTTACCTTTATTTAGAATCGATGTTGATCTGAAATGTATTTCAAAACATGGTGATTATTACGTTATATAGAAAAATGTATTTACAAAGTGTGTAACATATAATAAAGCTTATATACGCTTAAAATCCCCTACAGTTATACACGTCTTATGTATTTGTGATACTTGTACATAATGAAAACCTTAAAGCAAAAAAATAGAAGCAAATTGCCCGTTGAAAACATGAAAGGAATTTACCTGAAAAAGATTAACCGGCAACTGTAATCCGGATAAAATTATTGTATATTTAACAACACCAATGAAGTTACTCAGGTCCCAGCCTCGCCGGAAGCGCTGTGACATTAACAAAACATTACCCTTTTAGTACGACAAAAGTTCATCTCTTTTAAAGGGCTCGGAATTAATTGCCCCCTCTGGACAACTCACCTTTAATTAACCCTATATCACTATTTACCTACAGTGCATTCTCTTAATATTATTAAAGCGCTGATGGGATTTAAACACATAGTTTGCTATATGTAGGATTTTGTTCATAGTATACTGATATTTAAACGTTAAAGATAGTTTAAGTTTCATAACGCTATTAACGTATATGTTTGGAACAACAATTTGTTCAGTGGTAGTTACGAAGGTTGTTCTGCAGTGAGCATCAATATCCTGAGACGTTCCTCACATACGGCTATCTGATCCTAAACTAAGCAGAGCTTGTACTATGGAAACCAGATACTTAACTGATATAATACATACATGATAACGCCCAGAGTCAGGACATATGGACATGTCCATACACACAAATGCACCTCCTGAGTGGAACTATAGCAATAACCTCCAGAAAACTCCAGTATAAACAAGCAAAAGTCTAAACTACTAAAGTAGCCGTCCATTTAATCATATCGCGAGCTTATTTAACATTTTCTAAATCCTTATGTTTTGTTATTTCTAAGAGGGAACCCCTCACAATACATCTATAGAAAAGTTCTGAGAGGCCTCCTCGAAGGGAAATAATTAACACGATTGAATGAGACTCTTCAACTTAACCGTTGGGGCACCACAAAGGGTCTAAAAAGCACACATTGAATCGTTACTGTAATTGAAAAAAAATCGTTTGATCTGAAAAGTGCCATTGTTCGCACCCATTACTATAACCGTATGGATGTAGTACACGGTATAGGCTATTGTATTGAATTCGGCGGGCAGTTTGATAACCCAGTACCTATTTGGTCATACAAACACAGACTAACAAACAAAAATTTTAAAAGTAAGTTTTTTGGGGTCTGTATTATGCATGGTATTTAAGACCCTATTAGGGTACTTATGGAGGTCAAATCTGCTGAAGTCACCAGTTCGGAAGTCGGCCGTTAAGAAATATAATACAGTCTACTTTAAAAAACTAAACTGTTTTGGCTTCCTTATGATTTTATTATTGTACTAGCTTCTGCCCGCGGCTTCGCCCGCGTGGCCTACAGGAAACAAATGACATATTTTTCTTTTAAAACAAACATAATAAGTGCTCTCCCTCCCTCTCAATTGTTTTTTAATAAAGTAATAATAATTAAAAAACCAAAAACTTAAATTACGTGTGTAATAATATGTTTTACAGAAAATTCAACCCCCGTTTCACCCTCTTAATCCCTAAGAGGGTGAAACGGGAGTTGGAATTTCAAAAAACCCTTTCATATTTGATACGTACACTTCACAAAGAACACACCCTCCAAATTGCATGTCTCTAAGAACAGCGGTTTAAGCTGTGCAATACTGTGCATTGATATATCAGTTACTTTTCAAAAATTTCATCCTGCTTTTCATCCCTTCGAGGTCCAACCTCGAAGGGATGAAAAGCAGGATTATCAAAAACGCTAAGACACGTATGAATTAATTTTCAGTCTTCAGCCTAAACACAAAATTTGAAGATCCTAACTTCGAAACTGACGGACTTTCATACAAACTTTCATCCCCTATTTTACCCCCTTAGGAGTGGAATTTCGAAAAACCCTTTCTTAATGGATACCGACTCTTCACAAAAAATACACTCTCCAAATTTCATGTATCTAGGACCAGTGGTTTAGTCTGTGCGTTGATATATCAGTCAGTCAGTCAGGACTTTGAATTTTATATATACAGATATTTATATTTTTTCAAAACATTTTTTTTATTTACAAGATACGCAATCATAAAAAAGCATGTAAAAACCAAGAACTTACGTGTAATAATATGTTTCACAGAAATTTCAACCCCCGTTTCACCCTCTTAGGGGTGGAATTTCGAAAAACCCATTCATATTTAATACGTACACTTCCCAAAGAACACACCCTTCAAATTTCATGTCTCTAAGACCAGCAGTTAAGCTGTGCGTTGATATATCAATCAGTGATTTCCCATACACAACTTCATCCTGCTTTTCTTCCCTTCGAGGGGTGGATTATCAAAAAAAAGCTAAGACACGTACGAATTAATTTTCAGTCATCAGCTTAAACACAAAATTTGAAGATCCTAACTTCAAAACCGACGGACTTTCATACAAACTTTCATCCCCTATTTTACCCCCTCAGGGGTAGAATTTCGAAAAACCCTTTCTTAGTGCTTACCTACACTTCGCAAAGCACACAACCTCCAAATTTCATGTCTGTAGGACCAGCGGTTTAGCCTGTGCGTTGATATATTAGTCAGTGAGATCCAATACACAACTTCATCCCGCTTTTTCATCCCTTCGAGGGTGGAATTATCAAAAACGCTGAGACAGGTATAAATTAATTTTCAATCGTCAGCCTTAACACTAATTTTGAACATCCTAACTTCGAAACTGACGGACTTTCATACAAACTTTCATCCCCTTTTTTACTCCCTTAGGAGTGTAATATCAAAAAATCCTTCGTTAGGAGATGCCTACACTGTATTATAATATATTTAGTGGTGTTTAATGTGGAAATGAAGGACTTGCATAAGTAACGTCATCCCTCTTTTCCCCCCTAAGGGGGTGTAATTATAACAAACGCTCAGACACCTATACATTAATTTTCAATCTTTAGCCTAAACCCAAAATTTGAAGATTCTAACTTCGAAACTGACGGACTTTCATACAAACTTTCATCCCCTATTTTACCCCCTCAGGGGTGGAATTTCGAAAAACCCTTTCTTAGTGGATACTTACTCTTCACAAAGAATACACCCTCCAAATTTCATGTCTCTAGGACCAGCGGTTTAGGCTGTGCGTGCATATATCAGTCAGTCAGTCAGTCAGTCAGTCAGGACTTTGAATTTTATATATACAGATGTATAGACATATCTATAAGTATTAAAAAAAAACGAGAATATATTCAATTCAAAATCATTTATTCCAATAGACCTTCGCAGGCACTTATGAAAAGTCAATACTCTTGTTAGGATAGCGAAGTATAGTGAGCTGTGCCTACCTAGTTATAGTTCTTATGTATCGTGATTTTGTTTTCGTCGTCTGTTGCGCCTAGCATCCCGGTGGCGTGTGCTCACTGTATTTACTTAAATAAACTCGTATATAGTGCCCAAAAACCTGCCTATCATTAAAATCCTAACAACTCTAATACCGGTTCGGAAGGTTGCATTTGCTGAGAAGAGGCGGCAATTAACTCAGCAATTACTCTTATCAAAACTAGCTTAGATTCATTACACTTTATGTACCTACGCTTTATTTTTAAAATGTAATTATGTTAAATGTTTTATTTTTTATTTTTGTAGTTGTACATTATTGTTATTTTGATTGTTTAAATGTTTCTATTATTTAACTGCTATTGTTTTTTTCTTAATTTGTTATTCATATTCTTTGTTTTTATTTTTTATTTTTTTTTGTTTTCAATTTTATTTTAAGTTACGCTGTTCGTGACGTCACCTATGGCAGCGACTGAAAATCAGTGCTGTAGCCCTGTACTGGGCTTGTCTACAACTGAGTCGCTGTCCATTTTTGATGTCACACAACACAATTTATGATTACTTTTATTTTCTTTTTTACTGTCTTTTGTGTATGTTATATGTAACAGTGTATGTAATTGTGTTGTGTTACTGTCAAAATAAATGTTTTTTCTTTCTTTCTTTTCTTTCTTTCTTTTACATAATATTAACATTCTAATAGCACTGACAACAATTGCGTGCCCAGGCGCGGCGGCAAAATTACAAAGTAGACTTAATAAAAATTTAATAATTAAATAGGTAAATAGCAAACTTAAGCAGACCAGCCCCCACAAGCAGCACCTGGTCACAAGTATTATTTTAGTACCTTATTCTCGCGATAAAAAGTATCATACTCAGGAATGGTTATTGCAAACAAACCCATTTTCACATTTATAATATTAGTAAAATACCTCCGAAGTATGATTGATGCCCAAATTAATATTTTGGCATTGTTTTAACTGAATAAATATCTACATGATCTATATATGTACATCGAATGTTGACCGATTCCTATAATTAACGAACGCTTATCGGTTAAAATTAAGACTCTTATATCTTTACTAATAATGAAGCAAAGACCTGAAAGCTTTGCATAGCAGACCCTCCCATATCACAGGTAAAATTAGCTTACAAAATTATTAGCTACGAAATCTATATGCCCAGTTTGGCAATAAAAAACCTACCATTGGTAAGCAAAACGGTTCGTTTTTGTTTATAGAAACCGGCCATGTATCGACAAACCTCATAACCTATACAATAAGGGTCCTTTCAAAAATGGTTAAAAATTGTGAACCAAAGTAGAACCATTTAAATATGAGCCCCGACCACAACCCATAATAAGCACAGCAGCCTCAAAATGAGGAAACAATGATATTTAATTAAAACCACTTTAAAATCGATAAATTTAATAACCAAGGGTAAATGATGCCCCATTCATGTTGCCTTTTCGTTTGTATCAATATTATCCTGGCAGCATCGGGCCATGGGTTGGGTTATTATAAATATTTTATTACGTCGGTTTATTTTTCTGTCTTTATATTGCTACTGTTATTTAGTATCAGCAAAGTTAAATGATAATGGTGCCGATTCTGTTGTAAATCGCACTTAACTAATTTTAGTCACATCTCATCTCTTTCTTTCGAACACTATTGAAAAAGGATAGAACATATTTATAGCTATCAAATTAATCTTTTTCGTCTTATTTTGCGTGTATTTAGGCGTAACCGCGAAAGATGGCGACTAAATTTATATTGAAAATAAGCATTGGACAAATTTGACAGGACTTTCTTACATCCTTTTGTTAGAAAGAGACATAGTGAGATTAAAATTAGTTTAGTTGTAAACAACAGAATCAGGCCAATTTTCAATTTTATCTAATTAAATATTTTGATTATTTGCATTATTTTTTGCGGTGATTCATAAAAGCATACCTTTCGTATGTATGTATTATTTTGTTTTTGCTATAGATAGGGCACCCTAAAAAGGAAGCTTAGCAATATCGCTAACGCAATTCATTTTTTCGAATTCTTATGGAATTCATCAATTCCAAATCTGAGTAACTATTTACCAAAAAATATTGGAATCACTTAGGATCTGCCGAGAATTCAAAAAAATGAATTGCGTAGCAATATTGCCTTAGCTTCCTTTTTAGCCCCCAGGGTTGTATTTGATCACAATCTCACCATGGTGAAAGTAAAATTTTAGAAATAAGTATTACATAGACTTCCGTATTTTTTAGTTTATTTAAATCGGTGTTTAAAAAATATTGCATTTATCACAAATAGCAGGCTAAAATAATTTATAAGCTTTTCTTGGAACTTTAGTCAAATGAAGTAGGAAAAACAAGCGAATGACCAAAATAATAAAAACAAAACCCTATAAATATAATCAATTCTAGTAGGTAACTCAAACAAAGCAATCAATTTTAGACATATGCACAGCATAATTAATGACTTTAGTTACCAAGCCAAGGAATTAGTGTGGGTATGTAATTGTATAATGAGAAACAATATATCGACATAAATAGCATACAATTCTAACATTAAAATAATAGTAAAAAACAAAAAGCATTTGATTTTAAAAGATATACATAGGTAAGTTGGCTCTAAAACTTCTTGTTGTCTTGAAGAAGTTTTTATCCCTGTTCTTAACAATTTCATCAAAGAAAGAATCTAACTAAAATTATCATTCATGCATTTTTCAAAGTCACAATTTAAATAGCAGAAAAAAGCCAACAAGAAAAACCTTTTTTCTGAACTCATCACGAATCTAAGTAAGAACTTGGTGTACCTACTCGCGAGAGAGTTACAACTTCAGCTCAACAGTCGAATTTCAATTTTGATTTTGAGTCACTACAGTAATAGAGCTCGGCATATCCCGATCGTCGCTCGCACCCGTCTCCAGTCTCCCCTGAACCCGACCAAATGTCGTCATCAACATTCACTCCGCTCCCCTCGCCCCTTCCCGTTGCTAACCTCTGCGCCGGGCATGCGCCCATAACAACATAGGGTAATCATATTGCGATAATTTACCCCTGTACTCTCATCAACTGTTATTGAAATATGTAATTAATTTTTACTATCGTATATTTTTTTATCAAATCCGTCAAGATCTTGCATTTCAAAACAAACAGGTTTTATGTTTCAATTGTCGTAAAATTCCAAAAAACTATTCATAAGAAAAAAGAACCCCTCTTAACATTATTACGGGCAAGTTGGGCAAGCATCCTATTCACGTTTTTGCATGTAAACGCTGATCTTCAAATTCACACCTTACGAACGTGCGACAAATATTTTGCCGCCAGCCGTCATCATCACACACACGCATGCGCCATCTCAAAACGACCCGCAGTAAAACGACTGGTCACGTGACTCGACGCGGCATTCGCTCGTCGAACTTCGGTAGTCGTCGGCGAGTCTGCCAAACGGGCGGGTGTGTCCGTGCGCGTCGAAACAAAATGATCACTTAAATGTCAAATCAAATGATTTCGAGAAAAAAATAGTGACATGTGCTTCGTAGTAACCTAAACCCTCACATTAACAAAATGTTGTTTGTGTACGGTAGTGGAATTATACGTATTAGTCGTTAATAACCTCAGATTTTGTGTGAAGAAAATACAGTCCCGGTTCTTGTGTTTTCGCTCGCTATTCAAACATTCCTGGTGGCTGGGTTCAACCTCACATGACGATGAGCTATGTTAGAAACTATAGTGCTATTTGTTTATTAGAAGAGTTAAATGAGATGCCGGTGTAACATCACGATGGACCGCGTGAGTGGAGTGTGCAGGTTCGGGGGAGTGGTGTCGGCGGTGAGGAATCGAACAGGTCGTAGCAGGCGGCGTCTGACCGGTCAAAATCAAACGCCAGAAAATATGCCTGAAGCTCCTCGACGCGGCCTTGGAGCTATCCTGGTCCTAGCATGTATCCTCGTCTACCATAACTGCCTGTACTGCGGCTTTGTTTTTGACGACATAAGTGCCATAAAAGAAAACAGAGACTTGAGACCACAGACGCCCATTTCAAACATCTTCCTCAACGACTTTTGGGGAACTCCAATACACAAGGTGAGGGCATCACCACAAACGAGAAATGATTGTGTAAATAGAACAGTCTGTATTTAAACAAAATTTAATGAAGATCGTGTTTATTCTGGACAAGTTAGTTAGCAAACATCTCCCGAAATAAATTGATAATTTTAAAAAAACATTGTAAATAACTACGTACTATCAATAAGAATTAGATACTAGAATTATATTCATGAGATAAAAATTGCTTTTCCAAAAAAATCAAACCACAAATATCGACTCCGCAAACCGCAAAACAGGATTTCAATACCACAGACTGTCTGGAAAAAGTAGAGCTGCTTAAAACATTTCGGGATGAAGAATTAATGCAATAAATTGTCCCCGTTCTCCTTTGGAGTCCTTCTTCAACAAGCCGAATATCGTTTGGTATATTCCTACTTAGACGTTTACTCGGAAGACAGTTGGATAAGGGATTTGAAGGATTCTTACCGCTAAGACATAAATTATGGCTGCCTTTAGGTTCCCGGCTTGAAATCTCATCTTACATAATTCTTTATTTATCACTGAATGTGCTATCATAAATGATTATTAGTAGGTATGTTGAAACATTTCTAAGTGTTTTAATTAAATTTATATTATCTAAAAATAAAATCAACCGTTATTTTCAAAATTTTGCTAATTCTTGTAATATTCTGAAAAGCATTCTGACTGTTTACGGATGCTTTTAACAAAAACCTTTTAGAACATAAATAAAAAATTAAGCTACACAAAATAACGCGACATATAACCTCTGGTGGTGGTGTTATAACTCAGCCATTTACGCGTAGGTAACTGGAAGATTTATGGGTGTAATCATCATGAATGTTTCAACCGTGTGCATTACGCTGCTTCACTGCGATTTACTATTTCACGCAGTAACGTTTCAACTCCAAAATTGTATGGCATTTGTCACGAGATAATCTCATAAGCTTCTGTAGTTTGGATTGAATTTTGTTTTAGTGTTTATTTTAAATAAGAATTATTAGTAAACTCTTTCAAAATTATACAGATGATCAAAATTACTCATATAGTGTCTGAATAGTTCCTATAACGTCCAATCTTAATATCTGCTCAGTCTCAGATGCTTTGCATACTCCGCAAAAATTTTAATATTCGAACGTTCGTCAGAAATTATTCGAGAACACAATAGGGAGGGACGTTGCCGGGGAATTGTATGCGGAAAGTATAATCAAAGTAATCGCTCCTTCTTTCATTGGAATATATTCCGCGTGAAACGGTGAAGAACGTCGAGACTTGGGATATGGAGGGAGTTCTCTAATGATTTCGCCGACTTCAGTATTACATGAGTGATTTGAAAACAACAATAAATATTATTCCAACTTTGAAGTTTCATAAAGCTCAGTATAAAAACTACAAGAATTGAGTAATCAATATAATTTTATATCGACTCATAAGCACATGTGTGGATTCACAATGTAAGTGTCTTCATACATAAAGCTTCAAATCCAGACATAATTTTTTTCATTTGCTCATGTTGAATGTAAGGTAATAAAGTCAACTGAATAAAACGCATTGATTTTTCAATCTATTCACTCCTCTATTGAATAGAATTCCAAGATTCATTAGCAAGTGAATGGTGTGGATTCGTGATGTCATTATCCAGAAACAGAATTAAAGGCTATAATACTGTCTGACTATCTTTCAACACAATCTTGCCATAATCGCTTTGTGTTGAATATTAATGTTTAATGATAATGTTTTGATCGAACCCTTTGTCATATACTTTTTTGACTTAATAAATAACTAAAAATAATGAAAAGAAAAGTTTGGTAAATACAATAAACAGATATTGTTTCCCAAAATATAAATAATAAAGTTCAGCATATTGCTACCTACTAATCATTCTATAATAATAATGACAATAATTTAGGATCCAATGAGCGTAAAGCTATATTTTATTATTTTCAAGGAATACATAATTCTATATTAAGTCCATTTATTTGGCTGGCGTGTTACCAAAAGTGTGACAGTCTATGTTTAAAATAATTTAGAAAATATTTTTTTTTATTGAAATATAATTACGAGCCCATTATAATTTATTAATTGTAAAGAATCATGGCGAGATTTGTACAAAAAAATAAAGATTTTTAGAGACGTTTGAATGACGTTATAATTGATCCTTGGTGCCAAAGGAATAACTTGAGCCATTAAAATATTTTTAGAAGCCCGGGAATGCGAATTTCTATGGCATGCCGGCGAATCGTGACTATTCGCGACCAAAACCGTTATGTTGTTGTTATGTTCTGCGGGGTTTATAAAATATTTCATGTATATTAATTAACATATTGCTTGTAATGTAATCTCAACATTGGAAGTGATTCAAAACCCTCTAAACGATTTTATTTTTTTATACAAATCAATGTATGGATCTCGACGTGGTTCTTTATGAACAAGAATTGTAAAACACTGACAAAAATCTCGCAGACATTTTTGACGTAGTAAGTAATTATGATAGACATAATTAGCCAAAGCTTTACTTAAATAAAGAGGAGCAACTTAGGGCGTCTTTAGTACCAACCAAATTAGAGTCTTGGCAGTGTTTGAGGTTTACGAAATTACTGTGAAAAACAAGCATTGTAGCGACTTCTTAACTTTCAAACAAGGAGATGAAAGGAGTAAACAAATATAAAAAATCAAACACTATCTATTTTATGTTACAAAAATTACTAACCATTTCAGAAATTTCTTTCATTCAGAAACAACCCGAATTAATGCTATCATTTATTCACCAACATTCAACATTTACCATTTTAATTAAACATGTCACATTCACAGAATCAATACAATTCCGCTTACCCATTGAAAACTGCTCAGCACGAATTCCGTTGCTCGAGAGAACAATTGTCGAAATCGAAACTTTCCACGGCTTTCGTAAACAGACTATTTGGACGTAAACAGTGACTGACGGAGCTAACCAATTGTTTTCCTCAATTCTCCGTTGCCTTGTGATTATTCTGATAACATGCCTGTCAGATTCTAACCCTAAAGATTAGAGAAACGAAGAGGGTTTTAAGCGCATTTAAATGGCTCTTTGGGGGATTCATTCTAAGCACCTGTGTAAATAACATCTTTATTCATAAAATAGTATTTTATTTATATAATGCCTTCGTATCCTGTAATATTATTTTTAATTAAAATATAGAAAAAAACTTATGAAATTATGAATTATTTATGTTGTTCTTATAATATAGTGCTAGCAGAGTGAAAATTCAAACGTGGATTAAAAAGTACAAAAGGCACATATAATATTATTTTAATCCCACGACAGGCGACCATACACAATGAATGGATGGGGTCGACCCGATTACTCAGTATTTAAATAAGAGACTAATGTCATTTCACACGTCAGCTTACCCAAATCCTGCAGAGCACCGTAATTTTCAGAATACGCAAGCTTCATTGTGAATTAGAATGAAATACTGTGTTGAATGCTAAATTCATTTACCTATGATTCTTTACGACAAACTATGGTATACATCATCATCATCATCATCAGCCTATAATGTCCCACTGCTGAGCACAGGCCTCCTTTCACAAATGAGGGTGAAAGGGAATGGGCAGATACTCCACCACGCATGCCCACTGCGGATTGGTGGAGGTAGGCTAGTGGTCAACCTACTGTTGGAATTTTTCAAGCCGCCTAGGAGGCATCCAACTAGCTTAACGACTATCACAATTAAGTGATAACCGGGACCAACGGCTTTACGTGCCTTCCGAAGCACGGAAACGCTCGATTTGAAATACCACTAGGCGGTCACCCATCCAGGTACCGACCACGACAGACGTAGCTTAACTTCGCCGATCGATTAAGAACGGCTAATCATGCTACACCACGAGCGCTTCCATTCAATGGTATACATACTTAACAGTAAATCGTGATATAAAGACAAATTCTTCATACATTACCACCTGACTTATCCGTATAGCAAGCTCTTATCTCAGTTTAACGTAATACCTACTACAAACTTTTTATTATCTTAAACAGGGCATTGCCAATATGTTAATTTTATTTTCATAATCAAGTTATTGGTATAGAATGGAAGCATTGAGAAAAGCAACACATAACTATACATACATATACCTCTTCAAATCAAGAACTATGAAAAGATCTCCGTCTTTGTCACTCTTCTTTGAACTCGGAGCCGACCTTTATAAAGTGCTGATATTAGGTATCTTTCTTTGATCCTTATAAAGGTCATCTAGTCGATTTTTCGACCAATATTTGAACAATAATTCTGCTACATCCCTTAAAAAAAATACATTATTGCTTGTTTTTTCTTTTTTTTATACCACTAAGTTGACAAACAAGCATACGGCCGACCTGATGGTAAGCCCATGGACGCTTGCAACACCAGAGGTATCATTCGCTCGTTGCCGACCCTGCAGTAATCTCTTCACACCCTTTTTGAAGAACCCCATGCTGTACTCCATTGAGAAAACCACGGCGGGGAGCTCATTCCACAATCTGAGCGTCCGCGGAAGGAAGCTCCTTTGAGACCGCACAGTTCGAAACCATTCTGGTTTCAATGTGTGAAGATGGACTCCCCGTCGATGGCGAGAGTTGCGATAGAGGAAGATAGCCGTGGGCATCAGGTCCAATAATTCTTTAGAACACTGTCCGTTGTTCGTGTATAAACGGTAGAACACACATAAGAAGGCAAAGTCTCTCCTCAGACTGAGGGGCTCTAACCGCTTGTGAGCTCGGGATGGTCGACAATTCTAATGGCACGTCGCTGAACCGAGTTTAAAGGCCCAAGCTGGTATCCAGGTCCCCGCCCACAGATGACAGCAGTAATCCATATGAGGTCGGACTTGCGACTTATAAAGTTGCAGCCTTTGCCCCGATGTAAAGTACTGCTTCGCTCTGTTGAGCACTCCGAGCTTTTTGGATGCTAGCTTCACTTTGTTTTCTATGTGACTTCGGAACAAAACGTCGTTAAAAATGTCAACGCTAAGGATCCGCTTTTACTGATGTTCAACAACGTGTCCTGGAATTGTGGAGCCACAGTTGTTGTTTTAATCAGAATAAAGATTAAATAACAAAAAAAAAATAACCGCAGCAATATGAGATGACGCATAATTTAATTACCCAACAATGCACCCAATTATTTTTGATTCGTAAAGTTTGGGTCTAGATGAAAATACTTATTTATGGTTTACCTATAGCAAAATGACCGTCGTCAGCGCATTTGCCGGTAGCATCCATCAATGTCAGTGGAACAAGTTTTTCTTTGGATTCCGTCGAAGCGAGCGTTCGCTGTTTTTGTTTACAAACTTTCAGCCAGTGTCACTTCAAATATTAACTTTCTTAAGCTTTGATTAATACCACCAGCTACAAAGAACTACCAACTAACATCAGAAACAAAAGGCATGACAAGTTTAATTACACTTTCGATATTCAAAACCAGTCAAGTAAGGTTTGAATTATTCGTGGTATAAAACTTAAGGAAATTGTTTTAAATGAAAAATTTGTTCCATTTTTCCAAGAAAAAAATATTGGCTGTCTAAAATACTAAATAAAAGTTGATCTTAAAAACATTGCCAGTAGACCATAGAAGAAATTCTTGACATGAATTGAATAACATCAAATTTTCTAGCAGCCGAAAACAAACTGCTATACAATTTCTTCTAGCTTTCATGGAACTGAGAACTCGTGTGCTACCTTTTTCGTTTTTCACAATTCCTTGAAACCGCGAACTAGTTGTTACCCACTTCTGTATAAAAAGCTCGGGAATGCGTAATAACTTCACGTGAGCATGGCCGGCAATCAGAATCACAATTTATGTATTCGTAATTATTTGATGGAACACCTGGTGATCAAACTTTTGATACGTTTTCGACAGAGAGGGTGACAATCGATAATAAATTATTCAATTGAACAGAATACATTGTTATATTGCTTATGCATTGAATATCAGCTTTCGCAACAAATCGAGTACTTTTTCACTCGATTATTTTATTCCACAGTCGATGCCATGTCGATTTATGGAAGGTACACGACCGGTGAACCCGCAGTTTTTTTGTCGTTTTGACACGCTCGATTTTCATGTATGTGTCGCTCGTTTGTTAATTACCAGTACACGGCTGGCACGTGTTACATTTTGCGTGATTGATCATCATTGGCTTTTTACTTTTAGTTATATTGTAATGCGTAAGCTTTTGATAAGTTCCTTTACTAAAACTGTATAGCGTCGATATTATTGATGTATATGAGGAAACCATAGCGCATAATAATTTTTTTGCTGGATGGAATGGTCCATTTAAAATCTCAAGCCAAGCACTTTGTGTCTTTGGCAGTTGGACTTCAATGCGAGTTTCTTTCGCTACATCTTTCATTACGGTGAGATTGCGGTCAAACGAAAACATGCATTTTCATTACTGTAGCCTTTCATCATCATCATCATCAGCCTATAATGTCCCACTGCTGAGGCCTCTTTTCACAAATCAGGATAAAAGGGAATGGGCAGATACTCCACCATGCGTACCCACTGCGGATCGGTGGAGGTAGGCTAGTGGTCTACCTACTGTTGGAATTTTCAAGCCGCCTAGAAGGCCTCCAACTAGCTTACCTACTATCACAATTAAGTGATAACCGGGTCCAACGGCTTTACGTGCCTTCCGAAGCACGGAAACGCTCGATTTGAAATAACACTAGGCGGTCACCCATCCAGGTACCGACACGGTGGTAGCTTAACTTGCCGATCGATTAAGAACGGCTTATCATGCTACACCATGAGCGTTCTTACTTAGAGCGATACTTTAGCCTTAGCTTGTAATTAATAGTAAATGAATGATTCATCATAGAAACCAGCCATACCACCATAGTTCCTGACACAAATGGGCGTTCAAACTAGTAACTGGGTATATAGTAGGTACGTTATTGTAATAATATACCGGGTATATTAAATAGTTTGGGGCTTTGCGTGACCGGACACTCACGTGAACTTCTAATTTCTACGACCTTTTCAAGAAATTCATTTGTACACGGGTTATTTATGAGATCGCGTGGCCTCACCCGACGCGATAAAATTGTTAAAATTGTTTATTAAAGTATTGAAGTAATTGTACGTTTTCGATAGACCGATAACAACGTAGCTGTTAAGCTATCTGTTTACGGAATCGATTTTAATACGCAATGTCTTGTTTTTACACAATTATTATAGTGTGTATTTCTTTCTTAGGTAATTCATAAATTCAAATGTGTTCCCGAGGTTGAGACTTTACTTTATATACTAAAAACTAGGCCTACAAGTTTATTTTATTTGTTTTTTAATCAATATAGAATTTAATCTCCAATAACAAATAAATCTTTCCAGCATTGAATAAAGTAGACAATCGAAAACGAAGCATTTAAACAATTTCACATCTGTTGTCGAATATTATTACCGAAAACGAATTAAGTATTGAAATATTGTCAATAGTGTACTGCCGTCGTGCAATATGGCCACAATTTAAACCCTGCAAATGTTTGTTGGAACGTTTAAAATGGTCGACAGTGTAACACGGATCCTCAATGTCACCACAAATTTATGTAGCATAACGAGACTGTCCAACGCTGACATGAGCTTTGTTTCAGTCGAATTTATTCGTTACATGCATCAGTTTGTGGACAATTGTTTTGATTGATGGTCCTCCACTGCTTTGTCATAACCTGATAATTGTAAATAAGTAATTTGTAAAAAAGAAAAAACATATTCCCAAAGATAATGGTTGGTAGGTTTTATGCAGATTGATGTTGCTCTATTTATAAATAACTGTATACTGTACGGTCTGTATGTATAAAAAAGTTAGAAAATTAATTATATCAAGTTTTTTCACAAAGAGGCTTCCACGCTCTCTGACAGTGACTCAAGGTCGGAATATTTGTGCCTGGCGTCTCTAGCATCGGACAGGTAAGAAACCTCAACATATCCAATAGAAGGGTCCAAAACAGATGGATGAGAGACTGACGAGGTTGCCCACATTGTATGTACCGAAGATAGAAACGCCGGTACTGATATGCTTGAAATTGTCCGCACTCCTAGGCCACAATAACACACGGGTAGGGTGGCCTGAGTCCACACTTATAAAAACTGCAATTTAGAATTTTGGAAAGAGACGTTTTGATTAAATATGATCGAATTTAAATAAGTGCGTACTGCTGAGCAAATAGGTAAACTTTGGCACGAAAAGGCTGAGTCGAACAATAAAAAATGCATCATCATCATCATATCAGCCTAAGGATGTCCACTGCTGAACATAGGCCTCTCCCATTAACTTCCACTTGGAACGGTTTTGGGCCGCTTGCATCCAACGGAGCCCAGCGACTCTGACCAAGTCATCGGTCCACCTGGTGGGAGGTCGTCCCACACGGCATTAAAAATGCATAATGTAAGGGCATTGTACAATCTTACAATAACAAAGATTTACAGCTTTTCAACTAGTTTAAAAAAATACCTAAGATTATATGGGCGGTATTGTGGAAACAGACCTGTCTGTTACCACTGTAATGAGTAACTGACGTGGCGTGTGGTACTTAACAATTTATACAGTTCATGTCAGCAACATGTACATACACACGCAATAAGTTAGCGGGAACACGCCACTGGACGTGTCATAAGTTTGATGTAAATGTGGTTACTTTACTAACAAATATGCAATAATTCAAGTGAAAGCACAATTGAATTATGCTAAACACTCTTTATACTATTATCATTATCCTTTTCTTACAGTTTCAAAAAGTAAAAACAAACTTTGTTGCAATAATGTATTCTATTTTGCAGCTATGTCTGGAAAATTACAACGTTTCGAAAAGGAATCAAAATTCTGCATTAGTACAGTTTTGTGGGAAGTTTAAGCCTATATAGTATAGTAAATATATATAGTATAGTAACTAATATAACACTCAGGACATGCATTTGTGTGCATGAACATGTCTGTATGTCCTGAGTCTGGGTGTAATTATGTATATTAAGTATGTATTTACAAACAAAAAGTATGTATATATGTATTATATCAGTTATCTGGTTTCCATAGTACAAGCTCTGCTTAGTTTGGGATCAGATGACCATGTGTGAGGAATGTCCCAGGATATTTATTTATTTATTTATTATTTATATTATTCTGTTGTAGTATGTTATTCGCCTAGCGACGGTGTGTCAGTGTGTCCCAAGATAATTTTGCTAAATCCCCACCCCGTGTATGCGTAAACAGCAATTTGGTCCAGTAATTTGTAGTATGCATTAGAGACGCCTTATCTTAACCGGTATTCCGGGATGAACCGGGGACTCGGGAGCCGGCTGTCTCCGGGACAAACAAACGGAGACATAAATCAATGTCAGCACACCAAGTTTATCGCGCCTTCGAGCTTCGCCCCCGGACATAGACGCGAGATCCTTTAATGTGTTTGTTCTCCGTTGGAAAAAGTTCCTAACTTCTATGCAGATAACGTTAACTTAAACTTCATTCATTATTCAAACGATAATACCGGTGGAAATAGCCGGTACTCAACTAAGTTTCCTGTAAACTGAACAAAGTGTTTTTGTAATAATGTTCGAAGAAGAAGAATCTTACCTTTTCCAATAACTCGGAGATCGCAAACATTTTATAAACTTTATGCATATTAATATAATTCGATTTAAAAAATATATAATATTATTGCGTAATTAAGTATAGATACCAACTTCTATGATTTTTTTAAATAAAATAACGTTTTTTTTTTTCAAAAGAACTCTACTACTATCTTACCTAACGATTCATAAATACTTAGCTAATATAAAATTAAATTGTGATGATGTCTTTAAAATAGCATTTCAGGCTCTTTTTGTCTCGTAATCATATTATTATCATGTAAAAATATGTTTGCAATTTTTTATTATGTCTACGTTAGCACACAGTTTCATAATACATATATGAAAAAAATAGTATTCCAAACTGATATATAAATTTATTGGGTTAGTATTAACTATTAATATTACATAAAGAGAATCCAGCTCAAACGAGGAAGTCATCTGGAATAATGAATTAAATTGCTTTGTATTTACTCGAGCGAATATTAAAATGGGAAAATGGAATCATTTTGGAAAGGCCAAAGAGAAGAAAGAGCTTGAAGAAAATAAAATAGCATGACATTTTGTTGAAAACGCTGGGCGTAAACAAATTAAATCGCGCCTAATTAGAGTCTGTCCATAATAATTTAATTATAAAGTATGATTTTTTATTTTTATGTCGAAACAACTAAATTTCAGAGACAAAAATCACTAATGCAGAATGGATAGACAATAGTGTTACAAACCCCGTCGTCCTGAAAAATTATAATTTGACATCCTACCGGCTAGTAGGCTCGGGAATATGTTTAGGTTAATAAAGCTGAGGAACAACAAAATCAAAAAGTCATTTAATCAGTTTAGGCCCTGGTAAAGCACTTATCAACGTTAAATTGGTACATACAGTTGAATTTACCACACCGGTTCGGAATATACAAGACTGCGGCTAGAAACTCAGCAAGGCTCTTTTTTTTGTGGAAGGTCTTTTCATATTACAGCTTTTTTCCAAATAATTATACAATATATATATATTATTATTATGCTTATTCATACAATTTTCAGTTAGCTTCTTAAACAAAAACACGCCAGACTACTTCGTTACTCTATTACTGATGAAAATCTTACAATTACTTTGTAGTCAAATACGTACAGTATATTCAATTGCGAACCAAAACATCGATGTGCATATAGGACCACACATATCATGGCTGCCGAAGTAATTTTAATAGGTAAACTGTGACATAAAGTCTATGAGACAAAATCAAACTATAACAATAAAGGGTTGGCTCGCTGAGAAAGCGTTTTATAGCGTAGAAGAATTTTTGACATAGTGGCATAAATCTATTATAATTTAAATTTGAAATTATGTAATGAAATGTATAAATTATGACTTGTAATCTTAAATATTACTAATAAATATGTTTATCTGTTTATCTGTTATCTGGTTCCTTGTTTGACTACGGAATCCTAAAAATAACTATAGTAAAGTCTAACTTAGCTAACATAACATTGGGGTACAATAATATTACATAGAAACCAAACGAATTGATAATCAATAACACACACAAAAGAAATAATAATAAACAATACTCTAAATTAAACCTAATATTAAAAAAAAAAACATAACATTATATTTTAAATACACAATTTTCAAGTTCTTACTTCTTTTCACGACGTTTTATCGAAATAGTAACAAGAAAGTGTAAAGGTAAGAGAATTATTTTCAGAGCTATTCGACGTATGTATTACGTCGGAAATAATTTTTGAAAGCTTCTAAATACTTAAGTATATAGGTACTACATAATTAGATTAATATATGGCTTTCCCATTAAACAAATACCTACTCGTTTGTTGTCAGGTATTTTACTTTATCTTCTGTAAAAATAAAGATTATTGATATTTGCTTTTAGCTTAATTTTTATACGTTTTTAAGTTTTTAAAGGACAATGTGGGTTGCCCTTTCAGTCTTTTTCATGTTTTACAAATACCATAAATATATTATTTTCAATATCTTATACTGGGTGGAGATTTTGAGATTTCACTATTGGTCTCATAGTAAAAGTGGTTCAGCGTGACTAACCCAACATAGGTTTCGAAAATATGCCATCTCGAAATCTTCAACTTTTATAATACCATAAATATATTATTAATGACCTTTTTTTTATACCACTAAAGTGGCAAACAAGCATACGGCCCGCCCGATGGTAAACAGTTACCGTAGACTATGGACGCTTGCAACACCAGGGGTATCACTCGCGCGCTTCGCGACCCTAAACCTTGACCTTATTCATTAGCGAATATATACAAATATATAGGGTGACTCATAATTAGTAAACGATACTTAGACACGTATTACACTTATCTATATATATATAAAATTCAAAGTCCTGACTGACTAACTGACTGATATATCAACGCACAGCCTAAACCACTGGTCCTAGAGACATGAAATTTAGAGGGTCTATTATTTGTGAAGAGTGGAGTGTAGAGAGCTGGAGTGGAGAATCCACTAAGAAAGGGTTTTTCGAAATTCCATCCCTAAGAGTGTAAAATAGTGGATGAAAGTTTTATGAAAGTCCGTCAGTTTCCAAGTTAGGATCTTCAAATTTTGTGTTTAGACTGAAGATTGAAAATTAATTTATACGTGTCTCAGCGTTTTTAATAATTCCCTCAAAGCCGGATGAAGTTGTTTTGTTTTATTGTTGTAGAAAAATATGTCCTAAGGTTTGTTTCTTGTAGGCCACGCTGGTGAAGACGCGAGCAGAAGCTAGTCGTATGATAACAAACAACTTTCCCAAAGTTTTATTTTATTTTACTTAGCACATGCGCCCATAATGTTATGTAACTAACAAGAATAAGAATACACCATCAGCTTTTATTTAATTTTGTTATTTATTCCTATTTGTATCTTTGGGAAAGTTGTTTGTTATCATGAGTACAATCATGTGTCTAAGTATCGTTTACTAATTATCAGTCACCTATATACAATCAGACTTGATTTCTTATAAAAACCAATTAATTAATAATCGTGATTCCATTATTTTGAAGTAACACGTAACTTGATTTCTTTCAATAGATCCTGTTAGATTTATAAAATATACAATTCCAACAACACGTAGTTACCTACATAGGTACAATATTATATTCTGTATGTTTTACATATCAGAAACTCAAGAGAAGCTGACAGCGTTTTATATCTACTAAGAACATGTAAACCGCCTTTAGCTAAGTGTTTGGTGCTGATACAATCTTTCACCTACGGCAGCTAAGTCCCTGAGGGCCAAATGGTATCAAAGTTTCACTTACGACCTACAATCCTTGCACGCCTCTCGCTTCCTCCAAGCTCATAAATCGCCTCATAAAATAATCGTAGCAGTATCTACTTACTGCGAATTTACCATTAATGTACTGAACTCACGTACGAGTACCCGTTCCTATCTCCAATACAAATATTTTACATATTTCGGTAAAATACTGCCTTTGCTATTTATGAATATTTCGCTTGCGAGTTAGTACCGTCGTAATCCGATGGAGAGCCTTCGTTACGTTATATGTTTATATGCGTGAAATAAGTAACCAAATCTAAAAGAAAAGCACCGTGATTTCTCTCCCATAAAAATTGTAAAATGATATACCCATGTATAGTTAAAGTGAGCCCAATTTAAACGTGAATTATACTCAACAAACAAAGAGACTCAAAGGTTTGTTAGAAGGTACTAATGTGATTTTATAACGACGAATTTTGGGGCCTCGGGTCTGTACAAAATGATTCCAAATTTATCAAAATCATGGTTCGCCCATTAAGCACCGAAAACATTACCCGACCACAACATTCGTAGCTATTAATAAACGAGCCGTGCCATTACAGATGGGGTAAATCTCCCGGTTGTTGGCGCCAACTCACAATAAAATAGGCAACAGTGCCAAGGCGCCATGCCAAGCAAGTTTAGAAGGTGCCTCCCACTTACCCCCTGAAACACTCGTGACAATATTCACTACTATTGCTCCCGTTGGAATTCTAAGCGATAGATAAGGGGCTACATTTTATGGCACGAGACACAATTCCTGGTGGCAACGTACCTTTTAAATATTCCTCAAATACCCTTACGGCTTACAAAACCAGTAATTACACTTAATTGCACAACTAGAAGTTTCAAATGGCAAGTTAGTCCGTCAAAATGTTTACGATTGCTGCCGTAAGTTGCTGAAGCCGCGTAATGAGCCTGACTTTGCCCTAATGTGTAAACTACCGGCATTAAATTTAAGTTTAAGATTTCAGCCCTTCCAGAGGATGGTAGTTACCGACAGTTGCCACTTAGCAACAATGTCAAGATGTCCTTTGGGTGACCAAATATACCTCTAGCTTAGATAAATATGTGTTCGCAAAATTAATATTTGATGATTGTTTCAGGTAAACATTTCAGAATACGTTAACGTAGCCCAGCTCACGTAGGTAAGTAATATTTATCTAAATGGTCAATATATTGACTGACATAAAAGCACTGGGTTTATCAAGGAGCAGGAAAAGAAAGCATTCAAATAGATAACATTCAATTTAAGTTTCTACTTTTACAACAATACCATTTGTAAAAAGTTATTTACAATGAAGTATCCCAACGCTAACTTCACATCAAAATATATATTTTTATCGTGAATGTGAAGTGGGTCGCCCGCCGCATTGTGTCACTGTCTCAAAATTGAGTTACAATACTGAGAAAAGGGGAAACTTCGTCCTTTTCAGCGGCACGTTCGAAAATTGCACATTTGGCGCTGACGGACCGGCCAGGGCCGGATCGGGCACTCGCGGCATCAGTCATTGTCAACAAAGTTTATCGCCTCGCCTCGGTTTGCTTCTAAACTGAACGGATCTACCCAAATGTGTTTGTTGTGGTCTCAGGGCGAACTCGCAGTGTCGCATCGCCTTACAGTTCACAAATATAAATCGCATTTGCGACTGCTATTTGTGCGCTACTTGTTAAGTGTCCTCTATACATGCATATCCAAACTATTCTCTCGGGATGTAGAATAGAAGTTGCTCGGTTTCAAAGTATTTTGTTGACTTGACGTTTTGAGGGTTGTGATAGCAGACAAAGCTAAGTTGAATTTCGTAAATTAAATGTGTACCTAGCACTCTCTAAAGAGAAGTTTCGTTTATTTACTTTCGGCAGAGCATTTGAAAACCGTTTGGGGTGAGCTCCTGGCGTGGCTAGTGTTAGTATCTAATAATACGTACATTGTATTTTGTTCCCTTTTTAGTTTAATTGCCAGCTATCAACCGGGGTCGCTCTAAACGAAACCCTACAGGAAGCCCCATTAAGTTGGCTCATCATATCGTATTACGTTGACAAATTGAAGCCATTATTTTCACGACAAATAAAGCAGCGGAATCTTGGATTTCTTTTCATCGAAATTTATCATACCAGTATCCATCCATACAACACCTAATATATTCCGATGTAATACACAAAATTCTTTATTTAATTTATTAAGTTCAACGACGTAGGAACTTTACGCCCATAAACTCGAGCCTTTTCGTTTTACACCGACATCGCAGCTAATTTATGTTAATTTTTGCTTTTTGCCCAATGTCTACAGTAGGTATTGTTGTTTTGAGTGTATATATAGTAGAATACAGTATGCCCTAGCACAATATACTAATATTTTTATTGGTTCTCAAATCTGCATTGCCATTCTTAATCAACAATTATTTGACGGTGTGAAAAATAATGATAAAACACTAATAAAGTTATCAAACGTTGATTATACAAAATTGTGAAGTCTTTATCTGACACGTGACATTTGGTGAACAAAAGCCTGCCTATATTTAATACAAAAGTCCAGTATACTTATATAGCTTTTGACATTTAATTAAAAGTACCTATCGTCAAATGCCATATTTTTCTAAGAAATTGTATGGTGTCAATGTTATTGCTATGAATTATTTACTGGCTCTTATCACGAGACTTGAATATCCGAGAGAGTGAGACCATACACTATAATAATATTATGTGATAATATCCATAAATGTCAGTGATATCCATGTCATATCTGGCCTTACCCTAATTATTAAGTACTATACATTTGAGATGGGGTAATATCAGATAAGGGTAAAGACAAACAAGATCACTTGTACTCATTATCCTTTCATACAAAGCACCCTAAAACGGTGATGTATGGCCTATAATACAGGCTTTGCTAAATACCCCGGGCTGTAGACCATCAGCATCATGAGAGGTTCGATCGAGGCAGATTGACAACCGCTTCAATCTCAAATAGCTTAGTCAGTGTGGTGATCGGAGCGTTTACCTATAATAGTACTATTATTTATTTTGTGTTTGTGTAAATAAGGCAATTAAGATAAGAATAAAGTATTTCTAAGAAGAACAAAATCACAATTACACCTTTTGACACTGTCTTCATTTGTTTTCAATATTTTAGCTGTATTTACTGCATTTATTTATCACTACTTCTGCTGGTTTAACTCCTTCGAATTGCGTAATTTCCTCCATAGTCGTTCTCGGAGATACATACATTATGTTATACGTATCCCCACATTAGTAGTTCCCTTATCTCCGGGATTAAATCGTCGACAAAGCAGTGGTTGCGCTAAAGATCGGAATCTAAATTTAAACGCCACAGGAATCCGTGTCGTGCACTAATCCCAAAGATGGAGTGTTTGGCGGGTAGACTCGGTTATACTGCAAGGCTTTATTGATAGCACCAGAGCCTGTCTGATGCAAGAATCCGGGCTAGACAGGAATGATAATTACTCATGGCACCCCGGACTAAGTTATATCTTACTCCCCTGATAAAATGTTTCCACTTACTTATTCTGTTTTCCATTTACGCATTTTCCAAGTTCTTTGTATACTCGATGTAATGACGTCTTTGGGTACAGTTTAGCGAGTAGAGGTTTCTTCCAAAAAGATTTTTGTTATTACTTTACGGGAAATAAAATTTTCGACAAAAGCTTTATTACAACAGAAATGATATTAAGAAATAAAATATACCTTAAATATGTAACAGTAAGAGTATTTTTGCTGAAACTGGTCTTTTAAGAAATGGTACCCATCGGCTTATTTATATTGTGTAAGTGGCTACATAAAGTACTTAAACATTTTTCATATGTGATATTTAAGTACAAAAACGTGTTATGTAATGCTATGTAGAAAAGGTATTATAAAAACATATTATGTTTTCATTATTGGAACTAATAAATTACACTTATTCATTCGCATAATTTATTAGAATTTCAAAGCAAATATTTTCATTTGGATGGAATTCTACACGGAGCCTTTACCCTCGAATTATGTAACCTACAGCCACGACTAATTGCATAACGCCCGACTGTTGCTGTCAAAACAGTATCTTAGTCCAATCAAACTAGATTAATTCATGTTCATGCCACTTTATACCTTGTAATAATGAATGAATAAGGTACATATTTAAATAATGGTTTTACGCCGAAAGAATAATAAAAAGACGCTCTCCACTTCGCTCAAAATTAAATGCAATGACTTAATACTAAAACTAGACATACTATAGGCAAACAATTAAATTAGCGTAGCAGACTTATGCAATAACTATATGTAATAATTATATTTTCCCAGATCCATATTATGCAACAAAGTGTTATCATACAGTGTATTATAATTTTCTAGACTTCTGTAAATAAAGCCAGAACAATAAAAAAATATAAAAACTAAAATTTATGGGTAGCGTAGGTAGTAAATTATCCAACACTGCCTTATTTTTACTGTCTGGCACCGAGAAGCTAGAATCACAATCCTTATAAACAATATTGTTGCCAGAACAATATTTCTAACTTTACATTATGCAAGAATACTCACAAATAAATTGAAAAATCAAAAAAATGTATGTCGTAGCTGATAGTGATATAGTTCACAGTGATAATGTACGATGTTGAATTCGCCTAGGAACAAAAAATAGCATAAAAATATATTTTTTCCTTTTATCCTATCTTAGAATAATTAAGTAGTAGAAAAGCTAAGTGGGTGGAATCCACACGCCGCGCGCCGCAAATATTTACGGATGCTCATAGTTTCCTTACAACACACGAAAGCTGGTTCTGTGTGCGTACCAATGGTGGCCGCCTTTATTGTATGCTTAGTTATGTGCGTAATAAGAAGGGAAGTTTTTTTTCTTTGTGTATCGGCCTGTGTTTGATCGCATTCTCAACATGGTAAGTGATGAGGTGGCCTAAGGTGGTAAGCAAAGCTTAGAAGGAACTGGCTCTCACGTCTCACTGGACGTCACTTCTACTAAGCTTTCATCTCCTTACGGGAAATGGTATAATTGAGAAGTGGCATATCGCTTTTATAACTACTATTCATTATTCTATGTAAATACAGACTCTACCACTTCCATTTGTGTGAGATTAAAAAAAACTCTAAATCACCCAGCTTTAAAGCCTTTCAGAATGATACTCATAAGTTCTTTATAACCTTTCATCTTGTCTTACATCCATCGTCATAACAAGGGTTGTGGAGGCACATTCAAAAAACATTACTTACCCGGATGAGCCACTTGGTGACACAAAGTAGATTACGTCAGGCCCGCGTCACACCCTGACGCACCCTGATGAAAGTCCCCCAACTTTCATCCGCCCTGGATCCTTCAATATTACCTTATCTTCAACTTAATTAAATTCTTAATAAGGAAAAAAATAGGCCTGTTAATTAACTTAGCTATAGGCATATTGAAAACGGGAGAAAATATAAAATAAAAGATGATAAAGGTAATTTTTTAATACCTACTGAAAGTAAGAACTAAAAGTATAACACTTGAGTCAAAAATAGTTATTTTTTTTTTATACCTTACCATTTTATAATAATACGTATATAAATGAATCCCTATTTTCCTTGGTCACGCCATTACTTGAGAAAGACTTTACCGAATTTATTCATCTTTTTATTTTAAGTTTTCTAATACACTGGAGGAGGTTCTTACGGAAATAAAATTAAGGAAGTTGCGTCGAAAAGGTAGAGGCTTGAAATCGTTCGGTAAAATTCTGAATGAATTGGATTAAGAGTTTTATATCATACACAGATTTAACAATACAATATTAATGACTAGTGAAATACAATGACATTATAATGTAGCTAAATTGGCTTAATTTTGTTGGAAACATCAATTAGCGTAGGGGCGGGCAAATGGTTATTTACGTCAAAGGGAAAGAGCCGAGCTTGCGTGCGCGGCTGCGGTGCGACCTGTTTAGTACAATGTTCAATAACTTTAAATACCAATCAACCTATAATGGCCTTTAAATTAAGTGCGTATTCAGATTAGAAGCAGACTTAATTGGGTATTACGTTGCTATTGTATTTATTTATAGGTTATATTTTAAGCATCAAAGATGGCGGAAGGCTTATGTATGCGATGTTGCCACCTGTAATTCTCGTGGTAGCAATAATAGTAGCCAATAAGTTCTGTGTTGTGATTATAATCTATAAATAGTATAAAAGTACCTATTGTAAAAATCTGATGATTTCCCAATGTTTATCCTTCTGCAATAATACAAAAATTGCTAATTTCAAATCGATTAGCTATGTTTACATTAATGATCACTAACATGAACTGTGCACAACAAATCTTCATCAGTGTCTCAACTACGTCGACCATAAATCTTTCGGGTACACCCTGTTTAAGTCTCTAATCTCTTGACTTATCCCATAGATTGTGCAGCTGATTATGTTTAAACTTCCTGAAGCTTTACGAATTTAGGCACTGCACTGTATTTCTGCTAAGTAAAAACTCTTATCTTAGAAATCTTATTTGATACTAGCTGACCCCCACGGTATAATTTTTTGCGTGGATCCCTAATTCTTTTTCTAACTATCTGCCAGTGAAAGTCCCGTCAAAATCAGTCCCGCTATTTTGGAGATTAGCTGGAATAAACAGACAGACCAACATTTTAAAATTTGCTTTTTGTGACAATACAGTATCTCATCGGTTCAGTGTTAAAGACAGAAACAATTGAAATAGCATCCTAATTAATATTTTCTAAGGCCACAAAACGCGACCACCATTGATTCAGTCAGACCACTACACATTCAGCTTACTAGTGGCAGCCACTAGTAAGTTGAATGCACCCACCAGTGGCTGTTACTTGCGTCTAGAATACATTGTTCATTTCCCGGTGACAGTGGCCATGTGTACGCGCGAGTCGAACGACATAAAGCGGCCACAAGCGCGATCGACTCCCGCTGCTTGTGGCTGCGCCCACTCAAACGCTCGGTATGGAAAAACAGATCCGGAACGTGTGGCTGCCACTAGTTGCTCTATTGTGGTCGCCACTACTACTCAAACTCATATGTTCTCTGATGTAGCCTTCTAAAGAAGATTAATATTCTTGGTTCTTTGAGATACCAAAGCTATTGACCACGCCCAAATACTTACCACCACATATATAGGTAGAATACAATATACGTAGAATGTTAAACGATATTTGCAAAGAGGTTGCGATCATTGACCATAGACTGTATCCAATCGATAGATTATCGTTTTTTCTAGCTTTAACTTCTCTTGAGTGTAAGTATCTTAGGTAAAAATCTTGCAAGCTAACTTTGGACCTTTTCGCTTTAACTTGAAATTGACTTGAAATTTTGTATTTATGTTCGAAAATAAGTTTGTAGCAATTTCTTTTTCAACTTTAAAATCATTTGGTGATAGCATTTAGAAAGCTTGCAGGCCAGCATGTAGTTTATAAATGTATGTACCACGAGGATATCCATTTAACAAATTGGTTAGTGATAATGATATAAAAAAGGTAAAGTTACTTTATGTTATTCCAAATAATATCAAATTCATAATTAACAATAGGTATCTTTTTGATATCCTATTCAAATTGCTCACAATTTGTCCATAAATTAAAACAAAAGTAATTCAAGCTACCCTACATTTTCAACTAGTTAGGCTCCATTCAAAGGCATATTATCCAATGGAATATGTTTAATTCGAGTTGATAATTAATTCAACCACGTCATTGTAGGGAAATGTATTAATCAATCAACCGTACGTTAATTAACGCAATCCCTTGCAGGGCAGAGTTTCTAAAATTAAATCATATTTTAAATATTTTACCCTGCATTTAATAACCTTAATAACTTAAATAACCTTTTGAATGGATAGGATTTGTAATCATAATAATACACGAAAATAAGCTTGAAGGAGAGCCATTAACAGAAAAGTTGAGAGGAAGATAAAAGCCACGTACAGTACAGTACCTAACTGATAAGGCGCGTCGTGAATCTTCGTTCGCACAGAAAATAAAGTATGGCCCCGAAGATTAACGAAAGAATACTTAAACTTACAATCAACCTTATAACACTATTATAAGGTTCATAATACAGTGCAGCTGTTAGTTCCGTCTCACTCGCAAGTCACGCCCCTTCGCACATATGGCGGCAGCTGCAGACCAATAATAGCATTTCCCGCGCTTTGAAAATGTATTTTCTGCGCAGGTACATCGGTAAGCCATATCAGTTGGGTACTACTGTAACTAAAAAACTAAGATGATGATTTAATAACCTAAATAATTGTATTAAATTCCAGTCATAAACAGACCATCTGTCTGTTTTGCTGACAGATAATGGGGAAGAAAAGCGTCCAAGTAGCGGACCACATATCGAGTGGAACAGCCTTTGATCAAGCTTTTGATAAACTGCTGAGCGATTATGTAGGCAATGCAAATCTAATTTTATTAATTTTTTCTATTTTCAAAACACTACACACTATATTTTACGGTGCACGCACATCAAATAAAATCGATCAAGGAATCGGCTTGAGCTTAGAAATCAAGAGAGTTACACAATTTGAGTAGGTGTTATAGTCACTGAGAGCAGGCAGAGTTACTATGGCTTAGATCCATTTATTATGGAAATACCTAATACATTTTTCAGAGACAATTCGCTAATGACATAAACACTTTTAGACTGAGATCCCAGAGCCGGTAGACATTATTTATTTTCTAACGGACAAAATGTATAGAATTGAGTAGGTTAGATTAGTACGTACTCCAAACGTATGAATACCTGCTAACTTGTCCCGTCGGCCAATTTTCAGGTACCATGCATCTTTGGCTCCTAAGATTGGTATGGCTGCTTGCAAAAGGTATTGAAATAGTTCCCTGAGTAACATATATAAAAATAAGCTCTCATAATTTAAGAAAAGTACGTAATGTAAATAACATACCTTTCATGCCTGGTACTTGTGGCCGACGGGACAAGTTAGCAGGTATTCATACGTTTGAACGTACTTCAATACGAAACCACAATCACGAATACTACTCAATTCTGTACATTTTGTCCATCAGAAAATAAGGAAGGTCTGGCGGTACTGGGATCTCCTATTTATAGATTTACAGAAATATACGAATTACGGTTCTCCGGTTGCTAAAAATATTGTATCATAAAAATATTTCAAACACAAATTGCAAACATATCTCTCTCGGATAATTCCATACCCGAAAGGCTTCGAGCATCAAATCCGTGAAAACACGTTTTATAAATAGCATCCCTATTTATAGGTATGAGGCCGAACGAGCCGATACCCCTTGTTTATGTGTATTACCTAACAGGCAAACATCCAATAGATTAAACAGCTTATCTGAAATTTACTATTCACTACAGTTAATAATTACAAGCTGGGAGTACAGCTTACTCGTTTTTCCATAAAACAATATCACGACAAAATGTATTTGTAACATCGAATGCGCACAAAACCCAATTACCAACAGGTAATAGCCGAGTAAGTTAATACGGCCGCAACATGCAAATAGCATTATATATCGGCGGTACGCCTATTAAAGTCGTAAACTTTAATTGATATTCATGGACTCTTAATGGGGTATGTAGCTGAAAACGTTGTCGAAAACTTCCACTTGGCGCGCCTCTAATTATGCTCGGAACGAGCACCTGAGCCAAGCCCTAGTTGGTTAACAACTCTGATGTTATAATGCTTTACATGCATTTGTGTCATTGCTATTTTTAACCGACTTCAAAAAAAGGAGGAGGTTCTCAATTCGGTTGTATGTTTTTTTTTTTTATGTTTGTTACCTCATAACTCCGTCATTTATGAACCGATTTGGTAAATTCTTTTTTTGTCTGGAAGGGTACACTTCCCGTTTGGTCCCATTGTCATCAGATCATTAACCGACTTCAAAAAAAGGAGGAGGTTCTCAATTCGGTTGTTTTTTTTTTTTTTTATGTTTGTTACCTCATGACTCCGTCATTTATGAACCGATTTGGAAAATTCTTTTTTTGTCTGGAAGGGTACACTTCCCGTTTGGTCCCATTGTCATCAGATCAGGATTTGATTACTTCTTAGTGTACTTTGAAGTCGTTTTAAGTTTTTTGTAAAACAGTCTAATTATTCAGTCTTTAGTTTATCCAATTACACTATTATTACTTGCTTTTATAATCCAATACCGAATGACTGGTGGAATCAGGGACACTCATCCGAAGTCTCTGCACAGAAGTTACTTACGATTTGGTATATGAATATGAAGCGCTGGTGGTGTAGAATGATTAGCCGTTCGTAATCGATCGGCAAAGTTAAGCTATCACCGTCGTGGTCGGTACCTGGATGGGTGACCGCCTAGTGGTATTTCAAATCGAGCGTTTCCGTGCTTCGGGAGGCACATAAAGCAGTTGGTCCCGGTTATCACGTTAAGCTAGTTGGAGGCCTTCTAGGCGGCTTGAACACTCCAACAGTAGGTTGACCACTAGCCTACCTCCACCGATCCGCAGTGGACACTGTGGTGGAGTATATGCCCATTATCTTTCACCCTGATTTGTGAAAGGAGGCCTGTGGGAATTTATAGGCTAATGATAATTTTGATGATATGAATATAGAACTGTTGAATATATCCAATCTCATTTAACATAATTGGACTGTTTTACAAAAAACTTAAACCGACTTCAAAGTACACTAAGAAGTTATCAAATCCTGATCTGATGACAATGGGACCAAACGGGAAGTATACCCTTCCAGACAAAAAAAGAATTTTCCAAATCGGTTAATAAATGACGGAGTTATGATGTAACAAACATAAAAAAAAAACATACAACCGAATTGAGAACCTCCTCCTTTTTTTGAAGTCGGTTAAAAACAAAGATAAAGCTACTAGTATATATCGTTATCTAGCAATAAATAAAGGTCAAAAACATCAATTTTTCCACGATTGCAGCATTTCTTGAAAATCAAAGGATCACATTTCGTATTCTCGAGTTACTGGCGCCCTCTTGATTCGGGTTATTGACCTACATATCCTCGGTTTGTTTCCTGCGCCGAAACTCTCAGGATCATGAAAGTCATCTCCATAGCGAACGAGACCGATCTTTATTTGCATAGAAATAAGATTGTAATTCGTTTAGCGATAGGATTGAACTTAATGTGATTAATATTCAGGTTTTCGCTTGCCGTACCTATCAATTTGTTTAATAAATGACACTTCATGCTTCTCTACCTTTTTATTTTAAGACAGAGAGAACCCTTCATTTCATCTTTCACTATTGAACAAAACTTTTAATAACCATTAGTACCTACGTAGGCGTACGCTATAATATCATTAGGTATGTAGAAATCATGTCTTTGGCCTTAGTGATCATATTAAAGCATAGCTTTGTCAACTCTACGAATGATTTCATGTTCCTTTACGGGGAAGCTTCTATTGCTTTGAACGTTTGCAGCCATAAAAGCGAGCGAGCGAGACGAAATTTTCTTTTGTGTACTATAACTTCGTAAAATCCAATCGAAGTAATAAAAGTTTCCAAGCCACGCAAAAACCGGTCTTAGGAACTAATTAAAAATATTTTTGGTAGGGGCAGGTGGGGCGAAATGGAATCACCATTAGAGGTCACTGAAAGCGCTTCAGCGTTTTATCGGAAACAGACTTAACCGTGACTTTTCGGGCCTAAAAATACTTTGAATATTTATGAGCCGTCCTACTTTTTACGTTCCGCAGACGAGTCTCAGTATGGAGTTTTGTTCGCTGTTATTTGTGTTCAATTATTCATTGGTTCAAAAATAATAATCGAATAATTTTGTTTATTGGGTATCGTTATGTTTGACATAATTCTAGTTTTGAGCAGTAATTTCCGTGTTTTTACAAGCTGGAATCTTGCAAGTCAAAATATCACCCACTTCCAGTGGTCGGATTGACTTGGTATTTGGTATACATTAGTACATTGGAAGACAATGCAAGTACAGTTAACAAAAAAAGCTTGTATTAAAAATGACATTTTTAACAAAATCTAATTATTAATTTATATAAAATGTTACCCTATAGCCGTTTCATACTACATATTATAATCTATATATATAAAAATCAATGCCACTTTTCGTTGTAATTGTATAATTCAAGAACGGGCTCACCTATCCAAACCAAATGTTAAGGCTTTGTTCGGACTATTTAGTAGATGGTTTATGTGAAGTTTGCAAAAAATCGGTCGAACGGTTCTTCATTTATCACATTTTTATTATTTCACTTTATACGTAGCGAAGCACGTACCGGGCCGCTAGTATATATAGTAACTAGCTTTAGCCCGCGACTTCGTCCGCGTAGATTATTTCTTTTTTATAGATATGAATCATTGTAACAATATAGAGCTTTGTTCATGGCTATAGCCCGCCACAAAAGTTCAGGAAGATTGAGAGCTTACATGCGAGCATGCCACATAAAACTGAAACAGTCCTGCCGCAAATAAACTCTAGCAAATTTCGGAGTTCTTTCCTGTGATTTATTAATAGCCATCGCGAAGCAAACCTCGATAAGGAACTGTAATCTTTTAAATTCAAACGGAAGGTGCTTTGGGATCAATGGTATACGCGGCACGAGACTGTTTCTCCTCTGGCAGAACCAGTTAATATTTTGGCCTCAATAACATTGCGGCGGAGAACTGTTGCTTGTAGTCAAGTTCTACAGCACAATTTTGGAGGCCATATTTCTAATCAATATGTCAGGAGCAGGTACATGCATGAAACGGATTACCCGGCGGATTAAGAGAGTTAAAAAATTGAATAGGATAATTAACCGACTCATCCATATCGACCATGGTGGCAACATTTCATTGATCGCAGCGGGTTCGTCATTTTTGGGAGTCATAATAGGTCTCTCGCGCATAACCACTCTATCGGTTTGCGTTCATAGTAACATCAGTCAGTATACATTTCATCTTTACCTAACTTGGTATGTGTACCATCTATTTGTGGAAAGTTTATGTTCCCGATTTAAAGAAGAAGACTTGATGCCCACGGGCTACCTTCTACCACCGTAACTCTCGCCATCGACGGGGAGTCCATACTCATATATTGGAACCGAAATTGTTTCTACTGTGCGGTTTCAAAGGAGTTTTCTAGCGCGTAAACGCTGTGGAATGAGCTCCCCGCCATGGTGCCAGGGTGTGAAGATATTTCTGTATGGTCAGCAACGCACGAGTGATACATACGGTGACCGCTTACCATCAGGCCGGCCGTATGCTTGTTTGACACCTTAGTATTAAATTTAAATAATAATAATAATTTAAAAATTACCCGTAGAAGACAGACAGACAGACGGATCGACACGGGCGGAGATCTATCCAAAAGTTCCTCAACCAGACAGCTGAGAATTTTTCTCGTGGCAGACAGACAGATAGATGACCGGCAGTAGGCTTAATATTAATATTAATAATTAAAATAAAATGATACATGTGTACATTATTTTACTTGAATACAAAATTATATGAATGAACAGCTTAAATACAAAATTTCATCCCCCTTTACGAAAAGTTGCGTTAGTTTCCAACCATAAGCCGAGATTATAGTGATTTTTACTCCAAAAATAAAGAACTTCAAATACAAAATTTAATCCCCCTTTTCACTCATTAATGGATCAAATTCCAACAACACCGATATTATTTGCGTTAGTTTCCAAATTTTAATTATATTCCAAGCTTATATAATAAATTTAGTATACTTCCATACACAACTTCATCCCTATTTTACCCCTTCGGGGTCGGAATTATCGAAAACGCTGAGGCACATATAAATTAATTTTCAATCATCAGCCTAAACACAAAATTTGAAGGTCCTAACTTCCAAACTGATGGACTTTCATACAAACTCGCATCCCCTATTTTACCCTATAATATTGAAAAATCCTTCGTTAGTGGATACCTACACTGTATAATTATAAATTTAGTGATGTTTACTATGGAAATGAAAGATTTTCGTATACAACTTAATCCCCGTTTTCCCTTTTCGGGGGTGGAATTATCACAAACGCTGTGACAACTTTACTTTAATTTACAATCGTCAGCCTAAACACAAAATTTGAAGATTCTAACATCAAAACTGACGGACTTCCATACAAAATTTCAAGTCCTATTTTACCCCCTTAGGGGTGGAATTTCCAAAAATCCTTCTTTACTGGATACCTACACTGTATAATAATAAATTTAGTGAAGTTTATCGTGAAATTGAAGGCCTTGTGCCTTGGCCTTTACATTAATTTTCAATCGTCAGCCTAAACACAAAATTTGAAGATCCTAACTTCAAAACTGACGGACTTGCATACAAACTTTCATACCTTATTTTACCCCCTTAGGGGTGGAATTTCCAAAAAAACCTTCCTTAGTGGATGCCTACACCGTATAATAATACATTTAGTGAAGTTTACTTTCAAATTGAAGGACTTGCATTAACAACTTCATCCCCCTTTTCCTCCCTTCGGTGGTGGAATTATCACAAACGCTGAGATAACTATACATTAATTTTCAATCGTAAGCCTAAACACAAAATTTGAAGATCCTAACTTCAAAACTGACGGACTTGCATACAAACTTTCATCCCCTATTTTACCCTCTTAGGGGTGGAATTTCCAAAAACCCTTCCATACTGGATACATATACTGTATAATAATAAATTTAGTGAAGTTTACTTTCAAATTGAAGGCCTTGCATACCCAACTTCATCCACCTTCAGGAGTGGAATTATCATAAACGCTGAGATAACTTTACATTAATTTTCAATCGTCAGCCTATACACAAAATTTGAAGATCCTAACTTCAAAACTGACGGACTTGCATACAAACTTTCATTCCCTATTTTACCCCCTTAGGGGTGGAATTTCCGAAAATCCTTCCTTAGTGGATGCCTACACTGTATAAGGTATCTGTGTGCAAAATTTCAAATCTCTAGGTCCAGCGATTTGGGCTATGCGTTGATATATTGCTTACAAACTTTCATCCCTTATTTAACCCTGATAGGGGTGGAATTTTTAAAAATCCTTCTTTTGTGGATGCCTACACTATATAATAATATATTTAGTGAAGTTTACTTTGAAATTGAAGGACTCGCATAAACCACTTCATCCCCCTTTTCCTCCCTTCGGTGGTGGAATTATCACAAACGCTGAGATAACTAAACATTAATTTTCAATCGTCAGCCTAAACACAAAATTTGAGGATCCTAACTTCAAAACTGACGGACTTGCATACAAACTTTCATCCCTTATTTTAACCCCTTAGGGGTGGAATTTCCGAAAATCCTTCCATAGTGGATGCCTACACCGTATAATAATACATTTCATGAAGTTTACTTTGAAATTGAAGGCCTTGCATACCCAACTTCATCCCCCTTTTTCTCTCTTCGGGGCTGGAATTATCACAATCGCTGAGACAACTTTACATTCATTTTCATTCGTCAGCCTATACACAAAATTTGAAGATCCTAACTTCAAAACTGACGGACTTGCATACAAACTTTCATCCCCTATTTTACCCTCTTAGGGGTAGAATTTCCAAAAATCCTTCCTTAGTGGATACCTCCACTGTATAAGGTATCTGTTTGCAAAATTTCAAATCTCTAGGTCCAGCGATTTGGGCTATGCGTTGATATATTGCTTACAAACTTTCATCCCTTATTTAACCCTGATAGGGGTGGAATTTTTAAAAATCCTTCTTTTGTGGATGCCTACACTATATAATAATATATTTAGTGAAGTTTACTTTGAAATTGAAGGACTTGCATAAACCACTTCATCCCCCTTTTCCTCCCTTCGGTGGTGGAATTATCACAAACGCTGAGATAACTAAACATTAATTTTCAATCGTCAGCCTAAACACAAAATTTGAGGATCCTAACTTCAAAACTGACGGACTTGCATACAAACTTTCATCCCTTATTTTAACCCCTTAGGGGTGGAATTTCCGAAAATCCTTCCATAGTGGATGCCTACACCGTATAATAATACATTTCATGAAGTTTACTTTGAAATTGAAGGCCTTGCATACCTAACTTCATCCCCCTTTTTCTCGATTCGGGGCTGGAATTATCACAATCGCTGAGACAACTTTACATTCATTTTCATTCGTCAGCCTATACACAAAATTTGAAGATCCTAACTTCAAAACTGACGGACTTGCATACAAACTTTCATCCCCTATTTTACCCTCTTAGGGGTGGAATTTCCAAAAATCCTTCCTTAGTGGATGCCTCCACTGTATAAGGTATCTGTTTGCAAAATTTCAAATCTCTAGGTCCAGCGGTTTGGGCTGTGCGCTGATATATCAACAATCAGTTTATCATTTTATATATTAAGATATATATATTGTATGTTCTGTATGCTCATCGTCGCTTACCATGGTAAGATTATGGTCAAACGAATGATGGATGACACCAAATCTATTTTCGTAAATAGTCGTTCCTAAGCAGCGGAAGGTGCATCATCAGATTATAAATATACATAACTTGTATCGTGGTTAAGATTGCCGAAAGAGACAGGGTCCTGTGTTTGTTATGTAAATCTGTCTTAGTTCTAACTCCCTTTCACCTTGCGCACACAGGAGCAGTTTAGAATTGTTTGAGGCTTAATTAACTTCCATCTCATGTTGATGTCTTGATATATGATATGAATACTGTCATAACACTACAAACAACCCACTTAGCGAATCTATATACTTTGATTTTTATTTATTTGATCACAAACAAGACATACACTAATACATAAAAAGTAAAAGTACAAAAATATAAATCATAAATGGTGTCCCAATTGGAGGTGACTGCATGCAATAAAAAGTACAAACAACAGAACCAAAAATATCTTTAAAAAAAAAGACTACTAGTAAAAGTTAAAGAAAAAAAACACAGACAATATAAAACATAAAAATAACATAGAAGACTTTACACATTGCTTATATTCAGCAATTTATTTTTAAAAGGAATCAGTCTGTCACCGAATATATCTGCATTGCTTTTTTAGAAGCTATGTTGTACGCCAAATAAGCCAAAGAAATTATGTTGATAAAATGTATAGGATAGATATAATATACGGATATATTTAGGATAAATCTCGCCATGGCATAACAGATCGTGCTCCCAGACTCCTACAGCCGATATGCATGTATGAATAAATTTGGGGATATCGAAAAGAGTGTTGTGTTTTCCCCGGTTTTCCTTGTATAATGAGGTTTTTTTGTTTACAGTATGAGGAAATATTCTTGGCAATATTTGCACTTTTATGTTTAGCAAATTATTATCTGTTTATAAATTATACGTTAAAGTTGTTTTATAATTTCTTGGTGAGTAATATTTTATTTCAACAAACTAGAACGTTCAACTGGTATTTAGACGACATTCAAATTACCGTTAATTATAGCAACGTCCCCATATTTTGTATAAATCTGTCCACAGAACCAATTTTGATAGCAACACTTAATGATAATTAATTGATACCTCGTTAAAACTCATTTGTATCGTTAAGTATCCACTTAATAATGTAAAGCTGATTCCTCGCTTCTGTAGAGTAATTGTTTCAGTTCCATTTGCCCATTAAGAACTTATTAGGGTTTGTGTTATAGCAAAAAGGGCTTGCATCCAAGCGGGCATTTGTTAAGATGTAAATTTATTCCGGGAGACAAAGAGCGCTCAGCGGGTGTCGCAAAAACTGTATGAGGTTAACGACTGGGTGACATGCTCCCGTAGGATTACCACAAATTTTGAAACTCCCAACTAATTTCATGGAATTTGTCCTTTTTGTGCATGTATACTGTATACGGGAGAAGCGAGAGAGAAAGTTTTGCTGTACTAATTGGATTCATAAAATTTTGACACAGATTTTTACTCCATTTTTGGTGGAACCTGAAATTTGAATATATGGCACAAATATATCAGCTATACAGGAAAAACAAAAATAAATATTTATTAAATTAGATTTTTTTAATTATTAATCGACATCTATGGGATGTAGCAACTAGTAGCAAGGGATGATCTGAAAAAAATGGTAAATTCTTATTTACCAAATACTTTATAGCAGGAACAGTTTAATTCGCTTTCTATATTCGATCTATCCTTGATTTAGCGACTGAGGATTGATATTTAACTATACATTTCATACACAACATTTTCAAAAATCCTTAATCGCAAAACCAAGAATAGGTCGAATATAGAAATCGGCATTTAGTCAGCTGTACCTAATCTATTATTAAACGATTTAAAAAAACGCGATAACCATCTGTTATCCCTTCTCAATTAGTATTTGATACTTACTGTTTCTCTCAAGTCAAGCGTATAATTTAACATTTTATACGTTGCAAAGGCTTTGCACGTAGCCGTACAGGTCATTTTAACCTCATGCTACCCGCAGGGCAAACAGTAGCGGTCACATTGTCCCTAAGGGACACTTTTGGACTACAGAAGCTAATAATTTACAAGGAAATATTTTGTTGCGAACACAACCTCCTTGTTTTAGTTTTGGTATTGCAAATAGATTATGTAGTATTCACTACATAATCTATTTGCTAAGTATTTTTTTTAAAGTTTCTAAAATATATATTGAATGTATATGAGAACTAGGGTTCAGAACTGGGAAATCCCGGTCTTTGAAAGTACCTACCGGGAATTCCCGGTTCTTTTATCAGTGAAATGGAACCGGGAAATCAAATTTGATTACCGGTTCTTTCGGTATTTATGGGAATTTTATTTTAATTACGCGAATCACACTACTACCACAGTATTACCATCTCACAGTAGGGAAACTCCTTTGATGTCGGGCTGTGCCGCTGCCGCCGTCAGTGTGAGTACCTACCAATGCTGTCACGAGCAGATACGCAAGGGTTGTCACAACATGTAAAATAAAATAATTATATTGTTATGATAATGTCATCATTTATTTATGAGTAATGTGTGAGAACATCCTAAATCAGTTAATTATGTTAGAAAACCAATATTTGATACAATTTCTTCTATGATAACCAACCTCCAATACAAAACATGTGAGTACATTAAGCTAAGCTAAAATGTATAAGTGAGAGCTTAACGTGCGAATAATTATTTTGTATTTCGATTTTCCATTCTAATATAATATTCAAAAAGGTTCAGAAAAGGTTTTTGAGAACAACAATGTAATTTCATGTAATATTAGAACCTTCGTTAATTCGTAGCCGGGTCTCTATTGTTTTATATGGGGCAACACAAGGTTTAAAATATCCCTGGCCCCGGAGCGTGGTCTGTGGGTGACAGCATAATAATAACCTCGGCGCTCGGCTATTTCCTAATCGGTATTGATCGGCGCAAACCTAGTTTTGTCAGTACATATAAAATTTATTTACCGGCATTGCAACGTAGTGAAATACTAGCTAATATTATAAATGCGTATGTGACTGTTTGCTTACTTTTGACACGTCCACGGCACAACCATAGAGTGTGAATATCAATATAATGATAGCGTTGACAACAAAGAAATTAGCTTTATTGAGCAGTTTGCATATAGATGCATTAATAGATATATCGTAGGTACACTAATGATTTGTTTTCAGAAAAAATATTGATATGAATTCCTTGTCAATTATGTTCTCGTAGAAGTATCGATAAATAGGAGAAAATTAAGTCAAAATTTAGTCAATCTATGAACGCTTAGTTCGTTTCATGGCAGCGTTGCACATCACGGCAGAACTCAGGTACAGTAGCTCTATTTATTCTATCTCTATGGGCCCAAACAAAGATGATGAAAATTTAAACGCAGGTAGCTTTTATTATGTCGAGAAAGATAGGCTACTTTTATCAAAGACTCATTCTACCTACTGTTGATTCAAAAATATATGTGAAGTAAATATTCCGACATTACCTAAATATTACCATTACCAAAACAAGAAGTTTCCCGTCGCGTCGCCTGTCTTGGCGCTTCCATTTGCAATGTTTCTTTTGTTTCTTGTGAGAACAACATCGGCTTTGTCTACGGGCCGTTTGTGGCACATGCAAATATTTACCTAGCCGAGGCTTCTACTTTGACGTTCCTACATAATTTTCTGACTTCGCAAACATTGGGGTTGGTGCAGGTTTTCCTGTCGTCATTTATAGGTAAAAATGTAGATACAGTGTTACATTATGTGATTTGTTATTTCAGGTAAATACTGCCGTAGATATACATACTGGCATTGCCTTCTGTTGAAATCGTAAGTATACACATTCATTTATATTTTACTACAGCCCAAACCCTCAAAAAGATTTTAATTTAAATGTGCCAAAAAATATGATTAAACAATAAAACCTCGCAGTTATGCATATTTTATGCGTTGTACCTATGTGTAGTAGTATAGTACGGCGCGTATAATAGTAGTATAATAAGGCGCGTCGTGAATCTTCGTTCGCACAGAAAAGAAAGTAGTATGGCCCCGAAGAATAACGTAAGAATGCTTAAACTTACAATCAACCTTAGATCACTACTACAAGGTTCATAATACCTACACTGCAGCTGTTAGTTCCGTCTCACTCGCAAGTCACGGCGCGCGATAACATACATAATAAACAGTTTTCTTACGTGGCATTAGTCGCAGCTAGAGAACTTAGGAAACCAGAGTATTTGAAGCAAGTTCTGTCCTGCGGCTTAAACCACATTCACGATTATACGACGTATTTAATGTTTTTCCTGAATACAAGTTGAACTATCTTAAGGTTTCTATATATGTGCAAAATTTCACCAAATAGCCACACAAAATTTTGCAGTAAACATGTTTAGATTCTTCTTTAATCAATATAGTCTACTTGCCAATATTGCAGTGCATAAAAATCCATGTACCATAATTCGTAAATAACGAAATCAACAAGCGAATATAAACTCCTTTCGTGAAGTAAACAAATATCCAAATGTAGTAATAAAATGATGTCAGCATTCTCTAAATTCGCATTTCTTGGCAGTTTTGCCAATACCCCGAGTCAATTTCTCAGCCATAAGAAATCGAACAAACTAAAATAAATGGCGCATAGTTGGAACCTCTCAGGGAGATGAAATTCCGGGTCATCTCATCCCCTCACCCGATATGATCAAATATCCCCACATATAGTTAGTACGTTGTGCAGCTATGTAGGCAGCCTCCGAGAATTTGCGGAAACAAAACCGAGAAGGCCGTTAAAAGCTTACTTTACTAAACAAAACAAAAACCGTTTATTCTTTGCAAATAAATACGTTAACCTATTTTAGTCACAGTCACAGAAAACCGAACAAAGCACTGGAATTGAAATGGAGAAACAATTGAATTTTATAGAAATAAAAAGGGTTTACATAGGCTTCGTGTGTATTAAAACTTTTAACCGTAGGCGTCGACGTCAAAGGCGAGTCAACCGAGTTTTCTTTGACGTTGTGAGATTTCAAAAGGAAATACATTAACTACAGTGTACACAATTTCTGCGCCACCATCTTTGCTGAGAATTTGTGTCAACGGTTTTGAGGGCATTTTTTGTATGCTGTAATATCTGAATGGTGTTTTTATATCGATAAATGTGTCAGTGTAGTACAGTGCTATGACAAAGTGAGGCGCGGCGAGTGTCGTGCCCTATCGACACCAACGCTCTCCTTTTTGTCTCCATGTGATTGATGGGCACTGTGCTCTGCTCTGTTGTTGCTTCTCCGATGTCAGTATTGACGTGACGCGAGATTCTTCACGCTGTCGTCCTTATTTCCAAAAATGAGGCAAAATATCTACCATGTTATACGATATTTTTGACTTGTATTTTTATATTTTAGGGACGTACTTATGAGTTGATGATTATACGTGTAGCGTCCCACATGAAAACAGGACTTGTGAAAGAGTATTATGAGGATATTTTTAATTGGTCGTTAAAGTAATTGAACTAGAGTCACTTTTGACAGGCCATATATTTACCTACCTGTGTGCAAAAAAGAGAAAATATATAGAGCGGCAAGTAGCTAAGCTATATCGCGCCAACGGGCCCGTCATAACTTAATATTAGTACATAATTAACATTATTTAGAAAAATACAACCCATGGATTATTGTATAAATAGATTCACTCTGACATTTTCTCAAACATTAAACTTTCGTGGAAGATTAGAAAAGCTTAATGGATTTTAATCTTCAAAGATGTTTTTCTGCTGTTGACATAAATTGAGTTTTAAGGAGGTACTTACTTATTTAAATTAAAACCTCATTTATACGTTAAAATATTGTGTTATTTGAATTACATAGCTGTATAAATATACCAATGGTAGGTATAACTACAAAAAAAAATTCATTATTGATGAGCACAGAACACCGCGTAAGGCGCGGGGGGACTGATCATATTAAAACTGTAAATCTCATATGAATAGTTACCATGAGACCATAATATGAACTTGAAACCTTCAAACTTCAGTCCCTTTCGACTACTTCTATATTAAGTTAACAGAATTGTCTCCATAGCTTTCTTCGTAGATACACTTCTTTCAACACAGATACCTTTTCAACACTATTGATGAGTAAATGCTACAACTTCCTATCGACAGGTTTGGGATTTTTCGACAAGTGAAAATTGTTTAACTTTTCGATAACAATGGGGGTCTGATGTTCTGGCAGACTGGAAAGTCGTACGTGCCAAACTACTGCTGTGCTTTGTGTAGTGCAAAATAGACCAACCACACGAGTGCAGCTTGCATGTCGCGTTTGTGTCGCAAATGAAATCATACGAAAGAGACATGTTAAAAAACTGTATTGAAACGCAAATCTTACATTAGTTTCTAACATTGGTCACTTTTCGAAAGAAGTGTTTCATGGTGGTTCCACTCACATTAATGAAACTATAAATGTCATTCACAATATCCATTTATGAAATTTATTATCGAATACATTTATTTATTATTGCAATAATAAACTTTACTACTGCGCAATAGACTTTTACAGGTGACTATAAAGATATGAGCGGGTATAAACGTTATTAGACCGAGTATGTAATAACCGAATCGGAATTAAGAGCACATGGTGTTCTCTCATAACAATTTCATGCGCCATGAACACCGTGCCGCCGGATAATCTCTGCCAAATCTGACAAAGCGCATAAATTTTGCGCATCCAACGAACCATAAACAATGCATTCGCATTTCAAACAAACAGCAGAAATAAAATTTTGCAAATTGTCTCGTAGTTCGGCAATGCGAAAAAGTTTTCCTATTAACGACTTATATTGCGACAATTTACGGATGCATTATTACCATTTTATTACTAAAGTTAATAATTTATATGTGCTCATTTTAAAATTAATCATTTGCTTCACGACTATATTTTGGGAGGTTACCCAAGTTGATATAGTTGTGTACCATATATCGGTATAGATAGCCGGAATCCAGCGGACTGTCGTCGAGTTTACCGATACACGAATATCGTGTTTCGCTAATCCTATCCCGATCGCAGTAGAGTAATCGATGCCAACTCCGCCGTAAGTAATGTGTACCGGAGGCCTAGTATAAAACAAGGAGTTGGGGGACTTGGCAAGAGAGCGTCCCCATCTATGTCGGAAAAGTTTTTCTATCAGTGGCAAGAGAAATTTATAGCGACTATTTTACTAGCGTAGCATAATATAATCGCTGCATCGTCTACCGTCTACGTATACAGGCTATTTTACTCATGCAAATCAGGCATATTGTTTGTTTTGAATAACATCCACAGGAATTTGCGGTCGTGGCCAGTTTGCGTAACGCGGTCAATGATCTACCCGGGCATGGTATTACGATACGAAATATGATATTTGCAAGTTATTTATACTGACTGTCAAACAGTTTCACATAGGTATCTTTTACGTCATGAAGATACAAAGTTCTCAGTAAAGTGTCGTCGAACTAAAAAGTTGTAGCAAATGAAAGAGACATTATGTTTCCAACTTTATTTTTCAACAAACCGTAACAAAAGCAAACTGCACCAGCTGTGCACGTAATTAGATTAGAGGAATTCTGTAGTATGCACCCCTGAGACGACAATAAGGTGCCGGTCTCTCATTAAACTTTGCTAACGGGGGCTGCCAACAACATAATACGCGCGCCCTTTTTCTTTTTAATTCAATTTATTCTACTGAAGAACGTTCTTAACTCAAGAAGACGTATTGCACCTTTGAGTATCCTATAGGTATAAACTTTTTCTATTTCTAAAGCTTAACGTCTCAACTTAATTTCTACACTGAATGAGGCAATCGTAGACATAGAAAGAATACAGAAACGTTAGGTCTATGACCGAAATCCGAATTTAAAATTTCAAGTTCCTAAGTAATCCGCTTAAAGTGAAGGCGCCTGCTAAGAATCTGTATTTTGCAATTCAATGACCATTGAAGTGAAAAAAGCCATTAAAGAAAACTCACAACTGAGTTTTGGAAAACTAGTTGAGAATATTTTTAACAGTGCAGAATTTTTGTATACATGAAATTTTAATGAATTTAGTTTACAACAAATTCGTGTTACAAACGACCCGTCTATAATATCTATGTGACGATTTACGTCCGAATTAAACGAATGCATAATCGTTTAGTTTACAAAAGTTTTTAAATGAACAACTCACATCTGTAGTTTGACCTAAAATGTATTTGAAAGCCAATACTTTGGCCACATTATCATGGTAAGATTGTGGTAAAAACGAACCTAAAGTTAAAAAAAACAGTTACTACTAGCAGCTTTCATTTATTATACACAACATGTTGTATCTTATTATGCTGCTATATTCTGAATTCATCTCGAGCGATACCTATAAAGGTAGCCATGGGATTAATAAATTGCAAACTTGGTCGCTTGAGATGTTGATATGGAGTTATATTCAGATACATATATAATATAGAATAGGGGTCTTATGACAGGACCCTGCGGCACACCGGGTCACATATGAAATACGCATCACGCCGTTCCCCATAGGTCACTAATTCTGCCGCGAACCCGGCGTGAAACCTACTACTGTTAAGGCCTCTATTAGATTTTATACTACCATCATCGTCTCCATTATGTAACTCCTTCGAGGCAACCCTCTTACCTTCATTAAGGTTAGTGTTGCGCCCCCTTTATTCATTATTATTAAGCGCGCAGCATTATGTTAGAAAAATGTCCAAACATTTAACTCGGTCAATAGTTTCACGTTAACCGTCAACGATTTCAGAAAACTTTTCCAAGACATTTCCTTGAAAAAACTAAAGAATGGTTGTTTACAAAATAAATAGGTTATTAAATAATTTATAGTTAAAAAGGTGATATTAGCTTAGATAGTGACGTTGGATACCGAAGGTCCCGGGTTCGAATCCTACAATGAGCATGAGTTTTCGGTGAAGGAAAATATCGTGAGGAAACCATAGCACTATGGTAGGGTACTTTGTAGTACCAATCTGGCTGGCTACCACCCCATCTGGCCAAGCACCTATCGGTGTATTCCAACAGCTGCACTTGAGAGCCAGTTCCTTCTAGACTTTGTGTACTTACCACCTTCGGTCACATCGTCACTTACCATGGTGAGATTGTGGTCAAACACAGGCCTATCAACAGTATAAAAAAAAAGTTTTACATAATTTATTTTGTTCGTTTTCCTTCGATTCATTACAACTTACGTATGCATGAATTGATTATGGGCTACTTTTCATAACGAATTACGTTACATACTAAATAACTTAATAAACAATGAACCACGTTCGTACACTGATTACAGTGATGGGCCTTCATAACTTTAGTTCTTCGTAAATAAGTTATAACCACGGATAAAACTTTAGTAATGGAATCGAAAAAATAAACGGAACCCCGACAAATTGACATGATATTATTAATAATTCGGCGACTACTACTTTGTTCCACATTTATTATTTATAAAATATTTCTTGTGAACCTTACTGAAAATAAAGTTGTGTACCAACGTTACATTTTAGAAGTTATCAGTGACTAACGTTGAATGTTTTATTATAGCTTGCATATATATTTTTTATTATATCTAGTTTTATCATATTATACACTCTGAAATAGTCTGTTATTTTATTTATTTACTTTATTTTCTTTGTTCTTGCTACTTATTCTTGTAAATTTTTATTATTCTAGTATACTGTTATTGTCATTTATCTATTTTTTCGTATTTATTCGTTTATTTTATTTTAATTTTATTGTATGTATTAGTATTTATATTTAGGTTGTTCTACTCGGGCCATAAGTACTTTCTTATTTCCCAAAGGTTGCCTGGAAGAGATCGCTTTAGCGATAAGGCCGCCTATGTTGTGTTCGCCATTTTATTATTTGTTAAATGTTATGTTTTGTTCTTTCATGTAGTGTGCACAATAAAGTATATTCTATTCTATTCTATTATATCCTATTCTATTATATCCTATTCTATTCTATTCTATTCTAGTCTATTCTATTCTATTCTATTCTATTCTATTCTATTCTATTCTATTCTATTCTATTCTATTCTATTCTATTCTATTCTATTCTATTCTATTCTATTCTATTCTATTCTATTCTATTCTATTCTATAGCTTGTCAATACGTATGTATTGTCTGTATAGACTATATACATAGCTATATCCTGGCTATTTAATAAATAACAATAGCTTGGATATAGGTATCTAGCGATTCCTTCAACTAATTGTTATCTAAAATCTTGCTATCTCTGTTTTTTTTGTTTTTTCTTTTATTTGTGTACCTATATCCAGAACTTATTCTATATGCATATCCAATTTGAATTTTCTACACAACTTTCCTAAAAAAAAACCGTAAGAAACTTTCAGAAATATTTTGAAAACTTAAAAAAAAAGATGGATGCAATCGGTAAAGTCGTTCTCAAGTAATGGCGTGACCAAGGAAAATAGGTACCCATTCATTTTTATATTTATATATTAGTAGAAAGTGATATAACTATTTTCCAGAACATTAAATAAACAGCATATTTCACTAGATTCAGCATTTTTTTTGGATATACCAAAATAAAAGGGACTACTTTGAGCCGAAGCTATTATTATAAGATGGTTTACCATGAACAATTAATAACTATTATACTACTATATATAAGCTGATAATCAGGCAGACTATAAACCTGATAGTGGCTCACATTACCTGACATAAGCAATACCTACCGGGAAAGAACCTTTAGCTAAATCGACACATGATGAATGTCGAACGATCACCCAGATATTATAAGTAGTAAGGAACATGGCGGCACTTTACGTTGTGCATATAGAGATTTTCCTGTGACATATGTCCGATACATTACTTAGTAATGGTCTTTGGAAAAAAGCTAATATTCCCAAAAAACAAAAGAAATACTACCTTGCTGAGTTTCTTGCCGGTTCTTCTCCGGTGGTAACTTCAGTAGCTTTGACCTTCATAAGTGCGCTACTTGGGCCTACATTGAAATATCTTTAACTTTGAATGAATAAGTTTTCTTGTCGGAATAAGCAATAATTAGATATTTGATATGTAGGATATGAAAATGTTTTGAAAGTTTTTCGATTACCTAACAAAATCCAATAATTCAACTTAGAAGCAAATGCTTGCCCTAAAACAAAATCTTGTTTTTAACGTTACGACACTTAAAACAACACTTTCAATACCTGCAAAGAAAATAGAGGAAAGTGACACTTCAGTTTTCGGAGAAAATTACTTAAACTTAGTATAGCTGAGTCGACAAACGAGGGTATTCTGAGCCAGACGTGCTCTTATCAGAAACTTCAATAACACTATTTGTGACTCTTTTGTGGATATTATTTTATACTACTCAGCTTTTTCTTTCTTCTATGATGAGGATCGTAGGTATTAAATATGAGATGATGTCTTTTTAGATTAAAAAAAGAATATTAATAATATCAGGGTTTCATTGATATGTGAAATGTTGGTAGCAGTTGTTTGCTTTAGCCAAAACATTGGTAATCAAAACAGGAATTGCAAAATCATAGACAGACACAGATAGACAGCAAATATCGATTTATTTAGTAAATCTCACTAATATTATATAAATGCGAGTGCCTCAATCACGCTTCAACATCTGACCGGATTTGGATGAAACTTGTCACGCTGATAGAAATATTGTCTGGATTAACACATAGGGTACTTTTTTATTCCGGAAAAGCAATATATCCCTCGGGTACATGGGTGAAACCGCGGGGCGTAACTAGTTCTTCATACGTTTTTCTTTAACTGTGTATGGGCCTGTTTAGACTGCAATCTCAGCATGGTCAGTGTGACGTTCTCGTTTATTTAATTTGAAGCATTCATTTTTAACTTGCAAATCTCTCTAGAGAAGAGAAAGACTAAGATTTAACTATTCAGCTGCAAGGCGATGAAAACTCAGTGGTAGAGACGTTGAATGCCGTGACGTAGTTCGCGGGTACGAATCCTACCATAACAAGTGAGAAAACCATATCAAGGTTGTACTTAGTAATTTGTATTACCCTTTAAATTAAAATCCCTAGCAAAGTTTAGAGATAGAGCATAGAGCTATTTCGTACAAAGAGGCTGCTATTTGGGGGTCTCGACTGGGGTAGTACTTCCACCTTACAGAATACCGCAGCCAAATAACTTAATGTTGTGTTCCTGCGCGTGAGTTAGGTCACTAGAGCTCATCGGATTATGGGGAAGGATCGGTAACGCGTGTGTTGCAAGCGTCCATAGGGCTACGCTAACTGCTTACCACCAGACGGGCCTCATGCTTGTTTGCTAACATAGATATACAAAATAGCACCTACCGGTATGTTCTGACAGCTTCACTTGAGAGCAAGTTCCTTTTTAAGCATTGTGTGCTTTCCACTTTCGGCTACATGATTACTAACCATGATGAACTTTAGGTCACACACAGACCAATGTATCGGAAAATAAATAAGAAAGTTGGATGATTTATATGTCCAACTAAAAAACTATAATTTCATGTTCAACTGCTAAGTTTTTAATTTAAAGCAGCCTGTTTTTGGATGAGAATTTTTTACGCTTCACTTCGTTCACTTTTAGCAAATGAAAAGTTATTTTATATACTGCTAAATTTGTTATCCGTAGTGACAATGAATTCATTGGCCGAATCCATATTTCAAATTGTTGGCTTATTCCAAAACAATTTGTATATTATTCTCAAGTAACGAACAGGTCAAAATACTCATGTGATTTAGAAATACAACGAGAATCGTTTTAAGATAATCCTCACCTATAAACGGCTAAACTTTCTGCATATTATCTGCATTCCCAAGAAAGGTGTTTACACAATTAATATTTTCCATTAATAACTTTTTTAGGAAAAATATTTTTTTTTTCCTCTTCTAAAACTTTCTTGCTGCTTGACAAATTATCATGAAAACTTATGGTTATGATATAAATTTAGTCACAAAAGTGTAATATCTAAGTTCGTCTACAGTGGTCGAGTGACTAGCCCGCCCAGTGGCCCATTGCAAAAAGCTCAGTCCGCGTGTCGGTTAATTGACCCGGGTAGGGCGATGTTTGCGTTGGCGCGGCGCCTGCGATGTGTTTGCGAACCACTGCCTGATTGTCGCACACATTGTCTACACTGCAAGAGAGGTCGCTCGCTAAGTGTCAATATAGCATTTTCACACAACTGCGACAAAACTTCAACAAAGTTAGTGAAAGACGTGAAGACAAAAATTATTTAAAAAGTTTCGTAAAACCACTCACTCAGTCACTTTCTAACGTCATATAACAAAAAGAGACGACGGGATCTTAAAAACTGGGTTTGCTTTAAGCCATGTTTTGTAATAATTTTTTTATTTCTCGAATTGATAGAAAAATTCAGTGAACAACATTATGTTCTAAGTTGAGAACTTGGAGACAAAGAATTTAATCCATTCAAATAGTTTCAGATAAAGAGTGAGACACATTAGTCAATAAAAAATAATATATCAACTGTTTTACCTTTTAGATAGCAGATTTACCTTTCAAAGTGACCTCGCAGAGCCTTCTAAAATATGCCATCCAATTACTGGATCGGCATAAAACCGGCTTGTATGTGACGCTTTAAAAGTGGGATGTTCCAGCTCATGCGTTACAGTTGGCAAGATTTCTTGAACCTAATCTACTGCGGAATTACACTACTCGATTGGATCGGATAAAGTTTCGTTGTGCGAAAATCGTGCATTGCGAAATGAAATGTTTCCAAATAAAGAAAGAAAGAAAGAAAAAACATTTATTTTGACAGTAACACAACACAATTACCTACATACACTGTTACATATAACATACACAAAAGACAGTAAAAAAGAAAATAAAATTAATCATAAATTGTGTTGTGTGACATCAAAAATGGACTACAATACTATTTTATGATAACTGATAATATAGATTTATTAATGGATGAATTTTAAAAATTGTAATCCCAATATATCACACGTATGTACTTGTCTCTTGCCTTACTGTATGAGTGACAAACAGATCTTCATAATCAAGAAAGACTATAGAAAAAGCAATGGAAAAAGAACATTATATCAAAATAATGGTATATTTGAAGCGCTCGTGGTGTAGCATGATGAGCCGTTCTTAATCGATCGGCAAAGATAAGCTACCTCTGTCGTGGTCGGTACCTGGATGGGTGACCGCCTAGTAGTATTTCAAATCGAGTGTTTCCGTGCTTCAGAAGGCACGTAAAGCCGTTGATCCCGGTTATCACTTAATTGTGATAGTCGTTAAGCTAGTTGGATACCTCCAAGGCAGCTTGAAAAATTCCAAAAGTAGGGAGACCACTAGCCTACCTCCACCAATCCGCAGTGGGCACGCGTGGTGGAGTATCGCCCAGTACCTTTCACCCTTATGTGTGAAAGGAGGCCTGTGCTCAACAGTGGGACATTATAGGCTGATGATGATGAATGGTATATTATAAATCATATATCCATCACATATCATATCAACTATTAATAACACAGAAGTCCAGTCCAATCGGGTGTCTATAAGTGAGGGCCAAATGCATTACCGCGGAGCCGATCTATTGAAACTAAGAACACGATATAATGCCTTTCAAATGTAAACAAGAATTTAAAAGATTTTTGTAGTTTTTTATCCCCTACTTTATAGGAATGAGTTTCCGGTGGTATTGTCTTTTGTGGTGATGAGTCAGTCAACTATGCACACGCTATTTTCTGTCCAATTTCCTAAATCAGGTTATTTGTATACAACAATTTCATATATGAACATAAATCCCCTCATTAAAGTATAGACAAACAGATTTGGATACATTCCAAGAAACTCCAACAGCGCACTACATTCCGTAAATTTGTCAAAGTACGAAACTGTAGTCTTATAGTTTATATTTTGAACTGTATAATATTTTTATGGTTGTGATACACATAACATATACACTGGCAATCGTTTAACCTTCGGAATCATTTCATAAGCACTATATAGAGAAAAGAATTGACAGTTGGAATATTGGAAGCTTCTAGCTTCCCAATCTATTTAATGTACAAATATTTAACTATTCATGTATCATTATTAATTTGGCTATGAGATTCGGAATCTGTAAATAGAGGTACATTGTACAGTAGAGTAACGGACAGAACTGACTTAGATATTCATTGTCTGACAGTTTCACTCCTTGAACATCTCTCTTGGAACTTGCAATCAAATACAGTTATGATTTATCAACCAACTTTGTGGCAGTTCGCCTGACAAGTTAAGTTTAACCTCTTAACCTAAATATAATGTTGAGTCGCTCTTGATAGACCACATAAAATGTTCAGTGAGAGTTCTTAAAATAAGAAACTGGATTTCAGGGTCGTAGGTTGTGAAAGGTTAGATTTATATGATGAAGAATTATTTGTTCGAGTTAGACTGCTCAATTAAATTTAGTCTGACATTTTAATATTTTCCAAATGATGGTGAAATGATGACATCATTTGATCTATGCTTGAATTTGCCAATAGGTACTTAATTTTATTATGCATCAAGCATCATAATACAACTATCTTCTGTAATCCTTCTATAGATGAAATATATACGAGTCGGTACTTCGCTCTGAATATCAGGAATATTTTTACAGCCACTACACAAAGCGTATTAACAGACAACAACATGTATCAAACGTAATGTGTCACTTCGAAGAAACACTCATTATTCACAAAGTGTAGCTACGAGACTGTCAAAATTTCGACAGGTGAGAGCAAATTTCTCTCAAATACATTAAACCAAGTATTACTCCCGACGTGTTAGGTAATGTAGATAAAACATTAATATGTATGAAGCTTGCTTGTTTGTGGTAAAAGCTTAGATTTTCAGACATACTCTATGAATAAAGAACGCAACCCACCCTAGTTGAGTGTTGCGTGACTTAAACGGAATACTATCAAGTGAAGTTGTTTGTTATCAGTGGGCAGGGCTCGGCAGGAAGTGAAGCATTCGTGGCACTAGTGATTACTGAATAAGGTGGAACGGGTAGTGGCCAGTAGCAGTGCTAATCTTCGGCTACACTTCTATTTAGAATTTATACTTCTGTACAACGCTTTAGATTCCTTTCAAAGTCGTTAATTGTGTGGTCAATTAGATACATTGTATATTCTTATGGTGCGTCCATGCTTGGCAAACCGAGCACGAGCCGAGGCACGAACGAGCAAACTGCTAGCATGATTCGCGTAGCGTGGACGGGCTTGCGAGCCCCGAACGAGCGCGATTTTTCACGTACAAAGGGATTCGCATCGTGCTCGTTGTGGGTTCGTTCGTGGCTCGGCTCGTGCTCGATTTGCGTAGCATGGACGCACCATTAGGTAATGCGAGAAAATTATAATTGACGTTATTGATATCGTAAAGGGTTTATTAGGTTCTAAAATTTATTCGGCAAATGATGTAAGAAAACTCGATTCACGGTTTTCTATGCCCTTGTGTGAAGATTACTGTGGGTGGATATACAGTAGCGCCGGGCGGCGAGCTACAATACACAGACTATGGCAAGGAGGTATTGGCAGCAGAATCTATACATCGACCTGGGAATTCGATACCAAATGAGCCCTAACGTCCATTTTGACGGTAAATTGAATCCGAATAGCAGGGAATCTCGTTTAAACCTCCAGTAAATAGGTAGGGACGTGGAAAACATTTAGGGACTCAATCCACCCTTTTCCCTTTTCTGCAAATTAAATGAGAGTGTACTTAGATCGCAACACGGGTCGTGTCTAGTTTGTCTGCGCATTCAGCAGTACCATACCATTCGCAACGATTCCAAAGCTGCCAAGTAATAACCGATTATGTCGTATAATAACGAACTTATTATACGACACAAAGAAACCTGCAAAATGTATATAGTTTTTTCATGAAATTTACTTTCTAAACAACTTTCCATAATTTTAGTAGGGTTCGTTTTCAAACTGTGTTGTGTCCTAACATAGTATAGTTTTAAACTTTCCGTTTGATAATGATAGATCATTATGATCCTAGCGTAATTCTTATCTATTATATTTCACAGCTTCATTCTTTGCGATTATGTTTACATGTTGTAGTTATGCCTCCATGTACCAGCCTTCACGGATTTTTAGAGGGTAGTATAAAAATAAAATTACCCTCCGTTGGTTCACATACTTACCGCAGCGACCATTACGGTTCATTCTTTGTTTCCGTGCTCAAGCCTTCGCACGTCTCATTTTAAGTGATAAAAAATGTCTTTCAACACGGGGAGAAAAAGGAAGCGTGGCGAACAGGAGGAAGAAATTGTACAGAACCGGAAAATTGTTCGTCGTCGTATAATAAGTTCGTCTGAATCAGATTCAGAGGATGAACCAGCTGGTTAGTACCAACATAGTGAATAATTTTCATATAACTGTGATGCGAGAAACCATCAGGGTTGTCTCTGTCTCATATTTACTTCGATTTAGAAGATAGACGTCTTCAAACTTAGTGATGCGAGAAACCATCAGGGTTATCTCTGTCACATATTAATTTCGATAAGTATATCGATTTAGACAATAGACATCTTCATACTTATTGTTAGTGATGCGAGACACCACCAGGGTTATCTCTGTCACATATTTATTTCGATTTGCATATCGACGTCTTCAAACTTATTGTTATAGTGATGCGAGAAACCACCAGGGTTATCTCTGTCACATATTTATTTCGATTTGCATATCGACGTCTTCAAACTTAGTGATGCGAGAAATCACCAGGATTATCTCTGTCACGATTTTTATTTAAATGATTAAATTAAATTTCAATATAATAATAGTTCAGCATATACCTACAACCTACCTACAAAAAAAAAAAAAAAAATAAAAAAAAAAAAAAAAAAAATTTTGTTCTTCCAGATCCTCCTTCCATTCATACTTGTTTTGATGATGAGGAACCAGGTCCGTCGAATAGATTACCAGCAACAAATATGACACCTTTGGTACCGGACCCTGCTGAAAACGATTTAAATAATGAGCTCATTTTGGATGACGATATTCTTGTATTATTAGGAGACGCCCCGAAACCTGAAACTTTACGTGGTAAAAGTATTCACAAAGAATTAGCCACAAGATGGCAGGAAATATTGAAACTGGGCTTGTCTAAGGATATAAAGGACAAAATAATTAAAGATTACCTTTTACCCGCTAATTGTTTATTATTAGAGGCACCTACTTTGAATGCAGAGATTAAGGCTGCAATTCCAGAAACCCTGGCAAAAAGAGATGCTTATATTGGGCAGAAACAGAACCAATTGGGTATTGCTATATCAGCATTAGCGCAGGCGGTGGAAATGTGTATTTCCAAAGAGCCCTCACACAACAAAATACTGAAGCCTATAAGCGATGCTTGTCGCCTTTTATGTGATAATCATTTTATAGAATCGCGCACAAGAAGAGCATTTATCATTTCATCAATTAACAGTGACTTGAAGGAAACCGTTATCAACACATCTAGAGATGAATATCTTTTTGGTGAAAATATGTCGGAGAAACTAAAATCTGCAAAAACTATTCAGAGGACAGGAGCGGATTTAAAACAGAATAAAAATCAATATAATAAGTTCAATAAAAATAATTTCATCGCTAATAGAAACAGTAATATAAACAAGAATCGTTTAAACTGGAAAACCCTGCCTCGAAAAACAGCGAGCAAATACGACGCAGGGAAACAACAATTTCAAGCTCAACGGGTACCAAGAAACAGCTACCCTCGCCGAGAGACACGGCCGCTGCCACCGCCACCGCCGGCGCCCGCGGCCTACCGCTCAGACCGTTCGCCGACGAGGAGACCATACAGGAGACACTAGAACTGGAGGTACCGTACTCTGGACGTTTGAAATATTTTAAATCTAAATGGTTACAAATAACTAACGATCCTACGATTATATCATGGATAAGTGGTTACAAAATTCCATTTGTTTGTACTCCAGCACGTAGTGATTGCCCTGTCACATATTCTAAATCAGAGTCTGAGTCTATACTATTTAATAAAGCTATTAACAAATTATTACAAATCGACGCTATTTCTAAATGTAATCACGAAGAAGATGAATTTATATCTAGTATATTTTTAGTACCTAAACCAAATGGGGACAGCAGACTCATTCTTAACCTAAAGTTATTAAATAAATTTGTAAAATCATGTCATTTTAAAATGGAAGATTACAGGACGGCGTCAAAACTAATAACTGAAAATTGCTATATGTCCACTATTGACATGAAGGACGCATATTTTCTTATACCTATACATAAAAAACACAAAAAATTTCTAAGATTCATTTTTGAAGACACATTATATGAATTTAATTGCTTACCCTTTGGCTTATCGACTGCACCCTATGTATTTACAAAGCTGTTAAAACCAGTAATGGAATTTTTAAGATCGCGTAACGTAATCCTTGTCATATATCTCGACGATATTTTATGTATAGATAGTTCATTCAAAATATGCAAAAGAAATGTTGATTTTACCAAGAAAATATTAGAGCAGTTAGGTTTTAAGATAAATTATGACAAAAGTAATTTACTTCCTAATATGGAGTGTAAATTTTTGGGATTTATTTTTGATTCTCGAAATATGGTTCTGAAGTTACCTACTTATAAAAGGGAAAAAATTAAAGCAAATTTAATAAAATTCAATATTATGAAACATTGTAAGTTACGTGATTTTGCTAGATTTATTGGATTATTAACATCGGCCTGCCCAGCATTGCAATACGCATGGGTATATACAAAACAATTCGAACGAGTTAAATACTTGAATTTACTTGACAATCCATCTTATGATCAGACAATAAAGTTACCTAATAGTTTACAATATGATATCGAATGGTGGATAAATCATATTGATCATGAGAATAATCCGTTTAGATTCAACAGATTTAAGATAGAAATATTTTCTGACGCCTCCACCACCGGATGGGGGGCTTATTGTAATAATAATCACTCTTATGGTTTCTGGAAAGAACATGAAAAGGATAATCATATTAATATATTGGAATTAAAAGCAGCATTTCTAGCATTGAAAATTTTTGCGTCTGATTTATATAATTGTGAAATTTTACTAAGAATAGATAATGTGACCGCTATTTCTTGTATCAATCGAATGGGGAGCACGAAATATCCCCATTTTAATGAATTAGCAAGAAAAATATGGCAATGGTGTGAATGCCGAAAATTGATAATATTTGCCTCATATATAAATACTAATGAGAACTACGAAGCAGATCAATTATCGCGTAAAAAATTTAATGATACTGAGTGGGAGTTAAATAACGTTGCTTTCCAAAAAATTGTAAACACATTTGGTGTTCCCGAGATAGACTTATTTGCTAGTAGATGTAATGCAAAATGTAACACTTATGTTGCATGGAAAGGTGATCCTGATGCTTGTGCGATAGATGCATTTACTATCACATGGTCAAATATTTTCTTTTACGCCTTCCCTCCATTTGCCTTAGTTTTAAAAATGTTGCAAAAAATTATTGCGGATAAAGCCGACGGCATAGTAGTGGTACCGTTTTGGCCGACTCAACCGTGGTTTCCTATTTTTAAAAGATTAATGGTTTCAGATCCTATTTATTTTGAACCACATAAAAAATTATTGAAATCTCCTTTCAGATTGTACCACAGTCTTTACCAGACACTTACCCTGGTTGCCGTGAAATTATCAGGGAAGCATTTCTGAAACAACAAATTTTGCCTCGTTCCGCTGAAATAATTCTTGCTTCACTATCAAATAACACATATAAGCAATATGATGTCTGTATAAAAACCTGGTTGAATTATTGCAAAAAATATAATTACGATTATTTAAATTCATCAGTACCCGTCATATTACGTTTTTTAACGGAAGTTTTTGATAGTGGTGCCAAATATGGTACTCTTAACACCTATAAATCTGCATTAAGTTTTCTTTTGGGACATAAAATTCATGATGAAAGGGTTAAAAAATTTATGAAAGGTGTATTTAGATTACGTCCTACAGCTCCGAAATACGATTTGTCTTGGAACCCAAATATTGTTTTAGAATTTCTGGCTCAACAATGGCCTAATGAGAATCTCGATTTAAAAACATTGTCAGAAAAAACCCTAACTCTATTGGCTTTAGTGACCGCGCACCGGGTGCAAACATATTCTTTGATAATGTTGGAAAATATACAAATTGTGACGGTATGTGGAGATAGCTTTATAAATGAAATGCAGATTTGGTATTTCAAGTGTATTTCGAGCAGAGCTTCCACTGTGACAATTATTTTAAAGATAGTGTCCCTTCCTAGCACATTACTCTTGGTTTTATACCACTCAGCCCCATTTACAATTTTTAAAAGACAACCATAAAATAAATCACACACTAGAATGTTACTTCCGGTTAACAAAATGAAGGAATACAAATGAACTTCCGGAATATTATTTTATACGCAAATAATTATGAAAGCAATATGTAAATACGTTAAATAATTAGATAATTATTATAAAAAGCCAATTTCAAATAATGAAAAATAATCTCAATTAAATAAAAATCGAATGGCGTCATTGCCGTTGGCGCCAAATTAGTACCGATTAAAATCTATTAAAAACCCAAAAAAATATATTAAAATCATTACTAAATAATTAAATGATAAAGGCTTAAGCTAATTTATCTAATCGAATACATTTATAATATTGTTGGTATTGTCGGGATGTGACGCGGGCTACGGACGGATGTCATTCGCTAACACTCGGCCATCCTGCAACGGCCGTGTCCCACGGCGCTCGGGCAACACCTTAGTTTCCGCGCCATAAGTTACCTGAAAATAGAAAAGAAAACAAGCAGAATCATAAATGTTATTCGTGAGTGATGTTATATCAAGAACGTGTTTGTTATAATATCAGTATTCAACGGCTGGTTATTTATGTGTTTCTGCATTAAAATGGTAAGTGTTTTTCCATTTAATTTACTTAGTACTTTCTACATATTGAGCATTTAGATATATTTCAGGAACTGTACTATACTCATTAGTTAATTGTAGGTCACACAGACATTTCGTATTTCATTGTTACGCTTACGTAGGTCACACAGACAAGTAGCTTCGTTCGTACTTATCTACAAGACACACAGAACTTATGTAGAAGTCACACAGACAATGTCACATAGACCCGATAAGTTGTAATTATGTATGCATGGATATTCATATAAGTGGTACATAATTATGTCACACAGACTTTCTGTCACTAAGACCAATATGCAACGTTACATCTCAAACTGTATTATGATAAACTTTTTGTAATTTGATTTTCTTTTATTCACTTTTTATTATTTTTATGTTTCAGCTGGTCAACAAGAACATGTTCAAAAGGAAGGCAGTTTCTACACATAATTTTCCTGAGCAACGATAAATAATAATAAACCATTCATTTTAATTATTATATGTATGTACCTAGCCTATAATTAATTTTAAGTATTCATTGTTATAAACTATGTTTGTTTCCTGACTTTTATTTACAAGTTACCCATGTACCTGATTATAATGAAACTTATACATAACATCGATGAGGAATACCTATGATAGACTGCTCAATATTGCATTTGATAACTTTACTTTTTATTGTATTACATATGCACACTATCTATAATAATAAAAGTTAACTTTCAAGCAAATCAATAAGATCATCCCTATCCACCTCCCTGTCACTAGATGAACTATCTGCATCGGAAACTATAGATTTATATGGTCTCAATACTTCACCCCGTACTACAGCACTAAATTTCTTATATCCCTTCATCCCCTTGACGCTACAGATTGTGTAACGGTCTATGTTAGATTCTGCCTTACAGATTCTGTAAGGGCCGGTGTACGGACTCTTTAATTTTTGAGAAACTTTTGCAGTTGTGTCCTTACTAGCCCCACCTTTCCACAAAACTAACTGTCCTACCGAATATTTAATACATTTCTTCCGGGACTGGTCAAATCGCTTTTTCATAACGGACATACTTTTATCTATGTGTAATTTCGCACTTTCTCTCCTATTACTTAGTGCTTCCTCTTGCGAGGCTAAATCTTGAGGTTGCCCTGTAGGATAAGCTGGCAGACGAGTATTTTCATGCCCAAACAAGAGTTTAAATGGAGGGAAGGTGGTGGTAGCATTAGGGGTATTGTTTATTCCCCAAATAACATCCGAGAGTTTCTCGTCCCATGTGCTCTCACTTTCAGACATTGTGTTAAGGCCATCAATGATAGTACGGTTCACACGCTCGACCTGACCGTTAGATCTAGGACTTGCTATAGCGTTCAATATATGTTTAAATTGAGTTTCTTCCGAAAACTGTTTGAAATACCGACTGGTGAAAGCTTTACCTCTATCTGTTATAATTCTAGTGGGGTAGCCAAAAAGTGTAATAATTTCTTTCATGTGTTTGACAGTTTCTATAGAACTGCAGTTTTTGACAGCCCTCGCGAAAACGAACTTTGTAAATGAGTCGATCACAACTAGAACGTAGGTATTGCCCTTTCTAGTTCTCACGAAAGGGCCTAAATGATCGGCGTGCAGAGTATGCATAGGTACTGGAATTTTCTCGATTGGATATAGTTCTCCTTGTAGTCTACCATACTCAGACTTTCCATATGCACATTGTAGACAAGATTTCAGATACTTTCTTATAAATCGAGTCATACCGGCAAACCAAAATTGTTCTTTAATTATTTTCTCACACCTATCGAAGCCCGGGTGCCCTATTTGATCGTGGTATTTTTGCAAAAGGCCATATTTAGCTAATTTTGGTATAACAAAACGTTCACCATATAATGTTTTCCTATACAAGACATTATCTTTAACAATATAGTTATTGATTATATCTGGATTAGTTGAACGTTCTCTTAGTTGCGTGAGTATATTTTGTACATTATCGTCTTGCAATTGAAGTGTTACTAGCCAGTCAGATTCACTAATTTGGAAAATGGATTCTACAACAGGATTTCTACTTAGCGCGTCTACGTGCTGCATACGCTGTCCTGGCCGATACTCTATTTGCAAATCATAATCTTGGATAGTTAACCACCACCGAGCTATACGAGGAATTAAATCTTTCTTGACCAGTGTAGTTCGTAAAGCTGCACAGTCAGTAATTACTTTCACAGGTATTCCTGTCAAATAAATACGGAAACGTTTCAGTGATTCCACTACCGCAAGGGTCTCAAGCTCATAACTATGATAGAACTGTTCCTCTTTAGAAGTTACTCTACTGAAATATGCAATTGGTTTTATTGACCCATCTAACTGTTGCTGCATAAGAATCCCACCTAATCCTAACTTGCTAGCGTCAGTGTGTAATTCCGTAGGCGCCTTACTGTCATAAATACTAATCACTGGCCTTTCTATTAACCGGAGTTTCAAAGTTTGAAATGCACTTTCTTGTTCTGGACCCCAATACCATTCTACATCTTTTTTTGTGAGCTTTGTTAAGGGTAAAGCAATTTCAGCAAATCCACGAATAAATTTTCTAAAATATGAGGTTAGTCCAATAAATTGCCGAATTTCGTGAACATTTTGTGGTCGACGGTATTCTGATACGCAATTAATTTTAGCTTGACCAGGTCGTATTGTACCTGCCGCAACTTCGTGGCCTAAGTAATTGACGCTAGTCTTAAGGAAAGAGCACTTTTTTAAGTTTAATTTGAGATTTGCCTTTTGTAAAAGTTCCAATACACGTTCTAGCAAGTCTATTCCAACCTTTACAGTCGCAGTCGGTAGCATGACGTCATCAAGATACGTTGCTACATCGTTTCTGACGTCATTTAGGGCAAGACGTATTAGTCGAGAAAATACAGCAGGTGCATTAGCCAAACCGAAGGGCATATTTAGGAATTCATATTGGCCGGAGGGTGTAACAAAAGCAGTTTTAGGAATTGAATCTTCAGATAGCTTCACTTGATAATAGCCTTGGGCTAAATCTAGGGTTGTGACAAGATTTTCCTAACTGTATATAAACGGAATTTGTCAGAAAATACAAGTCATCGTTAGATTCAATGTCCACAAATACGCTAATTAGAGAAACGCTATGAGCTGGTATAGTTGTTGCACTTTTGAGATAGACACCGTATTTAGACTTGTAATCTAAATTTTCCACTTCAATATGCCTAAGACAATCATCTACCGCTACAGATTCTATAAACTTTGCAGAGTTTGAAGTGGTAACTAGACTTATACCAGGTTGATTAATCATAGACTGTCCTATTATTATATCAATGTCGGATAGATCGTAGCTCGTAATTTCAACGTAACCACTCAGGCACACATTATCTATATATACTTTTAGATATAACTGACCCAGAGACATTGTTTGAGCACCTCCAAACCCCCTCATAACAATGGTTGATGGTAAAACTGGAAGATTTAGCAATTTTGCTTTATTTTGTGTTATAATATTTAATTTACTGCCAGTATCAATGTAAGCAACAAGTTGTTCAGAACCGCTGTATGCTAGGAGTTTGTATATGCTCAGAAAATAATTGGGAGAAGTATACATAATATGACTCACCTGAGGCGTCTGGACTTGCTGGCGCATTGAGCCAGGAGTGGCTGCAAACCAGCATGTAGCAGATGTGTGGCCGGTGCGCTGGCAGGTATCGCAGCGCTGCTGAGCCCGGCAGTCCCGTGCTTCATGTCCGATCCGTCGGCAGCTGTAGCAACGCTTCACCCCGGACTGCTGTGGTGTTGTCGTTGAGCTTCCATCAGTAAAACCTCTTCTCCAAGTAGACTGCAACCGCGATCGCGATGATAAAGTGGCTTCTACCGTTTTGTAATTTTCAAGTGAAGACAAATATCCATAATACAGTAACTGCGGCGTCTTACACTGGTATGCCTTAGCATTTGCACGTAGCTCCATAGGAAGTCCTCTGATGATACATGAAATCGCCTCTTCTCCTTGGATATTACACTTCTTGAGAAGCGATACCTTGTCGTGGTAATACTTGGTCATGGTTTCAGAAGCCTTCTTCACTCTCGCCAGCATACCTTCGAGCTTATCCACATAGTCCATAGATCGTGGAAAAGCAGTTTCCAGGGCTTTTTTCCATCCATCCCAGTCGAGGTCATAATCATCAAGATCGTCATACCAGCGTCTAGCAGAACCACGTAAGCGAAGTTGCATCACGAATTGTCTTTCAGTTGTATCCCATCCATAAACTTCGCCAAGCTGATCTATTTTATGTAACCAGCTACTTATATTACTGGTGTTATCCTCAGGCCGGAATTTTGGAATAACTTCTGCGTCAGCATGGGTCACTCGGCGTAATTTTCTCGGTGTGGACGTGGTGTCAGAAGAAAAAAAATTTGGGCCTTCTTCGATTTCTTCATCGTCAGTAGTAAATTCTTCAGTATATTTTCTCTTCTTTTTGCCAAGACCGGCAGCGTAGGGGCCCGACATTCTTCAATATCCCACTTATGAAATGTGACGGTATGTGGAGATAGCTTTATAAATGAAATGCAGATTTGGTATTTCAAGTGTATTTCGAGCAGAGCTTCCACTGTGACAATTATTTTAAAGATAGTGTCCCTTCCTAGCACATTACTCTTGGTTTTATACCACTCAGCCCCATTTACAATTTTTAAAAGACAACCATAAAATAAATCACACACTAGAATGTTACTTCCGGTTAACAAAATGAAGGAATACAAATGAACTTCCGGAATATTATTTTATACGCAAATAATTATGAAAGCAATATGTAAATACGTTAAATAATTAGATAATTATTATAAAAAGCCAATTTCAAATAATGAAAAATAATCTCAATTAAATAAAAATCGAATGGCGTCATTGCCGTTGGCGCCAAATTAGTACCGATTAAAATCTATTAAAAACCCAAAAAAATATATTAAAATCATTACTAAATAATTAAATGATAAAGGCTTAAGCTAATTTATCTAATCGAATACATTTATAATATTGTTGGTATTGTCGGGATGTGACGCGGGCTACGGACGGATGTCATTCGCTAACAAAATACATGATTCGATAGAAGTGATTATAAAAATACCAGATTTGATCAAGAACTCTAGACTTAATACTTTACAACCAGTATTAAAACTACCGTTTTATAATAATAGGCCTCAAATATGCCCTGCTAGATGTCTTGTTGCTTACATAGATAAAACAAAAGTCATCCGTAAGCAGAATGTTAATTTATTTATTAGTTATAGAAAGCCTCATGATAATGTAAAATCACAGACCCTCAGTCGTTGGATTAAGGATACCTTACGTAAAAGCGGCATAGATACTTCTGTATTTAGCGCGCATAGCACCCGACATGCGGCCACATCAACAGCACATAGACTTGGTGTCAATATCGAGACAATTCGAAAAACTGCAGGTTGGAGTGAGTCCTCACATGTATTCGCTAGATTCTATAATAGAGCAACTATTGAGGACCCTCACCAATTTGCTAGAGTGATTCTTAATGCAGATTAAAATAACATTCATTTAAAAATATGATTTTTTAATTATGTTAATGATAATTATTGTAATGGTTAAATCATTTGGTCGTGTTACCTCCTTACTTACGCTCATATAGCGTAAAAGTTTAAATAATAAATCATTGATTACCTAATTCATTCATTCTTATTTCGATATCTTCTGTACCTACTTACTACCTATAATCAAAATTCGCATTTTTTAAAAACTCTGAACATCCTACAACATGTAAACATAATCGCAAAGAATGAAGCTGTGAAATATAATTGATGATCAAACGAACTTACCTGTACGTGAAGTTCGATCACAATTATGTGAGCAGCTTCATTCGACGCGATTATTAACATCCCGACCCTAAAAATAGTAAAACAAATGGTATCACCCATCCCTAATGATAGTTAAAAAATGAGAATTGTGATTATACTTACTTGGATAATCTGAGCTTACTAAAAACTTTAAACAAAATGAACCGTAATGGTCGCTGCGGTAAGTATGTGAACCAACGGAGGGTAATTTTATTTTTATACTACCCTCTAAAAATCCGTGAAGGCTGGTACATGGAGGCATAACTACAACATGTAAACATAATCGCGTCGAATGAAGCTGCTCACATAATTGTGATCGAACTTCACGTACAGGTAAGTTCGTTTGATCATCAATTATTTTGTATCATTTCATTCAATATATTAACCAAATTGTTTTTTGTTACGGTAAATCATATAACATATGAGTATTAATCATACTGGATTTTTTATTTAATTCAATTTGTTAATATATAGATATATTCTAGACAAATTTGTGACAATGAATCATAATTTAATCGTTCATCGTAATTTAGACCAGAATATCACTCAGAATATAGCTCACACAATGAGCTAATGAAATAAATTTGTTAAGCGTTTTAACAAAAGATAAGTGAGTTTTATTCGACCCAACTCCAATATTAAAGGATGTTTGGCATGTCTAACATCGATATACTGATATCGATTTATCGAGACACCAAAAAAATTCAAACATATAGATAGAAAATGGATAACAACAAAAAGAAAAATTAAATAAACGTGTGAAAGTTTATAATCCGAGAAGAGCCAAGACAGCCTTTAAGATACCCTTGTTTTATCGATAGTTGTCTTAAAACTGCTCAGGTAGAATAAAGATTAATTAATTAATAATATTTTATGACTAATTGGGTCATTGTTCAATACAATTTTATTTCAATCTTGTACCTTTTGGACTTAGAAATAACGAAGCAAGAGGAACAGGCGAGATTAGCTGTTGAGCAAATAAATAAATTATCAAGATTAAAAATAAATCTCGTCGGCTTGCATCCTGATTGAACGAATATCAAACTAATAACTGCTTACTACATTTGCACTACAGTCAATCGGCATTTCGAAGTTCCGAATACAGTCAACTTATCACATAATCATCTCACTTAATTATGTACCTAAAAGTTACCAATCTTTAATATCCCCTATACACTGCAATTACAAGAAATTATTTCCTTTATAAGCAAATAGAGGTAATATAAACGAACAAATGTTTGTTTAGAACAATTAGATAAATGTTAATGGGTCTAAAAGTTTCAAATCTAATGAGTTAAGTTTGAACCATTTTGGGTGGCCCTTAACTTCAAGGCTGGCATTAAACAAGTTAATAATACCAAGTTAATGGCTTATCAAGCGGCCATTTAGCATAGAGATAACCAAAATAAACACATTACAACTAGGATAGCTATAAAACGTGGTAGGCATGAGCGCTCTACGACTAGAAACTGCTCTGGGATCATTTAAATTAAGTTTCATCACGTTTTTATCTTCATAATAAATTTAAGAATTTAACAAAACTTAAGACTGTACTGAACATAATTTACAATCAGTAACTGAGAATTACATTGCGTGATATAAACTTAATTCAATAATACTCTACTATAAAGAGTATTTTCCGTTACCTAAATCGAGGCTAAAACCTACTCGGTGGATATTAAAGACATATAAACCGATGGAGATAAAGTCTTGATAGATGTATAGAAATTAAACTCCAAACGAAAACTGAAATCGAACCAAGTTTGAATAGATTTTATTCCTCCAATAAACTTAAATTCACCTAACATAGCACTGTTGATTTACAGTCACTGATGCAATAAATTGTATGCATCCAATCCTGTGTCAAGTTAAATTCAGTGCACTCGCGAGGAGCCAGACTCGAATGTTCCACGATGGTAAATAGAGTTGTTTCAGTAGGAAGTATAGCTGAATGCACAATTATCAAATATTGAATACTGTACGTAGGTGCTCATGTAGTGATTCATTATTCTTGACTAGTAGAGAATTTACTGCTGCACTGAAATCTATCAATAGTGAATATTTTAGTATTTCAAGACGATAGACTTTAAATAGGTAGGTAAGTAAAAGCTACAGTTGAGACTATGTACAGATGATGATTTGAGATTAAGAATAATGGGAGAATAATCATCATCATCATGATTTAGATTTAGTGAAAACATTCTTAACAAAGTATTTTTTGTTAATTACGCCTTAAAAGCCTTAAATTTTACCTTTTGATATAAGAACTAAGAGTGCTACTATGAATGGCAACTCAAGAGAAGGCTTGCAATTTTTAAAAGGACATCGGAACTCCAAGCATTGAATTGCCCAAGAGCCATTGTTCTCACTGAAAGCCTTTTGAAAATATTAGCTCGGTGAAGATTCGCTTTTACAACCGGGTTCACCTCGAGTGGGTTCGTCAATGTCCCCTGGTCCCTTAGCAAATATCTGTTGATTGCAAATGAGATTGAAATGTAGGTACCGACAGTCAAACCCGACCGCCTTGTTTTACGCTAATTACCATCTTTGAAAGCCATGCTTTGAATGCATCATTATCAACCTTACTAGAAGTTAATGCTTAGATTTAGTCGTAGAAATATGGTGTCCTTATTTTTAGAAGAATTGTCATTTCTTTACTTGGCTACATAGAACCTAAAGATGTAATTTAATTTTGTACTTCGATTATTCCAATGTTCATTTTAAGTAAACATTTACCCCCTTACTCATAAAGCGCTATTTAACTAATATACTGATTAAATGGTCACATAAATAATATCAAATTATTTGACAATTACAATAGAGTAACGTTATTTACGTGACTCTTTAAACAGTATATTAGTTAAATAACGTTTTAGGGGGTTATTCTTTACCAAGAACATACACTCGTCTAAAAAAGCAAAGAAAATATTGGACTACCCAACCAGCAAAACCAAGTCTTAAATTAGACACCATGACGTTTTCGTCAAGACTTAATGCATTATCGATAGCTCCTAAAATGGTTTCCAAAACCTCTACAAGTCCCGATTTGGGCACAATATCTAAGATTACGAATCCTAAATTGATCTGTTTTAAGCCATACAAAATGCTAAACGAGCTTGATTTTATCTTGAGAACGTCATCATTTATGCTAAAAATCTTTTGCCGTGCTAATTTAAGTATCCAATAAAACCAAAAGTTAGAAACAGCTTAATTGCTGATGTAATGAAGACAATTATAATAAAAAATAAAATAATTTGACAAGTCATAGCCCGAGTGTTAAATATATATTGTGTGTGTTACATTAGTTTAATAATTGCTCATACTCAAACGAAGGTAAGTTTTTCGACTATGATTATATGAATTTGCAGCATTTTTCCAATGCCCCTTGCTTTTGTGGTATATTTAATATTTACGGAAATAATGCTTTTTACGTACTTACTAAACCAAGACTATTTCGAGACTTAAAATCTGTAACTATGCTTTATTGATACTTTAATATTTACTGTTTTTTTATATAGTATGGTACATGAAACCATTTTGATAATATTTAGGGTTCATCACATTTTTGAAATAGTAGGTAAAACCTTTGGTTATAACAGGTGGAGATTTCGAGATGGCATATATTAGAAACCTATGTTGGGTTAGTCATGCTGAACAACTTTTAATATGGGACCAATAGTGAATTCTCTATTTTTTTTATTAACTTTGCTCGATCATAATGTATGAAAAGTAATTTTTTTTTGAGCTTTAAGTGTTGGTACCATAGTAAAAGTTGTTCAGCATGACTAATCCAACATAGGTTTCGAAAATAAGACATCTCGAAATCTCCACCCATCTCTCACTACTATCACAAAGTTTTTATAGTACCTACGCGGGTTTTTTTAATAGGTAGGCGTATATTAATTGTTAACTGCTTTAATTGTTTCAGTTTACTGAGCTGGGCATATTACATACAAAATAATAGAAAATGGTAAGCCATTTTTAACAGCCGTAGGTACCCCATCAATGGGTAAAAAATGAGATATTGCTATGGCCGAAGAAAAAAGCACAACAAAAAAATAAGAATCCGTCCTAAACGAAAACTGTATACCGATACCTAATTGTACCTATAACAAAAAGAAGGGATATAATGTTTCAAGAAGCCGAAGATGAAAATAAATGATCTTAATTATATTGGTTCTTTTATTGATTTTCCAGATTTTGTTGTTATATCTAGGCCACTTTCTAGGTTTTTTATTCCAGACACAAAGGGCCTTAAATAAACTTCTAAATCCAAAGGTTTTGTTTGTCCTTCATATTATATTCCCACCATCATTGGTTATTCCCCGTATTCAAAATGTACAGAACCACAGACTCTATTATAAGTATTAAGAACTTATTCTTTGGGAGTGAAGGAGTAAACTGGTATTTTTCTGATAGTCTTCATATATTTATTAACTTTTCTCCGAAGCCTCCACTTCATTCTTCAATCTTTTTATATCCATTTTAATTATTAATAATTTTAACGATGATCCTCTATTTTTGTCAAATAACAAAATGGTCACAAAAAAGCAAAATATGAAATATGTTTGAGATTTCTAGCAAAAAAAAAACCTAAACTGAAAGTAAAAATCCAGTAAAAGTCTTGCAAAAAGCGAAAATAGGTAATAAATACAGTTAGCTGAATATTTTGCACTTCTAGGGCCATGTGTCTTATGCGAATCCTAATTAAGCATTTTATAAAGCGTTATTTGGTCTCTCGTAAAGCGTTATTAATACTTGAGTATTTACGATAAGTTATAACTCTCACATTCTACCAATACAAGACTAGACGTCAATGAAGTCTTGTATTGGTCATATTAAAAACGCTTTAAAGATTATTTTAAGTAATTTGTAGGATGATATTTTAAAAGTAATTTTCAATGCTTTCAGAAGTTTTAAAGCCATATCCATAACGTTTTTATGGTTTCTTCAAGATTAATTGCATTACAAAGACCGATTTCCAAGAGCAATTTGCTAGTTGGGTATAACTTTTCATCTTATTTTGAGCACAAACTTAACGTGGTTAGTGATGATAAGGTTAAAGGTGATAAGCACGCAAAGTAGAAGGATATACCTAAATATCAAAACTGTACCTTTTCGAAAAATTATTGTGAACTCAATTGGTAGCTTTTACGTACCACTATTTTATACGGAAAGCAAACATATACCCATGTTTTGTACTCAGGTTTGCATGTTTTGCATTCAATCTTATTTTATTAATCTTTTTTTACTTAACGTAAAGCAAGCAAATAGCTATAGGAACAAAGCATATCATTATTAGTTCTCGAAACACAGAAAAACCAAAGCTGACAGAAAGAAACAAAACGATTACAAGCCCCATCACAACATATTAGCGTCGCCGGAGCCTTTGACGACAAAGCAACTGAAAATAAAAAAAGCCGAGTGTTTCCATGACAAGATCTTACACAATATTGCACACTTCACCTCAACAAATTCGCTTTATATTTCACTCGAGGCTGCGACAGTTCAGAAACACTGCAGATGCGCTAGTCATTTCGTACAAATGCTACACAATATCGCGTCTCCATCGACTGGAATTCAACAAAAAGCATATAAAGGGCATCTACGACAAAAGCGTCCGTATTCCGGAAAGAAATGAGCACAGAATCACAGAAATTAAATTTTGTATCTCGGAAGAAGTTCGTCCGCTTCGGAGATGGCGCCTCCCGCTTTGTCCCACCAGACAATACCCGCCGAATAGCGACTTCACCCATATTTCATCCGAATAACAATGACCGGCCTTTTGCTTTATCCGATATTCAATACTAGATCGAAGTTGTTTTTCTTAATATAAAATGTTTTGTCTTGAGAATTAGTAGGCATAAAAGTTTATAAGTAGTGATTTACCCAAATCATAGCATTAATAATTTCTATTATTTTACAAGAATTTGTTTATCATGAGCTCGGTTGAAAATGGAATGTCGTATTTGTACCCGCAAATAATTTTATTGTGTCCCTCAATTACTGGAGGCCTTTCTATGCGCTCTCATTAATAACCTCAAATTTACGATGTTTAAACAAAGAACCACACGTCGTAAACCCACGAGCGACCCTGAACAACGTTACCCGTTCGTCACTTGACAACAAAGGTCGGCTCTTCAGATTGCAAATTAAATTAGAACATCCAGCCGATCCTGTTTACGTACCCTCTTAAATGTGGAAGTTTTAAGGGGGATGCTTAATTCATGAATCTTTGCAGAGTTTGACCGTTCAATTTACATTTACAAACTGATGCTCGGAACTGGGGCGATTTGCATTTTCTGACCGCATGTGTTGCATTTATATACTAACTAGGTACGTGAAAATTATGCAAGCTTTTACGAGAAATGTGGGATCGATTAAAAGAAATGGTGTTATTTATCGGTCTGAACTCGATTCAGTGGTGTTTACCAGCGGCGCCCATTGCCCCTCGTAAATCGTTTAAAGGTTGGGCGTTCTCCATCCTCAAGATGAATGCCCTTGTCAGACTGATATATTTACTGTCCGCCACATGGTCTTCCACCCCCTACTCACTGTTAAACATGTATCTGCTGTTGCTTTGATAAATAACGTTCATGAATAATGATGTTTCAAATATGAGAAATATTCTCTACTTGGTTTGTGTAAGCTATTGATGGTATACTTACTCAGCAAACCGACCAAAGTGAATCTATGAAATGATGCCAATCATTGCTTGCAGTTCTGCACCAGTGCGCCGCACCAGTGTGCGGGAAGCCATTTCCACAACATGTATAAATTATTACATTTACTTATTAACCCTAATATCATCTAATGAAACGCTTTTATTTTTGTTGTGGAAATGCGGAGAATAAAGGAATAAGTAATAGTAAACTATGTGATGTCGGAGCGGAGGGCCACATGCCGACGTAACATACGTAAAGTGCGGTATGGCATTATTACCCATTTCTCATCTAAATCGTGTGACTTTTGCCCTCACGCGGCTGTAATGTAGCGCAGTTTATCGTAACTAATCCTGCCGTTACGACTTTCCTTTGCTTTTGGGACATTTTCAAAGAATCGAACTTTCATCCACAACCCCTTTCGCAATACATTGTTTACGTGTAAAAACGCAATAAAGCTAACCGTCGTCGTAGCCGTAAAGCGGGCTTTAAAATCTTGAACCACTTAATTTCTCGCTGCGATAGCCTATTATGGACTGAGCTCATAAAATCAAACACACAAGTACATGTAATAGTACGCAGCCCATAAAGTCACCGTCACGTAAAGTTTTTATTAGTTTGGAGTCTAATGGATTTTCTTACCTTTTTATTATTCGATAAACACGACAAGCGTACGTTTGACTTGGAGAATACCTTTGAAGTCCTCGACTCGTCGCGGATAGACCCGACAATTTTTTGGCAAAGAAATAACAACTGTGAGCTGAACGGAACAACCTCGTTGAATTTAGTGGAATAAACCGCAAACTTTTGTTATTTCTTTAACCTTTCCCTTCGAAGAAACCCTTTTAAACATGCGTGTCGTAACTTCACTTATCCATTTTTGTCTTACTCTATGCGTCTCTGATCCCTTAAATCAGATTCTGTTTCGCTAAATCCCCTTCGATTTACCTCTCTAAAAATAATATTAGCGTTTGTATTTTTTAAAGGTAAGCAGTGTATGTAATACATTGGTTATACCTGCATCAGCGAATACATGTTCTCTAGAAAAGAAGACTAGATATTTTTTTAAGATTACTCGCTTCGTTTCCTTCGAAAAAAATAAATTCAGCATTCAAGTTTTATTTATATAAATTCACTTCAATATTGAACCAATTCAATGAGGTGAACAACCCTATCGCGTCGTTTGAGATAAACAAAGAAGAAATTGAATCGTCCCAAAAGGTACTCCTATCATTTTTAAACGAATCAACTTGCAGATTGAGATTATTTTTCTGATTAACTTGAGTCTATCAAATTTCACTTTGATCAAAAGAAGTTCTCGCTTTACCTTAATTAAATCGGAATAATTCGTTATACCTTTAAATCTCTATGTTTTGAAATCAACCATTTTTGGAAGAGAGATAAATAGCTAAGGATATTTCAGCAGTATAAGCAAAGGCAGCATAAGCACAATGCTTCCCTTTCCCTCGACCCTTGTCATCGTGTCACATATCTGTCCGACTTAATTTTAACGCCCACCCTTCGTCCAAAACCTTTGCAGAGGCGACCATAGTCAAGTGGCTTATTCTATTTTCTACATACATTCTGTGATTTTTTGTGTATGCGACTATGCAACTTTTTGATGTCGTTACATCCTCTTGAATGATTTATATTACTCTGATGTTAATAGGAGTGTACAGTTTACAGCTAATCCTATTATTCTGTAGACAACATATATTAGATATCGTATCACGTCGGTCAATGATAGTACGCTCCGCTGCATTCTCATCAATTTTCTAAGCTTCACTACTGGAACTCTATTCGAATCGCTTACCTTAGGGATTCTATTCCAATCCAGATCTCTGCGGGGAATTTCATCAAATACCAGCCAACAAGTGAGCCTGATCAATATTATCATAGCTGTACAGAATGATTTTCTATTGAATTGACTTTGACTTTGAAATACTCACCAACTTAAAAAAAATATATCAACAACTATGGAACCAACTCTAAAATTGCGATAAAGTGCAGCTCTGAACAACCCACTAATTTTTCACTATTACAGATTCGGGTCTTGGTTACAGTTGTTCACATAGCCGAGTACTAATATTCTAATTTTGTTGAATAAATACAAAATTATACTGTATAACTATTTCTGCCTTTTATCAGGGTCATAACCGCATGGCCGTAACACTGTCTATAGATTTAATAACTGTCATCTTTACGACCTAATATTCAACATTTTTTATACACAGTAACATCTGCCAACCCTCATTTCCCCTTAGTCTGCAACATTGTGGGAGGAATTTAGTCGAATGACGATGTAATAAATTTTCTCCGTCGTATGATCCATAAAGCTCCGGTCTACGTTCGAGAGGCTCTCAAATACCGTCTAAATAATATTATGTAATAAAAATATTTAGATTGGAAATAACTATGTACATATTCATCTTTGATTCATAATTTCCTATAATAACGTGCATATTACGATGTTCCATTTGCCATTTTGGTTTCAGGACACTTCGTTGAATGAGTCTAGCACAATAGACGGATAACGATCGACCAGATAGTTAGAATTGGAAATTCTGTTATATTTTCAGTGTATAAATCTGTTTCATATTTAAAAACTATTCAAGTTATTGTGACAATGGCACCGTATGAAATATTCATTCACAAAATATGGTGCTCTGAACTGTACCACTTTTATTTAAATTTTATGCAGAATAACGGACATCATAGATTGTATTAGGTAGCAGTTGGAAGAGATATAAATAAATAATATGCATGCCGAAATAGAATTGCAGTGGAACATTGATGGACGTTTGTATTTGCTTTTAACTAAATTGGATTGTGCGGTGCCCATTGCCGAGTTGGAGGCATTGTGGAGCTGCTTTATCATCAGTATAAATGTATTACCTCCCTTGATTTATGTACAAGATTGTATTTATACCCGAGAACTACTTTCTCTTTTCCCTCTTATTTTATTAATGGTTTTGCTTAGGCAGGGTAAGATGGAAATAGAAAGGCCTGTACGAAACATTAGGCTTATTAGAGTTATTACAGCTTACTATAAGTGCAACATGATATAGTTACGCAAAGCAAAAGCACACTTGATAGAACATAATTGAGGGAGAGTGGTTTGACTTTACTTTGCAGAATACTTTTTCAAAACTAAAATAAACAGAGCCGCATAGCATCCCTTAATTGAGAATTCCTCAAAAACAAATTGTTTGGGTTATGCCTAGTGGTCGGTAGAGGCGCAAAGAGGGACGTGGTCGGCAATTTATTTTTCGACCGCGATCCAATTATTTTTGGGCACGTTAGTGGCGCATAAATCTGTTGAGGCAGCCCTGCACGCACCTTCCGACGCCACCTTGTAATAGTTCGGACGTGGAGACTAATGCGATAAGCTACGAGATTTATGTTGCTTCAATGGATAATTTGACGTGACCTAATAGGGCTGTCAAATAAACTAATTTGTAGGGTTGTATACCTACCCACATGCATCATCAAAGGTAATATCTAATTTCAAGCAAAAATCTACTTTCACTATATTTTTTCTATTCATTCATGTTTTATTTACTAAATATTATCAACCTTCGTGATCATGGCGGGACTTTAACTACTAGTACGCACACGGAACACACGGAATCCAGATACCCGCGGACAGTTTGTGTAATTGATAGGTAGATAAGGTTATACTGAAAAACCTACGCAATACCGTGGGCTAATGCACGGCCTAAACGGCCGTATCTTTTGATTGCGTTGCGTTGATTTCAAACCTGAGTATTTGATATTAATTTCAGCTTATTACCTCAACGCGTCTCTGAGAAAAAGTGTCTTCAGAGACGGACAGACAAACAACAAAGTGATCCTATAAGGATTCCACTTTCTTTTCTTTTTAGGTACGGAACCCTAAAAACATAACTGAATTAAAGAAACTGCCAGAAAATAGAAATGTTAATAAGGTAAACCGGTTGTTTTTTATATACAATTAATGTGGCAAACAAGCATACGGCCCGCCTGATGGTAAGCGGTTACCGTAGCCTATGGGCACTTCCAACACCATGGGTATCACTCGCGCGTTGCCGACCCAATATATAATTCAAACATAGAAAATTATTATTTGGATAACTGCCAATTTGAAAATTGGAAAGAAATAACTTCAGACTTTGTCGCTTGTAATTGGAAACGAATTCATTAAGCACGCAACACTTGACCGGGCAATTTATTTGTTGAAATTGCTAGCTACATTTTTTTAACCTACACCGTCCGTGTTATTTTTCACAGAAAATATTGTCCGAGTCCTCAGAGCTATATAAACCTCCGACATAACAAACGCTATCCAGAAGTTAATGTAAGGCTGGACGTGATCGTTGACAATACCCAAAAAGTATTACAACCGAAACCAGAATCGTTTCGAACTGTGCGGGCTAAAAGGAGTTTACTTCCGCGGACGCTCGGACTGTGGAATGATCTCCCCGCCGTAGTTTTCCCAATGGAGTACAGCATGGGGTTCTTAAAAAAGGGTGCAGTGAAGAGATTTCTTCAGGGTCGGCAACGCGCGAGTGATACCCCCGGTGTTGCCAGCGTCCATAGGCTACGGTAACTGCTTACCATCAGGCGGGCCGTATGCTTGTTTGCCAACTTAGTGAAACATTGTAATATTTTGTAGCAGTTTATGTAGCGATCTAATAATGAATAAAAAGAAATTATAATAGGTAGATGTAAAATTATGGAAAATCACCCGAGTTTAACTCGCTTGCAGACGCGCGTTGTATAACAACACATAAAAAAAGTGAATTCCAGAAACTGTGTTAGAAATACTAGAGAGGTAATTCGCCAAGCTGATGGGGATATTTTTAATAAACTGTCACTCAGCACAGTTTGTACAGGACTTCATAAAAGGAACTAGACAAGGCTGTATGGCTCTGATCCTGTACCTGTGTTTTGGCGAACTAAATAAGTAATAACAACTTTATAGGCATCCCATATTATGATGTCAGTTGAAGGCATGTTGAAGTTAAATGGCGGTTAACTCAATCTTTGAACAGCCAACCATATAGCCTAAATTAATAAAACACATCTGAAATTATAAACTGATATATCTAGCATAGCCTTTAATGAACCAAATACTGACGTAGGTACCACAATATATTGGTTTAATACAAGCTATAACCGAATATATTGATAGATAACCGACAACCCTAGCTATAAAATTCGAGTAGTCTAGCCGCAAGGGCAGAGACGGTTATGATCCATCTTGCTCCAACCATTAATGTTTATGAAGGAGATCGAATACACGTTCAAGGTCAAATATCAATGTTCCAATGATCGCCGTGAATCGGCTTTTCCATAAAAGATATCATATATACTAGAGAACCTGTTTCGCGAGTATAATGACCTGCGCGAATGGATAGCATGATCTGGTTGAATGTATTTTTAGTTGTTGTATCAGTTACGCTTACTTTGAATGTCAAATATGGTTTGAGAATGCAATTTGCATTTTCGGACATTGATCTATTATTACTAGGTGTTCGTTTGCGAGAAAAATACTCCTAACAGCGTTCTGATAGCGCTACGTGTTTCTACAGTCTGCTTAGACGACTAATTATTGTTTCAGCGCTAAAGAGAACTTTAGTTTACTCTAAATAAGTTTTGAAGTGAGCGAAATCGCATGACGTGTTCTGTAGAAAATATTTCGCTGACTTCAAAACAGTGTCAGACAAGAGTTATTACTTTTAGTGTACTTTGAAGGCGGTTTTTTTTTTGTTAAAAAGTTAATTTATTTTGTAATTCATAAGCAGCTTCTCGTCAAAATTAAAAAAAAAAACTTTATTACGCGATTTTGAAGTACCTTGTTACCTACCTAACAAATAGCACAGAATTAGGTACCATTATAACTGCGACCCTGTATAATTTAAGAATTTTAATGAATAAAAAAATTTTATTTTTGAATTTTTTGTTTCATATAAGTATACTTAAATACTTTCGCGTATTTAAGCGATAGCAGCAATTGCGGTTGATTTGCTGTCATTTTTTTTTAGAGTTCCGTTGTCTGTCTCCGAAACTCATCATCAGATCTATATGAAATTTATATGGAATCATTTCGGAATAAACCCTTTTCGAACAAAAAAAGAATTTTAAAAATCCGTCTACATATGACGGAGTTATGCCCGAACATACATAAAAAATATATATATGTACACATTCGAATTGAGAACCTCCTTTTTTGTGAAGTTGGTTAAAAAATGGGACATAACCTTTGCTTATGAATGGCTGTTTAAATGGCTTTGTTTTCGGATTACATTTCTATGGATAAATCCATAACTAATTGGCTAGGAAATTGACATAAATTCTAGGTTTTCGTAGGGATTTTACATGTCTAATATAGTGTTTGTACGTAAAAGCATAGACACGTTTATAACAAAAAGGTAGGTTCACAATATCAATACAAGACAAAAAGACATTAGTTGTTCCGTAGTATTTTAGATTGGCCAAAGTTCAAAAGTCATTTCTTGGAAATAGTGTACGCTTTTATAACAAAATCCCACCTTCGGTAACCAAAATGACTGATTTTAAATTCAAATCGCTCATAAAGAAAGTCTTGAAAGCAAGAGCTTATTATAAGGTTGCCCATTATACTGAAGATAAAGATGTCTGGAAGTAGCTTCACTCTGCACAAGTGCACATTGTACAAAAGCCAGTAGATTACCTACGTAATTATGAACTAGTTTGGGTTATTATTTTGTATTTATTTTGTTAGTTGTTGGTTTTGAAAAACTAGCATTAGATTGTCTGAAAAAATATTTTATAAATGTAACCTTGCTGAGTTTCTTGCCTGTTCTTCTTAGTTGAAGGCCGACTTACGAACTGGTGGTTACTTCAGCAGCTTCAGTACCTTTGAACTTCATTAGCCTAAATTAAAATAAATGCTTTGACTTTGACTCTACTTAGTTAGAACAGCTCATTAGGCCATATTACAGATTGCCTGTATTGAAAAGCAATGTATGTACATACCACAGACGTATGAGTAGTAGGTACCTACACACATACATGGAAAAAAGTAATTGTTGTCACTTTTTTTTTTGTTTCAGGTAACTAGCTGTCATCAAATTCGTGTATCAACAATCGCATTCAATTACGAATAAGACCCAAAAACGTTTACAAATTGTTCTCACCATAGATTTCCAACGAGCGAGTAGATGTTCTAAATACCCAAATTACGTACGAATCTTCGTTTGCACAGAAAAGAAAGTATGGCCCGAAGATTAACGAAAGAATGCTTAAAACTTACAATCAACCTTAGATCACTATTATAAGGTTCATAATACACTTCAGATGTTAGTTCCGTCTCACTCGCTACTCACGCCCCTCCGCACACATGGTGGGGGCGCAGGTACATCGGTAAGCCATATTCATCATCATCAGCCTATAATGTCCCACTGCTGAGCACAGGCCTCCTTTCACAAATCAGGGTGAAAGGGAATGGGCAGATACTCCACCACGCGTGCCCACTGCGGATCGGTGGAGGTAGGCTAGTGGTCAACCTACTGTTGGAATTTTTCAAGCCGCCTAGGAGGCATCCAACTAGCTTAACGACTATCACAATTAAGTGATAACCGGGACCAACGGCTTTACGTGCCTTCCGAAGCACGGAAACGCTCGATTTGAAATACCACTAGGCGGTCACCCATCCAGGTACCGACCAAGACAGACGTAGCTTAACTTTGCCGATCGATTAAGAACGGCTAATCATGCTACACCACGAGCGCTTTTATAGCAGGATTTGTTGCAAATAGCTAAATATTTTTAGTGAAGTTAGAATGTTACAATCCTAAAACAAAAATGAATAACAATTGGAAATATTTAAACGACTGTCCAGGCTAACTCAATTTCGAATGTGGAACATTTTAATTATGGACTGACATCTCAGGGCTGCCAGAACTTGCTTATTTTCGGATGGATACAATGTATAGAATTGAGTACCTAGTGTTAGTACCTACCTACTTCAAACGTATGCATACTGCATACCTGCAAGGTTGTCCCCACGGCCAATTTACAGGGTATAAAAGGTTTTTACGTATTACGTACATTACGTACTTTTCTTAAATTCTGAGAGCGGATCAGGAACTATTTCAATACGTTTTGCAAACAGCCAGACCAATCGTAGCAGTCAAACACAATTCAAATGTCGCCACAGGTCGCCCTGAGTATGAGCGCGAGGGCAATGCAAATAAGACAATCATGGACATTTTTGATCCAGAAAAAAATGGATGGAGGTTTATATGATAATTAATACAAAGGTCTGGCGGCCGAGGATCTTGTAATATTACGCCTACATGGTGCTGATAATATACCTTCGTATAAAACCCTCTGCTTTTTGGTAAAACTATGTATGGATTGGCCATTTCCCATTCTCATGGAGATTATCAAAATCTTCGACCGTACCTTTTCCTTACTATAGGTACATAAGGTCCCTCATTATCAAACCTCATGTCTCGCATTTATTTCCAATTCCATATATAACACGCTTCTGGAGAACTTTTCAATTCACGATTATGTAAACATGAACTAATCTAAAAGGTCAAAACTCAGTAACTTCCCCGATAAAATGTTACTGAGCAAAAATTAATTATTTGCCCCAGCGCTTAGGTAAATTTTATCCATTTAACTTAATTACAGAGTAGGTAATGGAGTTTATAGCTCCATTATTAATCTCGCGACGTGCTTGCTCCTCTGAGCTTCGCTCGGAATAGAACTTAAAATGGCTGGTTTAAGCTTTCGAACGAGTGATTACGACCTCTAGTCGGCTCCCTATGACTCCCACCAGCAAGAATGTATTTGTTTGTTCCAACTACATTAACAGAATCGATGATACTTGGCAAGTTAACAATAAAACTGCCGTAATCGTATCGATATATTTTGCGTATACTGCAAACAAAATTAATACTATCGATTTAATGTCAGATAGAAGAGCAAAATTAAGAGCTTCCGAATAGTTATAGTAGTTCCGAATAATAGTAACACGCCACGAACTAAGATTATCGACTATCCAAGTCGTATAACGTCAGTTTATTATGTAGTCAAACTCAATTTGATAGATAGTTAACTGCCCCACAAATATGTGCAAACTATAAGGAGAGTCTATCAGCCACGATGGGGCGGTTACATCAAATCTATAGATGCATACTAATCATCAATATGACTAAAAATATTCATATTCAAATATCTTTTTAGGTAATTGAATTATTTTTCCCTATTTATGTGTCCTTTAATGATTTTTAGTCATGCATGTCATTAACTTCATAACAAGTAGATGGAATTTGTAGGGTTATTTCTTGTCATCAGTTTAAGCAGTACTAGTAGACAAAGTCGTTTCAATTTAGGCTCTTTTTATTCTTGTTGGAAACAGAAACTTCCATAAACATAATAAGGTACGTGTGTAATGAGCTTACAGGTTATAAATCTGTGGGCGTCGAGCTCAGTCCAATGCACGCTCGTCGATGGCTTCCAACCTCAACGGTCAAGGGGGGGCCATTAATCCTACTTGCCATCTTATTACCCGAGTAATTACCTATTTATCCGTTTACCCCACTTGTGTTCCCTGTAAGAACATCGAGCGTAATAGATAGTGCTGTGCAAATGATTTTACGATATATTTGCAATCCTACATTATTCGTTTTCTTGGATATTCGATAAAATTATTCCACGTATTTCAAAGGTTTTTTTTTTCATTTGACGTATGACTGAGTTATTTTGGATCATAGTTATATATTTCGCCTGACTATCATTGAGTATACGTATACCGTATAAAGATATTTTGTTTTATGACCCAAGACACAAATAGGCGTAGGCGTCCGTGAAACCACGCACCGTGGTGATCTATATCTGCAGAATTCCTTGAACTATGTACATATTATCACTTTGTCTTATTTATAAAGGACACGCCCATTACAACGGGATAATTTAATTCCATTTAAACACAAGGCTTAGTAGGAATAAGGACCTAACGAGAATAAAGCTGGCCAAGGTTTTCAAAATTGGGTCACCGAAATTCGAGTCGTTTACAACACTAGCAATAATTATAGTAGGCTTGTTGTCGAAAACCATTTGTTTTTACTGACCCGCGTCGGGAAATAGGAAAATTACACGTCGCGCGTCGGTACCGAGTCTGCCGCTATCTAAAACCATTAGCATTGTAGGCTTTTGTTTGTTTCACGATTTTACCACTGTTTTTATCTGTTTTTGTTTATAATTTGAAAGGGCTATAGGCTTTTGTCCTTGTTTCTATAGCTTGAGATTTAGATTTTAAAACAGTTTGATTGAATTTTATCCTTATTTGAAATTTTAAAAACGATAACAAAAATATAATCAAGATGATGAGACTAAATCACCAGCCCGCTGATTAAAAAGGCCCCGAAAATGCGTGCCTAGCAATGTTGCATTGAATAAAATATGTTCATAAATTTACGGCTGGTTGGTAAGATCCCGCCAAAGGTCGTGGGTTCGATTCACGCAAAACAGACATTTTTATTTGTAACAATATGTACCTATATTTCTTCTGACCGTTGGATGAAATCTATATAAGTAGCTTATACCTATATTTTAAAAGTTGTGCAGCTGACGAAGCTCGCAACACAAACACAACACACAACCGATCACCACGATATCGTCCTTGCAGGCGAGGATGCGCGTCGCGACGTCCCACCCAGTCTCGTCCCGTTTCAGCGGGCCGAGCTGCTATGATGAGTAATTCAACCGTCCCTAATTAGTCGTAATTCGTAAAAGCTCGTCCCCTCACTTCCCGGTAACGCCCTGAGCCGACGTTCATGCCCCACCTGGGGCGAAGCTCTGCTTAGTTTCGTATTGGATGTCCGTATATGAAGAATTTCCCAGTTTATTATTATTAAAGTAAAGAAATCCGAGTAATTTCGCTCAATTTCAGCAATTAAGATCAACCGCGGAAACAGATTGAAAATCAACAAATATTTCCAACGAAATGAAAGAATAATAGACCTCTGAAATAAATCTTGTCTCTTGATTGTTGTATTTGGTTCGTCTTACATCAGTTTTCCTTTCTTCCTCTTTATTATAGATTTCATTCTAAAAGAGAAATTGTTTTATTAATTTAGTACAGCGATACCGTTAGGAAAAACGATTATATCCTTTGGATCGCGGTTAAAAAAAAACTGAAAACAATTGTTATTCAAGACGCGCGAGAATCAATGGGGAAGCAGGCTGAATGCTGTATATATATATATATTCTGTATGAATATGTATTGAGTGATTATTGAGTCCAATACAATGATGAAAAATGGAAACAACGATTCGTTGACGAAGGCTCGTAGCACGGTCTCGTAGGGTGTGTCCAGCCAGACTACACTAGACACAGCGAATGCCGCGCGCGGCATGCTGCACTATGTTTGGACGACTGCCACGAACGCTCGTCGCGAGCTCACGCAAACATTTTCTGGGTATGTCCAAACAGTCGCGCGGCCGATTTGTGTCCTGCGAACTGCGAATGTCACGCGAGGCAACCGCACGCGCGGCGTACCGCGCTATGTTTGGGCACTTGCCGCGAACGTATTTCGCGAACATTTCAAACATATCTGTCATGCTGTAGGAACACACCCTTAAACGTAAGTCAATTTAAGGGTTGTCTATAAAAAGCAACAAGAAAACCACAACCTATCGGTGTTTTGCGACAGCTGCACTTGAGAGCTAGTTCCTTCTAGCTCTCAAGTGCAGCTTGCAGCTTCTACCTATTGTGTGCTTACCACCTTCAGCCACATCATCACTTATCATTGTGAGATTGTGCACAAACACAGGCCTATACACAGTTAAAAAAAATGTTATTTGTAGTATTTAAAAAATGTAGAATTATTCCAGTTCGGTATACAAGACTACAAATTCCCATTTCTGAAAATTATGATATAAATCTAGGCTTCATGCAGGACAGCTGTAGATTACTGTCATGAATATATTCCTTCTTCAATATAGAATTATCTTAGCTGGAACCAAAATCCGCTTCTCGTTAATTCTAGAATCATGAATAAGTAAATGTATTTATTATTGTTGCCGTTACCCGCTAGTATATTATTAACTCTGTTCTAGAATCTGAAATTTTAATGATATATTTCAATGAAATAAATTTAATAATTCTGTCTGAATTTTCGAGCTTTCACATGATAACCTACATCTATTCAAACTTTGATAGGTATTGTACAAAACACAATTAGCATTAGAAGGTATTAGCACTTATAACGTGAAATCTTTTAAACCATTTTTCTAAAAAACGAATAACAAAAAGTACCGGCACTATCTTACAACATGGGATTTACTAGACTTTGCTTAAACCATCTCATGTACTCTCATGTATGTCAATCAAAATATAAATCTCTGAGTAAACAACGCCTCTAAACGAACTCCGAGCCTTACAATTTTATCATGATGAAATTTCAATGAAATAGTAGACCAGTGTCTGGCGCGGCTCGTCGGGTTTTTCGACATTTCCTGCGGCGGCCCGTGGCCTATGCTCGCTACAATTTTTATGAGGCAGTCGTGCCACGGTCCCTTATTTCTTTTTCTTTTTTCCAAAACGCTCTGCGGGAAGCGACGAGATCGCATTTTCGGCCACCCGGCAGTTTGCACTTTTCGATCCGTGCAGAGCTAGAAAAATAAAGATTTTGCACCTGTATTTCCAAAGGACTTTTGGAGCCGAAATGCATTCTGTATTTTTTTTTTCATGTTTTTGTTCTGTTGAATTCCCATCATAAGCCTATGTCTATCCTCAGCTTAAAATTACAGCTTCGACGTTGTGGGAACTAATGCCCAGATTACTATCATCTACATCTCCCAAAACTTCACAAATACCTATCTATAAATTGTTGTTTTATAACGAATAAATATAATCTTTATTGAGAAAACCTACAAGTTATTGAAGGCTTAAAATGAATTATAAGACTTCTTTGTTTGTTTAGCATTTTCTGTAGTTTTCGAGTTTTAGCATTTTTTTATGATTTTAGCACAACTCTGACTTTAACTAAATTTTACAAATACGTGAATAGTGAACCCAGCAGATGCTTAAATATTTGTACACACGGCTACATATCAAGTTCCCAACAAGTTCCATTAAGCTTTATTACCTTTCTAATTTCAAGTTTCTTATTTTTACTCATTCATTAAAATAAATGACATCTCCCACACAGGACATGCATTTCTGTGCATGAACATGTCTGTATATCCTGAGTCTGGGTGTAATTATGTATATTAAGTACGTATTTACAAACAAAAAGTATAGTATATGTAGTATATCAGTTATTTGATTTCCATAGTACAAGCTCTGCTTAGTTTGGGATCAGATGACCGTGTGTGAGAAATGTCCCAGGGTATTTATTTATTTAAAATAAAAAAGCAAACATAGTTCAACATCATAGAGCACCTCTGAAATGTAAATTCAAAGCAAAACAATATAACAACAAAGCATACCTTTTGTCAACCTCATTATGAATGCTTTCATTTCCATCTGTTCCAATTTAACGCACAATAAAAGTGTTGGAATCCGTTGTTTTCACAAATGAGAGATGTGGTATGGCATTGTGCATCGAAAAGCATTGTGTCCATAGGACAGGAACGCCACGCTTTCATCTCGATCACAATGGAAATCTTATCTCGCCAAGTTTTATGTTGCCAGGTTGATTTAATCGTACGTCCGTGGTTGGACTGGCTTTATTTCACGATTATTTTCTTTTTCATTTGATGTATTGTTTTGTTCATTAAAATAACTTGAGATATAAACGGATGCAGGTTAATAATTTATGCTGTTTAGGTATACTTCATAATTCTTAGACAATTTAAGTATAATTCACTATCTATGTGTATATACAGTTTTAGAAAGTGCAATATGTTTTGATGTGTCAATCCAAAAGCCTCAATCACGGTTTTCTAGCATACGTCAATGTCCAGCAAAAATCATTGAACCTCAGGATGAAAACTTTTCAAATGGAGGTTTCCACAAGCTCTGAATTTCACAAAATTCCTATAGGATTGGAATAAAATGGAACGCGCGTATGCCGGCCGCGACTTTTCTTGCGGTTTGTAAAACTACTGGCCATAATTTAAGCTTCGAAAAAAACTAAAACGTGCGTATACCAATGTGCTTATAGTGAGATGTCTTTACTAAATAGATAGATGTTAGCAACGCAAGTTAGCATCTAGTACCTACATATCTTTCTAAATAATTCGCATAATTTCTTAATGATAATAATTATAACAGTGAAATACAAAGGGCGAATCTGGGAAATCTGACGAATCGCAGCATAATAATATGGATGAAATAAATTATGGGTAGCATTAAAAATACTGAGTGCCTAATTAAGAGCGAACCACGGTTAGACGGCCTCGGGCTTAATATTTTTTTTCTTTCTTGCTCTTATTTCAAAAGATAAGGGCCTTCAGAAAGTACAGTTGCGAACACAAAACTCTAACCTTCAAGTAAAATAATTATGATAACGTACGAGGCACGAATGGTGAGCACAGATAGGCAGTAGTGGGGGCAAGTGCGCGCATTTATAGTTTTGGCCAAATCACAGTAGCCAAATGACACGCGAGAATCCAATAGACGACGAGCATCGACTGACGAACCAATCGTGTGTCCCCCCTGCTTCATTCCGCCAAACAAACCGAAAAATTAATTACTGCGCATCTTTCAATCTGTGCTCACGAGTAGTGTCCCTTCATCATCATCATCATCAGCCTATAATGTCCCACTGCTGAGCACAGGCCTCCTTTCACAAATCAGGGTGAAAGGGAATGGGCAGATACTCCACCGCGCGTGCCCACTGCGGATCGGTGGAGGTAGGCTAGTAGTCAACCTACTTTTGGAATTTTTCAAGCCGCCTAGGAGGCATCCAACTAGCTTAACGACTATCACAATTAAGTGATAACCGGGACCAACGGCTTTACGTGCCTTCCGAAGCACGGAAACGCTCGATATGAAATACCACTAGGCGGTCACCCATCCAGGTACCGACCAAGACAGACGTAGCTTAACTTTGCCGATCGATTAAGAACGGCTAATCAAGCTACACCACGAGCGCTTCGTAGTAGTTCGAGTAGTGCCCCTTATTATACTATATTGTATTGTACTTATCTCAACTCTTACATTTAATATTATTATTGGGTTATGTATTCGTATCTTTTTTTAATTTCCCATGGGACACATCATTTTTCTCTCCGTAAACAATAATCTACTTTCCCCTATAGGCAAAGCTGCCTGTCAGAAGAGATATCGGGGTATCTTATAAACCCATGGAATACTTAGTAGTTCATAATATATAGATAAGTAGTTGAAATGTTTTTGAAAATTGGAAACCATATTATTTTTCAGGTTGACCTTATTATAAAAAGGTCTAAACTTGGGATAATTTGATTGGATTTTGGTAACCACGAGACGTTAACTGAGTATAACTCGTTTGTCTCCGAAAAGGGTGGATATAATTAATTAAATTAAGCAATTAATTAAAGTTTTCTCCTCAAACATAACCAACGAAAAGGGGATTTCATATTCTCACTTATATATTTTGATATTAGACCTTTGAACTAAAAGTTGTCGGGTTCAAACAATGAACGAACTATAAAGTGTGTACGTGGATATGGTTTGAATGAGAACAAACCGGCTCTTTCGAGTAGTTTCAACTATGTATTGTTTCTGGTGGAGCGAGACCAGGCGCACTCTTAGCCTATTGTTATTGACTATAGCTCCTGCATATTACTGGATTTTATTTCAAGATAATATTACAAATAACATAATGGCCTTGGGTGCTCCAATCAATTCTTTCGTATTAGCATTTCGACAACCTTAGAGAGGATTAAGAAATTCAACGTAAACGAAAAACGAAGCAATTACTGATTCGTGCCGAGAGCAAACTTTGTTTTACTTGAAAGGAATTAATATTCATTAAAAAATCTTTCTCGACATCATTCTGTTGAAACTTTGTAATCAGGCTAGCGGGGGTGAGAGTCCGAAGTGAAGGGGGAAACCCGACCGGAATTCGTGTCAGCGAATTTTAGACTTTGCTCGCTGAAAATGGATATTTGCTGCTGTTTTAATTTGAACAATCTGCTATGATCCATCATTCCGCACATTCCCAACCCTTAACTCACTCCTGAACCGTCAATTATACAATTATGCGTGTTTTTAAAAGCAACCCATAGACACCCGACGTTGAATATCAATTGCAAAAGTAATTTAAAATTGGAACGAGTAACTGCTTACCGTTAGTCTACATAACTACGAGATCATATATACCTACTTACCTATGATAGTGAACTAAAGCTAAACGTGTCGGGGCTGAATCGTAATTTGAAACTTTCGGAGCTGGGCCGATCATTTGTCGGAAAATTCCGGAGCAAATCCTTGTGAACCCACGTTCTACCCAGATTAGTCCTCTATGTCCGTTACGCGTTTCAACATTGCAATGAATTTTATTTATCAACTCTGGTATAATGTCCTTGAAAGTATATGCTTTAGTATATTACACTTGAGAAGATCAACTAGAACAGGTGCAATGTGTGCCAAACTTCGAAAAGTTACGCACGTCAAAGCTTTCAATACCCGACAGATTTACTAAAATGTATTCCAATGATAGAGATAGTCCTCAATACAATAATTACACTCAAACGCTATTGATATAAGCAATGTAAATGTAACGATTTCAGTTCATAATATACATAGGTAAGTACACAGGTAAAGTACGTAGTTCATTGTACTCAAACCATATATGAAACTGAAATTCAGCATTGACTCGACTCTGCTCTGTTCGATTTGAAATGTGCTTACAAAAGGGAATTGAGTCTTTATATAGACCATATGCTAACAGGTATCAATCTATAGAAGGCAAAATACTCGTCTTACACTTAAAGATTTCGAATTATGAGATTTCAGACTTTTAACTTTAACTGCAATCCGTTGTGGACTTTAACAACAGTATTCGCTTTGCAAAAAAAGGTAATTGAAAATCTACAATTATAAAATAAAAATACAAAGGCATTAAATTGCGGGCCACTCGCCGCTAATACGGCTCTTCCGAGATCCAACGGTAAGCATGAAAAATTGTCGGGTCGGAACCCGAAATAACTTTTTATATTATAGGTACTGAAAGCCTTGAAGGGTTGAAACATCGACGGTCGGATTCGCAAACAGTATATAAAGATCCGGCAATCTCACGGTTTTTCTGAATTAAGCCATGAAGGGACATCCCGACCCGACCGTAGTGAATTTACCTACTTCCCGACTCCGGCCCGTCGCGGCGCGTCATGCCCGTCGCATTATTAAGTGATTCCACAGAAACAAATCCTACGGAATTACTTTTAAAATGCTCTCATTGATATATATTTCTCCATTTTCGTCGCATTTCTGTGACAGTTTGTTTACAAAAGTTTAATTATGCGAGCGTGTACGGCCCTGGGCTGGTTTCATCATATTTTTTGTACAAAATAATCGTCGTCTTTTCTTCCTGTTTTTACGTTACTAACGCAAATACTTTTAGGGCAATAAATACTTTGGGATCCCGCAATCGCGAGGAACCCTCGCATAATCTCCATTTTATTATATTTGCTGTAGAATTTTGACATGGGGCACTTTTCTTTCTATATAATATACGTACGTACATACAGTAGAAATCTGATGTTGAAATGAAGCTCTATCGGTATAGGATTCCTAGAGCAGTCTGCTAGAATCCTTTAGTTCATTGTCTGACTGGAAGCGGTCCAAGTATGCCATTGTGGAGTCGAGACGGCCGCGAAAGAACTTCGCATTGCTCCATAATGAAAATTGGCGAGTCAGTGAATTAATTCTCTCCTTAACTTTAATGCAGCTACGCAATTAACTTTTAAATAACTTTCAATTATCATTTCAAATGGTACAATGGAAGTAGCTCTTCGGACATTATTAAGATTTATTATTATAAAAAAAAATGAACTGAAAAAGTAATTTTTTATTTTAAGGAAGAAAACAAAGCCACGCCCGCCAAATGGTAAGCGGTTACCGTAGCCTATACTACAGTTGCATTCAATACCAGAAGCAGGTATAACTCGTGCGCTGCTTGCAAAAAATCTCTAAAATCCCTCTTGAAATAACCCAAGCTATACTCACTTTGAAAAACCACAGCGGGAAGCTTATTCCACAACCTGAACATTCGAGACCATTTTGATTCCAATGTGTGAGGATGTACTCCCTGTCGATTACGCTGACCCCAATCAGCATCATCATCTAATGATTATGCTTCACTATGACATTGTACCGCGACCAAATTTTCCCAATTTCAGTATAATATTCAAATTTTTAGCATTGTTCCAGAAACCGTGATTATAGCTATACAGTGAGTAAATATTAAAAGAACACAAGTTGGAATTGCTAAGTCGCCTGAGGCGGCCCGGAGCGGACTGTTGGGGAACTTAGAAACGTCCCATATCAGTCTCCCTTAGGCTAGAGCCGCGTTTAGATCATTTGAGAATTGTGTTATTGGGCAGGCAAGTGGAATATAATCCATACTAATTCATGCTACAAGGATATTTTACTATTCGTACAATGTTATAATTTAAAATTCATGTGGAGATTTATTACTAATTCACGCCCTAAAAGCTTAATGGATTTAAACAACATTTGGAAGATATATATATGATAAATGTACCTATTAATCCCACAATAATTAAATGCTGGGAAAATAATAAATACTAACACCCTTATTCCTAATGAAGTTAGGTATGAAACGTTTTAAGTTAAAATTCCGACGTCTTTTCTGGCACGTGGCGTATGGTGATTGAAAGAGTGAGACGGAGGATATTAAAACACTGATTTAGTTATAAAGGTTATAAAGCTATTATGAATAAGGAGTTTAGTTAAACCGCGACGCAGCAGATATTATAGGTATAAACTTGATTTATTCTTAGTAAAATTACTTAAGTATATTCTGATATACTTTTAGATAATGCAGAGAAAACGACAACATGAAAATTGTCGTCAGATTTATTTATTACTAAAATACAAAGGATTATGCTGAACCTTTGAAAATTACGCAAAAACGAAATCGTGTGATTTTTTGCTTGAATGGTTGTTTCCCTTGATTCCGCCTACGGAGGCTGCCTCCTACCTTACTTCCGCTGGCCTCGTAGGCGCTACAGAAGAGCCTCGTGTACGCTTGTCATTATCATAGCTTTATATCTTTAAAACTTGAAAAAGTATTTTTAGATATCGTATATACCATTTTTTTTTAAACGGCTGAGGTTGCAAACAAGCTAACGGCCCGCCTGATGGTAAGCAGTTACCGTAACGTATGGATGCTTGCAATACTAGGTGTATCACTCGCGCGTTGCCGACCCAGAAGAAACCTCTTCACACCCTTTTTGAAGAGCCCCATGCTGTACTCCATTGGGAAAACCACGGCGGGGAGCTCATTCCACAGTCCGAGCGTCGGCGGAAGAAAACTCCTTTTAGCCCGCACAGTTCGAAACAATTCTGGTTTCAATGTGTGTGGATAGATTCCCCGTCAATGGTGAGAGTTGCGATGGTGGAAGGTAGCCGTGGGCATCAAGTCGAATAATTCCTACCACCGTAATATAATTCACATGCCATCATACATCGAGATATATGCATAATACTAACAATATTTTAAATTCGGGAGCGTTTTTGTTGGTTTTTCCTATTTTGTGCAGCAACTGATCAACATTTTCTTTGTAATATACACCCACCGGCATTGAATTTGGCCCAAGCTAGAAATTTCATACAAAAGAGGTGTTTTCAGCAAAGATGTTCTCTCCTTTAATATTAGCTTTTTGCACTGCATTTGATATCGTTTCAAAGGTAAGAGAGTCAGTTTGCAGACGATGTTGTAATTTTACATGTAAAAACGTTAATTGAAGCGATTTCAGGTGTTAAAAATAAATAATTAACATTTTTGGCATATACGAGTAATGGCACAGTAAAGTGCCATAAATCAACATTAAAGTAAAGAAAACAACTAGGTATTTTGTATGAAATTCAATTCTGGTGAGTGTAGTAAAATATGTGTAGCTTACTATCCATTATTATAAATGCACTTGGCGCATAGATGGATACCCTACCCCACCCTGGAATAAAATTGGTTATGTCCCGGGAAAAACATAAATCCCTCGGGAACGCGGTCAAAACCGGGGAGTGGAACCTAGTTTGACACATTTATCAAAAGCCCCACCTTGTTTAAAGAAAGCCTCATGTATGTATAGGCGATACGTAGTTATAGTAATGTATTAATGAATCAATAACGAGTTAAAAAATTGATATATTCTAAAATTTAATAAACCAATAACGATTTATTTACATTTATTCACTTATCGCGCTAAAATCATACATTAAAATAAACTGTTAATTAAAATAAGCCACCATTTCTTTTAACTATTTAAAACTGTACAACCGCTACCTTTAAATTGAATTCAACCATGAAAACTGCGATCGTTTTATATAGGTATTTCCCGTTACCTGCATTACTTCATAAAGACTTCTCGGAATCATTACTTTGGCCTGACTACTTTCCAGAAATATCAATAGACTTCAATTTAATTGCCTTTCATAAAATAAAAAGCATATTTTAGACTTGTTCTAATAACGTCATTACAGAGCATAAAAAGAGGTCACAAAAATACATTTCAAAGTAGTAACATGTTTTGCTTAGTTCGTTAAAACGCACATTAAAGTATTGGACCCCCGTCTGTAACTAGTAATTAGTCACTTGCCTCGCCCCATTATGTAATTCAAACGACTCCTAAACATCTCTTACTTTCAAATACGTATCCTCCGATAAAGTTGTCCGCGGATGCTCGTATCGCCTCCGGGGAGACATTACTCCAGTTAAATTCGTAGGGTTGCCACATTAAAGTTTTCAGAATTCAAAACTTGTGTGTAACCTGATAACCCCCGAACTAGACAAATCTACGACAGCTGAACTAAAGGTAAAACTGTGATTTCAAAACTTTTGACTTTAGTAATGAGTTTTCAAGATAAACTATATTGTGATAGCAAATTGTGGGTTTGGTAAAACTAGATTACTCAGCTACCTACCGAAACCAAAATTGTTCTTGAAGTTGAGTAGTTATTTTTCTGGCCTATATGGAGTAAAATAATCTAAAATTAACCATTAAAAAAATGATTTACTTAGATATGTTAAATTTTACGGTTTTATTTGTAAATCGTGATGAAAAAATTTCAGTGTAAACTTTCGGGTTTTTTTTTACTGTTTAATATAAAATCGTATAGCATATAATATACCTACACCCAAAATACTTCCTAGGTATATTAAGGATCGGGCACACATTTGGAACGTTCTGTAATAATTAACATTCCAAAACTTTTAATTCCTCTTTATCTGGTAGGTATTATTTTGTTTTACATTACCATTTTTGGCGAAAATAATAGTGGCATCCCTATCAGTACCTAAGGCGCTACGTCGTCCGCATGCCCTCGTCATGTCACACAAATTGCTTCTATGTATGTATTGTACCCTGATACTGTATTTGCCACTTAGTAAAACTGGGAGATACCCCAAACACCCTATATTTTATGGGCGCAATATATGTCTTGATAAAATGTTAGTCCAAATATTTGTACGAATGTTTGAGGCCACAATTTACGATGAAATGGTACCGTCATTTTGAATTTAATTGTTGGAATGGGAAAATTATTTTTCCAATTTAAATCCTACAATCATATTGTTCAATAAACAATCAATTTTCCGAGAGATTCTTAAAAATTACAAAGCATTTTGCTATTTCACAAAAAAAAACAAGGTATATAACCATGGTATATAAGATATCAATTGCATTAATATAAGACAGTAGCATTATGACTAAATGGTAAAACAAAGTTGCTATTTCTGTATTGAATCCTGAATTGTTTCGTACTGTGCTTCTGCAGTCTGAGTGTCCTTCCGCGGACGCTCAGACTGTGGAATGAGCTCCCCGCCGTGGTTTTCCCAATGGAGTACAGCATGGGGTTCTTCAAAAAGGGTGTGAAGAGATTTCTGCAGGGTCGGCAACGCGCTCGTGATACCCCTGGTGTTGCAGGCGTCCATAGGCTACGGTAACCGCTTACCATCAGGCGGGCCGTATGCTTGTTTGCCACCTAAGTGGTATAAAAAAAAAATGTGCGTTTAGTTCTTTTAAACTACGCAACAGATTTTGATGCAGTTTTTAACATCATCTCCCGAAAGGGTTATGATTAGGTATTCTTGCATAAGGGCGAGGTTGGGGCGAGTCAATCCCGTAGTTTAGTATCAAAAGGCAACATAGATTATGAGATCCGATAAAACACATGATGATCCAATCCAACGTGAACGGGAAGATAAAAGATATTATTCAGCTTATTTAAATAACGATTGTGAACAATATCGATTATCGATTAGAACGTTAATTATACATTCTTCCACCGCCATTTTTAGAATTCTGTGATGAAAATTACAATAAATTCCCTTGAAAATATGATTGAACAACATACATGAGTGATAAATGAGTGTTTTCCGTCAAAACAACGCTCCCCGCTCCACTGTCTGCTTACAAAATGCTTAATGGTACCGGAGGATATCGGAGATACATAAAATCCTCACTAATGTGTATGCAAAATGTATTTTATTTGATACATTACAGCCTGCCTTGGGGTTTTATGCCAAATATATTGTTGTAGACAAGGAAATATACTTTTCCATTCGAATCTTGTGACTATGTATGAAATATTATTTTATTTTATTACATTCTTTAATAATAATGCTTCTTATTGATAGTTAAAGTTAAATAAATCATCCCCAGTCAAATCCCAGTCCAGAGTTTTTCAAAGTATTTCAGTTATTATACCACCACCCTTATTTTGTCCTAAAATTTTTTTTATACTACTTAGGTAGCAAACGGCCCGCTTGATGGTAAGCGGTTACCGCAGCCTATGGATGCTTGCATCAACAGGGGTTACTCGCGCATTCCCGACTCTGCAGAAATCTCTTCACACCCTTTTTGAAGAACATCATGCTGTACTCCATTGGCAAAACCACGGTGGGAGCTCATTCCAAAATCTAATTACTTTGAACTCTACCATTGGTTCCATGAATTTACTTTTGTGCCCCATCAAATGTTAGTTCTTTATTTGTGTTCGGTACATCATGTCTCAATTCTTAAAGTAAGCGTTTTTCATCCAATTAAGTATGAGAATTTGTAGTCCACGAGAAATTTGAATAAAAATATTACTTAACATTTTGAACCGCAGCCAAATACTTCTTGCGGTGCTAATCCCATAAAGATTAGGAACAATTGCGTAACAAATTCGCTTTTTATCTTTAACACATAGCTTTTCCAAACTCATATCCTGAGGTCTTTCCTGAAGCAAAAATACGTTTAATCTTAAACTAAATGGTCGATTCCTGTAAGTCAGCGTGGCGTGAGAGCCCAGGTGACGATATTGTCCAGCGAGCAATAAAGAGCTTATTGAGATCCCTGTAGATGTCTTGGCTCTAATAGGCACCTTAACCGTGCAAAGGCTCACACTTAGAGCATGTGATGCGAACATTGCGATCAGGAATGGACAGGAATCCTTTGCCAGGCGGGGCGAACACAAACTCAGTTCCATCCAATTACTTCTAATCGTCATACATTACATTGCAGACTATAAGAAGCTTAATTGGAAACTAAACTGTAGTTAGAAATCTATCTAATCAGTTTTTGTTAATGTTTTGCTCAAGTATTTGGGTCATCAGTTCATTTCACCCCATACTAACTATATACTTACAAAAAAGCAGTGGAATATATTTCCTGGCGTCTACGTTACCGAATAGGTATCTACAACTTGGACACCTTCGAGGCTAGAGTGAATCTTATATCTATCTAATATCTACTGAGGAAGCGTGTAAAATCTTCAGTATCGTCATCGCTACTCCCAGAGTGAATTTGAAGCCCAATATTACATCAAAAAATACAATTAAATTGTTGTAAACATACTACAAACAAAATAAATTTTATTCACAATGTTGTTATGTCAGATACCTAGCTTTAAAAGTTACTTAATATTATATAAATTGCAAAAATAAATTTATTGTTCTCCCAGTTTGAAACAAAACAGATAATACATAAATAAATGTATAAAAAATAGAGTTTGAAATATGATTGCATTTGCCAGACCATGTCTCTCAAATAAAATACACGTTGAAACTACACGCGCCCGCGGCTGTAAAACAATAATTTTCATCCAATGATCAGATATGATCCGAAAGCCGGTGAATACCCTTTATGTTTGCTTTACTGGACGTTGAACCGCCTGAAAATATACTACCTATTTTTACTTTTTCTATCTACTAAATTGCTTGTACATTATGTTCCTAACTAGTAACTCTTAATCATATTATCCGATTATTCTTTTTAAATTTAATTTTACTTACGAAAAAAAACCAGGTGATTGGTTTTTGGAGGACGATAGCTTAGTGGTAGAGACGCCGAATGTCTTGACTTGGTGAGCTTGAGCTTTAAGAAGCTGAAAAGGCGGTACGATAGGTTGTAGTAGGCGCCCTGTTAGCCACCACTTGAAAGCTCCAGATCTTCTCTAGGCTTCATCATCATCATCATCATCAGCCTTTTTTAAGTCCACTGCTGGACATAGGCCTCTCCCAGAGCGCGCCACTCCTTCCGGTTTCTTGCCACCCGCATCCTCTCTCACTCTCGGCTCTATCGCTCTAGGCTTTGTGTGTGTAAAATCATCAACAAAAACACATCTTATAAAAAAATCAAGACGGAGTGTCACCTTATAAGAAAGTGAACCAAAAAATTTCCTACGTGTGCGTGAGTAAAATCAGTACTGGCCCAAGCAGGCACAAATTGTACTGAGCCTTATTATCACTGTCAACGCCTCAATACGGTATGACAACCGATCGGCTTCCTATGGTCTATATATGTGTGTGAGACCATGTATTACCAATTGCCAAGAACGCCGGCTTCCTATTACTTGCGTCACTTAAGAACACAGACCGTTCCGTCTTTCATTTTACTTGGTCTGAGCCAAAACATTTATTAATGTGTTGAGATTGTGGTCAAACGAAAACCTATGTACTCGTATTATCTTATCTTACTTTTTCTTACGATGTGAAGATGTCTGTTACTCTTTCACACAAAAACTACTGAATGGATTTGGATGCAGATAGAATATATATACAATTATTTTTTTGGAAAAAAATATGATCCGTCGAGAACGCAACCGCGGCTCAAACCGCGAAGGACAGCTAGTACTAAAAAGGAAAACAACAGCTTCTTTTTGAGTCTTAATTCTTCATATTAAGTATTTAATCATCATTGTTAAATCAGACCCCAACGAAAGAGTTATTTTCAAATTGCTATATAAATGCATAGGTACCCTACTTCATCCACCAGTAAAACGCTCCAAAACTCCATAAACTTGTACGAATGCAGAAAATTGTCGGCCTGGATTTAAACTACGACGTGGCGTTGGCATTGTGAAACTAAACTAGCCTTCCAAGCATTTTACTACATGAAAACACACGAGTTATGTGGAGAAAATTCTTCCCCATGTATGCTATTTACAAAGGGGTCTGCTATGCTATTCTGTAAAAGGTAAATCATCTCGAAAGTCATCTCGCAACTCACCTCGCAACTGAATTGGCGGGTGAATTACGTTTCAGAATACCAAATCCTATTGAAAAACGTCAAAATACTCACCTGTCGTAGTTCTTCTCACTTCTGTCATCACTCGGTGGCGCTAGTGTCGAACTCACTCAGTTTAAGAATATGAAATTCTAATCTCATCGCGGATTCAGAAGTGATTTTACAAATGAACGTTACAGAATAGCACTGCAGTAATCTGGAACCTTATCTAACATTTTATAAAGCAATAATGTGACTGAGTGATGCATTCTGTGGGCTCTAATTACGCCACATTTGCAGTTTCATGTTTCATTCATATCTGACGTGAGAGCGTAAGTTGCTATTTCACCTTCCTTTCATCTTTGTCATTTAATTCAGTTCATCTAACATGACAGCTTTATATATTATGAGTTTATGATCTATTGGTCGATGAAGATGAAACGAACAGAAGGTGTTTTGATAGATAAAGAAAAGATAGAAACTACTCGATTATACTATTTTTATTAATATTTTATTAAGTATCGACGCGCCTAATAGAGACATCCAGAGACCAAAAAGCTGGCTCGTACCTCGGTCAGAGGATATGCCTCGCTATCCAGCGAGGTAAAGTAGCCAGTCTTTTGGGCACTACCCATAGACAGCGACCTAAATGCCGTGTGTTATTTATAATATTCTATGTGTAAATATTTTCTTTTTAATTTTCATTATTATTTTTGCCATTTTTTTGTTAGTTAATTAGTTTTATTTGTTCAAAGTTATCAAAATCGAAACATTATATAACTTTTAAATAAAAGAAATACTAATGCTATGCTCTTATGGTGTCAAGATGATTGGCTGGATGAATGAGAAATAAATGAATATTCCCATAATCAAGTTGTCGCGCGTAAAGTGAGCTAATTAGGTCCCCTGGTTGTAGGTACAGCAGCTTTCTAGTTGACAGTCAACACAAAGTTTACATTAAGTTTCAACAAGTAACGTAAGTACCAGCTACTGAGATTTTACGATACAACGTCCAGATGGAACCTCGCAATGAAATCTAGTTCACGAATATATCGGTCTATATCCATACTTAATGTTTTACGAGGTCCATTCTTATTTCATCGTTAAGTCTCCCTCGGCGATCAAACTTCACTTGGCAATCACTTCGTGGATTTATGACTCATCTAAATGGTGGGAGATCGACGCTATTATATACTTGCCAATTGGATTTACTTTAACATGTTAGTTTACGACTAGTCCATGGACTTCATTAAAGTACGAAGCAAAAATAAACGCTATGTTGTAGAAGCAGAGTCCGGTTCAGGTTTCATCCGCGTTCCAGATGGATCTAATATTTTCTCTAGATTCAAAAAACACTGTCTGTGCCATATTTCGTGACGAGTTTTATATAAAATAAATAAGTATAAATATGGTTGAAGACTGGACTTGACAGTAACTAACCCAATGTTTAACAAAAGGCAATATGGGTGTAACCCATGGTTCGACAACCTGCGGCCCGCATGCGACTCCTTCGAAGATCGTATATTTTACCATCAATAGGTACCCACTGAGAGATTCGAGCAAACAAAAGCACTCTCGCATTCATAGTAAATCCCCTCAACATAAATACAAATGATATCAACATTGAGCTATTTGGAATTGATCCGGGATCAAATGCAATTGCTGGCTTTGAAAAGCAAAACCTTGTGGAGTGGCAAGTTCACAAAACTCAAGAGCAAGTTGAAAAAAGTGAAGGTCCAGAAATGCAAGAACACCTCGCAGCACAAGTGGCTCTAAAAGAAATAACGCGAGTTGAGGCACTCATATGTTGAAGTGAGGTGAAGAAGTTGGCATTTGGAGTGCTGACAATCTTCGATTCGACATGTTCTTGCGAGCAAGCGTTCTCAAGTTGAAAACCTGTCGCCATGCACCTGTTGGTGTGTTCCGAGAGCTGCACTTGAGAGCCAGTTCCTTCTGGGCTTTGTGTGCTTACAATCATCAGCCATATCATCACTTATCATGGTGAGATTGTGGTCACACAGACCTACACAAAGTAAAAAACAATTTGGCTCTTTAAAATCTGGGAAAATGTGTAAATCGTAACATTTGGCCCTTCCGTCTCAAAAGACCTCTGGGGTCGGCAACCTTATCGTCAATTGGCAACTACCCACATACATGTACTCTATATAGGTAAATTAACTATTGAGGCTCTAACTACCGATTAATCAATTTCAATTAAATGTATGGAGGCTTACGAGGTATACAAAGGTACAACGTACATTATAGGTACCTACATAGAACTATATCTATATTATAATTATATAATAAAACGGAAGAGATTTTTTGTTTGTTTGTTTAAACGGGCTAATCTCTGGAACTACCAGTCGGTTTCGATTTTATTTTTTCAGCAATAGGACGATACATTATCCCCGAGTATTATAGGCTATTTATCCCGGGAATGTGGATGAAACCGCGGGGAACGGCTAGTGTAAAATAAAATGGGCGACAGTCATTTTTAAATAGACCTACTTGTATTATTTTGATGATTGAATAACAAGAACACAATGAACATCTTCATTTTCACGGGTCTTTGTTATAGTTAAAAGTTCTTTAAACCACAATATTTTATTCTTCGTTTTAGGAACTTGTTTACCTCATTTAAAACCATCTCTATTGTAGGAGTTTCCAACATTTACAATGAATATAATCTGCCAATTACAATACGCCTGAAAATGACTTCATAGCATTCAACGATTTTGACCTACTTGCGCAGTGACCACTTTAACTTAAAACGTACTTTCTTTCTATGGATTTAAGGTTGCCTTTTTGTTGTTTTATAGGGTCAGGAGTGGACCGATTTGGACTATTCTCGCTATCTTAAAAACTTAATCGCAAGCAGGGTCTCGACTGGCGGTCGTTTGGTCGAGGGAAAATGCTCGAGCATTTAATTTATATGCTAATATAGTAAGAAAGTGACCGCTTAACTGGCTAGCTGGAAAAGCATGTAACACTAGAAACATTTACATATTTATAAACAAGTGAATATAGAACATATCGTAGGGTATAGAAACTATCTTATCAATATAACATTGAATATAACTACAACATCAATCCATGTGTTACGTGGGGTTGCTTGGCTTTGGGACAATATTTCTGTAAAAACTACACTTTAAAATTTGAAATTCTCATTCAATCTTATTCAGTTGGTAAAAATAATCGAATGCTTTTCGTTGAGTTTATTCAAGTAAAACGATTTAATAAAGTAATATTGGTAAATCTTAGAAATAAAATGGTAAAAATAATAAAGTGCACAAGTTTGAAACTATCGTTAAGCTGTCGTCAATTTGTTGGAACTTCATTCGATGTAGGTATCGACACTTATTATATTTTGCTTCATTTTTCCAATCGTCTATCACTGATAAATTGACGGACTGATGTTTTTAAACGTGAAATATTAATGATGACGACAATCACTTTTCAATAAATATCATATGAAACATTTTCAACAGAATCGTGAAGAGATTCGGTTTATCGTATATATTTTTTACTATTATAAGTACCTATTTATTATAAGATCAAATCGAAACTTTAAAAAAACAAAGGAACTAAAGAAGAAGTAACTACCTATAAAATTAACTTGAAACCTAGAAAAAAACACAGTAAGTAGGTACCTACACCTAAGCAACAAAAATAGGGCGCTCTAATAATAAAACAGTAATTTCCTACGGATAAAATGTTTTAAACTACGAAAATCTTTCAGGGGTTCTTTGCATTTCCACTTGACAAGTACGAACCTACTCGACTGAATGAAAACAACCCTGTCACTTAAAACAACAGTTGACCTTTTATATTAAATTACGAGCGTGTTATTATTAAGTAGTAATTTCGGCAAAACGAATTTGCCCAAGGCACGACAATGTTATCGTGGAGTTTTACTAAGCTCCCGGCCGGAATAATCGAATGTTTATACAGAAACTAGAACCCCAACCATCGGGTGCCTATGCCGGTGCCGCTGCTGTTTTCCTTTATTGGTCAAGAGCGTAATGACCAAAGTTGTCGACGAATACCAATTTCAAATTCAAGTTTGTTATGCCAATTGCCATACTCTTCGTGCCTTTAAAATATTTGCAGCTTGAATTTTGTGGATTAAATGAGTATTCAGAATTAGTAGGTATACTATTAGGTATATATGTCACCGTATTTTAGTGAAAACCGTTAGTTTATAATCTACCTAGTGAGATTATAAACTCCCCGATATGTTGTGAACTGTAACATACTGCTTTCAATATAACGTATTCATTTCCGATAGTTAATAATCTATCCACAGTCCGCCAGTTTACAATATGACAAACCGTCATATTGTAAACTGGCATCATACTTGAAAGCGTCGGAACGCACCATGCGCGCTGATTGGTTAAACGTCATACGTCCCGCGCCACCATCTTTGGCGATACGTAACGTAGTTAATTGTTTTTATTGTTTCTTAAAAAAAGTATATTGATTGAATTATTTAATTTTGAGAAAGAAAGAAATGAAAATTTTATGTTGTTGCACTCCTATGTTTGTTTTCTAACTCTGAATACAGAACGAACTACCGCCGAGACTGACCAATCAGGGAGGGTTCACAATATGACAGTTTGACAACGTTAGATTATAAACTATCGAAAATTAATACGTTATATTGTAAGCAGTATGTACAATTCACAATATATCGGGGAGTTTATAATCTCGCTAGGTAGATTGTAAACTCACGGTTTTCACAAAAATACGGTGTTATATACAATCGGTCTACATCGACATAAATAGGATAAATAATGCCAGAATAACATAAACGAAGCCTGGCAAGATTCTCGAGAAAAAAATAACAATCGATAATGCCAATAAACCGTTCACCCATTTTCTCCTTATTTAATACGTTTACTAGAACAATTTGGAAGGTACAGAGCCAACCTCGTTTCAATTTTATTAAATTATGTTCGTAACTAGGTTATTTTCGTCGCTACGAAATTAACTAGCGTCCGCCTGCCCGAGCCGTGTTTCTATCATCACGAATATTGATTGTGTTTTAAACGACACGGGAGACCTATTCTGTCGACGAGACGAGACGTCCTGTCGAGCTGTCTACAATTTTGTAGGAAAATTAATCTTGTGGGGTGCCCTCGTCCAATACCAGGGGGATAATAACATCCATCAATGGTTTTTTAGATGCGCCATGCTTGTACGGGATTGCTTGTAAAATAGGAGTGTGAATTTTGAATATTTAAAAAAAATCTGTTCCGATTTATAAAACAATGCATGAGATGATTGGAGTTCATGCTATATGTACTTTATACATGCATATCTATTTGTAAAACTGAAATGTAATAGAAATTAAAAAAAAAACTGCAGTCACTTTAGTTTACAAACCAAATGAAAATCTAGACTCAACAAAAAGACGTTGCAAAAAAACGAGATAAAATATAAAACAGATACGCCAAATACAGAAATGGTAAAGCTTGCCAATTTCCCGAATAGAACGATTTGGGCCGCTACTGGCCCCTTATTGATTGCATTTTAAACGCCTGGAACGTTTTCGAACTGCACATGGATCGTTAAAATTAAATATTGTGCGTCGATCAATCAGCGCTGTCACAGTGTCCGAAAGCGCAGTTCTGGCACATGCAATCTGTACGCTCTGCAATTAATTTTCCTGACGTTTTGTTTCATTCTGTCTATTTCTATGTTGTGTACCTTTCTCCAATATCCCTTCATGTCATGTTTTGATTTTCTGTTCTATTGTTTATGTCTTTTTAGGGTTCTGTAGCCAAATCGCAAAAACGGAACCCTTATAGATTCGTCATGTCTGTCCGTCTGTCTGTCTGTCTGTCTGTCTGTCTGTCTGTCTGTCTGTCCGTCCGTCCGTATGTCACAGCCACTTTTTTCCGAATCTATAAGAACATTGTTGAACAATGTTGAAACTTGGTAAGTAGATGTATTCTGTGAACCGCATTAAGATTTTCACACAAAAATAGAAAAAAAAACAATAAATTTCGGGGGTTCCCCATACTTAGAACTGAAACTCATTTTTTTTTTTAAATAAAAACCATTAGTTTGGCGAGTCTATCTATGGATAGGTCTTCAAAAATGATATTGAGGTTTCTAATATAATTTTTTTCTAAACTGAATAGTTTGCGCGAGAGACACTTCCAAAGTGGTAAAATGTGTGTGGGGGACCCTCTGTAACTTCTAAAATAAGAGAATGATAAATCTATAAAAAATATATGATGTACATTACGATGCAAACTTCCACCGAAAATTGGTTTGAACGAGATCTAGTAAGTAGTTTTTTTTAATACGCCATAAATTGAAATTCATATCAAATACTCAGGTCTATACTACCATTTACTTATATACCTACAGGTTTGTACGGAACCCTCGGTGCGCGAGTCTGACTCGCACTTGGCCGGTTTTTTATCAATTGTAAGGGTAAGATGGTACTCAAAACGTCATCACTTAACTATTATAATAAAAGAAAATAGTCGAAAATATTTTTTTGTTTTTTTTTGTTCATATCGTATGTAAAATGTACATTCAGAGGCTTAATATGTAGGTTTTTTTGCGTTGCGTTTTTTTCTTTTTTTTTTTTTTATACCACTTAGGTGGCAAACAAGCATACGGCCCGCCTGATGGTAAGCGGTTACCGTAGCCTATGGACGCTTGCAACACCAGGGGTATCACTCGCGCGTTGCCGACCCTGCAGAAATCTCTTCACACCCCTTTTGAAGAACCCCATGCTGTACTCCATTGGGAAAACCACGTATGTAAAGTTTACCTAAGACAATCACATACTTTTGATTTTTAAAACCCCGCTAGCAACAGTATGCGATGAGAAAACGCGAATGGAATTAATTTAGTTAGATCATCCATCAAAGTCTCTGTAGGATAAAAAGTTCTTATTTTTGTTTCAGTAATAGCTCTCGTCGCCTAAACAGAGATAATATTTTGATGTCTTTCTTAATATAAGTACGTTGACGATGACAAATTGTTGTACTAGACTAGACCTTAAAATCTAGGGTCAATAATTATCGTATTATAGCATAATGAGGCGTATAAGGTGAGATTCAAGAATATTTGGATCGTTGGAGACTTGCTGAAATAGTTTTTCTTTTTCACATATTTTTCAGCTGTAACTTTAAAAAAGTCCAAAGTGTTTGATAAACTGTTGTAATCGTGACGACTAATGCTTATATATCTATGTGCTCTGATGTTTTTTGCACGAAATGAAAAAAGTTTCATTGTGTTACCCCCTGGCGCCACATTTGAACAATGCTTGACTTTGTAAGGTCGCTGGGAGTTTCTATTTACTAAAGCACAATATGGCTTACTATTTATATTCATTGTCAAGTTGTGTTGTACAATATTACAACGTAGGGACTGCGAGATACCTATCCTTTTTAAGTCTACATTATGTTACCTCTGGTATTTCTTTATGTTTCTGTGTTCTGTGCAACCTATTCTTTGTACCTGTCTTGCTTCTTTTCACACGAAAATGAAGTATTTATATAGATGGCTGACGGCTATTTCGTTGATGCCAAATTACACAAGTACAAATAATGTTGTTGGCTTTCTTAAAAGATAAAAAATATTCAGTGGAGAATCCCTTACTGTCGAACTAAATAATACGTTATCCGATCCTCCAACACTGTCTCTTGTTATCAATAAAGAAATCCAATTTTCGTGGAGTCAGTTGCTGCCCTAGACACTAACAGAAAACTGACACATCATTACGTGACTGAACCTTTTGACACCTAAAGTATTATAATGCTATAGGAAAAGGCGACATGTTATCCTCAATTTAGTTTCTGGCAAAACTATATCGTAACTGCTGTATTGTTATTGTCCACCTTTGATACCTTCATTTAGTTTCATGAGGCAGAACTTATCACGGCTTACGTGAACAAATATATATCGGAATATGTTTGCTTCGCATTGAAATCATCTCAGAATGTTGTTCATCATAAAATTCCATCATTATACACATAGGTATTTAAAGTCAGTCAAAAAGTTCTTAAAGGCGTGTTGTAGAAAATTTGATAAATTGAGCGTTTACGAACGCAATCTTCCCCAAACCCAAATTTATACAAAAGTATTTTAGCGAACGGAAATGAAACACAGTATAAATTTAAACTTTTCTCTAATTTTGACTTTCACAAAGAAAGTTGGGAATCACGGCCTATCCATTTCCTCGGGTATATCGTACTTCGCAACAATAAATTAATTTCGAGGCCTGAGAAGGCCGGGTCGTCTCGATACACAACACGGCCTACAATAAACTGTAAGTTATTTGTCTTCGTAATTGTTACAATATAACAGTGCCTTACCTCAATCTCGGCGTATTATAGCGAGATCTAAATTGCTTTTTTCTCTATGTAGCACGGCAACTTCGGCCGGGGGATTACGCAAAGACGACCTTTAGCTCTGGGCGTTTTTTTCCGCCCCAGCTCTTTGGGACGCGGGTTGTGCTTTAGACGTTTTCTTCCCCTTTGCAAAATAAAAAGAGTGGAGCTATCCTTTGCTTATGTTTATGCCGGGACACAAGGCAAAGTTTTTATAAGAGTGTTGAAATTAAATACGGGATGGATAGTACTATTAGTGCTATCTCTGACGTCACCTACCCTTACACACAACAAACCGTATATTTTTTCTTTACTTACACTGAAATGGGGACTGGCTCTCAAGTGCAGCAGCCACAAACCGGTACATGCTTGACAACAGATTATCAACTAGCATGAGTTCAATTTCAATGCAATCTCAAAGATAAATATTATAAGATCATTGCAATCTATTGTATTTTGACATCGAACGAAATCCAAACATGCTCGTGGTTCTAGCCTGAAGCCTCTATTACTCCATGCCGCCCTCAGGCCCGTGTTATTACACGCAGAGACAGCGGCAGACATTAATCTCCTGAACAAATATAAGAAACTGTTAGCATCTGCCGCATCGGTACCGTTTTACACAGGAGAATTCACCAAAATAATCTCCCTAATAAAGGGTGTTTGCGTTGCGTTGGGGTTGCCAGCTAATTGAGGGTAATGTGTAGTGAAATATAAATTTGCTTTTACACGGTGACTTTTTTAAAAGCGTTAATTTATTTTGTTAATTTAATGTCCTATTATTAGTTAGGGAAGAAAAATAAGCTTTGAGTTTATCTTTGCATTTTGTTGAATAATCTTAACTGTGTATATTAGTAGAATCTATCAGAGTTGTGTGTGGTTGAACATTACAGTTGATCTACAATCTAAGAACATATATATATAAAACACTTAATTTATTTAATTCCCATGACAATATTTTATATCCAATTTATTGGTCCGAAAGCGCGAACAAATTGCATGTTTGCTCCGCCAAAGTGACGCATGATACGTCGCCGAAGCTGACACGATTCTGCCACGGTCTGTGTGTCTATTATTTATCATATCCCATCAATTTGTTTCGGTGACTGATGAGCGGCTGCGGAAGCGGCTCACGCATTAGAGACAACGATTTGATTTGAGCGTTTAATTAATAAGCAGCTTTTAAATATTCTGCGAATTATTTACAAAAATCTATTAATTCATTGTCAGAAAAATTGGTAAAAATATGTGCAGTTCTTAGAAAATCCATAAAAATGCTTATCCTAATAATTGTCATGACCGTCAGTAGCATTAACATTCAATTGAATCTTTTCTTTCTTTCAACACTAGGGGTATCACTCACGCGTTACTAACCCTTACTCACGCGCAGATCCACAATATTAAGTTATTTGCAACTTAATATTGTGGACCTCAGCGTGAGGAAGGGTTAGTCAAAACTGCGGTATGCTGTAAGGTGGAAGTACACCTCCAGTCAAGTTGCTAAAAAACATGCACCTATCTTAAAATCATCAGTAAACATTCATTAAAATTAGTTTAGTTGTAAACAACAGAATCAAGGCCGATTCTGTTGTTTACAACTAAACTAATTTTAATCTCACTATGTCTCTTTCTAACAAAAAACATATGAAAAAGATGTAAAATCAAAATCAAAACTCAAAATCAAAAATTATTTATTCAATTTAGGCCCTGATAAGGCTCTTGTGAACGTTAACAAATTACTCTACACCGGTTCCAAATACAACTTGAACTGAGAAGACTCCGACAAGAAGTATTATGTAGTATGTAAGAAAATTAGTCCTGTTAAATTTGTCCAATGCTTGTATGTTGTTGTTTTCAATATAAATTTTGTCGCTATCTATCGCGGTTACGCAAAATAAGACGGCAAAGATTAGATTTGACAGCTTTAAATATGTTCTATCCTTCTCCAATAATGTTCGTAAGAAAAAGATAAGATGTGACTAAAATTAGTTTAGTGCGATTTACAACAGAGTCGGCGGCATTGCCTTTTGTTTTTTTTCAACAAATGATATATTCCAAACACTTCCACCCATCGTCAGAAAACATTGAAAAATCACGTTCCCCGTTCCGTCCACGCTCCACCGCTTACGTAGCGACCTTTAATAGGATTTGGGAACTTGTGACAAGTGATATTTATTAGCACCCACATATTGTTGTTAGTGATAAATGTGCCCCCATTACGGCACTAGCTGCCTACCACCTGACATGGAATTTCATTTAAAGAAGAACCGTGCCATATTGCCGTTCCACTTGCTAATTTTCCTAGCGCATGAATCATGTTTATGAGACAGCCGCATTTTTGTGCGTGTAGCCTTATACTCTATAAAACTGATTTATTTATTTATTTTATAGGTAAATAACTTGTCCGAGGTGATATATCACTTGTCAAATTATGTGGCAAATATTTTTGTACGAAAAACTTAAACGGCTTTATTTTATTTAACTGTTAGAAAATTCGTAAGAAATACATATACATAATACATAAATATATATAAAAATCAATGCCACTTTTCGTTGTAATTTTATAACTCAAGAACGGGCTCACCTATCCAAACCAAATGTTTAGGCTTTGTTCGGACTATTTAGTAGATGGTTTATGTGAAGTTTGCACAAAATCGGTCGAGCGGTTCTTCATTTATCACATTTTTATTATTTCACTTTATTCGTAGCGAAGCACGTACCGGGCACCGGGCCGCTAGTATTTTTATAAAAATAAAACAGTGAATGTTTGTGTAATAAATTCAATTTGCAAAGCGGCTTTAAACGTTTGCAAAATATTGGATTAACGTCGGTTAAACAGTTTTTGAGATAAATTATAACGGACAAACAAATCCCACTTACCTCAGAAACTGACCCATTACCATCCATCGTGGGTAAAAATAAGAAGGGTAAGTATGCCGAAAGCTCTTGTTGCACTCTAACAAACTTTTAAAAGTATGACTTTGTTATGAATCGGGTATACCTCTTGTAGGTACTTTGTCCTGTATAATACACTTATGTAGCCGAATGTTCCCTCTCTCACATGTCACTCATGTTTCGACCCACATCATTCTGAATGATATTTCAGGCAATATCGTTTTGTGGTAGGTAGGTACCCTTTATATTCCCCTGCTTTTTCTTTATCCGCATTTCCCCACTTAGATTCATTTTGGATTAACACCTGTATTTGTATCATACATTTTTACTGTGCCATGAATAAATATCATCTTTTGTTCTATGATTCCTGCTATGAATTATTCAGTTTTCTTATCTACTTAAATAGGCATTGTGTGAAGGTTTCCATATGATTTTTTTCGCGGAAATATATTTACATGAATCTATTTTGTGTTTTATTTAAATGAGGTTCTTGTAATACTTGTTTGATGACGTGTTTGATGTTTTTATTTACAGCATATCGTTCTTTTCAATACACAAATTAATCAATTTATAAACCAACCTACTTATTCATTTATTTTTTCTTTGATCAACCATTTTTCCTATATTCCGTATACCTATCGCGGTTACTTTTGCAAATAAATAATTTATATCGGCAAAGAAACGGAATTTTCATTTACTGAGAAATGATTTGTGTTTAAAAGAAACAGTGGATTATTTTAGAGAAGTAATTATATGATTCGCCTTTAGGGTCAGTTCACACAGACCCGCGAGGCGCTGTGCGACGCGCCGCGAAAAGTTTGTGGGACTACAGATTGCGAGTACGTCAGAATTAGTTCCAATTTCAAATTAAGTATATACCAAACCACGTTTAAAAAACGTAGGTTTTCGTGCTTCCGATTTGAACGTTTGGCTGCATTCGAATTTCAAACTCCCATACAAATTTGAGTTAACGCACTCGATACGAATACGTTACTGTGGCGATAGATTTTCGTGCTAAGGCCTCTGACCCTTAAAAAGAAAAAAAAAGCTGTCAAATTGGATAGTCAATTATTTTTTATCGATAATAAAATATAATATACTGTTTCTTTTTATGCAACCAAACCATAATATCATAAATATTCAGTCAGGTCGATATTTACTTATGTCGCTACCTTGCCAAGCTTTAATAACCTTGGTCTGCAGAATTAAAATATCACATAAAATATAGGTATGCTTTACTTTTATCACTTCTCTTCCGTATGAGTATATTATACTCAACGATGATGTATGTATGATGATTATGTACACAATGTTGTAAGCTGTTGGTACTCCAACTAAAAATAAATAAATAAAATATTTTATCTTCATTTTCAGGAGCAGTCCCACAAATCCTACCGTCCATTGACGGTGCTTACCTTCAGATGGAACTATGCTGTCCACGGGCTGCAGCCAGCCGGCTACCACCTCGTCAACTTGTTACTACATGCCCTAGTCTCGTTGCTGTATTACAGGTACATTAATAATACTTATATTTATCTAAACAACATTTGTAGGAGGTTATTGGGATGTAAGTAAAATTCCTAATTTAGATCTACCACTTACCTATGATGTGGAGACGTCATGTAATAACACCCAACCTAATATCAAGTTCAAAAAGAACGCCGTTGTTGCCCAAAACCAGTCAGTAAAACTCTATTATGCTAACTGGTTTTTGGCAACAAAGCAGGTATCGATTTTGGGAGCAATCGTAATGGTGCGTCCATGCTACGTGAAGTGAGCACGAGCCGTGATGCCTTGTGTGGACGTACTTAACGAACCTACAACGAGCGCGATCCGAATCCCTATATTCGTGAAAAAACTGACAATCGGGCGGAGCGCAGTCGAGCGCCAGACGAATGCTCGTTCGAGGCTCGCAAGTCTGTCCAAGCTACGCGAACAACGAACGAATCCTGTTCATTCGTGGCTCAGTTCAAGCTCGCTTCGCGTAGCATGAACGCACCATAACTTACTGTTACTGTAACTATAACTATAACTATAACTTACTGTAAATGGCGTTATTTTTATTTTCCATTCTTACGAAACATTTGTGTCTGTAACATTTTAATTTTAATATTTTTAGTGCGTAATAATTAAAATCGCCCACCCCAAATTTTCAAAACTGCCCTGCCCTGTACAGGCACACAAACTGCCAATCACTACTTGTATATATTATGTTCCCATAGATCCTTCTGGACTTTTCAAATTATTTGGCTACAGTATGATTATGTATGAATTGACAAAGCTGTAAACTTGACTATAAATGTACATGGGACGTTACTACTACAACTTCAAAAAAAAAAAAGATATCCTTCCCGTCTTTATAGCGACATTCCAAACTTTATTTCTATCAACAACAATGACAATCTTCACGAAAACATGCAATAAAAACTTCGTCTACGTAACAAACAGAGCTAATAAAATTCCAATTAGATAGTACAGACAATATCCCCAAGTAAGGAGTAGGTATACGACAAACTAACATACAATATCCGCATGAAGGAGCACTCAAAAGATCCTACGATACATAATAAAACTCTTATCTTAAGAGAAACAAGGACATGCCTCCACTGTGCTTATCTTTAAAGGTCGACGACTTGGAGCAGGCAATAGGGATTGATTAAAGTACGAAGGAAGTCTTAATTGGATAAGGAAAGTACCTGCAATAGTCGCCTGAGAGCTTCACCTTGCGTATTTCAGTTAATTAAATGAATTAATTTGTTAGTGAATTAAACAGCATCTCATTACGAAAATAATTTGGAGGATATTGATTCTAGCGTTCATGTTCTCAATAAACTTTTCTATTATAGTCGAGTCAATTGTCCATACTAAAATCATACCTATAATGGAATTCTCCTTGAGATCTTCTGTCAACATAATCGATTAACCCATGAGTGACCTACGAGTTTTGAAAATATTAAGTGCCTCTTCATATTTGCGTAAGTTGAAATTAATTAATGTGATATTCCAATCAGAAGCGGCCTGCGCCGTTAACCCTTAATTGTTAATTGAATTGGGAAACTTTTAATTGTTAGGACTTAATAATCCAGTCATTTGAGCCCGAAGGCTGCGTCGACCGTTTAATTATTCAGTACAATACCCACCGATCGACTGCTTTCGGGTTGTTTATGCCACCATCGACAGCATTTTAATTTATTTGCTTTTTTTAAACGGTCTGCATTATAAATTAGTTTTAATTAAACCGGAGTAAGAAGAATATTGGCTTTGCCCCGAGTTTATTTTAATGAAGTCCGATTAATTAAGGTTATTCACTTTAAGGTGTTCAAAATCTTGCCTAAAGTGTGGTTTCCATTTGCCATTCAACGCGCTCTCAACATTTATATAGCAAATTGCATTCAGCGTGATGCTGACATGTTCACATTGGCGACAAAAAGAGATGTGTCAAAAACATGACAAATGTTGGTGATATAGTACACGTAGACACTAGAGCCAATGTCACGTACATCTGAAAAGTTAGACTAAATTATTAATCAATTTAGTATCTTTCAGCTTAATAGCGTGGTGTGTAAGTGTAATGGAACACTGGAGATGTTACCCTTATATAATAAGTAGTTACAATTTGGGTCATCCATGCGACGGAGCGGAGCGGGCAAGCAAACTGTTCGAGTTAAGCCAGTTTTAATCAGCCGAGCGCCCGGTCCGATCCTCTTAGTTACTGCTAATTACGGGATACTTGCTGTGTCCACCACCAACTTACCCGGCTTATGCTCAATATCCAATTTGCCAGTATAATCCTATTAACGATTTTCGAGCTCTCATTACCATTCGAAAACGTTAAATGTTATTTGACTAAATAGTTCAGTTAGCAATTTTGTTATGCCCTAGTTTTCCTCATCCCAACACATTAACGTATCAAAGTACAGATCCAACACGTCGAGGCCCCACGTGTTGTATCCCCACGCACACCTTCCAAAAGGTCCGGTCAGGAGATTCGACCTAATAATAAATTGTCATAATATACAAAACAATGTAAACAGAAGATACGTACACAGTTTAGTAATTGTGATATGCTGGTGTCCGGTGGAATTTAATAGAATAATTTATTGAATATAAATCTTTGAAAAATATAAACAAAACAGTACTTAGATAAAATAAAAGTAAAAAAGATAATAATTTTAATATTTGATATATGCCTCTAGTCTGCGTGTTTTACTAGTTTCCATAGATTTTGTTATATACTGATGTAGATTTTCTGTAAAGTACTAGTTATTGAAGCCAATTTCTGACAACTTTTTCAAGTAGTTTTAGATAGATTTCAATTACAACTTTAGAGCAAATGAAGCTAATGCTGAAATCATTCATTATTCAAAAAAAAATTATTAAATATAGGCCCTAATAAGGCACTTTACGAACGTTACAATTAATTTTACCACCGGTTCGTAATACACTTAAACTGAGAAGACTTTTTTAATTATCATTTTCATTATCATTAATCATAAAGACGTCTGCAGCCCCCACTCCCGAACCTAGACGAGCTTTATCTTAGTAAATTTTTAATGATTTCGTAAAGCAAAAAATACGAGTCTAATATTTTTTGATACACTTGAGAAAGAATTTAACGATTTCATCCATATTTTTTTAATGTTTTCTAATACTCTGGAAAAGGTTCTTACGGAAAAAAAATAAGAAAGTTGCGTAGAAAATTTAAGAAAACGGCAGAGTAGTGTGGGTTAGGATATCCCTCGGGTACGCGGGTGAAACTGCGGGGCGCAACTATTTTGGCATAAAAATGAAATATACATAATAGACTCTTTTGAAAGCTTGTCAATAGTCTATAACACGTCACACCTTTTTACACCTATAAAATTATACAGAAGAAATTGTTGCAAAATAATTCATGACCTAAGTACACCTAAGTATAAACTTTCAAAACTAATTTAAAAAGAGTAGGAACACTATTCTATTGTTTACATAAAGTGTTCCTACTCTTTTTAAATTAGTTTTATGTGTTTGGCTTATATATAATGAGATTCGTTTTGGCTATGCATGCTGTGAATCTATGAAATAAATAAATAAATATTTCATATTTTATTCAGTAAGGTACGTTAGTACCCATCGAAAGGCCTAAGTGATATTGGAAAATAGGTACGGAAGATCTGATATATCTGCGTGGGCTGAGAAAATGTCAACGACTTTCATAAGAAAAGTAATTTGGACACGGGTTGAACCGCTAGGGATGGGTTACATTACATTACATTCGTGTCTGCTACCAGGAGTATATGGAGAAAATCAACGCAGAAATAATAAAGCTTTTCTTTTTACATTTGATATTGGACCTGGATTTTACCAACGTCTCATTATTTTTGGGGTTCCGTACCCAAAGGCTGTCCATTTAACCATACCATATTGGACTATACCTCAGACTATACTATTTAATACTGCGTGGACCATATTACTAAGCCTTCGATGTTCGTCCGTCCGTGTGTCTGTCAGTTTAATTTTTTATTAAATATTGTTATAGCAGCGTATCTCAAGAATCGTGCCGCTATAACAATATTTTATAAAATTTAAAAAAAATATTTTTACTGGCAAATAATACATACAACAAACGTCTTTTTTGCGTTTGTTTGTTGTACACCAACTATTCATTTCACAGCAAAATTGAGTTAATCAATATTATTATTATTGTACGGAACCCTCTGTGTGCGACTCCGACTTGCACTTGACCGGTTTTTTAAACATTTTGTTGTACGAATGGTCGGAGATGGTAAGCAAACACAATAAGAGCAGTTCTTATGTTCCGAAAATATCGGCAGACTTGATAATCATGCCCAAAGAGCAAGGAGTCCCGCGCGCCTATAGAGACAAAAACAATGACAATATTCGTGCCCAGTGAATTGTGCATATCGCATAACTGAGTACGAGCGGCCGTTAGTCTAATATCGACTCTATACCACAGCGATATGGTGTAAAAAGTACTAAATGACAAGACAATACATAATGTCATCTGTCGGTAAAACGATGCCGCCCACTGACACGGTTGAATAGCCTGGAATCTGTTGGCTAGTAGGTGGCGAATATTTTTTCTCTATGCCTGTGGTCATGCCAGGTACAAAAAAAACCGGCCAAGTGCGAGTCAGACTCGCGCACCGAGGGTTCCGTACAAACCTGTAGATATATAAGTAAATGGTAGTATAGACCTGAGTATTTGATATTAATTTAAATTCATGACGTATTAAAAAAAAACTACTTACTAGATCTCGTTCAAACCAATTTTCGGTGGAAGTACCGTAATGTACATCACATATTTTTTATAGATTTATCATTCTCTTATTTTAGAAGTTACAGGGGGGGGGGACACACATTTTACCACTTTGGAAGTGTCTCTCGCGCAAACTATTCAGTTTAGAAAAAAATGATATTAGAAACCTCAATATCATTTTTGAAGACCTATCCATAGACACCACACACTTATAGATTTGATGAAAACAAAAATTTTGAGTTTCAGTTCTAAGTATGGGGAACCCCCAAAATTTATTGTTTTTTTTTCTATTTTTGTGTGAAAATCTTAATGCGGTTCACAGAATACATCTACTTACCAAGTTTCAACATTATAGTTCTTATAGTTTCGGAAATAAATGGCTGTGGCATACGGACGGACAGACAGACAGACAGACAGACATGACGAATCTATAAGGGTTCCGTTTTTTGCCATTTGGCTACGGAACCCTAAAAAGTACTTGACTTCCACCGGGCTATGGTTTTTTTTACCTCGTATAGATCATTGTGGGATTAGGACTTTTTGGTAGGTAAGTATGTTACTAATATCTACGTTTGTCATGTCTCACAAGATTTGAGGTTGAAAGATCTGTGAACTGACAGTCTTAGTTGTACGTAGTATTTATTTACTCTGAGGTTTTGGCAACATAATGTTATGAAACTTTCCATATGGTACAGATACTTCAATCATAAACTTCGAAGTGACAAGTTCCGAGCCCAAACTAGACGAGTAAGACAAGATTACATTACGTTCTCTAAGTCCCTGACTAGGTAGCTACTGCTAATAAATTGTTTGAAACTATTGAAACTGGAATTAAGCAAAATCTTTATATAAATATGTTCTATCTTTATTATATTCCTAATATTAAAATAATATGTTGGTTTCTTTTTAAGATAAGCTATATATTTTAAATAATGCGAGCTAAGCCGCAGGATTATACGCTTTAGTCTCTTTTAATTATTACATTGAGTATTAATTTAAAAAAAACACTACTCGCTTCAATGGCTCTCTTCCAAGTAAGAGTTCACAATACCCGGTTAATGAGGTATATACAAACATCAAATTACCGTTCAGTAACAACGTCGCGTAAACGTATAGAATTTAATAAGCTTTCCGACAAGCGAACGTTATACGATACTTACGACTACGTATAGGTACTGTTTTTAATACAGACGACAACTTGTTTACGCCACTCAAAAGTTGTAATATGCTTAGTGCCGAGCTCACTCCAATCACATTAGTGTATCATGGGAAACTTTTAGGCCACCGCATTATTTGCAACTCGAACATTTTCAACTTGAAACTTATAATGGAATTACTTTGAAATTCATGGCTGGCTGCCGTTTGCATACGAAAGACCTAATTTCGATAGAATGCATCATTTTATGTATGTGATATAATTTCCTATCGCACATGGCTTACTTCTAGACTATTTAAAGCTGTACGTACCGACTCGTAGTGCTAGAAGGCCTCATGAGACGTCGTTGAAGACCTACAAAGCGCCCTGATTACTGTCAAATGCTAGAAAAGTTGACACTTTAGGAATGCCATCACAAGACAAGTGGTAGTTTCATAATCCAGTACAAAACCTTTGGTCTAAATAAGCTCTGTTATATAGCTAAATATCTACTATAACTTAAACTCAAGGAACAGAGACAAAGTTTCATATTTTTCGTACAAAAAACATACAGTACTTCTCTTTTAATATCTATAACATAAAATGGTAAATGGCTCTTCTTTATTAAAATCTAGAAGTTGGAGTGCTCTTCTAAATAGGATCTATTGTTAGGCAGGCTAGAAGGCATCATTATTTTAAATCCAACATTCTTAAAGCTACCCTCAAAACTCTCTGAAATAAGAACCCTTACAATATTGGGGGGCGGAGTACCGACGTAGGCAAACAAGAGTATTTGTTACGTAAGACACGAAGCTGTTTGGCCCATTCACAACGTAATGAAGCGGGAGAGCCTCCGCGACTCGCAGTAACGGGGGAAAACTTTTTACCGCAGAGTTAAATTAGTTTTTCATAGCATCCCTACATCACTGCCGTCATAACTCCACCCTTAATTACGGCGACCCTTTGTCTTATCTTCGCATGTGAGTAATTAATTATATTTGATAATTAATTTACTCATAATGTTAGAGCATCGTTGCCATTTGTTAATTAAAACGCTATGTCCGGGGTGTGTGGTAATTTAGTATTGATTTGTTCGCTATTAGTTGATTGAAACTCGTTTTCAAATACTCTACATTACCTCTATTATGAATGTGTAAAGGAAAAACTCTTTAAGTATACCTACATAGAACCTTGAGTCGAGTTTTTACTACTTCCCTCTCTGTTAATGGAGGGAAGTAAAAAACATTCCCCTACTTCCTCCTAATTTTTCTTCTGAGTTTCATCGCGTTTTCCGAGACAAAGTAGCTTCTACCAGACAATCCAAACTTGAAACTTCAACTCCAAGTTTTGTAAAGACAGGCTCGCCATACTGGCTTGTAAACTTTGTACTGAGACGTGTCAAGGAAACATTCACAAAGGTTTAGCGTTAATTAGGTAAAAATTAAATTATTAAAAGAAACAATAAATCCGACTGCGTAAAACAAAAATTAACTGAAAAGAGAAAAACAAGCTCTTTAGTCTATAGAATTTGGAATATAACTTGAATGTTATAAGGTCTTGCAGTCGGGGACAAACCAATAACCTAAGTATGTGTTTTTTTTGTAATATTTGTTTATCTTAATTTTTAGGGTCGGCAACGCGCGAGTGATTCCCCTGGTGTTGCAAGCGTCCATAGGCTACAGTAACCGCTTACCATCAGGCGGGCCGTATGCTTGTTTGCCACCTAAGTGGTACAAAAAAAAAAAAAAAAAAACCCCGACTGCAATAACTTATAACATTCAAGATATTCCGGTGCAGTGCGGTAAAGTAACGCTAACAACCATCGCAACTCTGTGAGTTACGTACGTAACCGCTCATAGTACCTATACCTACTGCCCTTGTATTAAACATGGTTACATACATACATACACTCGAAAAACATAACCCTCCTTCCGGGTCAGTCGGGTAAAAAAGGGTTCCAATATGATACTGTTTCGTACAATTACACAACACTGTGTGAAACGATTGTTAGCTTCCATTACCATCTACCTGCCCTGTCTCTGTTCAACTTATAAAATGGAGAAGTAAAGTCGTTAATTGTATAAAATAAATAAATAGCAGTAAATAGTTCTCTTCTAAGTCCGCATATTGTGACTGATATGGGTGTGAGTTACCACAACTCACACGTCACGCATCTAAGTGTGTTTATCCATCAAAAGCTTACCAGTAAATAATATATATACCGGGTGTGGTTCTGCATTTGTGCCATATGTAAGGAGGTTGATATTTACCTTGCAACACTATTCAATTATAAATTTTTTTAACTTTTGTAAAATTAAAAATCACCCCGTGTTTGACGATGTTTTATAAACATTTATAAGTTAAAGGTTGGTGACCGCTGCGCAGCGGCCCAGTTTCTCCGACTATGAAGTCTTATTCTGATTTGACTTTAATTACAAATCATCAAAATTGTTTACTTATCAAGCCCAGAATTAATTACCTATTTTAAAATACCTAAATAAATCATTAATACCATATAATTACTATTGGTTCTATAAATATGGCTAGAATGCAAAACCACATTCTGTATAAATACGTTAAGATAATTCGGATTACCTTATAAGCATAATAGAGCGCATAGAGGATCCGAGTGTGAGATTTGACATAGTTTAAGTTTATGTGGAGAAGAAGTAAAAGGAATTACCGTAAATTGTATTATTCTAATAGTTAACGCAAACTAAACCATGATTCCAATAAATTCAACCACATTATATCTCTTTCATATAATATAACTAAATGATTATATTGCCCAAAATAGATAGACAATGAATCGTTTTGTATTGATTGATTGCGGCGCGGCCACACGGGACGTTTGTCACGGCCGATGCGGCTCGCGTCGCCAATTTCGTGCACATGTGAATTAGCAGATGTTTATTCTAAATGTCCCTATAGACAGAACCCAGATTTATTACATTGTTATTCTGATACACGTCCCTAATTATCGACTATAATATAAATTATTTGCAGGCAGTTTGTGTATTATCAAATGTGAATGTGAGTTTGTTTGTTTGTTACGCTTTCACGTCTTAACTACTCAACCGATAACGATGAAATTCGGCATGCAGATAGCCTAATGGAGAAGGATATTTACTTACACTACTTTTTATCCCGGGAACGCGAGTGAAACCACTGGGGACATCTAGTGATAATATAACAAATGTGAATAGTATCGGTGTGAGGATGTGATTTGTGAAGATGTTTGTTACGCTTTCACGCCAAAACGACTGAACGGATTTGGATAAAAGATACCCGGAAAAACAAATGCATGTCCTGGGTGAAAATTGAACCCACGAACTGCGTCATGATAGGTGAAATTATTAACCAACTGGCCTGTCAAAACCCGTCAATATTAGTAATCTTGCATTTTTTTAAGCCGCGGTGCCATCTTGGCATACCTATGCTATGCCGTAGATCATACTGAGAAGGAAAAAACTATGTACTATTTATAACATAGTGTACTTTTTTCAGTATTAGCTGGAAATATAATTTCTCTATCACAAAGATACCTTACCGTTTATGTTGACCCACATCTCAATAGCACAATGGCCTCAAGGATCCTTTTACACATTTCCACCCTTGCATTTTACCTGTTTGTCTATATAAAGAGAAGTTGTTTATCTGACTCAGTTGTTCCCTGTTCTAATTCATTTCCTATTATCCGATCAAGGGTCAGTCCCCTCTGGGCCCGTGCTTCTCATACATCAGTGGAATGGCGATTGGAACGTCTTTATTGGAAACTTACAATAAAGTTTTGGTTAATAAGATCGTAGTTTAATAGGAGTTAACTGATTCTTTTTAGGATAAATAGGATGTCAATAACTATTTAAGAATTCTTTACCGTATTCCTATTCTTATATTTATTTCTGTATTCTCATTTTGTGATAAAACGAATATTCAATGCACTTTTATAAGAAAAAAGTATTTATTAAATAATATTTTCATTCATCATCATCACGCGCAGCTACCAAAAACGTCTAAAGAGAAAAGACATACTGTAGTTATATTTACTACAGTAAATACAAAGGGTAGCTATCCTCTCTGGAGGATGCACTTGACGCGACAAAAGCTCAGAAACTATCTGCTTATAGTAGAATACAGATTGCAGATAAAAAAAAAAAAAAAAAAAAAAAATTCATCATCATCATGTTGAGCACAGGCCTCCTTTCACAAATGAGGGTGAAAGGGACTGGGCGATACTCCACCACGCGTGCCCACTGCGGATCGGCAGAGGTAGTATTTAATAGTAGTAGTAATATTTTCATTAGCAATGGTGAATACTAAATACGAACATACAATAGTACCCAACTAATATGGCTTACCGATGTACCTGCGCAGAAGATACATTTTCAAAGCACAGGAAATGCTATTGGTCAGCAGCTGCCGCCATGTGTGCGAAGGGGCGTGACTTGCGAGTGAGATGGAACTAACAGCTGCAGTGTATTATGTATGACCCTGATAGTAGTTATCTATGGTTGATTGTAAGTTTTAAGCATTCTTTCGTTCGGGCCATACTTTATTTTCTGTGCGAACCAATATTCACGAAGCGCCTTATCAGTTCGGTACTACTGTACTTACTTGATTTATTCAAACTGACATAGTACATAAATTCCAGATATTACAAAATACTTATACCACAGCCTATACGTAGGAACATTAATATATTTTAAACATCGACAAAAACTTTTGTAAAATAAGATACTCTCTTTCAAACTATAAAACAAAATGTTTTCAATGTACAAAGTGCACCCTGCACCTGAATTCTGTAGTGCAGTCAAAGTATTGCACGGTCGCCTATAAATACCACGTAGAACATTATGAAACAGTTAACGGTTCGTTACACTCTACTGTCGACGTGAACTTGCTGATGCTACTGTAGCTCGGGAACTGTAACTAGCGACTCCCTAAGTTACAACTTTTAAAGTCACGTCACTACTCGTAGTCTAAAACTAGGGGCTTTGCGTCACGGAACAGAAATATGAAAGATGTTTAAGTGGCCTGTTGCTATATAACTTTTTAGGTATTTCTGCTATAGATATGAGCTGAAAAGCTGTAAAAAAAGTATGCGTAGTAATCTAAAGCATTACGATATTTCTATGTAACAAAGCCAATATTTAAATATAAAGTAGGTATTTTACTGAAAAACAATCAAAACTGGGTTTTGAAGGCAGAATAATACATAACTATCTATTTTTAGCTACCAATTTCATAAGCGCTAAGCAAACGCTACGAAACTACGCCGTAGCTAAGTTCGTAGCTTCAGCGCTACGAACAGTAACAATTTCTTATGTTTTTTTATTTATTAGAACTTTTGGGGGATTTGTGCTATTTTATTGATAAACTGAGATCGTAGCACAGACGCAACGTTGGTGTCAGTAATTGTCTCCATTTTTTCGTAGTAGTTTTATAAATATCGTCGCATTCATAATGTAAAATCTGTCGTATTACATATCTACCACTTTTATAAATTACAATTCAATATATAACGTATACACACCACCATATACTTTAAAAACATGCAAATTCATTGTGTTGATTTTGTATCATCTTATTTTTCTAGTTCCAACATAAAAGACGTGTTAGCAATACTATATATGTAACAAATTAACGTTCATAAGTGCCTTACCAGGGCCTGAACTGAAATGACTTTTTGATTTTAAGGCACTATGTAAAAATGAGCGTTCCGCAACCATCAATTTGAGGTCCATCTTTTGTTTTATAATTTAATAATGAATGCCAATCTTTTAAATTATTACATATCCGAAAAAAAACATATATAGAACCTATTCGTCTATTACTAAATGTTTGTAGGGTTTATACGGTTCGCTATCTACGCAGTATATAAATTAGACAAATAATAATGTGGCTACAGTCGGGTCGGTTACTTTGCCCATTTCACAGTCTCATGCCCTAAAGACGTCCAATGTGGGGCTTAGCAAATTTGGAAACTATATATATTTTGCAGAAAAGTATTATGCCACGAACCCTAAGTGTTGAATTGTTACTTAAATCATAAAAGTGTTAGTTAAAAGATTCTGCCTACATAATATCTCAGAATTTCAATCAGTAGCTTAAACGAAAATCGTTGTTGTTTTTCACAAAATGTATATGTCGGAGTCAGCGACAGCCACGGGCGACAGCCAAGCGATACAAAGACCACGATTAGGGTTCAGTGGTATCAGGATTCGGTGGGCGCAGTGCAGGCAATAAAACAACCTTATACCATCGCTTCGTAAAAGTCCCGTATGAGGAGAAGAAGCGACGCAACAAACTCCTCACGGGCCCAATGTGTTTATTGTCGTAATATTACCATTAAATAATCACTTCACTTCACTTCACACAATTGTACACTCTTAAATAAGTATAGGCTTAAGAACAGGGTGTAACAACGATTGCACTGAGATGTGTACAGCTCGAGAGCTTGTGATAAACTAACTGTCCCAAAAGCAATATGCATCCCCTTATTGACTTTGTTATTCACGTTATAGTCAAATCAGTATTCTTACTTTTTACAAATACCCTCATTAAGTCTGTTATTTACGTTAAAGTCAAATCAGTGTTGCTACTAACCTAACCCAACCCTTGTACCACGATAATATCATAATCCAACTGAGTTCGACTAACTATCTCATTCTCCGACATATATATATTATGTCTTCGACTGTACATAACGTAAGGTTACATCTTAATTTGTAGGGATTTAAGTTATTCGACACATTTTTATTCCTTGAATGTATTCCCCTTGTATTCCCTACTTAACCGAGGGACCTCTTAAAATATTTTCTTAAATACCTATAATAAATACGAAATTATAAATTATTAAAAACTTTACGTTCTTTATTTTTATGTAACGATTCTTAGTCGCCTTTTACGACACCCACAGGATTAGAAGGGTTGGCCCTATTCTATGCCGGGAGCCACACGGCTTATGTCTCTTATACTTTATCCTAATTTTATAATAGATGTTTCTAGAATACATAATATCAGCATACACATAATAAATATTGTGTGACCTAACGAAGATTCTTACTCAAGTTTAAACTTTCCAAGGAGTTCAATTAGAATTATTTCATCAAACGTCTAAGATGAACATAATCATACTTTTTAATTATTTTCCAGCTTTTGTTTTAATAACATAAACTTAGAACAGGGCAAAACATTAACAATCTACCATACATACCAAAAGTTGTTAAAATGTTCACCACAGTATATAATTTCACTCTGAAGTCAGACCTTCATTAAAAGTTTTTTTAAAAACGCTATCTTAAGTTTAAACTATTTTATTATAATTAATGAACAAACAACTATCGATATCGTACAAAAGCGTATCGGGTTCTCTGAGAGGCTCATTACGTGCACTCTGCGAACCTTATAAATGTTTTTTCGCTAAGTTTGCAAGAGATTTCGCCAGTTTCGCAAAAAGTCGCTAACGAGTGCCTTAATTCCGAGAGAAGTTTGTCCACGGGAGCACCTTGGTGGCGTTAGTCTCAATTAGTCGTTGTTCCAACAGTGCGGACTAGTTGCGGGTAGTTGCGGTTCAGTCCCGGACGCGGCTTGGTGTCTGCACCCCGTCTGGCGGCCGGCAAACTTGCCCAATTATTGTCATTCCATCCCCACACTTCTGCCGACCAGACGTGCAAGTCTTGTTGACCGGCAATATTTCAACGGAAAGCTTCAGTTAAAAATAGTTCACACAACTTCTGATAGTCTTTAATAACGAAGTTAGTAACTTTATCTACTGAAGTATATTATTCACAAAGTTTCTGACGTTTCGGGACACGCGTATGGTTTGAAGTTCTTGTAGATGTTGGTCTTAGTAATCAAAATGCCATCCAATACTGCAACACGACTGCGATTTGTTACTGGTCCATATTTTATTCATAACAGAAAAAAACATTGCACGCGTAGTGTAAATTCATTGATTGTTTCTTCTGATTGCGAAAGCGGGACGTATGATCACATTAAAGCGCTGCGCAAACGTGTGTCTTGTGTCGGATACAAACTACCAATGAATATTTGATTTCTATAGAACCAGTATGAAATCAGCCACTCCCTGCACAGACGTAAACTGTGTCCGATCTAGCGATGGGTAACTAGCCGAAATTTCAATAGCTTAGCTAGCCAGCTATATGTGGTCTAAAAGCCAGCTAGCTAGTCAGCTATTTTGGCTATTTGGCTATTAGGCTTGAGCGGCGGCGCAGCTTGATGAATAACGTTCAACTGCGATCTGAGTTCGATCCTCGCCGCTGCAACAAGTCTAGTCTAGATGATAATGTAATAAATTAATGTAATGATTTTGTTTTTCATTTACTTTTTATTTTGTTGTATACTTTTTGAAAATAAATGACTTTCCCTCATAGGTCGTACGTATTACTAAAAAAAAACCATCGAAAATCAACAATAACGTCATCTCTATTTATGGATATGAACTAAAAGCTTTCACAGTACATCAACTCAGTCGTTAGTTGTAGGCAAGTAAACCATAGATGTCGCGCTACTTCAGATGATTTTAACGATTTATTTAATAAATAATAATATTACAGAATAATTTAATTTAATTAAAAAACAATAGGTTTAAATTCGTATAATTAGTACCTTTCAAATTCGAATTAATAATAACGAAATGCACTCGAATTTCACTCTTTCGGAACTTACACAACTCAGTTTCGCAGTGAACGCACGCACACACAGCTATCGGCTACGCGGCTACGCGGTTACGCGGCTACGCGGCTACGCGGCTACTCGGCTACTCGGCTAGAATGGCTTTGGCTAGCCGGCCAGCTACCGGCTAGTGGCGGCTACAGTGGCTATTAACCTTTGGCGGCTAGGCGGCTACCCGCTGTGTGTGACGTTAACTTCTCGTAATGAGGAGGATTGTTTATGTTACAAAAGGTTAAAATACCTGAAAATCGTGCACTTAAGGTTCAAATTGGTTCGAATTATCAATAGTTACACAGGTATTTTCAGCATAGAGGTATCTTAAGAAAACTCCTCATTTTAGCTAGCCATAGCCAGTAGCCATCCAGTAGCCAGTAGCTAATTATCGTGTTGACAGATAACGTAGCCGTGGCTATTTTGTGTATAGCCGTTTTTTGGCTAGTTATATGAATAGCTACCCATCTCTAGTCCGATCGCCGCTACAGGACACAGCAACTACGGTTTTGGTGGCTTGTGTCTGACACAGGACACACGTTTGTGCAGCGCCTTAATATACTTGAAGGCAATTTTATGTCAGTAGTAGTGACGTCGAATACCGTGACAAAGGTTCGAAACATACAATGAGCGTGAACTATTATCAAAAAATGTCATGCGTAAAGTATCAATCGAATTCTACAACCTTAATTTGTCCGTAGTCCCAATTGAAATGCTATTGTTTTATATGTACAAGTGTTCAATAATAAAACAAAACCTATGCTTTCAATAAAGAAAATAGTAAACAATTCCCGTTTTATAGCACACAGGGTTTACGTTTTGACCCCCTTTTTCCACGAGAGCTGAAACGTCAACATCCAACGTCACACACGTGTCGTTGTTTGTACACAAAAATGCAATAAGCTATTCTCTTGTCATGTGAGAAATTTTAACAATGTTGAACCGTGGAATATGGGGTATGCAACGATGATAGAACGCCACAAATATTTGAATATTTTATCCATTTTTAAAGAGGCGAGATCGTTTAAAAACAATATTGACTATCCTTAAAATGTAGTCCAGATGTTGATATAAACATGAACACTGAAAACTGGATTTGAGATTCACGCCTTTGTTGCTTGTAGCAAAGGAGGTGGTAGATGTTTTGTTCTAGAGCTAACCATGTGATTCCTCCAGTGTGATACCACTGGTTTTCAACCTTATTTTTACTATTGTACCTACTGCCCTAAATATAACTAGAAACAACGTAAAAAACGTGTATTTTAATCGATATGAAAGCATCTCTGAAAGAGTTAAATACGGTTTCACGGCTATAGCGATTATCTCAGTAATCGCTTATCTCAGTAGTAGACTTACTACTGAGATAAACACACCTACTTCTTATCCTGATTTTGCAGGTGAAACCATGGGGGAAAGCTAGTTGGAAATAAATAATTTTAATAAATGTCATATTCCTTTTACGAAGGGTAAGAAAGAACCCTACAATACAACATTTGCGACTCTATGTTTACCGGACAACATATTCAGTGTCAATAAATACATATATTGGATATTGACAAAGGAAGCGATCGGTCGTATGGAATTATATTTACTGCAAAGTACTATCGAAGTTTAGGCGTCCACGTGACGTGTGTGTGTAGTAGGCATGGAAATTATTGCTACTTTAAAGGAATTCTCATTTGATGATATTATTATTTTTTATAGCATGATTTCACTAGCGATATATGATTTGCAATGATTTGTAACCTACGTCATCGATGCTGATCGACGGTATTTTTCACAAAATCATGTGCGAGTATCGCACGCAAGTGTCAAATTATCACTGATGCAAATTATATATACTTTCGTAGCAAAAAATTATTTTTCTATCCTGCTACATAACATGCTAAAGAAGTTAACACTTTATGTCACTTGATTTAAGGTTTATTTTTGAATACTCTTAAAAGCTAATCAATGATAAAGTTCTTTTTTTTTAAATTTGTTCATGACCATGTATACAAAGTCCTTCAGTCGCATACATTTTATTTATATTCTTAAATATTCATTGTAACAGGTAACAGTCTATGTCATGGACGGTAGCAGATGTGACATATGAAAACAGAATCATATTCTTTATCACCTGCTACTTGTGATTTATGCCATGCCTAGTGTGTAGTTCAGCGACTGACCCAGTTATTGCTTTACAGGGTATGCGCAATGTTTCTGCCGGAGTTTGCAAGTTTCGTCGCCGCCATCTTGTTTGCCGTACACCCTATACACACCGAGGCTGTGAGTATAATACACATTATATCTATTAGTTTTGGTTAATTGTGAGTGAAGTTTGAACACATTAATCATTCGCTGCTAACTTCGCACATCTGTACGATAAGGCATAGGATTCGAGATACTATTTGAGATAATGTACATAATTTATTGGTTAATAAAGCCTTCGCTATTTATATCGCATATTGAAAACAAACAAACCACACAACTGTTATTAATAGGATGAGATTTAATTTCATGAATATTTCCAATCATTTAAACTTACTTTACTTTGACGGTATGATGTTCGATAAATTACACTATATAAATAATAATTAATAAAACTTGCGATATTAAAAACATGAATATAATATCATTAGTGATAAAATTACCAAAATTAAAATTGATTACGTATAACACAAATAATCTGTAATGGAATAAAAGGAAAAACCCTCGTTTAATGCAAAATGTGAAACGAGCAGACGGACGGATGAACTGACACGTCCCATTTCCGGAATGTATTGGAAAGCTTTAAAACTTTGATCCGACCCAATGTGAGCTATCCGTTGGCATTCGGTTAATATTCATCCTCGAAATTAAACGTTTTATTTCACAAATAACAACAGCCTGTACCCGACGGTACCTACGGACGTTTTTCGATCTCAATGTACGAGATTGTCATTCAAATTTCCACTGTTATTTATTCGATCCCCTTGTTTAAAATATGTATGGGTCTTTTGTTATTTTATAAAGTGGATTTGGTTTGTTTGTTTTATTCAGTAGCCTTGTGAATAAAACTGAACGAGGGTACTTTATAATTAATATCTATAAAAAACAGAATTACATTTTTTAATGCAATAAATCAATACTATAATAAGTTCTCTTTAAAATAACAAGATTGTTGAATACATAGAACAATAATACTAAAAGATGCATAACTTTAATAACTCTTACATAGTAGACTCTCGAACAAAACTGACAGTACAAAATAGAAATATTCCTACAAGACTTTAGTAAAAATCATGTGACTACCGTCAGAGCAATATCCAGCTCAGTATTTGTGCATTTTATGTTAGTGGAGCAGTGTGCTAGGCCACTCCGCGTACGTTTTACGAGACCAATTCCTTTCGGTGACAAGTGCTCTTGCATTACTGCGCGCAAGAAGGAGCACATAAATTGAATCATTTTTATTCACGATTTCTGGATAGACGAACGTTCTCGAACCTTTTTTTATGTAGGTAAGGATGTTGTTTGTAAGCAGGAATATAAAACTAAATAAGCACTAAAATAATAGCTGTAGTTGGACATAATTAAAGTTAACAAAAAGAACTACCATAGATGCCTTTTGATTCCCTATTACCAACATATTTTACACTAAGATTTTTTTATAATAAATAAAGCTTAGCTCCACGCGTAAGCTGGGATTATCCCGGGCTTCGTCCCAGTAGAGAAATGAGGGCTCATCCAAAAAAATAATTTTATGTATGATTTAAAAAAACGACTTTACCAATTGTACCGCTACCGTCCAATTTCAGATTTCATGGACACAATTTGCACTGTGAAACAAGAGTATCTGATATTGTCTACTTGTTTTTTTTTCACGCCTGACAGAACCGGAACTGTGGCGTATCACATTGGTACTCAACTTTATTACGTGCACGCCGCCCGCAATTGCATTTTTACGTCCGGTCAGCTGTAAATTTGATGACCTTTAAACTTTACCGTTTATGCCGTAGGTTTTCCAATTAGAACCACTCGTTTTTATGATGTTGTAAATTACCATGTTTGACATGAGTCCCAACATTCACAGCACGGGGCATTCTCCGTGATGTGTATTGGGCATTCCCAATAGACTGTCCATCTTCTAACATTACTGCGTCCATGGTGAAGAAAATGTTGTCCAAGTTAACCCCTCTTAGACACAACCTTGCGCGTTCTTCTTGAAATAAAAAGCTATTCGTAATAGCACCAATGTTCATAAACACTCCCATCACTCATCTCATAGAGTATCGGGATCCTCAGTATCGACATTGCGATGTCCAGTTTCCATATCAATTGGAGGGCAAAGCAAAACTTGCTTCAAAAAGCTAGGTGCAGCTTTACAAAGCGCAGGCCCGGGTAGGCTTCATTTGGAGTATATTGCTCACACATCTGGGCAGGCTTACCAGCTTGACCCACTTTTCTCTCTGCAAAGGCAGGCCACTCGTATGATTGAGGATCCTGAACTTACTGACGTTTTGGGACATCAGTCTTTGTTTATGTTGAATGGGCTTACGTTTGGCCTTCGACAGGAGGAGTTATGATGAGGCCGAGGATACAACCTCTTCAGTCTTCAGAGAAACATAGAAACACTATGCTCTCGGTACTATATTCTCGAGCCAGATGTTCCTTTTTCAGAAAATTATGATAAATTAGCACCCGTGCATGTCAACTTGTCGATATAAAATCTTAATAAGGTAATCTCTGACATGATGGTGACCTCATATAACAGATTGGGTTGGTCTCCAAATTATTCGACATATTGCTTATATCTGAAATAAATAAAATAGTGTGTATTTTTAAAGGAATTGGTACTTACAGTCAAATTATTTAGTTCAATTCCATTAAGCAGACGTAAAGAAAAATATTGTGCTACCAAATGTGACCACATTTTCTGGGAAGCTTTTATCCAGTGACACGTCCGTATTTGCTCGGTAGCACTGTATAATATAATGAAGTCGTAAGTGGACTAGAGAGGTCCCACCCAGCTTCTTGTCTCGCTTGTAATATCCTAACTATGTTTCCTATTTTTATGGAGCAGCCACATTCTGGCGCGGTCACCTCTATTTACTCAAAGACTTTAGGTAGTTCGCCTGTAAGGCACTCTGGTAATATTTTTGCTATTGCTTTGATAAAATCCTCTTCACAACAGAGCTATTTTATTATATCGTGTACTAAGACTTTTTTGTTTGAAAAGCTATTATGAGAATGTAATATTACCCATTATTAAATTATTTTTCGGCTAGAAGAAAACCTATTATGGTTATCTAAGTGTAATAACGCAGATAAGACTCAACTTACTTTGATAAATTTTTACTGAAAGCCATCTCAGACGTTGCCATTATATTTTCTTGCTCGATGAATATGAAAATACGAATATGTTAAGAAAATTATGTTCAAAGAATATTCTATTAAATTCTATTTTTAACCGACTTCAAAAACAGAATGTCCTTTTTTTATGTTTGTTACCTCATAACTCCGTTATTTATTAACAGATTTGGAAATTTCTTTTTATTTGAAAGGGTACACTTCCCGTTTGGTCCCATTGTCATCAGATCAGGATTTGATTACTTCTTATTGTACTTTGAAGTCGGTTAAAGTTTTTTTTTTGGGTCCCTCCCAGCGCTGGGAGGGTCCTGTATTTTGGAATAGAATAATAGAAAACTGTTTTACAAAAAACTTTAACCGACTTCAAAGTACAATAAGAAGTAATCAAATCCTGATCTGATGACAATGGGATCAAACGGGAAGTGTACCCTCGTACATGTATTTTGATAAATAAAGATTTATTATTTATAAGTTTTTAGTCTGTGACTTTCAATTCTACTAAAATAGATGCCTGTCTATCGAATAAACGTTCGATACAAAATATTTTATTCCATATCCAAATAATTTCGTAGCATTTATTATACTCGTAGTAATACATACATATCTACCACAGAGAAAAGAAATATAAATAGAGACGCTATGCTAGCGGAGCCCGCGCGCCACACATGACATCAAATGGGCATATATCAGCCAAAACACGCGTCAACGCTTCGTAGTATCCGCCATACTTAGCAGAGGTGCGTAGCTCCGCGAAAAATATTAATTATGTCGTGATGCGCTATTATTTCCTGTAGGAAACGAAGTGAGGAGTCGGAGTGTAACTCAAGGAGGGATTTCCTTTCATCGATGAGTCTACAAACCTTTATTTAATTGTGATATTTATAAAAATGTTTTCGAGATTATGATAATTTTAGGTGTAAACGATAAACTCTGATACTACTGCAAAATTATACATTGAAGGCAATGTACTCACTTTATTTGTACGCAAGGTAGCGAGCGCAACTCCGCACGTAATGTATTGCGTTCTTTCACAGTCGTCGTGAGTCGTGACCTGTCGTGACCCCAAAACACGTGCATCGATAGTTTTGTTCGATCAATATCGATAAAATTCATCTTTTTATCACTGATTTGATTAAGGCAATAGTTGAAAGTTATATCAATTCATCTGTTAAAATTAAGCTTTCAAAACGAGAATTTCGAAACAAATAAATTTTATTTCAAGGGCAATAAACCGTGTAAAAATAACTTTTTTTTAATTTACTTCATCATGTTAAAAGTTTTTTTTTACAGTTCAGTATTCTTAGCACAATTATTCTTATCGAACGTGAATTTCCTTACGGAATTTCTAAAAATAATTAAATTTAATGTCGACAAAATTAAAATATCGATAATTTTATTGATATTTTATCGATTACTTTCGCTGCATTAAGCGAATAGCAATAAGTGTTGCTACTCGACGCCAGTCGACGCAGCTATTACGCAATTATCAACATTATGTCAAATGCGTTTAAGTTCAAAATTGCGTTCCATGAAAATAACGCCATCTAGTGCCGAGTGGCAGAACTTCTTCGTCGATTGAATCTAGTTAGTTTGTAGATTACAAAACGACGTAAATACTTTGTACGCTATTGAAAAATAAATTTTATGTTAACGTAAAAAGGTATATTTTCATATGTATGACCTGTGTGATTTTAGCTATTTTTGAGTAAAATAGAAACGACCAATCAAAAGGATTGTTTATTTGTAGTACAATATATGATTTAACCTTTATTTGTGTGAGTTTGGCGACGCTGGTTCCGATACAAATTCTAACGCATCGCCCTTCCAGTGTATTCTCTTTTCCGTGATATCTACCTAATTAGAATAATAACTTATAAACATTATTTACTATTATTACTATCTAGCAAGTAAGAATAAACATTCACCCATCCACTAAAAATAAAAAAATATATCATAATATTTATATTTATTTATTTATGCAGGTGACCGGTGTGGTTGGTAGAGCAGAGATGCTATCGTCTCTGTTTTTCCTCGGCGCGTTGCTCTGCTATGCGCGGGCAGCTAACAGAAGAAGATATACTGGTAAGCTACTTTATAATGCCCTTTATCTTACTTGCTCTCATTTGCAACCATAATAGTGTTTGTTCGTAATACAAACATAAGCCGACTAGCAGTAGCAGTATTAAACTACTTCGACTTGGTATCGTCTCATCAAAAAGCATGCTGTACAGTTTCATCGCACCAATAGTTGTGTATACTGGGTGGAGATTTCGAGATTGCATATTTACGAAACCTATGTTGGGTTAGTCATGCTGAACAACTTTTACTATGGGAACAACATAAAATTTTCAAAAAAAAAATTTTTTCATACTTTGTGATCGAGCAAGTCTATATTGGTACAAAAGTTGTTCAGCATTACTAACCCAACATAGGTTTCGAATATATGCCATCTCGAAATCTCCACCTGATATAATATAATCCACTCACTCTATCCTTGAAATAGGTACATAACACACACAATGACATCGTTTACCACACGCCACTATCTCAGGCCGTTTCAAGCAGATTTAGCAAGTGAGATACCTACCTACATAAACTCGACTTCCGAGCTATCTCTCTGTTTATTATTATTATTATTTATTATTTAGTACTAGCTGTCCCCCGCGGTTTTACCCACGTTCCAGGGATAAAAGTAGCCTATATCCTTCTCCATATCATAGGCTATCTACATGCCAAATTTCATGATGATCCGTTGAGTACTTGATGCGTGCAGGCGTAACAAACAAACAAACAAACTCACTTTCGCATTTATAATAGTTAGGATTATATTAACAGCATGTAATAATTTATAAACTTTTAAGTATTTTTAACAATAAAAGAAAACGTTCGAAAGAATAACAGCCACTCAGACCAAATAAGAATCACTAAAACTTGAGACCGGCAATAATACTAAAAGCAGTCTTATGCCAATCCTTTCACTTTTGTTATAAGACCTTATATTCACGGGCTTTTATCACATTGTTTACTTACGAAAACCAAAATGACATTGAAACTTGAGAGGGTACATAGAATGGATCCATAAAATCTCATGTGTTGCCAACACTCTAACCAATTTCATTATCCGATTCTCTATTCAAGGTGACCTGAGCAAATACACCAATGAAATTTTATGTTGTGAAAATTAGTGCTTATGAAGAAAAAAGCTTTTAACTTTTCAATTTTCTAGATGGTTACCTAAACGTTCGAAGTCGTTAACTTTTATTTCTACGAGATCACGTGAAATACTTTTAGATTAGGTACATAATAGATTATTATCAGAAACTGTACCTAAGCAAGTAATTTTGAAAGTAATTGCACTGCAGTTTACGGAGCACTAAAACTAAAGAGAATTTTTACTAACTATAATTAAAATGAAGAAAAATCTAGTATCTTGTTAACGACCGTTATACACCGTATAACGAATAACGCTTTTGATAAGGCCCGCTTAATTCCAAATAAAAACGGCAATTTTTGTGCCATGACTTTTTACAAAACAAAATTTGCCAAAAATAAACTTAAACGATTTCGTTGTTCTATCTAACACATTTCTATTCTGTATTTTGTTGTAAGGAACGCGTTCCGTGCACTGTCTCTCAGTCTTTTGCTACGCGTAGAGTTCGTAGCATAATGAACGTTGAATTTTAATATTTTTATTTTTGTATGAAAATCTAATGAGTCAAAATCTGATGATGAATTATTAAAAGTCTTTGAACTTGTTGTTTTTAATGTCAGTAATATAATCCTGAGAGGTTGTTAATGTTTTACCTGTGTATTATTATCGTTGCAGACTGGCGCTACGTAGCTGCATGTATAACATGCGTGGGTATAGCGATGCTGTGTAAAGAACAAGGCATCACTGTGACCGGAGTCTGCGTTGTCTACGAACTTTTCGTTGCACAAAAGGTAAATTGCAACTTTGCATTTTAAATCAGCGATATTGTGACTGCCTATTCCGTATCCCTGAGTTTTAAAAAGAGAGGTTTATATCGCTTGTTCCCCATTATTAAACACCGCGCTGTGTTATTAGTTTTCGGTGTATAAATACTATAATTACACACCTTCCCATAGGAACCATTTCGTGGTACCTACATTTATATCGTACAGCGACACTTAGCCAGAATACATTATTTATTACTTTGGTACATAACTTTTATATATCTTGCAATGTATGTATTCATATATCTATGTTTGTTCGGGTGGAATCCTGCAAGTCGAATTTCACCAACTACCAGTGGTCAAATTGACATGATATTTGGTTATACATTGGTATATTGAATTATGATTAGTTAGTAAACAAAATACAGTCACCAAAAAAAGATTGTATTAAAAATGAAAATTTTAACAAAAACTTAATTAATATTTCTATTAGGGTAACTTAATTAATATTTCTATCACGGTAATTAGGTTTTTGTTGATTAAGAAATAAAGATCTAATTATTTTTTTGTGAATAGATTTCGGCAGCATACTGTAATACCTTTTTTAAAGAAGTGTTTCAATAAATCCTTATTTCAACTCCAATGATGTCCCAGCGCCGGAGCTCAGGTGGTGGCAGCCGGTGGTCGTGGGTAGACGCGTGGGGCAAGGGGTCAGGCTGGGGGTGCGCGTGTGGCGAGGCAGCGCGGCGCGTGGCCACCGTGTGCTGCTCCGCGCTGGCGCTGCTCGCGGCGCGGCTGCATGTGATGGGCGCCCAACTACCCGTCTTCACCAGGTTCGACAACCCTGCTGGAGCTTCTCATCCACCTGCCAGGTGATTGCTTACATAACCTTGAGTTAACATGGTTCTGGAAATGCCTGTAGGGAAAAAGCTTGAGCTTTTATAGAGGTGTTTCTCAAGGTACAAAATGTAAACTAATGTTTGTGTACCTATTAATTAATTTGTACTAAACTAAAAGTGAAGAGGATCTATAATTCATTGTCAAATTATGTTTTTGAGCGAGTTCTGAACAAACGTTAACTCAAGCAACATAGTACTAATTTAAAAGTTGACGAATTTCATCGTGTAGTACTTCATATATTGCTTAAATACATCCAAAGATATAGAATATCTAAATTAAGTCAGCATTATCTGGGCACGCGTCATAAACTTGACATTAACCTCTCCAATCAAAAGATAATTTTCCACAAGTGATCCTCAGTTACCAGCTTCTAGGCAGAAAAGGACATCTTTTTCTTTATTGTCCTTAATAACGAGGGTCTCGGATAATGGGTGGCTTTGACAAGCAGTTCAGTATAAAACGTAACAGTGACCCGAAGCCACATTAATTTTACGAGCGTCGTCATTTACCGTTCATTGTTCAAGGGATAGTTGATTTACGATGGTGTTCCACTCTTCGTCCGTAACACAGACGTGAGCTTGAACCACGGTAACAGCGAACTGTATTCTGCACCGTGCTATAGGAAAATTTACTATCAATTTGTTGTGATTAGAATCTTAAAATGTTACAAATTATTTATTTATGCAAATAACGTTTTTTCTGATGTGCTATGGCATGTGGTTTAGCGCGGTATTGAAAATGGCACGTACACTACATAGGATCATACTACGTATAATAAATACTACCTATTTTGAGTTCATCTATCCTATCTCAACCATAATAGTTAGACTATTGAAATTTTCACAGAATGCCGCTTTAACAAAAAATAATAAAAATTAAAATTAAATAAACCCATTCAATAAACGTCTTTACGGAACCCTTCGTGTGTGAGTCCGACTCACACTTTACCGGTTTTTTAATATAATAATGTGGACTATATATCTGCTTTCTTAGCACCTTATTACAAAACATGGTTTAAAGGAAAACCAGGTTTTAAAATAGCCTCGTCCCTTTTTATTATATGACGTTAGAAAGTGACCAAATGACAGTAAAACCTGGCTTTACTTTAAACCATGTTTTGTAATAAGGGGGTTAGTGTTCTAGGTAGGTACCTAACTCATCCATCAGAATAACATCAAAAGCTCTATAAGGCTTAAGGATCATGTCTCGTTATTTCAGACACCTAACCTTCGCCTACCTGCCCGCCCTGAACTCATGGCTCCTGACGCTACCAGAGGCACTGTGCTGCGACTGGACCATGGGAACAGTTGCCTTGCTGCGCTCTTGGCGAGACCCTCGTAACCTGGCCACCATGGCACTCGCCACCATACTTATAGCGGCCGCCATACATGCCCTCAGAACTCGCTCCTCAGCTCTTTCTATGGTAAATACTCATACGCTTATGTTTTTTAAATGTTTCATGTTTTGTATATTTTTGAAATGATGTTGAATCTGTTTCTCAGATCAAATCAAAATAATCTGAGATATTTAGTAATTGATCAAATCAAAATAATCTACTGAATATTGAGATATTTAGTAATTGAATAGAATCTACTACGCAGTATTTCATACTCTAATTGAAATCAAAATAAAAAGCCATTTTTAAAAAGTAGTTATTAAATAAAACACAAACAACACAGTTAAGTACTTTTTTGTAAAAGTTAATTCAACAAATTTTACCGCCTCATGCTATCTCATATTTTTTAATTTGAATTAGGAATTCAGAAGGGAAATATGCCAGAAACAAAACGTTTTATCCTTTTATATTGCCAGTACTTTTAAAGTACTGTTATTAAACCTGAAATAGGTATACCTAGACAGTGTCGGTCAATGTCTATATTTTTAACGTAGTAAATATTTTCTTCACGTCTTAATATTAAAGCTTTTTATTTACGCCTGGTAACTTTATTTATTTATGTTCCTTACGCTCCACCTTCCTCGCACATTTACCAAAAATATACAAATTAACGATATTTCAACAGGGTCTAGCACTGCTAGTACTTCCATTTCTGCCAGCGTCGAACCTGTTCTTCCCTGTCGGGTTCGTGGTGGCCGAGAGGGTTCTCTACATGCCGTCAATGGGCTGGTGCTTGCTGGTGGCCCACGGCTGGCGACTCCTTGCCCAGAAACGAGCGAAGCTTGCAGCCGCTGCACTTATCTTTCTACTTCTCGCGTTCAGCGCTAAAACTTATGTGAGGAATTGGGACTGGAAGACTGAATACACCATTTTTGCTTCGGGATTGAAGGTAAGGTTACGGTTGTGTATTAGATTGGGCTTAGTACTATTGTTTGAAATATGTTTTGTATTGATTGACTCCACTTGCAGGGAACAAACAAAATTATCATTAGAACCATCCATTAGAATACCAACCATTAGAATAAATAGCATTTTTTAAACATTTTAATCTGAAGGTGAGTATAAAGCTTACCTTCATTTGTACTTCCCCCTTATTCATAAAGCGCTATTTAACTAATATATTTGCTGATAAACTGGTATTTTATGATTAAGGCCCTCAGTAATTGCTCTTCAGAAAACTAATCAGTATAACTAAATCAGTGTTATAGTGCAGGATGAGCATCCCTATTTTCTAAGTAAGTAAAAAAAACCAATGCAACCTTATAAATTTCCAGGTAAACCGAAACAACGCGAAGCTGTACAATAACGTGGGGCACGCATTAGAAGCTGAGGGGAGGTATGCAGAAGCATTAGAATTCTTCAACACTGCTGTCAATGTCCAGCCAGACGACGTAGGTGCTCACATCAACGTGGGCAGAACCTACAACCACTTAGGCCGCTTCCAAGAAGCTGAAGATGCCTATGTAAAAGCCAAGTCTTTACTGCCAAAAGCAAAACCAGGAGAATCCTACCAAGCAAGGATAGCTCCCAACCATCTAAACGTATTCCTAAACCTTGCCAATTTAATATCCAAGAATGCTACGAGGTTAGAAGAAGCAGACATGCTATATAGGCAAGCTATAAGCATGCGAGCTGATTATACGCAAGCATACATCAATAGAGGTGATATTCTAATCAAGTTAAATAGGACTAAAGAAGCCCAGGAGGTGTATGAAAGGGCACTGCTGTATGACAGTGGGAATCCCGATATATACTACAACGTGAGTATTGGTTTTGAATTAATAATTATTATTTGAAATAATCATACGAATATAACTAATATTAATGTTAGCAGTGATATACCTAGTGGATCAAGTTATTAGTGATATATACCTATTTACTATTCCGTAATAAAGGCTGGTATTCATAAAAAAAAAGAAGTAAATGAATGAGTTCAGAATAAAAAAGGCTGCATTATGTAGTACATATCCCTTAAAAATAACCGTAAATACTAAATTTACATGTTTGTTTTTTTTGTATTTCTATTGTCATAATTAGTTGAACTAACGTAGGAAAGTATTTATTTTGTGTCTTATATACTTACTGGCATTAATTGTTCAAATAATTTGAGATCAGCCGTATATTGATAAAGGAATAAAAAATGGTTTATTCATAAAATTAATATATTCAATGACATGCTTTCATTTATTTTCGTAATAACCTGCCAGTATTTTGTTAGAGTTTACCTATTAACCTATTTGTTTCGACTTATTTTTATTTTATTATTTTTTCAAATCACAGTTATGTCGTTTTTATTTCGTAAAGCTTATTGTGGTCCAGTGAGCCGTTGTGCCTAGCGTATCAACTATTATTAAGGGTATTGGTTATTTTTCTTTCATGCCCGAAAAGTAACTGGGTCTACCCGTCTCTGGCTATCGATATTAGCTTTTGATGATCATTAAATTAAACATTAGTGCATGTTTGTGAATTCTGAGTCCCATTTTGGCGTCGCGTACTTTAATTTTCATTCGTTTTCATACAGTATTCCAGTTTGGGCCACATCACGATTGAGTAAACAAATTACGTGACCGAATTTGCGCAGACTAAATATCTTTCTTCTTTTCCTTAGTAAAGGACGGATTTGTTTTCTAATAACATAACTTCTTAATTTTCAGCTGGGCGTAGTCTTACTAGAGCAAGGCAAGGCTTCACAAGCGCTCGCCTACCTAGACAAGGCCTTAGAATTGGAGCCGGAACATGAACAAGCCCTGCTGAACTCCGCAATACTCCTGCAAGAGCTGGGCGCCGCTGACCTCAGGCATTTAGCTCGGCAAAGACTTCTCAAACTACTTGATAAGGATGGTTAGTGAAACTTAGTTATTTCTTGACTGGCCGAGGTTTTACTGTGTTAGGGGATAACTTTGTAGTGAACACATTATTAAGGCTGTACTTTTTTTTTTATCGAACTATTTTAGGCAATGTATTTTAAACCGACTTTAAAAAAAGGAGGAGGTTCTCATTCCGGTTTTATTATTTTTTAATGTTTGTTACCTCATAACTCAGTCATTTATTAACCGATTTGGAAAATTCTTTTTTGGTCTGGAAGGGTACACTTTCCGTTTGGTCCCATTGTCATCAGATCAGGATTTGATTACTTCTTAGTGTACTTAGAAGTCGGTTTAAGTTTTTTGTAAAACAGTCTAATTATTTGATATGTATTCTTTAGGATATATTTGTCCTCTTTGAATAGTCGGATAGTGCCAGGGGCAGTAGATGTTGTAGTCCACTCCACCACATGAGCTCTGAAAGCCTAGACCTAGATACTTGTTTCTGACTTTTACTATCCTGTGTGTGTTTGTGTGTATTATATATTATAACATACACAAATACATAATTATAAAAACGTTATAGTTATAATTAAAAAACGTTACTGTCTCATTCCAGCGACAAACGAGCGCGTCCACTTCAACCTGGGCATGGTGTGTATGGACGAGGGAGACGCGGAATGCGCCGAGCGCTGGTTCAGGGCGGCGGTGCACTTGAAGCCGGACTTCCGCTCGGCGCTGTTCAACCTGGCGCTGCTGCTCGCCGACCGGCGCCGCCCGCTCGAGGCCGCGCCCTTCCTCAAGCAGCTGGTGCGACATCACCCTGATCATGTCAAGGCATTGGTGCTGCTGGGTGACATATACATCAATTCTGTTAAAGATTTGGATGCTGCTGAGAGTGTAAGTTGTTTGTAGTTTAATTGATTTTTTTCACAGAACTTACCCCCTTACTCATAAAGCGCTATTTAACTAATATACTGTTTAAAGGGTCATGTAAATAACGTCACTCTATTGTCATTGTCAAACAATGTGACATTATTTACGTGACCATTTAATCAGTGTATTAGTTAAATAGCGCTTTATGAGTAAGGGGGTTAATGTTTAAGCGAAATTTTTTTGCCAATGTGACCATATTTCTATTACCTAGTGAACTTGTTGCTAGTGAACTTCGGTAATACCTGAATAATCACATGTTTGTTATATTTATTTAAAACTAGCTGTCTGGCGCGGTTTCACCCGCGTTCCCGTGATAAAAAGTAGCCTTTACTACTCGGGGATAATGTAGCTTCCTATTAGTGAAAGAATTTTTCGATTCCGACAGGTAGTTCCAGAGATTAGCCCGTTTAAACAAACAAACAAAAAACTCTTCCGCTTTATTATATTAGTATAGATAGCCGAAGAAGTTCAGTTAAATATTTTTTCAATGCATCCTTTATTTATTTTACGTCACAAATCGATGCACTTCTACTTCCCTTTCACATCAGCAATATTATTTCGCAATTACAGTGCTACCGGCGCATCCTGGAGCTGGAATCTGACAACGTTCAAGCGCTTCACAACTTGTGCGTGGTGGCGGTGGAGCGCGGCAAGCTGGCCGCCGCCGAGGAGTGCCTCACGCGCGCCGCCGCGCTCGCCCCGCACGAGCACTACATACAGCGACACCTGGCCGTGGTGCGAGCGAGACGGGCCGCCGCCGCCGCTGCCGCCTCCAACACCACTCCCCCGAACCCCGCAGCCGCCGCCACAGCCACCACCGAGGTGCGAGCGAGATGGAACTACATCCCACAACAACCACCCGACCCCCACGAAATTGATGCCTCATAGCGAACCACTGTCACCGAACTGAACTCGAATCAATGACTTGTAAATACCGAGATATTCTTGAACACCAATTGGCCGATCGGCCTATTATGATTATCTGCCTATCGATTTCTTGTATAATTTTCGTAACAGTCAGGGTATTAATCTTCTATTTTTAACCGAACTTAGTGACGGCAACTATTCGTGTAAACTTTCTCTGACAATATATTATCTTAACCATACATACTGGTATAATTTTTTTATTTAATAGCTACTCAGATATTTTACTTAAGTTTTTTTAATAGGGTATCTAACAGTGTGCGAAAAATTATATGCGCCAAAATACTTTATTATAATAAATTGATCTCGTAACGGCCTTTCGTGATATTAGTTATTTACACCATTACAATTGTGTACGCCATATATAATAGGTATTATGTAGAGTATGTTTGAACGAGCTTTCGTCATTAGCCTGGTATACGGAATATACGGACAATTAACATGTGTATTTATGAAAAATTAAATGGTAATAGAATAATAGACACTCGAAACTGTCTCCATACTACCTTCTCTAGTCACAGTGCAATGCTCGTCACGATGAAAATCTATTGTAATATTTCTTTCATATACAATTAGGTAGTTAGATATTATGAAATGACATTGCATTGTTATAAATTAATGTTGAAAACAGCCCCATGCTTTGATTAGGCGTCGGGAGTAGCACTAGTAAATAATACCCCGCAAAAACGCCTACCGTCGACAAATTTAATGTTAAAAACGCCTAATTTTATTAAAGTGTCACCCCATACCTCGTATCTATTTGGATCTATAAAACAGAACTAGATATTTCAAATTAGAAGGCATTTTAGTGACTTATTTTCTAAAGTGTAATAATAATTTTGAGTATGAATTGAAATACAATTGTGGTTTATTTATTAATATTTTTAATTCTACTCTATATAAGTCGCTGTTTAATTAAATAATGTAAGTAGGTACTCCAAAAATGTCGTCAATAATCAATCATAAAACGATCCACTTGTTTCGTTATCGTTATCTTTGCACATCGAAAATACTATTTGTGGTCTTCAATTTCTACAAATAACATTATTGCCATGCGATAAATTCAGAAAATTGTATTATTTTTGGTCTATAAATCACATGATTAAAACTTTTAAGCTAAATCACAACTTATGCTTAGCTAAAATATGTGTGCAAAGATAACAGATTTGCAGACAAGTGTGGATCCTGGATAAATCGATACCTATTTGACAACTTGAATTATAGATTATTTTCGTAAACGCTAATGTTATTATTATGTAAAAAATGGAAGTGATCGACCGTTATTAGAATTAGATGTGAAAAATGTAACGTTGTTAATGTTTTAAGATATAAAAAGTAACTTTTGTAAAAACTGAATTTTTTACAATGTCTTGAAACATTTCTGAAGGTAACTCTGACGTGAGTTGGTGAATTCGTAAGGACCCCGAATATTATAAACTATTTGTCGTCAAAACGTTTATTTTTATAAAATAAAATGATGTTTTAAATGACCTTTTTGTGTATTTATTTTCCTCAACTTTTATAAAACCTATAGAAATAAATGATAATACCTAATAGGCAAAAAAGTTAGAAAAATAATTAGGGAGCTAAATCTGGGTTGCTTTTGTGTCCTGCTATTACAACACAGACAGAGTGACTTTTATATAGGTACTTACGCAAATTGCTAATGCGCTGTAACCTGTAACGATATCTCATTAACATCTGCGTGAGCGTCAGCCTAACTAAAATATACCTACACTCAGCTAGCTTAACTCATGATCCAGGAAAACATTATACCATGGCTTAATTGTATGGGAATGACGTCTCCAAAAAGGCGGCCAGGCGCATTAGCAATTTGCGGGGCATAAGCCCTAATGTGTAAACTTCGTTACTGAATAATAGACTACTTAGCCATATTTATTATTTGAATAGCTATGGCTTAGCTTGGCTTTCGAATATCTTCGCTAGTTCTTGAGGCTAGCTTTTGAACCAGGAACCGACAATTTGGTGACCTAATATTTATTTTGTGGCGATGATACCGAGACGAAGGTCCTGGGTTCGAATCCAACAATGAACACATGTTTTCGGTGAAGGATAACATCGTGAGGAAGCCATAGCACCGTGGTAGGATACTTTGTAGTACCTAACTGCCTGGCTACCACCATCAAGTTGAAAATCTGTCGTCAAGCACCTATCGGTGTTCCGACAGCTTCACTTGAGAGCCAGTTCCTTCTAGGCTCTGTGTGCTTACCACCATCGGCAACATCATCACTTACCATGGTGAGATTGCGGTCAAACAGGGACTAAGAAATCAGAATACGAATCCGTGATGTTGGCCCTGCCAGGAAGTGCAATACTAAGAAATCAAATACAAGTGATGGTGGCTCTACCAGAACGGGTCAAACGTGGCTGTAAATAAGCGCCATGCAAAATACGACGAGACAATGGTGCCGATTCTGTTGTAAATCGCACTAAACTAGTTTTAGTCACATCACATCTCTTTCTTACGATCATTATTAAAAAAGGATAGAACATATTTGAAGCTGTCAAATTAGTCTTTGCCGTCTTCATTTGCGAGTATTCAGATGTTACTGCGATAAATGGCGACAAAATTTACCTATATTGAAAATAAGCATTGGACAAATTTGACAGGACTAAATTTCTTACAACCTTTTCTTATGTTCTTTGTTAGAAAGAGATAGTGAGACTAAAATTGTCCATCTGTACCTCTACCATGAGTTTTCTACACTAACGTAATCTACACACGCTAGCGACTACGGTGACACATTTTGTATGAAATGCTTCCAAAAGTGTCCACTAGAGGCGGTGCTCGCTATACAAAATATTCACCGTAGTCGCTAGCGTGTGTAGATTACGTTAGTGTAGAAAACTCATGGTAGAGGTACAGCGCTGAGATGCCGTAGTTTCTAACTACACGAAATCCCCATACTCAAAATGGAAAGCTTTCATGAAGACAAATGTAAGAATCAAGCTACTTGTCTTTTAGTTTCTTTGGATACGGCGATACCGTTTCATCTACCTATTACTAATTTAATAAAGGTAGTTTGTTTGCATTCTTTAAAATCACCTGCATTATTTTTGTAAATTTAAATATATTTATTTATTCGGTACAAGTGTAATACAATGAAATTCGGAAGAGTCTCCCCTAATACAGGTTTTATGAACTTAAAGGGGACTCCCAACCCATGTAACTTACAAACTTGTAATTTTAATAAAGAAATTTTGAATTTGAATTGAAATTCTTTGGATCAGAATTCTTTCACTAATAGGAAGCTACAATGTTTCCAAGTGCTATAGGCTAATTTCCATCCCAGGTACGCGGGTGAAATCGCAGGAAACAGCTAGTAGATTTATATACTAGTATATGGATCTATAAACCATTTCCTTTTTTGTCACAATCAGTGAAATAAAAAACTATTCCGTGTAAAAGATTCACTATATTGTTTTGTACAGTGAGCAATTTACAAATTCAAAACAATATCGCCCCTATTACACAAGGGAAAATAGCTTAAAATATTTTCTCATTCATTGTTTCCACTAAATATATCAGAACTAGATTTTTTTTAATTGCCTTAACAGTTGCTTGAAAATTTAAGACCTTAAAACAAAAAACATTGAAATAATATTAACAGGTATGTGGTAAGCAAAGTTAGGATAATGCGTTAATCTAGACGGTAGTAGTACCTAGTACATCTACAATCTTAAGTACTATCACGGTTTGCAGTCATTTTTATATACACAATACAACAATACATTTGTATGGCGCAAAATTATAATTATGTGACCATAGGGCTCACCGACTGAATACATTGATGTAATAATAGGTAAATGATAAACAGTTTATTTCGAAATTCTATCAAAAAGACGTCACTAAACCATAAAATCTTTTCATATTAATTTTAAATCATAAACAAATTCATAGTCACTTACATGAACTATTAATAAAATATCTAATGGTGCCGATTCTATTGTAAATCGCACACTCACATCACATCTCTTTCTAACAAACATTATTAAACCAGGATAGTCCATATTTAAAGCTGTCTTCATTTGAGGGTATTTAAACATAACCGCGATAAATGGTGACTAAATTTATATTGAAAACAAGCATTGGACTAATTTGACAGGACTAAATTTCTCTCATCCTTTTCTTATGTTCTTTGTTAGAAAGAGACATAGTGAGACTAAATTAGTTGTAAACAACAGAATCAGCACCAATGTCAAAATAAAGGAATATAATTTAATTAACTATACATTTTCTCGTCACGACACGACTAACAAAATCTCACTCACTCGCGATTTCAAACTTACAACTAATTTTTCTAACCTGAAATACTACTTATAAACTTATTTAGATTCCCTTTCGATGGACTTTGTAAATATTTTGTTCCTGATACACAGTTACCTATTGCTCAATTTTACTTTAATGTCTGGAAAGAATAAGGCCACTTCTCACCTTGACCTAAAACACAAACAGGTAACGAAATTACGCTTACCAAATAAAAAATCAGCCAATCGAATCACAATTCAACCGAAATCTCTTACATTACAATACCATAGAAATATTCGACAACAAAAACAATGTCGAAAAACTAAAAATGAAAACTAATCTTACTCTAACAACAACAGAAATTATATTTTTATCTTTTATTTGATAAAAATCTCAACACAATTTTGTCAAAACAATCTAAAAGTACATTATTATATGAAACAGTTGCCTTCATTAATCGATCGTTCGATCACTTTAAAAGTAACGTCGACTACATAAAAATCTTACTACTGTAAAATGTGTTATTCATTTTAAACATATCCAATTGTTTACCGAGAGGTATACAAAACTACCTGTCATTGTATAAAAATATTCGAGTATATAAAAAGTAGGCAAAAATTGTCAGGCGTCGACGATGAGCTGTATAAAAAATCATAACATATAATTTAGTGCACTAAGGAACAGGTCCAGAACGTCCACTATGAAACAACTGGTTGGCCGTAGAGCCGTGATCACAATGATACTAAACACGCGGTTTGCTTTCAATTGTACTCGTCGTCAGGTTCGAAGTCCGCCACGTCCTCCTCCACCTCGGGGAGGGGCAGCGGCTGCGGCGCGGCCGTCAGCGCGAGCGGACCTTTCTTGTACGCCGTCATTTCCTATACAAAATTAAACTATCAATTAGTACGAGTATAGTAAGGGGCACGAGTGACAGATTGACACCTGCGCAGTAGTTAATTTTTCGGTCTGTTTGTCGGAATGAAGCAGGGGAGAGCGCCGCACTCTGAGGCAGGATGTATGGGACACATGCGCGAAAATGAAAGTTATTTGAAAAAATAATTGTATATTCTTTTATTAGAGGGCATTTGACAATCATTTATAAATATTAAACTGCAAAAAAGATTATTAGTTGGAAATTATATCAATACAAAGATGCATAATCTGAGGTTCGTTGCATTTTACTCGCGCGCAATAATAGACTTGTTCATTTAATTGTAGTGATTTGGTTGAAACTACTTCTTAAGTAAATTATGTCTAGTTAAGACCAATATTTGAACTTTATTTTTTTGTACGATTTAGGTTTGTATTCTTTTACACGATTGGTTCGTCAGTCGATGTGAGTCGCCTATTGGATTCTTGCGTTTCACTTGGCTACTGTGATTTGGTATGGAAAGTATACCTGCGCGAGCTCGCCATTCATGCCTCAAACTGTACTTTTATTAGACGGCTAACCGGATGACGGCTTCATAACAAAAACTATTTGTTTTTACGGTTCCGAACCAAAAAAAGGTATAAAGGCACAAGGTGCCACTCCGTCCGTCAGACTGTCCGTTTGTCACAGCGGTATATTACAGCAACCACTGATGCTATGACGGTTTTGATTTGAAATTTGGAATAGTTATAAATATGAAAAATTAAAATATATTTTAGTTCCTGCGCAAAAGATGCCGAAACATGGCATATGTTAAATAAACTTTTTTTTTTTTTTTATTTGAATCTTGCGATCTGTCATTAAGACTACGAGCAGATGAGATGTAGGTTAGTGACAGGTATAGCGCTACTCCCAGTGGAGGCAACCCTTTCATTTATTTAGTCAGCCTTCTTACTGACTGGGTTGGTCAAATATATCCCGTCGCTTTTTAAGCCGACGTATACTTTCAGGGATAGTAAGCTGTCCCGCAAGTTGGTTCGGATGCTTTTGCAATCGGCACTTGTATTTGGCACCATGTTCTTTTATTTCCTCCTTAATCGTTGAGATGTTAAGAATGTCATGGACCTCTGTTGTTCTGATAAACCATGGTGCATTTGATATGTGTTTCAGAATGTAGTTTTGCACCCTTTGTATTGTCATTATATTGGAGGCACTGGCGGAACCCCACAGTTGAATACCATATGACCAAATTGGTTTTAAAATGGTTTTATATATGAGGATCTTGTTGTCGATGGAGAGTTTCGAGTTTCTACTCAGCAGCCAGTAGAGACCTTTGTACTTGAGGTTAATTTCATCTCTTTTTGTTTGGACATGTTTCTTCCAAGTAAGTCTGCGGTCCAAGTGCATACCAAGGTACTTCACGGTGTCGTGATGAGGAAGTTGAGTACCGTTCAAAACGTTTGCGAAGGGCAAAGGTTACGTGCACTGATTTGGACACGCTGGCTGCAATTCTCCATTTAGCTAGCCATTCTTCAATTTCGTTCAAGCTGTTTTGTAGCATTCGGGAAGCTTGAGCTGGGCAATTGCTCGTAGCAAGCAAAGCCATGTCATCAACGAAAGTCGCGACTGTAATCTCCGCGTTTTGTGGTAAGTCGGATGTGTACAAAGTGTACAAGACAGGTCCAAGCACAGAGCCTTGTGGTACTCCTGCAGAGATTTCTTGAAAACCCGATGTGCAGTTGTTTTCTCTCACTTGAAATATTCTATTAGTAATATATGATTTTAGAACTCTATAAAACGTATGTGGTAATAAGGTTTTTATTTTAAACAACAGCCCTTTATGCCATTCTCTGTCGAAGGCTTGTTGTATATCAAGAAAGGCTGATGAGCAATATTCTCCCTTTTCAAATGACCTACTAACTGCACACTCTATGAACTTGTTCTATAGTCGCGTGTTCTTTCCGAAATCCAAATTGGTGGTCAGGGACGATTGACTTTTCCTTAAGGACTTTGGTAAGCCTATGTAGTAGAGACATTTCAAACAGCTTGTTAAATAAACATGGGAACTATTATTTGAATACAATGTTAAGCATATAAAAACGTAATAAGTTCATTTTTAATTATTTTCGTTATTCTCATATGGCGATCTTCACCTATAAATATCTCGGAAACGTGACACTTTAAGCCACCATATTGCTTAGCACAAAGGTTCTATCCCCTTTTAGTTATGACCCAAACCAAGAAATTATACGTCTAAGCTAAGTCGGAACCTTCGGTGCGTGAGTTAGTCTCTGAGTTCAACTTGTGGGTAGCTGAGCAAGCTAACACTGTGCAAACAATGTACTGAGGACCTTATTAAAGTGGTAGGAAGCCGCTGGTGGTAGCGTTTCAGAACCTCTCGCCCTGGAATTCCATGACGTATGTTATTGCCAAGCTCAAAATATCATTGAGGTCTAGAAGACGACCGAAAAGAGTCAATATCGGAAAGAGATATAACGTACGTGCTTTTTGCAGGGTCGGCAACGCGGGATTCATACCCCTGCCCTAGTGTTGCAAGTATCTATAGGCTATGGTTGTTAGTAGGGAATGCATACCGGGATCCCACATGCCATCGAAAATTTTACGGGATCCCGAGCGCGGTTGGCGGTATTGACGACAAGCGAAATTTAGACGTATGTGCTACTCAACCGACTGGCAATCATGTAATAAAAAACAAAAAAGTCAGCAACCGTTTAGCTGACGAAGCTATAAATACTTTCACGTCTTTGCGAAGCTACTTTCGTAATGTTTATTCAAATATTAATACTTATCTTTAACGTTATTACAAAAAAAAAACTTAAAATTTTAACGACTTTTCAAACATTAAACTTTTTCATAATTTTATGCGAAGTCTGGATACAGAAAACTCATGGATCCCGCGAGATTCAGAATTACTAGTCCCGCAAATACCGGTATTGAAATTTTCTTACGGATTGCATTTCCTAGTAAACAAAAGGTTTTAGTGAAACGTTGTTGCAGGCAGGCTATTATATAATATAAAGTAAAGGTAGTCACCCTGTCATAGCGCGCCTTATCTTGCTCGGAGAGGGTCTCGTACTTGCCCTTGGTGTCGGGCTCGGCGGCGGCCCAGCGGCGGCCCAGCTCCTTGGCGATGTCGCCCATCGAGTACTCCGGGTTGGCCGCCTTCACCTTGCCACGCTCGTCGTTGCAGAACCAGAAGAATGCCGACCTGAAAGTTGGATAACAAATTGAATATTTTATGACCGACCTAGCTAATCGTCTCCGTTTCGGTTTGGACAAAAATGCTTTTGTACGGATGTCCGGCTGTTCTCTACAGGTCGCATTTCTCAGCCGCTTCTCGTGATTTATGAGCAGGTTCGGTAATTATATGGATTTTTTTTGTTGATATTTTGCGGAGCAGTTTTGAAAAATTTCCAATAAACTGAATCCACGAGGGAATTCCATATTATTACCGAGACTTGCGGGTCTACGTCTACAGCTCACAGACCCACTAGTGATAAAGTTGATAATTTTCTAATAAAACTATCTCATTATTTATTCAATAAAGGTGGCCTTATGAAGTTAAAGATGTAATTGTTTTGTCTGTGAAACAACATGGGAGAAATTAAGCCTAACCTTTTTTATGTGAAAACTTCTTTAGCAGCATTGTGCACTTTTTTGGGATGGGTAAAAAGTGTTAAACTCGCGTCAGGTGTGTCACGTGACCTGATCGAAAATTCGTAAGACGGAGGGAGAGTAGTTGCAAATTAGACTGTATTTATACTGGGGTTATTTTCAAATTCTTATAATATTCTCTAGCTAGCCGGCAGGTAGGTACCCATTTTAAGTAAAAAAATATTTAAAAATATTATATATGTACATGTATCTTGAACTAGCTTTCCGCTTCGTGAATTCACTTGCGGTCACCTATTTTTTTTTTTTTGAAAACCCGTTGTTTGAAAACACTATGTAAAAAATGTCTAGTTTGAAAAATGCACAACGTTAATATTCAAGTTTTCACTTCTGCCGGCACTCCCGAAGTGCAACCAGTTGTTGTTTTTTTCACTATAAGTCTTTGTTTGACAGCATTATCAACACGGTCAGTGATAGTCACAGTAGCCAGGCAGGTGGGTACTACAAAGTACCCTACCACCATGCTATAGTTTCCTCACAATGTTTTCCTTTACCATAAGCTCAAGCTCAATGCAGGATTCGAAACCTTCGTCTCGACGAGACGAAGGTCCCGAGTTAGAAGTGGATGACCAACATAGTGAGGTATCATCGCCTTAATACACATCCTTAATAGTCCTTTCAAACATCTCCTTAGTTTTTTTGTTCAATACTTGTTTGTCAATCTCAAAGTCACAATAATGCAGTGGTAAAGTAGCCAAAGGTGATAAGCTTAAAAAGCCTAGAAAGGAACTGGCTCTGTCGTGTCTACTTGAGATTGACTAACACTGAAAATTATAGTTATTATTTTCGGCTTCCCTAGACTTTCTTGACATCCATTTGTTCTAATTAAAATAGTAGAAAATGTTCATGACCCTAACTCACAAAGAACGTTTCGGTGCGTTGGGATCCTTTGTTTGCTGCCGCTTGCGTCCACGCACTTTCACGTCTTTAGGCGGCACGTAGTTCTGCATCTCCAGGTCGTATCGCCGCTTGTCGCCCTCCGCCATCTCGTGGAACCTTTGCTTCTCCTTCTCTAACATTGTCTATTCAACAAATTAAGGTATTTTACACATAATAATATAACAAAAAAATTTTTTTTTTAATACCACTGATGTGGCAAACAAGCATACGGCCCGCTGATAGTAAGCAGTTACCGTAGCCTATGGACGCTTGCAACACCAGGGGTATCACTCGCGCGTTGCCGACCCTGAAGAAACCTCTTCACACCCTTTTTGAAGAACCCCATGCTGTACTCCATTGGGAAAACCACGGCGGGGAGCTCATTCCACAGTCCGAGCGTCAGCGGAAGAAAACTCCGTTTAGCCCGCACAGTTCGAAACAATTCTGGTTTCAATGTGTGTGGATGAATTCCCCGTTCCCCGAAATGCAATAAAAAATCCAGTACAATTGCTCCTCTGATATATAATTTTCTTCAGGCATGATTACCAGCCAGCAGGGCTAACCGGCAAGACAATCCTAATGAACTTCATTAAAATAGTCTTCTTTTTTTACAATTCTATTATTATGGATGTGAATACCAAACAAGTTAAGAAAGTAATCTATTGACTCATCTGGTAATCCGCTTGAGGTATATCTTTATATATAAAATTCTACTACATGTGTGTATGTCACTGAACTCCTCCTAAACGGCTGGACCGATTTGAATGATTTTTTTTGTATGCGTTTGGGTGGCGCCCTGGATGGTTTAGATTCACAAATCAGCCCGGCAGATGGAGCTGCGCGGCTGCGCTCGGTATCTAGGTTATATTATCGACTGCAGCGCCATCTGCCCGGCTGATTGATTTTGTTTAGGGGGAGTTCAGTGACACACACGTACAAACCCTTATCAATACAACTGAAATTTTATATAGTGGCCACTTACCCACCCTTAGGAATAAAAGACGGCACACTATTTCTGGCAACCCCTTAAAAAGCGTCAGAGAATGAGTATTGAATTAAGAGTCTTAATTTAAGACCAGTATGTATGAGGTGAGGTAAGCCGGTAGTCCTGCAGGTCTGGAAATGTTGCCAGTTATCAAAAAGATGAAGGAAGAACCATAGAAATATATATATGTCATTGATGTTAGAACTTATATTATTATTATTGAGTTATGGTGCTAGTCATAGATAACATAGCAACTTAATTTTAGTAATAAATATCATTCTATCTTTTGTGTCTTCAAGGTAAAATCTGTTAGCAATGTGAAACAATTTTCAATTTATTAGATTATAACTATTTTTAAATAACCAAACAGTATTTTTTTTAGAAAAATATTTATTCAATTTATTTATTCCTGCAATAGTTGAATCATTGATATTCCTAAAAGTACAAACAAAGTACTCAAATAGTTAACATTTGCCTGACTAGTTATACACTGGCTGGTATTCCCACAGCTACAATTTCAGATTGTAGGCAAACATGCCTATTAATACAAAAATAAAATATTAGGGCACTTACATTCCACCTTTCTGCACACTTCTTAGAGAAAGCTGCAAAGACAACATTCTCATCTGGGTGTTTCTTCTTGTGTTCCTCACGGCATGTCTGCACGAAGAATGCATAGGCGGTCATGCGACCGCGCGGTTTATTAAACGCTCTTGCCCGTGGCATTCTGCCTTTTGTTACTGTTGCTTGAGCTATTAGCCCTTGTTGCTGAGCTTGTTGCTGCAACTCCTAATGAAAAACAGCAAAATAATTGGTAAGTATTTAGGTTATTTCATAAATGAAGATGATTGGTACCTGCTAAATTAATACAATGGTCACAAAAATACACATACAGCTGAAATTTAAATTATATGTTAATATAAGTAACTTCAGGCAGTTTTTTTTTTGTATAATTAAACTCTGACTTTGATGATACTGTGAGATTTTCAGGTATTTGTTCATAATATTAATGTTTTTATTGACATTTTGTAAGTATATTTTAATTGACAAAGTTAACTTTCTTCACCTGTAAAGTGGCAGATTGTCGTTGCAAAGCAGCTTGGATTTGTTGTTGCTGGACAGCTTGTATGTGATCATGCAGAGAATGTTGCTGTTGCTGCAATGTCTGAGCAACCTGCTGTTGCAATGCTGCCTGAGCCTGAACAATAGCCTGCGCTTGAGCTTGGCTCACTTGAAGTGTTTGCTGTAAGCTCTGCTGCAGGGCTTGTATCTGTTGTTGATGTTGAGGGTGCTGTTGCTGATGCTGCTGTTGCTGCTGTTGTTGCTGTTGCTGCTGCTGTTGCTGCTGTTGGTGCTGTTGCAGCATCTGTTGCAGTGTCTGCTGCTGATTCTGCTGTTGCTGCTGCTGTTGCTGCTGCTGCTGCTGCAGTGTCTGTTGCAACGACTGGCTCTGCTGCTGCAGGGCCTGCTGCAGACTTTGTTGCTGCAACTGCTGATGTATGGCCTGATTTTGCTCCTGTTGCTGTAATGTTTGATGGTTCTGTTGTATCCCGTTGGCTTGCTGATTGCTCTGCTCAGGATCTGGACTTGATTGAGTCTGAGGCTGTAACAAGAATGATAAATAATTATAGGTACCTACCTATTCATATTGTTAGGTACTTCCATCATTTATCTATTTATTTTTATTTTACCTATGTGATTAGGAAGTTTGTTAAGAAAAGTTTTGGTAGAATTCGAATCTAGAATGACTCTAGACTAAAGTAATTTATCGCTCCTTATCAATACTTTTAATCTAATATAAGAATCGAAACTTCAAACCGCGACAGATACGTCTGTAGTCAATGATATTATAATAAAAAGAGGTAGATATCACACTAACGCACGCTAATTGTTGCAGACAAATTCAGACAATTGTCGTAATTTTGCTTATCAACTACATATAGCTCTTTTTCTGTACCATACATTCCGTATTATCTATCACATTCACCTAATTCAAAAATAACTGAACGCCGCTTAGTATGAGGATATCATATCTCTATTATAATATCATTGTCTGTAGTCATTCTGTAGTATACATCACAGCAAAAAATTCTAAAGTAATTAGAATGATCAGACAGGAAATCTTTGTTTGTAGCATAGCACAGTACAGTTGCAACTTGGAGTTGCATTGATATTTGATGTTTCTAAGCATTGATGCCAGAAAAAAGTAGTATTTTTACTTACTGGTGCACCAATGAATAAAATTCTGACAAACAAAATGTTATAAACAAGTTATAAATATTAATAATCTCACAGGGAAGCAGATTGGCAGATTGACTAGGTTAGGGTTATAAACCTGATTTTTGCTTTGACTGACTTAGATGAAATTTTTTGTAATGTGGAATTTTCTTTCTTTCTAGTTTTCTTGATTGATATGCTCCAAATCAAATATCTGTCAAACCAACCAAACTGATAATAATTCGAACAAATTTGAATCCTAAAGGTGCGTTCGAATTGGGGTACCTATGGTAGCAAAAATAACAGTCAAAATGCCAAAAACGATCACATATCTGGCGTTCGATTTGGAAAGTTGTGGGCGTTTTGAACTGTTTTCGTTCACCGTTCGTTTTACTTGGAAACAGTTAAAAACGACATCGTGAATTTTGACCCACCTCCGAGGCAGGGTCGTTTGTGATCGTATTTTGACATCTTTGAATCTGACAGATAAGTTTTGGAAAATTCAAACGGGAAGCGAAAATTCTAGTTTTTATTGTAAAATTTGATAGAAATACTAACAGGCAAGAGAATAATTTGTCAGATTAACTTTGTATAAAGATTAACTGAAGGAAAAAGGTAGGTTGAGACAAGTGACAAGCAGGCGATGAGCATGCAAATGTCATTTTTGTATCTTATCGTTCGATTTGGGAAATATCGTTTATGGCACAAGTTGCAAAAACGCGTAAACAAAAATGCCCATTTTGAAACTGTTAAAATCACTCCAATTCGAACGCACCGTATGTAGGTAACAAGATTTGACAGGTATTTTGACCATAGAGGTTGTTGTTTGACTTATATGCCCAAAGGCAGGCAAAGGTCTGAGCCATACAGCCTTGTCTCATTTCAATTTTCTCGAGTTGTATTAATATGGTCACAAAATAAATCACTTCATATAGTCCGCACTGTCAGTCACCGTCGTTAAAAGTCATGTTTAAGTACAATGGTGGTAAATTGTACAAAAACTTTACACGGACTTCTTGAGACAACTTGAAAAGTCACGATACACATAATTAATTTCATTTCACTTCAATGGTGCACATGGATAATCTTTATTGGGTAAAATAACACCAAAAATACACAAATTTATGAAAATAAAACTGAAAACGGAACGTCACTGCAAGTTCCCGCCAAAAAGTCTTGACCATAGAGGCTATACAACTCCTCATTGTGTGTGAAGCTGTAAACGACAAATTATTGTCACGTCACGATGGCGTGATGGCGATCATTAAGTTCACGATCGTCATCACAGGTTCAAATTAGGTCGAATTTGGTGGTTTAACCTGCCCGTAGACAGATAAACTAGTTTAACCCATTTTTTGTAACTGTTTCTATTGCCTGTCAATGTCAAAATATCAATATCAATAACAATGTCATGATGGCTGCATTGGTAGCTTCAGCATCAGCAATAGTATTTTTACTCGACAACGTCCATGTCTCCACGTGAGACGTGGACACTGACGAATAGACTGGTCCAAAAATTTAAAGTCACTCAGCGAGCTATGGAAAGAACTATGCTCGGAGTTTCTTTGAAGGATCCGCAACGAAGTCATCCGTCCGACAAAGAACCAAAGTCACCGACATACATCAACGAATTAGCACGCTGAAGTGGCAATAGGCCGGTCACATCTGCCGCAGAATCGACGGTCGATGGAGTAGAGAAGAGTTTTAAAGTGGAGACTGCGTCTTGGCAAACATAGTGTCCGCCTGTGTCAGCCCGATGGACCGATGACCTCAAAAAAGTGGCCGGGCTGGATGCGGGTGGAATGAAACCGGAAGGAGTGGCGCGCTTTGGGAGAGGCCTATATCCAGCAGTGGACTTAAAAAAAAGGCTGGTGATGATGCGTGACAACGAAGAAAGAGTATACTTTTGTATCATTTAAAATTATTTTATTATGTTTAATGATTATTTTTTTCAAGTTATATTGTAGGTACACTAATTTAAATGAAGCGTTTTTTATTTATTTAAATAAGCGCTTAATTTTTCGATAACACAATTATATCAAACAACAACATAACAAGTACAGCAAACAAATTTAACAAAAAAAAACAACTATAAAATGTTCTAGAAAGTATCGAAACGATGTAGCAAAACAATAGTGCAGACGACAAGACAGTGCTGACCGTACTGGACCAGGGGCTCTACCGCGTAACTTTGGTGGTAATCGTTACGAACACCATTAATTAATTCATCCAATGACGAGCACGCGGTATGACGCGACGATGACCATTCGTGGGCCCTGATTGGATGAAATTCATTAATGGGGTTCGTTACGATTACCACCAAAGTTACGCGGTAGAGCCCCAGTACAGATAGTCGTCAAAGGAGAGGTAATACGAGAAGTGAAGAAGAAGACTTGAGTTTTCATAACATACCTCTATGCTCAAAATAACTGTCAAACTGTTGATAATTCGGATAATTCCAACCAATTTGAACCCTTATGTTCATGATTTGAAAAGTATTTTGAGCATAGAGGTATAACAAGAAAAATCCTCATTGCGTATTTCTATTTCTTAAAATTATTTCTTCAATCGATTTGATAATCAGCTGCATTCAATGCGATTTGCTTTAAATCCCAACGATCTGACCGTTAGATATTATTTTGATCCTTTGCTTACTTCTATATTAAAACAAAATTGAATGAACTAAAAGTGCAACCATTCATTCTTTCTAAGGCCGGTTACACTATGAAATTTAGAAAACAATATATTTTCGATCGGAGTGCAGTGCATTTTTCATCAATTTACAGTTATGTGCAATAATATGTATACAAACAATTATTTAAAGATTTGTTATCATGACAAACGAAAGGTAATCTTATATTCTTAGGTAAGCTTTTATTTTTTGTGTAGATGAGGTTGATTCTACTTATTTGGATAGACTAACCTAGCTAGATCAACCATTACCAATAAAAGAAATTAATCCGTTGACTGTTTTTAGACCCGCGCGGGCAGTATAATACAGAACAATTAATCATAATAATTATATTTTTAAAGTTTGGTATGATTTATTTCATTAACTTTTAAGTCTATAATATTGTTTTTTTTTATATAATTGCGTAAGTCAATTTACGGTGACTTACATTTGTTCTAAATTATTTTTAACCAAAACAGGCAGATTATGGTGACGTGCATACTTTATATGAAATAAATATGCGTGCATATATGAATTATAGTACCAATACATGCCAAATAAAACTAAATCTTTAGGTGTAGTGTAAGCGTTGATAATTACGTATTCCCTTATATATCTTTCTTATCAAAATGAACATTAACCATTGAGAAATCTTATAAAATACTATGTGTCACCGAACTCATGCTATTTGAAATCTTCTTTTAATAATAGACATTTTTAAAATAAGTGTTCATAATTATATAGTGATTTTTATTGTATGGCCATCGATTCCTGAGATTTTGAAGTTGATTTACATTATACGTTTTCTAATTAGGTAAATAAATAAATAATTAAAAGGATAGAATAGGTTGTATTTCAATTCTAATAAAAATAAGTTTAGGGGATAAAAAAAAAACACCTATCGATTTGGTATTTCTTCTGTTAAAAGTCAGCTGTTTTTTTATGATTGTTCGATAAAGCAACGTACCGTTGGTGAAGATGTTTGTTGAGATTCAACTGATCCAGATGCATACCACCATGGTTGTTGAGGTGATTCTTCTCTTGTACTTGAATTCGACATAAGGCGATAATCATAATTAGCCGTGGATGTATCTCCACCACTATTTGGAAAACCACCGGCCATTTTATAAGTATAAAGTTGATGAGTGGAAGCAGCAGTGCTTCTAGCAATCTCCTCATTTAATTGTTGTTGGTGCTGCAGTTCACCTGCGCCACCCGGCCACCATGAGGCATCGTCGCGCGCACCCCAAGCGCCCCCCGTCGCGCCCCGGTCCCCCATGTTACAATCGTCGCTTGCGGTCAACCAGTTTCTTTATATCTCTTCGGCGTTTAAATTATTTCTTGAATATTGAAACTTGTACAGATCATGTCCCTTTCTCTGTCACAAATGCTTTAGCAGAAAACTACAACTATACGTTTTTATTAATTAACACTACTAGCACTGGCACTTTCACGTGAATTGGTTTTTGATCACAAAGACTTAGTATGGTAATATGTACCACATAATTTTTCAACTACACTTAGTCAGCAGAGAACGAAAAAGCACAAGTCTCGCGTGTTGATTAATCAAAAAGCTACCGGCTGTAAGTTCCACTCCACACGCGTACGTTTTGTCTTCATTTGTACTTAAGTCAATAAAGTTGGCAACGTCGCATAAGCAGACGCCAAACAAGTGCACACAAGCGCCCTCAACGCGCAGCGGCCATCATGGAAACGTTCGAATGTATACGAAGTGAGACCGAATGTGCACGAACTGGCAACAAGCTCGTCCAGCAACCGGTCAATAAGACGATTAGCGCAAGCACGGTTATAGCCTATCCGCGCGTTCGTTCCTACAGAAATTCTTTTGTTTAATTTTACGTTAATTTACATTATTTTGAAACTTTAAGAATTTCGTGGAATCTGCTATTGAACTAATATGGGTTTATACTTACTATTTACCAGTTCATCTGGTTATGTGGGTATCATACATAGGTCATATAGATATACCTAAGTTAATCATTATAATTAATAATTACCTACTTATTAGCAATTAAACAGATTTAAAATTCAATTCAACAAAAACATAATTCTTCGTTATTTATATAATAAATACATATTATGAATGTACGTAGGTATATAGTAAAACAAAATATTTCAATCGATCAGGATCAGTAACCTGTAACTCCTACGTCTTATGAGAATATTTTTTACAAGTTGTAGTAAATTATGATATTTCATTCTTGGATTACAATTAACTTTAAGACATTATGTACCATGTACACACACACACACATAGAACCTGGTTTATGAATAAGTTTTGATTTTGAATTGATGGATTACATTTTATACATTTGATTTTTTTGTAATGTAATGAAAAAACTTTTGTACAAAATTCAGGAAGATTTTATTAACTTTTACAAAAAGTCTGACTGGTGAACTGGTGAGCATTTTTCGCTCCATAGTCATCGAGAGACTAAAAACCCAGCAATTATCAGTAATCTGAATGATGAGCATTCCAGTAGATTTCAAGAATAGCTAATTAAAGTTAGCTTAGGTATGATAGCGGCATGTAGCTTCACGCTGAATCTCTTTCTGAGATTATCAATCCATGAGAAAAACAGGTCAAGTCTTCTGAGGTGATAGAATAATCATTTATATTAAATATTCCAAACCTTTAATTATTTCATACTGTAGCTTTTCCATTTAGGTTTTTATAGTATTTAATGATATATTTGATTGCTTACTGTAATACAGACAGTCAGTGTCTGTAACATCAAAATGTTTTCACTTTTTAGGAAACACTAGATTAACATTTCTTTATAGCAATCTTGCCATCCTAATCAAAGATGTTATCTTTTATTAGAATCCTTGTAATATGTCAAGGTTCCCGTTTTTATTTACTTCAAATTTTAATGTTTTGAAGACAACTATGTTGAATTGGTATACGTACGTATAGGCACGATTGAAATATTACTTTCAAATCGATTATAGGTACACTTTAACACCATGGTTAGTCTGAATACACAAAATATTAGAACAATTTTATTCGGCCATAATAATATATTTACTAAGAATAACATATCTTTCATATTATTATAGGTATTTTATATAGACACAGATATCAAAAATAGTGAAAAAAAGCATCATACTCAAAACTGCCCGAAAGTAAATTTTATGTTGCTTGCTGAGCTTACCAATTCAATATACCTAATTCCTTTAGCATGTTTTATCTGACAAACTTGAATGAAACAATTACTACATTTGAGGCCTTTCACAGTGTAAAAATATTAAATAGGAGATAAAGAGTACACCAAAGTATACGTTCAGATACGAAAGTTATAATAAACTTGGAAGGACAACATGTAAAACTGAGATATAAAAAAAGACATTTGGATTTAAAACCAGTTATTGTAAGTGTAAGATACTCTTGTAGGTTTTTGGAAACTTTTTTTAAAGTGATAAATAACACATTCATCATCATCGTATCAGCCCATTGATGTCCACTGCTGAACATAGGCCTCTCCCATTAATTTCCACTTTTTTTTTCTACTCTGACCAGGTCGTCGGTCCACCTGGGGCCAAAGTCTGTTTATTTCAATTGTGTTCCAATGATTTTTCAGTGGTGTCAAAATTGTGCTATAATGACACTATTCTGTTAGTAAGTAGACTATCAAAACTGTAAATGTCACAATTTTGACACCACTGAGAGTTCATTGGAACACAATTGAAATAGCAGACTTGGGCCCGTGGTGGGAGGTCGTCCCGCTCGGCGCTTTCCAGTACGTGGTAGCCACTCGAGAACCTTTCTTCCCCATCGGCTATCGGCTCTTCGAGCGATGTGGCCTGCCCGTTGCCACTTCAGCTTGCTAACTCTACAAGCTATGTCCATCGTTTTCATTCTCCTACGAATGTCCTCATTTTGGACCCTGTCACGTAGAGAAATTCCGAGCATAGCTCGTTCCATAGCTCGCTGAGTGACTCTGAGCTTATTTATGCGGTCAGCAGTGAAAGACCACGTCTCTGTCCCGTATTTCATCACTAGTAACACGCACTGATTGAAGACCTTTGTCTTCAGACTCTGAGGTATTTCGGACGGGAAGATATGCCGTAGGTTCCCGAACGCTGCCCAACCGAGTTGGATTCTACAATTGACCTCTTTGTCGAAGTTGAACCAACCTAGTTGGACAATTTGTCCTAGGTAAACATACTCGTATCCTCCAGCTTTGACGTGATGATGTTGCCTGTGACGGTCTTCAGCTTGGTCAGTTGACTTTGACCAATAGACAAGTCTCTTGCGAACACTTTGGAACCTTTGTTCCGCTTTATTGCCTCTTCGATACATGATGTATACAAGAAGGGTAAATCATGTCGCATTACGTTTGAGACCAGGGCCCCTAGAAAAGATGGTTGTCGATAAAAGTCATCGTTAGCAAACGATCAATGGGATTGACATAAGAGATTGTTAAAAATCACGTGATATTTTGATTTAAAAGGTCAATCCCATACAAAGGTTGATCGTTTATTAACGATGACGATTGTCGACAACCATCTTGTCTAGGGGGCTGCCTATTTAGCTGCCGATATGGGGCTATATCAGTTGAAGACTGCAACTTCATTTCACGTCGTCGCTTCATGAGTTTGAGAGTCTCATCCGAGAGTTTACTAACACATTACTTAGGTACGTAATATCGCTATTATTTGAACATTTTTTTTAATGCATATAAACATTATGAGGCTGTAACTACGCTATTTCTGAAACATGAGCGAATAGTAGTGCGAAAGCACCTTAAAAGGCTTTTAAAAGGTGTCATGTCAAAAGTGTAAATGAAAATTATTGCATTTTTTTTGACACAAATCATTAAATTATTGATGAGCTAATGTTAATTTATGTAATAGCAGTTGTTAAAGCGTATACTATATCTATGAGTATACGATGTGGTATACAGGTATAATTGTATATGTAGGTATACCTATGCATATACACGTATAAATAACACAGCGATACGTAGATTATGTTAGGTATGATAAGAGTTGGATGGTATGTAAGTAGGTACCTATATTTATACAACTTGTATAGGTAGGTACCTAAGTAACTCACCGAAACCCATATTAAAGACACACAAATCGACACTAACCTTACACCGAGTAAGTTAGTGGTTCCTGGTAATTTTACTTAAATTAAAAACTACACATAACTACACAATAAAAATACTATCTACTAGTGCATACAAATATAGTTTTTAAACTATAAAAATGTGATCATGTCACATCGTTATGCTCATTACGTCAAATCAAAGAAATTTGATCTTACCTTCTTACCTAGATGTAGGTATCATAGTGATTTGTATTGTATGCGTATATAGCAATACTATACTGCTAAATCCAATATTTCTATTTTCAAACTACACGGGCAAGCTAACATAACATAATTAGTTACTTATATAGTATATAGCCCTAGCTGTATAGGCTGATTATTCTTGTTGTGCAAATAAAAACGTTTACAATTTGTAACCTACCAATATTCATAAACCTATGTTTTTTTGTTAGTAATGTTAGCGCTGTTATCAATAGGTATGTAACAGTCACGCGTATTTTTGCCCTCGACATAATATCATTCCCCCCATCAAAGAATTACTAAATTCTTATTCTATTTTCATATTATTTCCCATTTTTTACTATTCAACAATAAACAAGGTTATGTGTTTATGATTTTTGAAGCAAACTCAGATAGATCTATGATTAATATTGTGTTAACTGACAGTTAACAAGTATCCCACAGTATAACATATACATTGAAAAACAGCAACTTACCAGTATACTTATGTATGTACGCTACGGTTTATTCACATACCTATATGTAGGTATAGTATCTGTCGACTGTCACCTTACTTCGGCTCGGCAGCCATTTGCTTACAAAATTAGAATGTAAAACTATAAATATCGCACCAAACGTAGCACTAGTACATCCCAGATAATATAAATTCCGTTCACAAAACACTTGTATAAAATTGTAGAATAAACAGATGTACCTAATTTTAAGAAATAATAAAACTCACCGTGTATTATGTTTATTCCAAACGAGCACACGATTTCAGCGCTTATTACGTAGGGAACTTCGCGTTCGCCGTAATAATGAATACAAGAGCAGGCGATGTCAGTGACGAAATATTCTCATTGGTTCAAATTGAAAACCGCGCCAAAATGCATCCAATCACATAGCCGCCTTTAGCTTTATTTTTTGTTTATACTACAATACGTAGCTACGTTGTCATATTGCTTGCATTCATGCACACATTCACAAAATGAACTGTTTTCATTTCATGCTGTGCAAAAGTGTGTGCTATTCCTTATTTCCATAATGCCCTATTTATTTGTTTGACGAACATATAGGTACCTACATAGTATTTTATTGCATGCATTGTGTAGAACTCGACTTGAGTGAGTGAGTGAGTGAGTGAATGACGGACGAGCGCGAGCGAGAAAATAAAATAATCATAATGGCGATGCTATCGGTCGGTGCGGATGCAAAAGTAGTTTATTCCCAAAGTAATTCAGTTCTGTACATGTAGTTAATTTGAAATTGTGTCGTATTAGTTCTATAATTATATGAAGTGAAATAATTAGCCCTAAAAGTTACTTAATTCTGAACAGTTGTGAAGCATCAATGAACATTTTGTCACATAAGTGCAGTGAATATTATAGCTAGGATATTAGTTAGGCGTCAAAGTTTCAAAATTTTCTTTGGGTACAATCATTGTCATGATTCTAATTGAATTATCTGGAACAAACGATCTGTGTTGTTATAAATCATAACCTCAATTGAGCGTCTTTGTGAATACGTCGAACTGTTTTCCATCGCCTGGTGCGAGGTCTAAATACGGGAGTTTAATTTATTTGTCATATATGATTCAACGAGAGTATCAAATGAACAACGGGTTTAGTACAGGAGAAGAAGATTCTAGAGGTAATTCAGATCAAATATGTTGCCTTGTGGATGACAGCGATCGTTGCAGGCGACCCGCAGGCAACGCCTCGTACAGCAAGCGCATACAAAAGACCGTCGCTCAGAGGAGGTTGAAACTCAACATCGACCAGCAGGTAACTGTCGTAACAATTTCACTCTTTGTCACATTCATCATTTGCATATTTTTAGTTGAATACAAAACACTTATTTTTTCAAATGAAATATGTAGTCATAATAATCATGTAATTTCGCAGGCAAGACACACATACATTTGTGATTATCATAAAACTATGATACAGTGCGCAAGGACGAAGCAGAGGAGGCTCAAGGACTCTGAGGATGACAGTAATGAGGCAGAGATGGACTCGCCTGAGGTTGATTGGTTCCAGTTACAAGTGAATACACTTAGGAGGTACAAGAGACACTACAAAGTGCCTACACGACCAGGCTTGAATAAGGCTCAATTAGCTGATGTGAGTTCACTTTTATGCAATACCTACATAAATCATTTTACTCATCCATTCCGTAGAATACCTTAGTAATGATGTAATATTTTCCAGGCTATTCAAAAACACTTCAAGTCTTTGCCAGTGAATGAAAAGGAGATTTTGACTTACTTTATCTATATGGTGAAAACAAATGGCAATAAGTTAGACCAGAAAAACGGAATAAACTCTGACTCTGTATAGATTTTATGTGCATTGTGATTGTAATGTATAGATGAAGTGTGTAGTTTTAACTTTAGAGTTAAGTAGGAACTAGGTACTTGGTTGTTTCTTTTTTAAATTTTCAATCTGCATTCTACAATTAGTGACAAAATTATAGATATATGGATTGAGAATCAAATTGTGTAAAGTGATGTTGAAGTATATTACTTCATGCTAAATTGAAAGTAACAAAATGCAATGAATTTTCATTAGTGAGAATATAATTGTTGAGATTGATATTTAACATTAATTCCATTACAGCTGTCTCCATTAGTATCAGAATTAAAATAATTATTTATTTATTAATTACACACTTGTCTTGTTATTAAGTTCTTTTCTTTATAGCAATTCTAACAGTAGTGTCAAATTCTATGATTGTTAATTGACAAGGGAAATGCAATTGCTAATTTAATACTGTTCAGTGATTATAATTAACAGTGAACTGTCAAATACAAAGGGGTCTTTTATTTATGTAGAAAATATAAAACTAAACAGCTCTGGGCTAAAGTTATGATGGTGGGCATGGTTCAAAATAGTACTGCAGAGAATCAGTCTACTACTGGCTCAGCTGATAAGAAACTTTGTTTTGATTCAGCAATTTTTCGAAAGTTTGCCCATTTGTGAGTATTGTAAAATGGTTTTGAAGCCCCACAATTATAAAAAATAACTACATGACATTTATTGTGGGTTGCAGCAGTTGCACTTTGGAACCAGCTGATCTGCCATTTTGTTAATGTAACACATGGGTAATGCCACCATCAGATGGACTTACTTCTAGTTATAAAACAAATTTAGTTATTTCATTTTCTGCCATAACATGCCATGGCAAAATTATTGAAAACTGCTTTTCAGTGAATGAGCCCTGGCTGGGTTACAATTCTATACTATTAATAATGCATTCGTAAAAAGGAAAATTTATAACATTTTATTTAAGAAACAAATTGTATCAATATATATCAATAATATCAGTCTTCACCGGAGTCTGATGATATCTCTATCCATTTTGATGCCCCTTTTTTGGTGAGAATCTCTGCAGTATGTGCTACTGAAGATACAACTGTAAAAATAAAATTACTCTGAATTTGGATCGCATAAGAATATTTACATGAGAAACCTAAGCTACTTGGTACGCTTTAGAGTTTTAGCTATCATGCTAAAGTACAGTACTTAGAGTTAATATTCTTTAGTATTTGACTCTTTTTCATATTGGAAAGAATTCAACAGAATTTAATGGTACAGTGCCCATAAAAGAAGCTTTCATATTTGCTCAAGTGTTGACTCAAGTTTCATTCATCATAATACTCAAATAATTTATCCTTAAATTACTAATATTGGAATATCCACTTGCTGAGACTTAAGTACAAAACAAAAAAAATTGTACCTATAGTTTTTCTTGTAAATTATAAATTAATACAGTAATGAGATTCTCAATAATATTTGATGAATCACCTTTAATTAAAATAATTCAACATGCAACTGTAACTTTATAGTTGCTTCCCAGAAGTTTTTGTTTTGACGGTTAGTGAATAATAAAAGTGGTGGTTGGCTAAAAGGAAACTCTGGTGCTTGGCGACAGCTTTACACAACCATGCAGTTAGTTCGTCTGTCCATAAACATTTAACTGGTACTGCATTGGCATTTTATGAGTCACCCAAAGATCATAAGATTAAACTAAGTAGGAACTACAATTAGTTTGTATGCTCACCATCATATTTGCTAAGTTCTGGCTTAATATCAACATCTGACAAGGATGATTCATCCTCAGACATTTCTTGTTTAGTTTCCAATTCATCAACATTATAGTTCTTCAGACGAATGTGAAGATCTTTTCTACTTAACGATAAAACATGGTCCTTTGATATTAAATCGGAATAATTAATCTTAACACGCTTTTGTCTGAAAAATTAAGAAAACATGAATTGGTAGAAGATGCTGTGATTATTAAAAAATTCTTATAATAGCCTATTTCAAGACCTATTTATTTAGTTATTATAATAATGATGTAGGAATATACTTGGACTACCTACTTACTTGGTGGCATTTGACATTAAAACAAAAAATAATGTTATGATACTTAACCACAAACATGATATAAAATGTTAACAGTAAAATTGGTTCCAAGAACACAATGATAAACACAATCAAAAACATGTGAATGCTATGCATCATCATTATATGCATAATTTTGGCATAAAACATAAACTTACAAAATAAGTCAGAACTTTTTGAGGCTCAAACATTTTTAACTAAGTAGTTTGTTACTTTGTTGTTACTACATACATGAATAGAACTTAAATCGATATACCACAAATAACTAACTTATAAATACCTTAACATGTTAACAAACTTAAAAAAATGAGTTTATTTCATGTTAATAGCCAACCTATATCTGGGAATAGGTCAGGTTATCTGGTCAGTGATCACATGACTTAAACCAGACAAACAACTAATATGACTGATTAGTTAATGTTAAAAAGTTATTCTGTCAAAAAGCTAATGCTTTTACCTGCCTGTAACAATTATGTTCACTATGGTCTGACCACAAGTGCTATGCCGCACTTATATTATGCATCTTGGTTTTCTTTTCTACCATCTTACAAACTTTTCTATCTAATAGTACTGATAAAAATGTTTACCTTAAAGTATCATCACTGACAATAGCTTTTTTCACTATGTCAACAATCTCTTTACACTTATCAGCAGCACTCAGTGTGGCCTTGTGTACAATATTCGAGTTGTATATTGCTGCTCCTGTTAGGTCTAACAGGCAAAGTTCCTTGTATTGGTTCATGCCAATGACTAATAGACCTCCACCAGTGTTTATCCCTTCTTCTGTACTGCTGGTGCATACTGACTCTTCTATGAAGTTAGGGTCTGATATGAGGATACTGAAATGTAATTAAGTGTATACTGTAAATCATTAATTTTATATTTTTTAAAAGGGCCCCTGAAAAAGGGAACAACTTTAATTCCGCAATAAGAAAACTTTGTTTGTTTAGATTTACTTTAGTTAGCAAGGCTCAAGGAGTACTAGTGAATGGAGACCTGGTGGCCCCAAATTCGTATATAAATAAAATAGATAGGCCTCAGTATGTTGCCTAGTTTCGGCACCAGTCTCCCATAATATATAGTTTTCATGAATATGTAATAAAGAAATGTATAGTAGTAATAGTAATCAAAGATTGTGGTAAGAAATAAATTTTATTACTATTACTTGTGCCGTGCAAATATCCCTCGTTCTGTGAGGAAAGCCGCGAAAGTCTTGTCTGAAATCGAGAGTGCACTAACTAGCGTCTCCGATTGGGGTCGACTAAACTTAGTCCATTTCATTCAACCTTACTAAGGCAAAAGCCTGCGCGTTTGATTGCTAAGAAATCCCCATTTGCTGTTGCTAAACAATTCCAGAACACATCCTTGAACATGTAAAAACATCGGGAACCTTGGCGTTGACATTACTAGTGAAGTCCTGTTCAATAGTCACTGTCTTGGAAGACAGGGTTAAGCTGGCATCCAAAAACTCGGAGTACTCAATAGAGCGAGGCAGTACTTCACATTAGGGCAAGGGCTGCAACTTTATAAGTCGCAAGTCCGTCCCATATGGAAGCCTAAATACCCGCGTGGGTATTTTGACTCGGTTCAGCAACGTGCCATCCGAATTGTCGACGATCCAGAGCTCACAAGCAGTTAAGAATCCCTTGGTCTAAGGAGATACGTTGTCTCCTTATTTGTGTTCTACCGCCTGTACCACGGTTACCTTCTACCATCGCAACGCAACTCGCCATCGTCGGGTAGTCCACCCTCACACATTGGAACGTGGAATGATTTCGTAATACGCGGTTTCAAAGGAGCTTCGATTATTATTATTATACATGTGTACCATATATTAATTTAGGTACTACTCCTACTTAGGTAAAAAAGAGACCTAAGAGCTAAAAATAGGGGATCATGGAGGAATCCTAGTAATATTATATTAGAAAATAGGATACTAACTCGCTATTATAAATGGCAAATGTTGAACACACTGGATAGTGATATAGAACAGTTGGTATTGGATCCCTTTCGGCCAATGTGTGTATAATCACACTATCACCACTGCGAGTGACATCAGGTCGTTTGAAGTGAGCCAGAGATGTTAGAGTGGCGATACTAGCGCACTCTATTAGGTTACCATCATGGTTTAATACTTTTATGTCCACTCTTATTGACCATACCTGAAATGTGAACAAATAATTTAGGTTATATAGCAGTATTCTTATTGGGTACTAGCTTTCCGCCCGGTGGTTTCACCCGCACCCCTTCTTTGCCCCCTTAGGAATGGAATTCCCAAAAATTCTTTCTTATAGGCTATAAAAGGTACCAATTTATACCATAACATGCAATAAAATTCTCCCCTTGAAACATAATTAATTACCCCTTTTTGCTCAGTTAGGGGTTGATTTTCGAGAAACCCAAAATATCTTGCATTATTTCCCTTAACTTGTGGTTAAAAAATAGCAAATGATTTCTATTGTTTCCTCGCCCGCTGGATCACCAAACAGTCAAAGGATTAATACAGAGTTTCAAGTTAATAGGACTGTATGTTAGGTTTCTTCCATACCAACTATAGCACCCCTATTATGTATGGTAGTTATATTGAGAAAATTTATAATTTATTTTGGTAAGGAATTGTGCTTATTTCCAAGTTTATGCCAAACTAAATGCCCCTTTTCACGCATTAAAGGTTGATTTTCCAAAAACCGCTTGGTAGTGCTCGCCTACATTATAAAAGTATTTAAGAGAAGTAGAGTTGAAGCTGAAAGATCAGCTCGATGGGGAAATATATCCACTTTACAGAATACCGCAACCAAATAACTTTGTAGTGTTCCTATGCATGAGTAAGGTTGCCAGAGCTCATCGGGGAGGGGGAAGGGTTGGTATTGTGTGTGCCACCCGTGTGCTGCAAGTTTCCATAGGCTGCGGTGACCGCTTACCATCAAGCAGGCCATGTGATTGTTTACTGACTTCATCATATATAAAAAAGTTTACTAGAATGTTAATAACAAATTACCTTCTCCTCAACAACAATACACAAGGATTCCAGATCAATACATTTAGAGTCCTTGTAGCATTTCTCTAGGAGTCTATTTAGATAAACGGAGAGATCTGTCTGCCTATTGAATTCGAACTGTGGTGCTGCCATTGGACTGAGCTCCACATTGATGTAGAGTATTCCTTCATTTGGCCTAATTTGTTTTGGCTGGGTCACTTCACAGCTCACTTGGGAGAGTACCCTGAAAAGTGGGAGAACTATTGTTAATAATAAGGTTAAAGGTCCCACCGACATTCCTTGAATAAAAAGTAGTTGCACCTGCTCCTTTTAAAGCGACCATTATCCTGGAGCTTTGCTACAAGTGTATAGTGATTGAGTGTAGGTGAGACAATAGCTATTGAATGACAAGATGAAGATGTCATGTACTATCCATGCGTGATAAGTTGAGACTCGAGTGGAATGCGACTGCTTCGCCTGGTTCTGCACATCCTCTTTAGTGCCCATGTTGTATTTATAGCATGAAGCAATAATCCCACTACACATGCAATACAGGAGCCATGCTTAAGGACGTTTGGTATACAAGTACAAATGTAATTTCATGATGCCAGGCCCCAACTTATCGCACATGGGTAGTAAATGTGTAAGTGATAACAGAAACAATTTTAATATTCTAATGAAATGTCGGGCAGTCATAATATGTTCAAATGTAAACGTAACATACTTAGTTTCACCCAACGAAACTATACAACTGCCGTAATCCGATCCAAATGATATATCCAATTTCCTGGTTTCATTATAGTTTCTTCCATCTAATCTCTGAAATTAAAAAGAAATAGTAAAACCTACAAGTTATTGTTGAGAAGTTGCAAGTAACTTTGTTTTTTGAAGCTTACATGTCCCTCGGATACAATTCTTTGTAGAAAGGATTTTTCACAATTCGATAAGTAAATATCCCTCATATTTGGTTCTTTGTATAATATTGTTCAGTTTTCTTTTAAAAATATTATTTCCAATTTCATTTCCAATATTTTGGTAAGTTTGAGGTTATGATGCACCTACATGAACTTTTAGTCACAGAGTACTTTTTATAACTGGCAACTTTAAGTCAACTGTCACTGTCAGCGTTGCCACTTGCCATAGTGACTTCACAATAGGATACGCAACGCACAGCACCTAAAAATAGTACGAAACTTAACTTTTGAGTGCGCAGTGACAAAAAAAATATTCAAGAGTTTATTAATTGAATTTTGTAAGTAACGCTTGCGCACCGAAACCGAAGGAACCACGAAAGAACAAAACCAAACCAGTGAAACCACAAACAGTAACACAGAATGAATAATAATAAAACTGTTATCAATAAATTTAATTTTGTTACACAATAATGCAATCACAGAAGTTAGAATAAATAGGTGAGTAAGCTAAACTGCAATGTAAGCGATTACCCCCATCGCCACCGCTATTCAACATTGCTATAAATAGATTTCACCACGCATTTTGTCAGTTCAGTTCAGTCTAGATATTAAGTTCAGTCTTCAATTTTGGTTTTTGAATAAATCGGTGTACCTGCAGAAAAAGTGTTTTCTTCATAAGAACCTACGGACCGCCATCCTAACAAAACGAACCTTGGAATTGGAACATGGAATAAAAAGAAATTACAGTTAAAAAAAAACACGGTTGCACTAAAAATGGTTAAATAATAATAAAATTTAACCCAAGCATATTCTCTGTCTATCCTGTAAGGGCCTAAATGAAAGCAATTTTTATAATTAAGTCTAATATATTAATGAAAGTGCGTGGGGTACTTTTCATTTTGTAATTTACGATATTTCTTCATAATAATGATACGAAATTCTATTGGGTTTAAAGGAAAAGCGCTCCACGATTTTCAAGATTTGTAAAATTTCAGTTTAATCTGACGTTTGGAAGTCGATGAAAATTACATTTCAAGATTCCATTACATACATACATACAAGTAAAGCTAATAATAGCGTGTTTTAAAAAGAAACACCGGGGTCGCTAGTGCTCATTTTATGCTGAAACTTGCTTGACAGAAATTAAAACTATTGAACTTTATTTTTTTGATTTTAATTAATAATATTTTTTCGCTTGACAGTAAAATAGTAGGAAAAAAATTGGCGTAGAGTACCTTAGAACGCTACCTAATGAAATAGTACGCAATGCGTACTAGTTCGTACCCTAATGGCAATGTTGGTCACTGTCAAACCAGTGCTGCCAACTCTCAAAAGTATTGAAAAGTAGCTAAATAAATTTAGCTACAACTTTCATAATATAAAGGAGAAATAAAGTGCTATGTTGGCATCACTGAGTCAAATCTTTCTGGTCAAGTGTGAACCTTGGTGTGAAAAAGTGTCTAAAATAATTGTACCTATATGTACTTTTAATTATTTTTTGAAGAATAGTCAACCTTTTTCTTGTATATAAATTGTTCTTTTCTTTACATCTCAATAGATGGCGTTGTACGAGTCTGGCCATGGTTTAGCCATGCCGGGGTAAAATCGTACTATAGGTACTCCTACAAACTTATCTGACCCAGTGGTCAAAAGAGGAACTCACGACGCCATTTCAAAATGTCAATCGCCATTGGTCAAAGACACAAACTACTAAAGGGATATGGTCAAAGAGAATATAAACACTACGTTCATTGGTTGTTATCTCCACCAAATGCGATAAAATAGTCTTACCGGGCCAGATAAGCTTGTGGCATTATAAATCTGATGATCATGTCAAATATTCCCATCCACTCTCTAGGTAACTGTGTAAAATCTTATCAAAATTGTGCTGTAGGTAACCACACTGACCACAGAACACTATGGGATACTACATGGATACTACACATTCTTGTACTACACTGACGAACAGACAGACCAATATATTACCTCAGAGTATATAAATACTACGTACAATACTATACTCTTTGAGACAGACTGATTTGTTTGCGACTGTAGGTAGATTGCGTAAATTCATGGTAGAGATGGCGCTTAGAGCGCAACTCCTCTCGTTCTACCCTAGAGCCAGCGCTGATTAATTGGACACCTATTAACCAGTGCCGTAATCGGCAAAAGTTTCCATGAAGTTTAATTCGTGTGAAATCGCAGAGCGAAAGCTAAAAATCAGAAATGAATGCTATTGGCAGATAGCTGTAGACGTCGTACCTAGATAGGACACAATTAATATTTCCTTCTATCTTTACACATAGGTAGGTACCTATACGATAAATTATTTATTGTTGAAGCAAATTATTCTAGCAATGTGCAATTCGTAGGTACTAGTATAAATTAGTACCTACGAATTGTCTATTGCTAGAATAATTTGCTACCCTATCTATACAAGTGGCATATAGGCACTGACCTACCTATTTATAAATATAATCCTCAAACAAGCCGACTAACTTTTGTAGTGTGATTGTGAAGACACAAACGACATTTGAGAATTACTACATCAAACAAGATTGATAAGTGCTTAGATATAATAATCAATTATGTAGGTTACATGGGTGCCTACTGTTGGTTGCTAGCTACCTGTATTTTTAATGAGGAGCATTATGTGAACTTTGACGACCGCTGTGATCACTTACGATTATTTACCTTGTAATCTACTGTGTCACCCCATTATCGGAATGTTGACTATTTCTGAATAATCATGGCATTATATTGTATGATAATATTTCTGTGGACATACCTATCAATTATTAGATATAAATTAAATATTAATAATATAATAATAATAATAATAAATTCTTTATTATCAGGCTACTTTGGCCCATAGATATATACCTTACAAACTAACATACATATCAAAATATAACACTTATTGTTAGTATAAAAGCTTAAAACTATGTTAGTAAAAAGCACTACGTCACAGTGCGATCGTGTGGCACTTGTCCGCGGAAGCGACGAAACACCACGCCTTGCGGCCAAAAGTTTTCTTCCATGACGAGGTGCAGAAAACACGTTGGAACTCGCACCACGAACGCCATGAAGTTGACGTTGCGGGTAGATTCCAGCAGCTGCACCCTCGGCGTGTACTTAATCTTTTGGCGCACGTACTCCACAATGTCTTCCGCCTTAGTGGTGTAGTGTAGGTTAATAATAGGCGATGTTAGCTCAGAGGTAGTGACGTCGAATTCCGTGGTAACGGACGAGAGTTCGAATCTTACACTGAGAACATCGTGTCCTCACGCACAGCAAAGCACCCTACTCTACGGTTTCCTAACCGTAGAGTAGGGTGCTTTGTAGTACCCGCCTGCCCGGCAACCCTCAAGTTCTGTCACCAAACACTACCTGCTCGAGAGTCATTTTCCTTCTAGGATTTGTGTGCTTATCACCAACATAATCATTTAGATGCCTCATCACCATGTAGAGATTGCTCGATTGTGACCAAACACAAGTAAAAATAAAAAGCTTTTATAATATTAAGTTATGGAAGGTAGGCTGATGGAATGTGTACCTAGTACTCTTGATTATAGATCGTAGTCTGAAATGGGTAATTTATTATCCCTGAGTAATCTTATCTCTTCAATTGAGTAGGCAGACACAAATCTTCCTCACGACCATATATTGGTAATAATGTTAGATACCAACTTGAGTAAGTTGCCGTAATAATAGCTACTCTTGAATATAGGTCGTAGTCTGAAATGGGTAATTTAGTATTCCTGAGTAATCTTATCTCTTCAATTGAGTAGGCAGACACAAATCTTCCTCACGACCATATATTGGTAATAATGTTAGATACCAACTTGAGTAAGTTGCCGTAATAGCTAACAATAAGTACCTACATACTTCTTGTTAGTTATTTTGCGCGACCAATATTTTTTATGTATAATTCATTTGGATGCATTCCTCTCAATCCAATTATCTTGGTATTAACGTTATGCGTATGAGAAGTACCAACATGAGTGGGAAGCCGTAATAGCGGTCCCTATTTGCGGGACCAACAAGTTCATGATTAATTCGTTGGGATGCATTCCTCTCAATTCAATTACCTGCTATATGATTAAAAAGCTAGCTAGGTGTATCAATATTATGCTGTCGTGCAATAAATCTAGCGTGATCGTATATTGTCATTATGTCAAAGGTGGCGCATCCTCGCACGGCATTCGACCACCGACCACCAAATGACTAACATGACCACATACACTACATACATGACAGTAATGCCATGGCCACCGGTATAGATCTTATAATATCTACAGTATGTAACGCCACCTTTTGCGATGTTGTTTATGACAACCCTTTATCAGGTGAAGATTTGTATTCTATAAAAAATCTGTGTACCTATGTCTTGTATAAGCCCAATTCTGGTTTAATGGGAGATAATATCAATAATATTGCCTTTAATTTTGATGTCAGATACGCTACTGTCTAAGGCAAAAACCGAATTATTGGAACTGGAAAAAGAAGTCAACGGGAAGCACTTGAAAATTGCAACATACGACGTAAGTAACGCTTTGCTGCCTGTGTGTAATGTCAAAGTAACAGCTTTTTACTAGTGCATAATAATATGAAAGAATAGGAAGACGTTACCTATTTATGCCAAAAGAACAATAAACAAAAAGTCTGTCTGTTCCGGCTAATCTCCGAAACGGCTCGACCAATTTTGACTGGACTTTTACTGGCAGATAGCTGATGTTAAAGGAGTAGCTTGATCTACTTTTATTTTAGAAAAAGAAGGTTCCGCGCAAAAAAAAGCTACCGGGTGAAACCGCGGGGGTCATCTAGTTCATTATATCCATTGAATTATTACTTCAATGATTATAACGCTTTTAATGCTTTTAACTAAAAGGAGGAAATACTAAGTAATCACACTATCCCCATAATTACTATACAATAAATAAATCACACTAATACTACGTTTCTATTGGTAGTAATTGGTACCAATATTATTATGATGACTAGCAATTTTCCAAAAAAATAATAATACCTACCTAATATAAGTATTGAGTTTGTTACCGACGTTTAACCCTACCTAGTGATGTCTTTATGACGATTCCAGTCAAAATAAAGTGTTTGGGTCGTGTCGTGAGTTACGAGAGCTACTTATATACGAAGCACACTGAACACAGAAGGAGCGCATTAGCGGAATTTCCATAACGTTAGAACTTTTCTTCACCTAAAAGCCGCTGCCTTCGCCCTCTCTTTCTATTTATTTATTAACTCAACACACTATGATAGGGATTTGTGCCCCAGTATTCTGGCCAGCTGATGCATGACGTGTGATCGTATTTCAGAACTACCCTCTAAGTTATGTCGAGAGAGGACCCAATGGAACGCTTATTGGACGAGGAGTGGCATTTGCCTTGGTGGACATCTTGCAGGAACGATTCAACTTTACCTTCGAAGTGGTCGTACCTGATAACAACTTTGAAATTGGTGGCACAAAGCCTATGGACTCTATAATAGGCCTTGTTAATGCTAGTGTAAGTTTGCTTACATATCTTTTTGGTCGAGTCCAAACAGTATTGAATGTAAATAATAATAAAACCTTAGTCCAGTAGAATTAGCTCAAAATTAAGCAACATTTTATGTATTTCCATTTTCACCATTTTCCGTACTTCCAATTCGGTTGCGAATTTAAGGTAATCATATCCATACATAACTATCGATAAGTCAAAAATCATTATGTACCACAATTAATGTAAGTTGACTAAATTGACTTTACTTCTACTGCACTATTAGGGCTATCCTCATACTACCAAAAGTGTCTACAGTGTGTACTACTAAAAGTGTCTATAATATTATATTACTTATACACTCATATTTTTTTTTTTCAAATCAGCTAGTCGATATGGCAGCAATTTTTCTACCAAAGGCCCTCAAGTTCCAGAAATCTGTGGTATTTTCGACGGAGCTCGATGAGGGTGTGTGGATGATGATGCTCAAGAGACCTAAGGAATCTGCTGCTGGTTCAGGACTTTTGGCACCTTTCGACAATTTTGTGTGGTCAGTTATTTCAAGTTCCTAGGATTTTCGATCTCTAATGGTGCGTCCATGCATGGCGAACCGAGCACGAGCCGAGCCACGAACTCCGCCCGCCCGATTGTCAGTTTTTTCACGAACACAGGGATTCGCATCGCGCTCGTTGAAGGTTCGTTAAGTACGTCCACGCTTGAAATCGCGAGCAACGAACGAATCCTATTCGTTCAAGGCTCGGCTCGTGCTCGCTTCGCGTAGCATGGACGCACCATTAGCTTGCCACGTTCGTCATTGACGCGCAAAATTAGATCAGACGGTAGAATTTAATACCTAATACAGATTTCAATGTCGAGCAATAATAGGACAAACGTGGGACAAACATAGTTACACATTACTACATACTATACATTTATCTTTTAATTTTCATTGTAAGGTAGCTCATTATAATTATTATTTATAGGTACTTAATACTAGCTGCAGTTCTGATATACGGGCCATGCATAACGTTTCTAACTCGTCTACGCTCCAAGATAGTGCGCGATGGAGAGAAGCACCTTCCGCTTTCACCTGGTTTCTGGTTCGTGTATAGCGCTTTCATCAAGCAAGGGACTAGCTTGGCTCCTGAAGCTAGTGAGTATTTTATTAGGTAATCTTTATAGATGTTACAATTCAAATGCTGGTATGAAGTTTGGTCCAACATTGGCCATTGCCAAGATATCTCCTACCGTCGTCGTCATTCTTAATGTTTCCTTATTTAGTGTCGAGATTTGGCCTTCCAGAAGTGTAGGTACCGTACAGAGGATACCTACAGGGTAGCTGTTGGTACCTACTTGTGAGCCAGCGGTTTCCTTCTATGATTGTCTTTTTAAACTACTTATAGGTACCACCATTATAACGATTATGCATCTAAATCTAAACACAATTTATAATAAATATTATACCTAATTATTTAAAAAAGTGTTTCAATTTATTACGCAATGTTCTACCACAACAATTTCATTAATCTCATTATCTTGGAAGTAGACCAAAGTCACTCTCATTACAACAAACATGGTGGGCCTACACAATGTTTACCCACCCTGTCAACGAAGTGAAGTGTAGTGACACATAGCGACTGGACTAGGTCATAATCACACCTTCACATGGTCAATCTATATCCAACTGTACAGCCTGATGGTATCGCCGCTAATGGTTTACGTCATATATCACATTTTGGTCACACCTTATCCATCAATGTATTTTCTGTTAGGGTAATTGCGACATTTTAAATGTATTTGTCAACAAAAAGTGGCGTTAGATTATTATCATTTAGCTCAATATCATTAATTTTATTATTCGTTAATGGAAACCAGTCAAGTACTATAACTGCTTAATACATTTTTGGAACCTAGTTAGGTACCTATATGGGAACATCAATAAGGTTATTGGGGGGATATTAATAAACCTATATAACATGGACGTTCTATATTTGTAGATACAACTCGAGTGATGTTCGCCACGTGGTGGTTGTTCATAATCCTGTTATCAGCGTTCTACACGGCCAATCTGACCGCTTTCCTCACACTATCCAAATTCACACTAGACATTGAAACTCCCGAGGATCTATATAAGAAGAATTATCGATGGGTTGCCGCGGAAGGCGGCTCAGTGCAGTATGCTGTAAAAAATGTAAGTTTGTTTGTACCTGTTCGGGTTTGATAGTAATGATAATCCTAATTATTATTATAAATGCGAAAGTGAGTTTGTCTGTTTGTTACGCCTTCACGCCTCAACTACTCAACGGACCATCATGAAATTGGGCATGCAGATAGCCTATGGTATGAAGAAGGACATAGGCTACTTTTTATCCCAGGAACGCGGGTGAAATCGCGGGGGACAGCTAGTTATTATTATTGTAAATGCGAAAATGAGTTTGTTTGTTTGTTACGCCTTCACGCCTCAACTACTCAACGGATCATCATGAAATTTTGTATGCAGATAGCCTATGGTATGGAGAAGGACATAGGCTACTTTTATCCCGGGAACGCGGGTGAAACCGCGGGGGACATCTAGTCTTAAATAAGTCAAGTGTTATCTATTATGTCATTGGTAAAATTGTTATAAGGTACTTCTTTCCAGCCAAACGACGACTTATACTACTTGAGTAAAATGCTAGCTTCAGGTCGAGCTGAATTTCGCTCAGTTTCGGAAGACTCAGATTTCTTACCGATCGTGAAGGGTGGTGCAGTTCTTGTAAAGGAACAAACTGCAATAGACCATATCATGTATGCAGACTATCTATCTAAAACTAGGGATGGGATCGATGAGTCGGACAGATGCACTTATGTTGTCGCCCCAAAGCCGTTCATGACAAAACCCAGAGCTTTTGTATACCCGATTGGAAGCAAGTTGAAGACATTATTTGATATTGTGTATGTATCTCACTACTTATATTATTGTTATTTATCTTCGAAATTAGAAATGTCCTATCATGTAGACGGGCCTTAGAAATCCTTATCGGTTTTATTGAAAATGGATCCAGTTTGCGGATAACGATAGGTAAGTTTACCTATACGTGAAACAACTAGGGCTAACAGTTGTAGGTATACCTACCTAATACTTATCCGAGATCATTACCTAAACATAAGTAACTTTTTATGAAAATCTGACGTAGTGTACATGCGGCTACAGATCAAGCTATATATTTCCAGTATAAGCTGATCTCGCATTGTATAGGATTTCCTTACAATGGGAGGTCAGGTGTACCTAATATTACAAAAAATCTGGTTTGCCTAATTCAATGTACAATTACTTGTAGCCTAGTATACATACTGCAAGCTGGAATAATCGACCACCTGGAACATCGAGACTTGCCCGACACTAAGATTTGTCCGCTAGACTTGCAGTCCAAGGATCGGCAGCTGAGGAACAGCGACCTGATGATGACCTATATGATCATGTTCGTCGGATTGGCTGCAGCTAGTGCCACTTTTATTGGGGAGGTTGGTGGATTATTGACAAATGGACAATTCCACTATTTAAGTTATGATTGGGTTGACATTTGACAGTTCGCTTGTAGAAGCTCCCGAATTATAAAAAAAGATAAAAGGATTCTATACCTATTTGGTGTAAGGGCTGATTCAATTCATACCAAACGGACAAATGTTTTTGAATGCGCGAGCTGTTCTTGGTTTTCACACTTACCTGACTCACCTTAGCACTTAGATATAGGTACCTACCTACCTACTTAAGAGTTCATCATCATCCACCTGCCATGTTCCCAATAATTTGGAGTCAGCGCAATATGTACGCTTCTTCCATTCGGTTCTTCTATCAGTCATACTAGCATTCACCCCTTTCGTACCCATTATCATCTTTCACACAATTCATCTATTATCTCTTTTCGGTCTTCGTCTTCCTTAGGTATCCATCCACTTTCAAATTCATAACTCGTTTAGTCACGTGGCTTTCATTCCGCCTCTTAACATGTCCATACCACGATAAACGGTTCCTTCTCTACTTTTCTGTCACTGGCGCTACTACCTACTTAAGAGTTATCATTTATTTGTACTAGAAGTCTGACCCAAGATTGGCCTTATCCTTACACGGACAAAAGACTCATATCATACAAAATCCACGTTCTTTTATTACGTCTTACTTATTAGTTCTTTATTTCTGTTCGAGGACCCCTAAATAGGTCGCTTAGGATGGAGATACACATGGATAGTTTATATCCATGAGTATCATAACAAGTATAATAATAGTCGTAACATATCCGATCCGCAATGCATCTTCTCATCAACGCGGTCAGGCCGTAGCGAGGGCTCGTTGTCGGTTGCCGAGGGCCTGGTTCAAGGCTTGTTAAGCTACATCGACCAAACTATTGCGTTGAAAGTATAGGATATGATAAATATAACGCTTCCCCTTCATTGATGATTAGAAAAGATTAATCGAACCAACTTTTATCAGGTTTTCATCAAGAGATTCCTGCATACAAGATTAAAAACGGACGGGCCAAAGAAGAAGAAATTCAAAGTTAATAAGCATATAAAAAGACAACGGGACGACAGCAGACCGCCACCGTACGACTCTCTATTCGGACGGAATCCGAAATACAAGATCAATGAAAATTCACAAAAGAAACTCATAAATGGAAGAGAATATTATGTCTTTGATACAGCGAATGGTGATACGAGATTAGTCCCTGTAAGGGCTCCCTCAGCTTTCCTATATCGATAGGAAAAGTAAATCAATTCAAAATGAACACTTGATATACATCTCTGATAGTACCTTCTTCAAGAATATTAGCGCGTGTAGGAGTTACTATGTAGATATAAGTCACTTAAGGAAAACAATCATGATGCACAATGTAAGCACTGTAGAGATATGGAGCAGATAATAAAATTAATATGTAGGTACCTAATGGTTGCAAAATAAAAAGATAAGTTCAATACATATTTTTATTAACTGAAAACCTTTCCACAATTTCGTTAAACATTCTATTCATGATTTAAAAGTTCAAAATTCAACAGTCATTGCATTTTTAAAACAATAAAAGATATTCTTTACATAGGACTTGCAGGCCAATTTGATTGATATTTTGGAGAAATAAATTAGCTTGCAAAAATTTACAAAAGAAAAAAATATTCATTTACCAAAATACGGTGTATCAGGCCGCGTCAACACAAGTAACACGGCTGTATCAGAACAATGTACAATACTCTAAACTTTGTACAATATAGGTACATTTTCATATTATTGAGCAGTGACGTCGACACGACATTATCGCTCGTAACAAACTTCGCGTAAATATAATATTTGATTATTATTATTTATAAATTACATTACATTACAACTTAATCTATTTAAATTACATTAGATAAACTCTAATTTGAAATAATGCCTCAGGTGAAAGATGGTTTAACAAGAAAACCGGCCAAGTGCGAGCGAACAGATTAGGGTTCCGTAGTCGGTAAGACGTTTGACTAAGGAACTCTAAAAACACTATTATTGTAACTCATTCACAATATAAATAATTCAATGAGTTGTAGTTTTACAGGTTTTCGGGATGGTACTTGATTATACGTTTTTGTCCATAAAAACCCATGTAAGTGTTTCGTAATGTCGGTTGATATTATGCTATATTTATATTCCCAGTATTGCACCTTCTTTATTTGCCGACACAAACATTTTAGATTCAGTCAGAACTCTTTAAACTCTTTCCCGGCTAAAACTTTTCCCTGATTTCTTCAGCCAGAACCAATTTGGCAAAAAATATTTAGAGAAAACACAGTATTTGTGTATCAGATTTTTGTTGAGCGAGCGTATCCCTTTTCCACATAAATTATAATAAATTCGATATAGTTAGGTAGGTGTTATGTTTCAGTAAAAAAGTATTTTCGACCAAATAAGTTTGAGTCAGAATTCGTATTATTAAAGTATTATTAGCAAAGAGTTTTTATAACATTTACAGGATCTCATACTTACACCGGGGTGAGGCCACAAGTATTCTGTTTTTCAAGAATACTAAATGTAGGTAAGTAGATATAGATTAGCTATAAACTTTTTAAACTATCTAACTACATATTATTGCAATAAAGAGCTAACCCGCAATTCTAAACTCACCATAAACTATGAAAATGCAAACCGTATTTTTAGGTATGGCTTTACTATTTAAACTACTTTATACGATCACACTGTCAAATATAACATTATTTATCTATAGGTACTTAATTAGAAAAAATATTCTAGGTAAAAACTGAAAGAGTAAGAATGTACATGAAGGCCGAACTATAGAAATTATTTTATAGACACAATTATGTACCTTCGGTATGCGTTCCATAAGGTCCAGATTGTATAAAAGCACCAATTATTAAAATCCCTTGCTGTGTAATTTGTTAAACAATTCAGATTAACATTAAAATTATTATAATAAAAAGAAATGCATCTATTTTTTAATAATATAGGTATGATATTTATATCTTTTGAATAAAGTTCCTAACTGTAACTGGGAATAATTTAGATACTTAGTAACAATCAAATAAATATTGATCAAATCGATTTTAAATTACAATTTAAAGACTGGGGTATTTTAAGAATATACATAATATTATTTTTATCTATACCAATGATTTCAAAACAATGGAAGTTTTTTGCAAAATGTTCCGGTGGGCCTACCACCGGAAAATTTTGTACGCGTTCCGCCATTTGTTTAAAATCGATCGAACTACGAAGTGCCGCGTGCCGTGTTGCATAGGCGTACGATGTAACCTTGTATGTTATACCACTATGGTGGCAAACAAGCATACGGCCCGCCTGATGGCGCCTTGTATATGCGTACAATGCACACATACAAGAAAAAAAAACGACCGTACTGTTCCGCGGACCGCAGACGACTGAGTCGCGTTGGCCCTAAACTGACTTTTTAGGGCCAGCGCGTTGGTGCCATTTCGTTGCGCGGTTGGCCTGGTCCTTACGCCAGTAATATATAAGTCAATGATCTATATACTACTACACAATATAACTAGTGGCTCTGTGAGCTGGAGACTTCGCGAGTCTCGACAATTATATGGAATTCCTTATCCTTTTCGTTTTATTCCCCGTTATATGGACTTGTTTGTCTCTTTTTGACACATGGATGTATATGGGCTGTCAAAAGTGACCTATTAGGAAGGGGAAGGCCCTATTGTAATTTACCGAACCTGCTCCCAACATTTCACAAGAATCGGTTGAGAAATGCGACCAGTAGAGAACAGCCGGACATCCTTCGGCCATCTGGACAGTTATACGAAAGCATTTCTGTCCAAGCAGAAATGGAGACGCTTTGCGCTCGCTCAGTCGATTATATTTTGCTATTTTCTATTGAGGTCATTTTTGTAACACATGGACGCGGTTTTTTTAATTTGATTGCTATTTATTCAATTTAGGCCCCAGAAGGGCACTTATGAAAGTCACATTTACTGAAGTTACCACTGGTTCGGAACTCGGCATTCTTTTGAGGTAGGTAACATTTTTTTAATATTTTTTGAACAATCTGACCATGTTTGGCTTTTTTATACCTACTGCAAAGGTAGCTAATAAGCATTTGGTACGGCCCACCTTATGGTAAGCGATTACCGTAGCATATAGAAGCTGGCAACACCAGGGGTATCACTCTAGCGTTTGAGCTGTTAAAACTCTCTTCACACCCTTCTTCAAGAAGAGTGAGCTTCAGGGCGGGATATTTTATGATAAAAAAAATATCGAACTATTTTAATGTTTAGGAAGCTTATTATTATTGAATAGAGCTATTGGTGCTAAATATCACTTTTTAGCTTGTTTTTATCATGTGGATATCAAGATGGAAGTAAAAAGAACTTTAAATATTATCAAACAGCCAGACTAGGCTTTTTTGGCGATTTGCTTTTAGAGAATAGTTGATCCTTGAAAACATGTTTTTGGTGTTTATTTTTACTGTAAGTTTATTAAATTCTAACATTAGGCATTCATATTTTAAGGATCGTTCATAAGTTATGTAATACTTAATGATTTTCAGTAAGACTATTTGTAAACATACTTAGCTTACTTGTTGACTCTAAAAGCACTTACACGAATCAATAAGTTATTGTAAAACATCTATAATTGATAACTGTTTTACAAAAAACTTAAACCGACTTCAAAGTACACTAAAAGTAATCAGATCCTGACCCGCCGCGCTATTGCGTATCTTTGGTGGTAATCGTTACGAACACCAATAATTATTTCACCCAATGACGCGGTACGACGATGACATTATTAGTGGTGTTCGTTACGATCGCAATGAGACCAAAAAAAAATTTCCATCGGATAATAAATGACGAAGTTATGATGTAACAAACATACAACTGAATAGAGAACCTCCTCCTTTTTTTGAAGTCGGTTAAAAATGTAATTGGAGTTCAAATATTAGTGCATAGGTTTCTTTAATATATTGGTTGGATTAAGCTAATCTGAACTTTTTCTTACTGCAAAGTGAGCTCAAATTCGTATTGGTTCGATAATTTAGTTAGAGAATCGTGGGTTAAATTTCATTTAACAGCCAGAATTCAGCCATTACGGCAATTACTGAAGCAAGTTTGAAGAACTAAATATACATTCCTATAATAAGTATATTTTTCAAGTATTGTCCACACATGAAGGAGCAATCGAATCGTTCTTAAAGTACTTACTTAAAATAAAAGATTTTAGATAAGATTGTTGTTCATTGCGTCATCCACGTGGCAAAGAGTGGGTGATTGACCTTATTTTCTTGTAAATTTGCCACAGATAATAATTTTGATAACTAACAAACATTCGTAGAAATTGAATTGATTGATAGAAAGTATACAAAAATTGTACTTGACACGTGCTAAAAAAGGAGTCCCGAAACCATATCATACCTATAACTTTGACCGAAAGACTACTACGTTAGTACTGCTATTATATTGGTAAATACCAACCCGCATTAATACATAATGTAGTTGTTGTGACATAATTCTAAACATAAGAATCGTCAGTAAATCTAAAAGGATTCATGAAAATAATGAGATGTATTTGAAGTGCTCAATTTTAAACAACATTTACTTATACGTTACAATTTTGTAAGTACCTATCTATTTTATAATTATCTATACTTCCTAATAATCATGAAGCAGTTTTTAGTAAGGACCAGCCTTACCATGTGATGACTGAAAATTTTACTATAGTTGGTAGTTTATTTTAGAATAAGAGAAATATTAACTGGCAACCCAAAACCTACTATCAATTTCGATCTTGATGCATATGCTTATTATGAAAAAAAATCTAGAAAATGAATTAAAAATTGCATTTATAATAAAATCTAATTTACAAAGCAATTTTTATCAGCCTATGTCCATATTTGTAAGACAACGTTTTAAAAAAAAAACCTGAAATATTCAGACCTTATTTTCGAATTTAGTTTACTGAACATCCGTCTCGAATAACAACAATCAGGTGCCTTGGTTCATCTTCGGCTGTAAATGCACTATGAGTATATTACTCCACATTATATGCAGTCTAACCTAAAATCAGTTGTATCTAGTACGAGTAACCTAATATATTTTCGACTTGGACACGCGACACAAGTGAATTGGACAGGTAATGTAGTGAAAGTGTTAGTCCGTTACGGCGCGGTCGGGGCCGGCTGAGTGTCAGACGGCGGGCCGACCGTCCAGCATGGGCGACGGGAGCAGGGAACTAAAAAACAATATTCATATTAGGCCTGCTGCTAATGTAGTTACAAACTATTCCCACGTTACGAAAGCTTGCATGCAATGGACATTCATTAATGTGATAATTTAAAGGTGAATACTACGTAGGTATTCATTCACTGTAATCTAAATTATAGGGATAATTTTCGGAGCCTCATATGTTCCTGGAATATCAGTTTTGTTAATGTTTTCTTTTGTAATTAAATAAAAAAGTTACTTGTTGAAAAAAAAATGAGTTTTCTACCAAATGACAACCGAGTGTTTTGCGTTTTTTGTACGTTTCATAAATATGACTAAGCATCATTGTTAGCTTTGTCCACACGGTTTGGTGGACGGTAGGCCTTACTAAGCTTTATAATACTGCGATACATTTTAAAATTAAGACTAAAACATCTAAATTATCTAAACAAAATCATAAATGCAAAACTGCCTCTTTATGTAGCTGCCTTAATTCTAGTATTACTTTTTATTACATAACAGTAAATCATAGCGATGACGTATTCCCGACAGACATACGAAGATATATTTTTTAAATAAAATAAATCTTTTATAATCCGTAATTACTGTACTTACATTAATTTATATCTCTGTCTGTTGTCCGTCGGGATACAATGATAATGAATACAACAAACAATTGAAGTCTGCTATCAAGAGAACCGACGAAAAAGATATATTGTTGCCACTTCACAGATATCGTGATCCGTTTGATATCTCCAAACATCCTACTTCGCTTGATTCAATCCATGTGTTATAACAAAAATTCTATCAAATAATGCCGGCTAAACATAATGAAATTCTAATAGAGCTTTTATTGAAGGCATAACAACCCAAATACATGATGAAATAATACTAATAAATAAGAGAAATGAAAACAGACATCGATTTACAGTAGTACCCAACTGATAAGGCGCGTCGTGAAACTTCATTCACACAGAAAAGAAAGTATTGCCCGAAGATTAACGAAAAAATGCTTGAAACTTACAATCAACCTTAGAACACACTAGGTTCATAATACACTGCAGCTGTTAGTTCCGTCTCACTCGCAAGTCACGCCCCTCCGCACACATGGCGGCAGCAGCGCAGGTACATTGGTAAGCCATATCAGATGGGTACTACTAAAAAAATTACAATAGTTTTAATTTCTCTCGAAACTGTCAGCTTTAGTTTTCAAATTGCAAGGACAACGATAATACAAAAATAAGCAAATTGTAAACAAAATAACACGTAACCAACAGACACAGGATTCAGGTTTAAAACTCGTAATGGTCCTTCGAGCCGACCATTACTGTTGTTCTACTAACCCGCACTCTAACGCTTCAAGGTTCCATGTGGTAGTGGTAGCCCTGCCTTGGGCCCCATTGCCATTGGAACACATGGACTCAGTCCTAGATCCCATGTTACGCTGTCTGCAAAGATACGGAGTCACCGCCGGAGAAGGCGTATTCTGTTCCTGTAATATGAATAAGTCGTTGTATGAAAGCGAAGCAAAGCAAGCAAAGCGGTTTGATACACTGTTAACAACACTTGAATGATTCATGAATATGTGGGATGTTGAAGATAATTGACAATGAGGGTATGAGTGGATGACATTCGTCACAAATGTGGTAATACCTTAAGATGCTATTGCTAGATCGACCACGCTCCAAATTTTCATGGGCTGCATTAAATTTATGGTAAACGACAATAGGCCTGAAAAAATCTATTCACATTATCAAAAAATATTAGACAGGTATTTTTTCCTTCTGTCAATCAAACAAAAAGTTTCGAAGATATGGTGTGTGAAAGTTCCGCGTGCCATCACGCCTGGAAAATTCAATTCACAAACAAGTGACGTCATGAGGCCCACCCCCTTACTTTTGCGCGCTTTATCTTTGTAAATTTTTATTAATTTGATAAAGCAAAACGTGTCCAATATTTTTTGATAATCCGACCGACTAATTGTTTTTTTTTTACCCAGACCACTTCTCTAGTACGACTGCTAAGGTGAAACTGACGTGCTTATCGGTGACAATTTCCAAATGATATCAATCTATTATGCACTCCAGTATTTTGAGTTTTGATGAAGTTAAACGATGGACATTCACAAGCATGGTCAACTGCACGTTACCTGCATTAAATTAGGTGCGCCTACACTGCCATCGAGCGGTATTCTTGACTATCAAACCTTAGTATGAATAAGTGTACATTTCAGTACATACAGGTCGATCTACTGCCGTGTAGTTGCACCTCAAAATCAAATGATAGAAATTGATAATTCGGAATAGTCTTATGAAGATATGTCCAAAATCCAACATGGTTTATGATTCAAATGAGCTCAGAAACAGATGTTTGTCTAGGTACCTACTTACCGTGTATTGCGAATAATATAACTTGATACTTGATTTACTAAAAACTCTTGTTATAATTACATACAGCAAAATACACGTGTAGTTTGGAAAAATAAACCGATATTTAATAAATAAGCTACTTTTATACTAATTTAATTTAAATGAAGCAGTTACCATATCATGATAAACACTTTTAACTATTTCTAAGGACTCATAATAATGAACGGGTTTGATTAACTATAAATAACTATCTAAATATTTATTCGTAAGATGCAGTGCTAAACGTTCATTAATATGATGATATGACTGTATTTCGGTGTATTATGTATGCAATATGTTTGTAAATGCTGAGTAAACACATCACTATGAGTTACCTAATAACATATAATGTAACATACACTGTGATCCAATACCCATAACAAAATACACAAGACTCAAAACAATGACAATGTTTACCTTAGCATTATAGATTATTTGTGAACAAATTGACTTGGTCTTCTATCCACAAAGGTCGGAATTATTTCATGGCCTTCTGAAACTGCACTTATATCGATCTCTGGTAAATAATGCAGTCTTATTGCGATCATTAGTTCAGATTACATTCAGACACTAGATCAGTAGTTTTATATACACTTATTAGCAATTTGAGTTTCATAAGAAGAATAATATAATGGCAATATATTATTATGTACTCCACATAATATCACAGACGGAGAGGTGTTTTAAATCAAAGAAGAATAACGTAATCATCAGGGATGTTATGGAGCTCCGTAACAGTATCTATCGGATATCAGAAATAAAAATCAGGTACCCGAAACTGATATAAAAGTCTAATAATTTCGGATAGGGGCTGAGTCTAACTGAGATATGTTATGACAAGTTTTAGCATAGCCAAGCCACACTAGCCGCAAGCTTTTAAAAATAAACTAATATCCTTAACTGAAACTGTTTTTTATTATTATGTATATATGCCTGTGTTAAACCGAAATGTCACAATGGTAAGTGATGATGTGGTCGAAGGTAATAAGGGCACAAAGCCTTGAAGGAACTGGCTCTCAAGTAATATTTTATTCTCAAATAATAGTATCCATATTCAGATCCAAAATTTCATATCCATAGCATCCCTGGTAATCATTGTATTGTTAATTCGCTGAGATGCAATAAGTAACAGCCTGAAAGTTGCAGTTTACATCATTGTCGATTCTGAGTATGAGAGTAGTGTCAGTACGCATTGTTTATTTTCATAAACTTTCAGACAGTTTTAATAGAACACTCACTTCAACTTCAAGCACTCATAAAAACCATGCCCTGTAACGGCTATAATGAGTGTGTAAGACAGAAATTAAAGTCAATAATATTCTAAAATGTTTACTATTTTTATAAAATTTACAATAAGTTTTATATAGCCTTAGGCAATACATATTGGCACTGGTATAAAAAAAACACTTATGATTTACTAACTGATAATTCTAATAAAAACACATGATTCAACAACAAGAGTTCCTAACAAAAACATGACAGTACAAAATGTGTATTTAAACAAAGATTTCTACTTCAGTTCTCAGTAAAAATCTTCAAAACTCCGGACTTCATGACAGACGTGTCAGGAATAACGTCCACTTTCAACGATCGCATCTCCTTAAAAAGATTTATCGAACCCTTATCGTTTCTAAACTGAAAAACTGTAATTGAAAATAAACGGAATACTGCTATGACTTAAAGGAAACACTAACTAGGTACCTACTTAGTTATTGTTTGACAATAAACTATAAACATTTACAATCTTATAATAAGCACCAGCAATACCCATTGTAGCGAACTTCTTAATCGGCTGCAGGCGATACCCTGCGGCGCCTCGGTTACATAAATGCAAAACAAATGGCTTCGAGTAACAGTAGGCGCACTATTGCATGCTTTTTAGTTGATTGTAATCAATACGTTTGTATATACATGTATATTATATAATTTTAATGTTAATTTAAAAAGTATGCAAGATGGGCTTATACGAAATTTTTACAAAAAAAACAATCGAATGATTTTGCCTAATATTAGATAAATTAAGGTCAAATATTTTCATAATTATATTCATAAATTAACGTATCGTAATGGCAGGTATAATAAATGCTGCGTTTCTCCGACGTGCCCGCAGCCGGTTGCGTACGCGTTCGTTCGCTGCGTATGGGTTTCACCTGATCAACACTTGCAACTCTGGGTCAATGTTGGTAAGACTGACCTGTTGGTTCGGCCCGCAGCACGTCGCGTTGTGACACAGGTCGTTCGGTGGACAGTGGAGTGCGCACGGCGCTTCCGCCGATGCACCGCTTATTATCTGAAACAGAACAAAACATTATAAAAACATGCTTCATAAACTTCAAATTAGCACTTTATGCTCGCTATTGGTCAGTTCATACAGTTAGATTTTTAATAGAGCTACTGACTGTACTATAGTACGGGCCTTGAGTACCTACGGGTACGGGAAAAATGCCTTAAAACGAAGTGCGCGTACATAGTTTAAACGACTAAAATACATATAACGAAAGCCAATTTCTTGTTTTTATTGATTCTTTCACCGAGAAGAAAAGATAAGGAACAATTATCGACATTTTGTCCGACTGTAAATCGGCTAGTGTCCGATATATCTGTGAATGCATCTATATGGTTCTCCGTATGGTAATCCGTTTATTCGTCCAACCCGTCACTATTTTCACGTTCAAATGAAGCACTTCACACAGCCTGGATGGTTTGTGTAGTCTCTTCTCAGTTTTGTTCACATGGCTTTACTCTAAGCGTAATTTCAGTGATCATTGGTTATCGCGTCATATTCTTGCGATCATTCGGTATTTATGCGCGTGTAATTTATTTATCGTACATTTGGGTATGCAAAATGAACCAATATTAAGAAATCTTTTCTTGTGTATATTTCCGATAAATATCAGCAAACTGGTATCGAGCAAATTGAATAAAGTCTACAGGTAATTATTCCACACAAAGTTTAATCGCATTAGTCATTTATAGCCATAATCAAATACTCTTCGTGTGTATCTATGCTAAGGTATATGTTTTGTTTTTTTATTGTTAATTATTTGGAAAAATAAGCCGAACATAGTCGTCCAAAAAATAATTAAAAATGTAACCTTCCTGAGTTTCTTGCCGGATTCTTCTCAGTTGAAGGCCGAGTTCCGAACCGGTGGTAACTTCAGTAAATGTGACCTTCATAAGTGCCCTTCTGGGGCCTGAATTGAATAAATAGCTTTGACTTTGACTTCTATCTATCTGTTTTTTGATTTATAGAAAATCATTGTATTTATATTTCAGATAACTCGAAGAACCAGTTTTACTCAGAAAATTCATGAGTGAAACAGATATAGGGGGATATTCGAAAGGAAAAAAAAATATGTTCATCAATTACGCATACCAATCGGCAGAAACAAAGCTAAGAACAGTTTTAATAAAAAAAAAATACCATCAACGCTTTAGCTCTGATTACAAGGCCATGGAAACTCAGACTTCAAACGTCACATAATCTAATCTTTCATATGACGTTTCGCCAATAGTTTAAAATCGATTGTTTCTGTAGATTCGTCAAAATATCTAAATTATTTTATTATGTCTATTAAATTATATTGACATAAAACAATATTCCATGCTTATGTTGTGATATAAATTTATCGTTCAGTTGCCTAGTTCATAATTAATTAAATGATAGACAGCGACAGGTAGGTGGTCGAGAAATATGTAACCACAATCAAAGACTAGTATAGTATAGTGTATTCTGTCTATTGAATCAATTGTAATTTAATCTTCGAGCGCCATTATATTTTAGGGGTACCGATGCCCATTGGAAATTTTATAGCCATATTTCTTGAAGGCTATTGGGACTACATAGTTGACAATCGGTGATGATTCACGATACGATGAAAAAATTGTTCGATGTAGGTATTCAATAACCTATACTGGGTGGAGATTTCGAGATGGCATATTTTCGAAACCTATGTTGGATTAGTCATGCTGAATAACTTTTACTATGGAAACAACACTGAATTCTCAAATTGTTTTTTTTTTTACTTTTCATACATTATAATCGAGCAAGGTTCCATCTCGAAATCTCCACCTGTTATAAATAATGCAGATTATGCAAATAAAGATACATAACATATGTGTAGATAGTCAACGACAGTCAGTGGTGCGAGCGAAACCCATAAACCAATGGAGCGTTAATAAAGTACCAATGAGGCGTGACTAGGGGTATACTCTGTGTCGAGTAGGGCATTGACAAATATGTATTCACATATTGTAGCAAGGCATATAAAATTGCTATCTATATATTGTGAGCCAGTTTTCACCTAAGCGTTAACAAACGGAGGTAGTAGTATGAGTTTTGTCATTTAAATTCCGCACATTATTTATTACAAATATTCGTTTTGGCGACATGATCATTATACCTAAGGATGTCAAATGCAGAACAATGGCCTCCCAAAGAATTCTTGGACAGTATTGAGGCGCTTATTTAAATTTCTATACTTACAAGCTATAAATAAAGCACCTTTATAAATAATATGAGAATCGTCTAATAACAAACACTATGCTTATATACATTATGCCTATTATACTAAAAACACAGTTGAATGATATAGCTCGAGGTCTGGTGGGTGCAAACGATAATCAAAATTGACTCGGTTATTAAATCGTAAGAATCTTATATGCATCAGAGGTTTTATCTACATTAATACAAAAGGCGAGCCGCGAGATCCTTAGTGAATATAAAAATTTGTTTTTCAAAAACAAACCTCATTGCCACCACCCAACGGCAATTCGACAAATTCTGGCTGAATGGTTGTGGAGTGAATACCCTCGTTGTGGAAGAACTCCTTGACCTTCTCTGCTATCTTCATGTACTCTGACAGGTTTCTACATCTACAAACAATTGAAAGTCATATATTAGTACAGCATAGCAACCTACCAATATATTATTAGATATAGAGGCTGTGACATTGCTCACCAGATATCACTTTGAGATTTAGATCAATAATAAAAATCATCGGTGATATGTTTAAATCACTATTTTTAGGTAGTTTATAATAATAAGCTGTATTTACAGTATTTATTTATATCAGGGTGTGGTTTTGCATTCTTGCCATATATATAGAACCAATAGTAAATGATTTATTTAATTAGTATAAAATAGGTAATTAATTCTGGGCTTGATTATAAACGATTATTGATGATTTGTGATTAACGTCAAATCAGAATAAGACTTCATAACTGCACAGAATAGGTCTGCGATCCGGTGTCGAGGGGAGAAACCGGGCCGCTGCGCAGCGGTCACCAACCTATATCTTTTAAATCTATATCTAATTTATATTTACAAACCATTAAAAATAATATGTAATTTTACGAGCATGATTTTATAATTGACTGGTGTTCTCTACAAGGTTAATATCAACCTCCTTAAATATGGCTTAAATGCAGAACAACACCCGGTATATTTTATTCAGATTAGTCTAGCTTTATTGAGCCGACTGAAATTTGTACAACGTCGTCAGACTAGTTTGATTAAAGCAGGTCCTACTAGTGTTTTCCCTTTGCTCAACTGTATAGTCTAAAGGTAAGCCAACGAGAGGAGATAAAATATGTAAACAACCGACCTCTATTGAGTTACATTACGATAGCTCGCGATCATTATTTCTCGCATGCAATAACGACGTCTGTTGGTCGACGACAACTGTCGTTGTGTGATTCGTGTTACAGGAAAGCGGTCAGTAAATCAACATAAATTCTTTAAATAAAAATTGAAAGTTTGTTTACATTCTTTATCTCGTCTCGTTGACCTTTAAGATATTTTATGTATTACATTTGTAGTTGTTGCAGACCTCATCGGGAGCGGAAAGGTCGGTAATGTGTGAGTGATTCCTCATGCGTCCATATGGCTATAGTATAACCGCTTACCGTCAGGATCAATGCTTGTTTACCGACTCCTTCGAAACACCTACCGGTGTTACGGCAGTCTGATTTGCAAATCAATTTGCTTCTAGTTTGTGTGCTAACCACTTTCGTAAGTAAAGATAGGAATAACGCCACAACTGCACGATAAAAAATAAAAAATCTAAATATAGAGCACAAGTTGGTTTGTAGATAGTTGCGTATATCAGGATATCGAAGTATCAATGAGGTCCTTGGAGTGATAGCACTGATAAATTAATAGCAACTAATGATACTATGATTGTGTCGTAACTTTAGGCTTAGGTACATTTACTTGAACCAAGTGATTGAAAAATTACTAGAATATTTCCTTTAGTTTATGATTTTGATTTCCAAATTATATGAGAAAATGAAAAAGAAATTGAGGTACACACGGCTACAGATCAAGCTATACATGTCTAGTATAAGACTGACCTCCCAGTGTACGGACATCCTATACAATGCGAGATCAGCTTATACTGGATATGTATAGCTTGATCTGTAGCCGTGTGTACACTGAACAGGATAATTTAATTATAAATTCAAATAAAATATTAACTATGATAAAGGAACGCAAAGGAGATTACAATATTTATGTGTTTGTGTGATGACACACGCACGTCAATAGACTGTTTTATTTCATTACGATAACATACATTTATCTCAAATTCTCAGAACAAAGGTGTACAAAAGGACCAAAAGAGAAGTCGCTGTCGACGTGAATGTTTTGCATGAATGATTATTATCCAACAGCTACACTCAAAATTCCAAACATAATTAATTTGGTATAAGAGAACTCGTCTGCTGCGTGTGATTGGTAAAATATTATCATTATGTGTTGAACGTGAATCTCACACAAGATGGTTTAAACAAAGACGCATATATCATTCATTGTTATTTCAACAGCGGCAATAACACCTCTCGTGTTTTTAAATATACAATAGAGATGAGTTTACATTTATAAGGTTATACGATACGAAATTGTTTAAAAAATAAACTTTTTACTAATACTTACGTACTGAATGCGAAATTTCACGAGGATTAAGTCTCGCTAAAATGACTCAACTATAGCATATCCTTAACTAATATTATAAATGCGAAAGTGAGTTTGTTTGTTTGTTACGCCTTCACGCCTCAACTATTCAACGGATCATCATGAAATGATGGCATTTTGATTGGCATGCAAATAGCCTATGGTATGGAGAAGGACATATGCTACTTTTTATCCCGGGAACGCGGGAGAAACCGCGGGGGACAGCTAGTATGAAATACAAAACTATCGATTAAAAGCTACTAATGTACTTATATAATAACCCCCTTACTCATAAAGCGCTATTTAACTAAAATACTGTTTAAATGGTCACGTAAATAATGTCACATTATTTGACAATGACAATAGAGTGACTTTATTTACGTGACCCTTTAAACAGTATATTAGTTAAGTAACGTTTTATGAGTAAGGGGGTAAGTTTATAACATTTAAAACAAAGAACGATGTATTAAAACAAAGACTGAAAATAAAATTATAAGCACTGGATGATTAATGCGAATGATGTTCACCAAAAGGAAGGTTTTGAATTATACTTGGAATAAATTGCAAATTATCCGCACATTACATTCTTGGAAGTTTGAACCTGTGGAGTTGAACACGGCTCACAGGAGAGACCAAGAGAAAAACAACGAAATCGGGCACAGACACGTGGACCCTGTTTACAAGTTGAGTATAGCCGAAGTCTACGTTACCAATAATATAAGTGTCAATTAATTACAAGATTTTATACTTCTTGAAAAAGGCGCCAGAATAATGGTTCATTGACACTGATTCTGGGACAAAACTAGTTTAGATTGGGATTGTGCCAAAACCATTTTATTTGTGAAACGTTTTTCAAAAACAAAGATTTCTGTGTAATATGTTTTAAACCGACTTCTAAAAATGAGGAGGTTCTCAATTCGGTTGTATTTTTTTGTTTGTTACCTCATAACTCCTTCATATATTAATCGATTTGGAAAATTATTTATTTGTCTGGAAGCTTACACTTCCCGTTTGGTCCCATTGTCATCAGATCAGGATTTGATTAGTTCTTAGTGTACTTTGAAGTCGGTTTAAATTTTGTGTAAAACAGTTCAATTATTTACAAATTACATTAGATTAGGTATAGGTGCAATTGTCAAAATTATCCTTTGATTTTGGATTCGGCTGCTTTAATTTGTTTTAACCCGTCGGTTCTCGCGAGGAAGTTAATGTTATATTTTTAACCGCTAGCCAATGAGTTAAAGTTATTGTAAGAAACATAGCCCGCGTTATTGGTGCTGATTCTGCTGTTTATAACTAAACTAATATCTCTTTTTAACAAAGAAGATGTGAAAGACTAATTTGCCAGCTTTTAATATGTTGTATCCTTTTTAATAATGTTTGTAAGAAGGAGATGTAATGTGACTAAAATTAGGTTAGTGCTATTTACAACAGAATCGGCACCACTGTCTGTAGAAGATACAGTAATCAAAATACCTAGCCTAAAAAAACACGTACTCAAGATAAGAGTACTCTCATCATCAGGTCCCGTTATCTGGAAACACTAAAAGGCTGTACTTATCATGAATTTATTCCGCTTAAATGACAAAGGCCGACTGAAGGACAGGTTGGGTTTATTGTTAAAGCGTAGGCATAAGCGGGACGATAGCGTTTTTTTTATAAAACAAAATAATTATAGCTGCTAAAATTATAATATAATTATACGACGACACTATATCAAAAAACTCCGGTCTTTGATACCTAACTGTTGACTGTGAAATTAGCGCTAATAGTGAAATAAATTAAATGTTTGGGCTTGAATTATGTACGCTTCAATAAACTTTAGAAAGCGGAACGGACAATCGACAAACAATAAACGATTCCCTGTACTCAGAGACGTATACATTATATAACTGCGATTCAAAATAGTAACGCATTCACATAACTGTAATACGCGAACTTTATCATGATTATGTTTGTAAAATTAGGTATTCGATAAATCGCTGTAAGTGGTAGCTATGACCGCAACCTACGGATACTATTTTTACTTTAACATAAAGTAAAAGTGTTAATTAGTGTAACCGCGCCTTTGTGTTTTTAAGCTGAGCTGTCTTTTTGCCCCAATTTCATACAGTCAGAGGTGATTAATTAATGCCATTTGTGCAATTCACCACACTTTCGGTTTCTTCAATGATCGATTATACTTTGATGAATCATTGTGGGCATACTTTTGTTCTAATATTACATTGCTGTTGAGAGAAAGCAGCAGAAAAAATTCAAGTGTAGGACAATTCTATAGTATTATAAAGGGAAAATTAACAATTCTTTTAAAAAAAACTTCCAACTAGTACCAATTAAATGCAATACCTAATAATCACAAAATAGAATAATTGCTCATGCTTCTAAATCTGAGTCTAAATCTTATACTTACTATGATATATATAAAATAAAAATTGTTTACTTTTTTTCAAATTCAAATTATTATGATCGCTGTGTGCAGCGACCGCCTACACAGATAAGCCATCGAGGCTTCCGTACAGGCTATAAAATATATATGTAAATTGTTATAATGGTAAATAAATATACTAAAAAAAAAAAGTTGTTTTTCTTCTGGACTATTAATTTTTATCATTAAGGCCACTGCAGTAGCAATTTTCGGATCAAGTTTTTTTTTTTGGAATGTATTGTGTGCAGAATGAAAAGTTAGTACCTATACCAATTTTTTTAGTGTCCTACTTTTAGTGTTTACTTTGAGCCAAAATGAGCTATTGACGGTGTTTGGTCGGATACGCGGTTGACCTTATATTGTGTTTACAAGTATGATTGCCTTCAACATCGTGCAAAAGCAGATAACTTAAATCACGTAGGTATGCGTATACAGCTGAAAATAGGGATTTCATTTGCGTCGGTATGAGTCATCTAAACTGTGAAGGATGCCACTCAATTTTAATTACAGTAACAATATAGTATACCTAGATATTTTAAAATGCTTCAAGACCTATATGAAGAAAAACTCATTCAGGAGTTTCAACCGCGATCCTAGCAAGAAAGAATTTTGTGATTATTTTCGACCAAATCTGTTTGGAAAATACGAAAATATGTAATAAATATCAGTTTTATAGTATAGGCGTGAAAATGAAAACGTAAAGTAACAGGCAGACAGTCACACTTTTACTTTTGTAGCACTGATTTTCCAGAATGCAATTCGATAGAAAGATTACTTTCTGCTCTGTAAAAACATTCGGGGTATAATGTCGACTCACCTAATATGTGCACTGGCAATTATCCTATCCCCGGCTAATTGCCAAACGTGGAACTCGTGGACGGCCAACACTCCGTCTACCTTCTCCAACAAACGCCTCTGTATCGCGTCCACCTGAACAAATAACACAAATCATGGAACATATTGCATGCGCGTTATCTCAAGCAAATTACACGTATATTATGGTACCAATATTACCCAGTTGTCCACGGGGCAAAATTTAGGGATGCTGAAAGTGGATAACTTAAAAATAACTTATTTGTTTTTAAATCAGCATTGGCCTGCTAGGCAATATTTCCAACATTAATTATCTTTTCACAGATTCTTTCTTGCTTCAAAATCGTTTGAAAATCATATATTTACGTAGCAGTCCTACTGTTATGGATAAATGTCAAATGCATTCCGTCACTCGATTCTTATCAAACTCTTAGTTCATTCTCGGCGCGAAAACAAAAACACACTCTTGTAAAACATAGCATATATACACAACTAAAAATTAACCATAACTTACCTGAATGTGAGTCGGTACAGTTTGTAATAGAATTAATGAGGATTCTCTCAGCAACGGCCACACCGACGCCAGGATCAAGATCACCAGGACTATACTGAGCGCTGGGTCGATGTAGTGTTTGTATGTCCAATCCGTGAGCCAGATTACTAATGCTGATCCAATTACAATAATCGAACCTACAACAATCCAAGTAAAAAAATAATGCTTGTATTTCTTTATGTTTAGTAATGCAAGAAGAGGTCTGAAGGAGTGTATCACATTATGGTGGAGTGTGTACGGAACGAAGCAGAGAGGTTAGTTCTAAGACAGAATGGTATTTATATTGAAGAACTCGGTAAATGTAATAGTATCCTGGCTCATCCTCAATCGGAGGAAGCCAGAATCTATATATATAAAAATCAATGCCACTTTTCGTTGTAATTTTATAACTCAAGAATGGGCTCACCTATCCAAACCAAATGTTTAGGCTTTGTTCGGACTATTTAGTAGATGGTTTATGTGAAGTGTGCACAAAATCGGTCGAGCGATTCTTAATTTATCTCATTTTTTGTAACAAATGAATTCAATAAAAGGCGGATCATTTTGTTAATGGGGATTTTGCTGTCAGGGTAGGGTAGGGTAGGGTAGGGTAGGGTAGGGTAGGGTAGGGTAGGGTAGGGTAGGGTAGGGTAGGGTAGGGTGTGGTAGGGTAGGGTAGCACCATAGGGTAGGGTAGCACCACGCGAACGAAGTCGCGCCGGACAGCTAGTGCTTTATAAAATTGTACAAATAGCCATTAAGCGAAGACGATAGCGTTATTAAGAGTGCCTATGAGGGTGGCATGATCATGTCTGATCAAACCCTCCATAATTATTTAATAAAGACAAAAAAAAAAAAAGAAGAGGTCTGAAATATTTTTGAGATTTCGCTTTTGTGCATAAATTATATACCTACCTAAAGCGTGTATCACGCACAAATAGTTCCTATGTTAAACAGCATGTATCGATTCTCGTTAGTTTTGTATATACCTATCATAACTAAAAATTATATCGTCGTGAGTTACACGAGTCAGTGGAATTTCATTGAACTAATCTATAAACAAAAATTTCGCAATAATAAGCCACGGTACACCATAAAAACAAATTAACCTTGATATCATATAAATACTGATAATAACTTTCAAATGATCAATTCAACTGATCAAACTAATGCACGATACGATATGATAAGATTCTTTAAATAAGTAGGACAAGGTTACTACGGTTCGCATGTCTATTTTGTATCCATAATAATGTCAATGACAGTCCACGTATGAGGAAGCCGGTACACAAATATTATAAACACATATTGGCAAAACTAATAATTTAATAATAGACACATTTTTTTAAATGTATGTTTATACCTGTATTTGACTACAATCTCAACAAGGTAAAATAATGATGTAGCCGAAGTTGGTAAGCACACAAAGCCTAGAAAAGAACTGGCTCTCAAGTGCAGCTGTAAGAACACACCGCTAGGTGCTTGTCGACAGATTTTCAACAAGAGGGTGGTAGCCAGCAAATGGGGAACTAAAAGTACCTTACCACCATGCTATGGTTTCTTCACGATGTTTTCCTTCACCGAAAACTTAAGCTCATAGTAGGATTCGAACCCGGGACCTTCGTCACAGCAGCATTCGGCTTCGCTACCACTGAGCTATCATCGCCTTACGGCACGTCTATAAGTCTATTTATATTATTCTTTCAGTGTCATAAGGGGGAGCCCCTGCACAATGCACATGGCATTCTTAGACCAAGGCTCTCTATATACCACTATACCACAGTCTATAAAACCATATTTTATAGACTGTGGCTGTACTGTGTGCCCTGACGAAGTATTTGGTGGGCATTGCGATCCAAAAATCAGCCTGGCCATTGTTGAACAGGTTATCAAATTCTTTTCAAGAATAACTAAGATTAAAGTTTATGTTTGGATGATACGATAGAACGACGAGACCGATTTGGATATTTGATACTTTATGGCACTTCTTAAGTAAGCCTATAAGTATCTTTAAATATAATATACAAGCTGCCCGGCGCGACTTCGTTCGCGTGGTGCTACCCTACCCTATGGTGCTACCCTACCCCGCCCTACCCTACCCTTCCCTTCCCTACCCTACTCTACCCTGACAGCAAAATCCCCATTAACAAAATGATCCGCCATTTATTGAATTCATTTGTTACAAAAAATGTGATAAATGAAGAACCGCTTGACCGATTTTGTGCAAACTTCACATAAACCATCTACTAAATAGTCCGAACAAAGCCTAAACATTTGGTTTGGATAGTTGAGCCCGTTCTTGAGTTATAAAATTACAACGAAAAGTGGCATTGATTTTTATATATATATAGATTGAAATTATACATAGCAGAATACCAAACGTTATTTAGCTCCTTAAATTTGCGTCTTATCGTTACTTATAAAAGTTAATTAAAATTCAACTAGCGCTTAATACTACAGAATATTTCTTACTTATTAAGGTTGCTTAGCCCTAATGAGTTACTAAGAAGCGTCTCTTAGTAGCTGATCGTTTTGTTAGCAATTAATAGTGATCTCAATACGCTACCAACATGATTTGAACTGGCCTTACCGTGGTTCCAACAGCGGTCTCTAGATACAAACAAACTATCGTTCCTACGTCTATCTAGCTAGGAGTTAAAAAGCCAGATTTCTCAATTTTAGTTACTATTCAAATAAAAGAGTTGAACTTAATTAAATTTGATAATAATAAGGGGAAAACCGAAATAATTTTGGGTAGGCCAAATATCACGCATGTATCGTGTGGTGTAGGTACCTATAGTGTCTATAGGCATGGACGAATAGATCTATAGGATAATGTGGATCAGTCGGAATATTAGTAGACCTTTATAAAACCACAATATACATAACACGACACACAATAAACATGTGGTTTTCCTTTTTCATAATGCATTTTAATTTTCCTTCAGATGAAGTCATAAATACAAAAGGAAAATATTTTACTAGAGAAGCGTGTCTTGTATTTTTATGTTTATTGTCTATTTATTACCACTTAACCGTGTTTTTGTGTGAACACAGCGTTCATAAAGATAACATAGGAGGTAAATAACTAATATATCAATGGTATTCATTAGGGATAATGACAGAAACGGTTCGAGGTACGACAAATCTTGTAGGTACAGTCAATTACAATGAGATATATCCATTTAATGTTACAAAATTATGTATCCTCTTGGATACATTAGTTAACTATCTGTTGTATGTCACAAATATGGCACCTATGCAAGAAACCTGAAATTGTTGTTTTCATACTAAGTGCTATCATTATGTATACAACCATATTTCCACTGTAATGTATACTTTTTACGGAACACACGCACAGATTTTCAACTTGAAGGTGGTAGCCAGCCAGGTGGGTACTACAAAGTACCATACCATCGTGCTATCGTTTCCTCACGATGTTTTCCTTCACCGTTGTAGGATTCGAACCAACCCGGGACCTTCGTCTCGATTTCCGATGTCACTATCACTGAGCTATCATCGCCTTAACATACTGTTAAGTTTATTTAATCGCTTGACTTGCGGTTAAAAATAACAATTGATTTCTATTGCTTTCCTCGCCCGCGCGGGTTGTCAAACAGTCAAAGGATAGTTAACTATTGCATCCAAGAGGATACATAATTTTGTAACATTAACTCCCTTACTCATAAAACGTTATTTAACTAATATACTATGGGTCACGTAAATAAGTCACTCTATAGTCATTGTCAAATAATGTGACATTATTTACGTGACCATTTAAGCAGTATATTAGTTAAATTGCGCTTTATGAGTAAATGGATAAAATATATGTCATTGTAATCGACTGTACAAGGTTTTTATGCCATTCAATTGTTTTTTTAAACGGATATAGGAATCGACGAAACGAATTTTGCACAATAAAAAATAATAACGGAAGCACGGCTTAAAGGCACAATGTGGTACGATACCTATATTACAAAATGTTTTTGTAGGGATAGCATAATTCAGATTATACAATATTTGAGGATTGGTGTTAAATGAAATTCCTCTTTATTAAAACAGAAAGGGTATCTCTTTGCCTCGATATGTAGGTACCTACTTACCTCTTCTTGGTTACACGGATTAGGGCCTTGAGAAGTTTAGCAGGTATATTTTACCTTGGTCAAACTTTGTAATGTTACATTTTCTCACAAATTAGTCACAGTTAAGTAGGTATCGGTTGAAAAAGCAATTTCCTTGTCGAAAGTGTTTGACCAATGTCAAGGCACACTTACCAATTTACCTCAAGGTTCACCCGTAAAGTATAGGTTGTTTTTTTAGGTAATTCAATGCTTTTTACTTTTCTTTTAGCAAAAAGTGCATCGAATTTCTAATGACATCATAATAGCAGCGACATATTATAATCTCGTCTCTACACATTTATAAATTGACCCCGACTTCGAATGATATACAATTATTATTGCCTACCATAACTTATATTGAAAGAAATAAGAGTGCGTCTCAGCGTGATTAGGTAATCGCTTAAATTTACTGACTCAATAGTAGTGGAACTAAATTAATGAGCGAATGATTCCCATTCAATGATTTATTTGAAAAGACAGTAAAGTGTTGGTTCGGCCGTGACCCGTTATCACATGTTGCTTGTTCCGTACGAAGTCAAGAATTCAATGCCATGACAACTTTCATACTTACTTGCTACATAGGTATTAGCTGCCTCGTCGTTCTAAACGACCTACGCAAATGTTTCTTATCAAATTAGAAATAAAGTTCTTATTTGCGATTTAGAGACCAGAGGTTTGTTTAGGGTTAAACCACCACTTCTACTAGCGAGTCTCCCCTAAATATTTAATTCCTTAAGAAATTAATAGCCGTATATAAAACAAAGTCGGAGTAGTTACGCCATTTATAACTCAAGAACGAAGTCTCCGCTCCGAATAGCAGAATAACTATTAAAACATCCGAAAGATTCTTTATTTTTTTTTTTGAAGGAAATTCATTTTCCCATACATTTTGAATGAAACTGCTATTTTATGATATCTCAAAAACGGATGGCGGTACGAAGTTCGCCGGTTTAACTAGTTAACTGTATTTAAAAACTCACCTAAAGCGTCAGACAGCACATGCAAGAAGACACCTTTCATGTTCATATGTCCGGGATCGCTGGTAGCCCGACACGGCGTCTGTTTATTATTTGATCCTTCGATAGCTTTCGGTGGTACCATTTCGTCAGTCTCCTCGTTATCAGTCGTGTTGTGACCTAAAGCCATATCAGCATTGCTGTTTACTATCTCAGTGAGATGCCTGACATTTGCCGGTGGTGGGACCCCACCGTGAGAGTGACCGTGCCCTCCTCCATGTTCTGAAAATAAACAACGCATCAAACATTGCATTGTTCAACCCTGAAAATGTCACAATTTACTGACAGGATATTTAGGACCCCTACCAATTTGTATCAATAGCACAATGATTGATCTTGTTTGAAAATAATGTTTATCCTTACTCATTATGCCACCCGTGACAACTGATTTGATGCTAGTCTGTCATGATCACGTAGGTAGGTAAGGTACTTATAAAGTTTCGATTTATCACAAGCCTAGCAAAGCGTTGGTATCAAACATAAAAAAAATGCATACCTACCTATTATTATTGTAAAATTTACTAGGAAACTCGCTGCCGAGAAGTAATAAGTTTAAAACATCGTTAAACTAGGCTTTTCTATCTTTATCAAATGTCATGCTCATAGTTATGTCAGATTTGTCGACAAATATCGATAAATTTATATATCGATACATCCATATGTCAGCGGTGTAGTCGTAATAACATTAAGGTCTTTCTTACTTAAAACTTTAATATCTTACCATGGAACAGGAACAATCCAATGATATTTAGGATCAATCCGAGAGTGCCAACACCGACCAACAATTTTACATCGTGAATCTCCTCGGTTTCTATGAACCTCTTGACGGCTTCTACAGTGATGCTGAAGCATAGAGCCACGAGGAACACGGCATTTACTAAAGCGCCCAACACTTCGGCTCGGGCCCAACCGAATGTGTTCTTGGACCATTTCTTTGGTGACATCTGTTGCAAGAAAACAGTTATATGATCGAGATATAGTCTTGTAGATTTTAACTCCATAAAACAATAAGAGAAATGGGCACTCGGATAAGCATTTAAGGGAGAAACTAACAAATCTGTCATTTCACTACTTAGATTATTTGTAATATTGTTAAAATTTATCTAATCTTATTGGGATTTCTGGACAGGAAACAAATTTTCAATATATAACAGACGAATTTTATAAAATGGAGTAAAAATATAATTACAATGCAACATGGCATGTCACATGGTGGACAAAGACCTCTGTAGTTCAAGTTATGCACACAAAAAAGGTGATTATTATGGCAAGTACACAAACATTAGTCGCGCACTCGTCTGAAATGCCGTTATAGCTACCTAGTAAAATGCGAATGTCATTAAGTCGTAAGCCTGGGCATAGGTAAATATACCTATATTTATATTTGGTAGGTACTACCTATATTTGCTCGCCTGCTATTGATATTATGGTAGAGTTTGATTTTAAAGTGGGAACATTACATATATTTATTTATTTATTTATAAAAATAAAAAGTAGTCCTATCAATTTTTTCCTTCACCGAAAGCTTATGCTCATTGTAGGATACGAACCCGGGACCTTCGTCTCGGTATCTGATGTCACTACCACTGAGCTATCATCGCCTTAAAAGTATTGACTAAGGAAGGAGATAGTTATTTTTCTAGATCTGATGACAATGGGAACAAAAGGTGAAGTTTACTCCTCCAAAAAAATAGATTTTTCCACATTGGTTAATAAATGACGGAGTTACCAGGTAACAAACATTAAAAAAATAATTACAATCGAATTGAGAACCTCCTCCTTTTTTTAAGTTGTTTAAAAAAGGGGAATGCTTACTTTAATGCAAATAAATAAATAAATAAAATAAATAAATAAATAATTGGCTGTGCCACAAACTGCACTGATAAAATAATACGAATTAGGTATTATCACAGAATATTCAATAGTAACTATTGAATAGAATATTGTATAGCACAGAATATATAATAGTACTATAGTATTATAATATGGGAATACACACAAGCATGAGCAATTTGTACAAGAGAGGAGGTTTGTACTTAACAATAGATATAAGCAAAAAATTATGCCAAATATACAATATTTAAAGCACAGCTATTTGTCCCAGTGTCCAGTCCATGTGGTCATATTTTGTTATGCTCTAACACTGAACTGAACATTTTATAGCCCAGGGAAGTACCTAGTATGTCTATGAAGCATAGCTTTGTTTATATAGTATAGATGTAATTTAAATAATTTTACAGAACACATGATACAGCAGGATATCCTTGTATTTAGTTGCTCTGTGACTCATCACTACAAGATGCTGCATAAATGTTAAAAAATTAGGATTCATCACTTATTTTTACAGTAGTAGGTATTGTGGTTGTAAAATTAGCTTTGATTTCATTGTATTAAATATAGGTAGGTACTATGTCCGAGAATGAGTGAGTTGGATGATGGCAAGATGAGGAAATTATTTGCAAACAGGAAGTGACTCATGCAAAATACCAACTTCATTCAGTTCATTGAATTCAAAGTAGCTGAATAAATTAGTTATCAATTTAGAAGTCAAAGCACCAGAGCTTCAAACAAATATATACTTGTGCATGATATTGTTATCTTATTACTAGAAACAAAGAATTAATTGTCATTGTTTCTCTTCTCTGTGACAAAGGAGAATGGGTAGGTAATTATATTAATTTTCAAAGTCCACAAAACCTATATAACAGTAATTTACTGAGACATTTTATACAATAGTAGTATATTTTATATAAGCTCTGATGTTATACGAAAATGTTTAAATTCACAATTTATTAATATAAAACAGATTATATAATGAATAGTTTGAGGGTTACTATGTCATTAAGGGTAGGGTTGAAGTAGCCAGTTTATCAATCAAGAGACAACACAATACCTAAACAGTGCTACCTAGTATCATTTAGAATAGCCAGGCAACCTAGTCTTCTAAAATTTGTTAATTTATTACTTACCTTGACTGATAAGAAGGCTATAACAAGTGCAGCAACATCGCTTAGCATGTGAAAGGAGTCTGCCACGAGGGCCATGGAGTTGGTGATGTAGCCAACAATCAGTTCCACAAAAAAGAAACCTCCTGTCAGCCATAACATTGACAGTAGTCGACATTTCTTGCCTGTAAATCGCCCCATTGTTTCTGTTGACAATAAAGTGAATATGTAGGTATGTATGAGTCTTCATAACATTTCCATCACCATGTTTATTATTTCATGTAAGCTGGCTGCTGCCTAGAATAGCTTGTCCTATGTTAGATACTTGTTAGATTTATGTTAGTGGTGTCACTCGTCTAGTAAATGCTCTGCCAGAATACCAATGTTGTACTGCTATATGAGCAGAGCAGTGCAGCTTTGTTCTGAGGGACCTTTGACCCCATGCAACAAATTAATGTATTTTCTTTATGTGTGTGTACACAGATCATGTTCATAGAATATGTTACACACATTAGTTATTAAATGTGTATGTTATTCTGTAATTTATATGGACATGTGGTTTTCTAACACAATTTCTTTGTGCAAATAAATTATTGCTATAGTATTGTATTTGTGTGTATTTGCAATACAAGTAACAAGTTCAATCTAGAAAATTCTAGAGTTATCAATAAAACTTTACTATCTCATTTGTTACTTGATTAGAATGTACCCTAAATGTAATTTGATACAATCCGAATTACTCACAATAAAGTTATCAATGCTTATAAGATCATTTGATGTAATATTATTGTTATGAGGTACAATTTGTTTCATAATAATTTACAACTAGGTATTTTGTTTTCAATCACAATGATATTATTATTATATTTATTATACACATGCTTCATCTACATACCTACTTGATTAATTTAACAAAGTCAGTAACTTGTAAATCATTTTGGGAGAATTTCTTGACAAAGTAGGCAAATGTGGACCAAGCAAGTATACTGAAACCTGTCTTTATGTATAATTTTCTGAGTGGATGAAATTAATACAGCCCCAGAGTATTACCCTGTTAAGTATTTGGGCTTGATCAACTGTAGTTATTACTATTTTTTGATTTCCTACTATGGATTTAAATGTTCCATGCATGTCTCAGTTCAAACAGCTAACAATAAAGTTATTACAAGGGTTATATACTCACATGTTTTTTTACCTAATTTACTTGAAGGCCTTTATCAGCAGCTCATACCCATTAGGAATGCGTTTGTCGGTTCAATAAGTACACAAAATATGCACACTCATTTCACAACAAAAGGCTATTGCTGTACAATATCGATTCAACTATTATAGCCAAGCACAAACATAGAACACAACGAATAGTTGTTCAAGTAAACAATTAACACTAGCACGTTATTTGGTAATATTTTCTACTCTTAGTTGCCTTTCCTCTTTTTATACAAATACGATAGAAAATAAAGTCTCGTGTGAAAGCTGATGGTGATATTCTTGCTTGAAATACAAAACACTTGTAATTTTCGAGTAAAGGAGACGAACAAAGAAAATTGGTGGCCGTTTAGCAGGCCGCGTACGAAATATTACACACTTTTATTTATGAATTTGTGACGAATTTCTGTTCCTAAATCACCTTGTCTGAGCGAACTCTGCACACATTCTATGATTTCTGTGAATCTGTGAGTAGACTTTGGTGTGTGTGATCTGTCACACTTCTGTCAAATATAAAGTCATAGACAAACGAACATAGATATCGTAACCAAACCAATGCTGCCAGCACAGCAGCCGCTTCCACTATCAAAAAATCATAACCCTCCTTCCGGGTCAGTCAGCTACTTGGTTTTTTTGAACGAAACAAAAACTAATGCATTTGTATACATAATAAATTGCTCTACTGTTACAAACTTTCAAGCTGTTTTGCATACCTAACTACTACCTCATTATCTAATATTGTCCATTTGTTATAAGATGATTAAAAAAAAACCCTTGCTGAGTTTCTTACCGGGAGTCTTCTCAGTTTAAGTTTATTACGAACCGGTGGTAAAATCAATTTGTAACGTTCGTAAATGCCTTATTAGGGCCTATATTGAATAAACAATTTTTGAATTTTGAATTTCAATTTGGATTCTTATGATACTTTTATGCTCAAAATACCTGTAAACTTTGTGTTCTGGACACAACATGCATTCATATATCCGATCTGAACATCGAACAATTTACCCAAAGAAGCGCAATAACAGGCAATGACATTAATTTTGCTTGAAAACTATTCCGCCAATTTCCCATCACCAACAATGCGTTCTGATTGGCTAAGTCAAGGACACATGCCCTCTGATTGGTCAAGTCAAGAACACGCGATGCAGTGATTGGTCCTTAATGTTCAAAATCAATGCAAAATCACTTACTAGTTGCGGAATTGGATTGCTCGTTATTACTACTTTATAGGGATTTTTCCTCGATGTCCGAATCGCGCTGAAGTTGTACGTATCGTATGGCAACGACAAAAGTCAGTAATGTCGAAAAGACATTTAGTATGAAAATAATATGAAAACATACACTAATACGAGCATGTTATGTTATTTTTTAATACCTACCTAATAGAACAGGTGCTGCTTGTGGGGGCTGGTCTGCTTAAGTTTGCTATTTATTTACTTATTAAATATTTTTTCAGTCTACTTTGTAATTTTGCCGCTGCTCCGGGGCACGCAATTGTTTTCAGTGCGATTAGAATGTAAATATTATGTAATTAATCTAAGCCTGTTTTGAAAAGAGTAATTGCTGAGTTTATTGCCGGCTCTTCTCAGCAAATGCAACCTTCCGAACCGGTATTAGAGTATTAGAGTCAGACTTTTCATAAGTGCCTGCGAAGGTCTATTTGAATAAATGATTTTGAATTTGAATTTTGACCTATTATTTTCGTTTCGTCTTATTTACAATGAGGAGTTTTCTTTCCATAGAGTTTTATAGAGTTTTGTTGAAAATACTTGTCAAACTGTTGATAATTCGAACTAATTTGAAACTGAAGTACACGAATCACGATTTGACAGGTATTTCAATATATTCTATCTGTCTGCCAAATTTCATCAAAATCCGTTCAGAAGTATTTGCGTGAAACAGTACCTAACAAAAGTACATCTGTTATATCTTTGGATGACATACTCACAAACTTTCGCATTTATTTATGATCAGCAGAAATAACATTCAAGATTGCCACCTGCATGATACTGACTAACTAAGATACCTCAATTCTAAATGATAAAATATTTTTTTATCTTATTTTTCGTTTGCGTTCAAAGGTTCCTTGACCGCGAATTTCGTTTCTTTTCAGATATTCCGGGGCATTCTACTCACTACTGGCAACACTGCCTCGATCTTCTTTCTTCTTTTGGTGGTTTTTCTCATGTATAAAAAAGGATTTATTTATATGTCTGTGAAAAAAAGTACTCTGTCTCTATGGTATGGTAGTATCTGTGGGAAGTATGGTTTTGCTCTGCTTTAGTCCAATTTCTTTGGTTTTGCTGCTTGAAGCAAGAATGCTTGAAGTGAAGTTTAAGTCAGCGTTGCCAGAATGTTACTTTTGTAACATTTTACGTTACTTTTGACCCACTCATGTTACCTCCATGTTACTAGTCTCCAAATTTTACTTTTACGTTACTTTTAGGACATAGAAAATAAATATTTTCCAGCAAACAAAATATAACCGTTAAACGCAACGGAACGGAGCAGAACGCACCCAAGAAAATGTTTGTTTGTCGCGTTGCATCGCGATTTTTTATTGAATAATTTGTTAGATTAACTTTGTTTAATGATTAACTGAAGGAAAAAGCTTAGAAAATATATACGTCTAGAACGAACATCCCCATACTATATGACTTTTAAAAAGTGGCCAACTTTGCTACGTCTTATGCTCGCGGTACGTCATTCTGCTTGTCATAGTGAAGTTTATAATGTTACCAGTTGTTGAAAAAATCCAATAAAATGGGGAAAAATATATTACGGTTTCGATATCTTTGTAAACTATGAAAATAAAAGTTGAATCGGGATAATACATGATAATATAAATAAGATTAATGGCGCCGATATTAATTTAATACTTATTATTTTTACTTATCTTACTATCGAGTGAAATCGAGTCAACACGAGTCAAATCAAGTTAAATCCAGACAAATCAAGTCAAATCGAGTCAAATCAAGTGAAATTGAGTCAAAACAAGCAAATCGAGTCAACTCGAGTCAAATCATGTCAAACCGAGTCAAACCAAGTCAAATCGAGCCAAATCAAGTCAAATCGAGCCAAATCCAGTCAAACCAAGTCAAATTGAGTCAAATCGATTCAAATCATGTCAATCCGAGTCAAATCAAGTCAAATCGAGTAAAATCCAGTCAAATCAAGCAAATCAAGTCAAATCGAGTCAAATCAAGTGAAATTGAGTCAAAACAAGCAAATCGAGTCAAATCATGTCAAACCGAGTCAAACCAAGTTAAATCGAGCCAAATCAAGTCAAATCGAGCCAAATCCAGTCAAACCGAGTCAAACCAAGTCAAATTGAGTCAAATCGATTCAAATCATGTCAAACCGAGTCAAACCAAGTCAAATAAATAAGATGTTAAGTTAATAAGTTTAAATATATTAATGTAATAATTATTATAATTATATATATTACGTTTTCAGCAAACTTTAATGTGTGATAATAATTATATAATATTTGGGTAATAACTTATATTAATAAAATGTATAATCATTACCTAATTATTATAATATTTTGCAACACCCTAACAGGGTCTATGTATACATAATATACTGTATTGTGTTATGTTGTGTACATTGTGCAATAAATAATAAATAAATAAATAAAATAAATCTAGTCAAATCAAGCAAATCAAGTCAAATCGAGTCAAATCCAGTCAAATCAAGTCAAATCGAGTCATATCAAGTGAAATTGAGTCAAAACAAGCAAATTGAGTCAAATCATGTCAAACCGAGTCAAACTAAGTCAAATCGAGCAAATCAAGTCAAATCGAGCCAAATCAAGTCAAATCGAGCCAAATCCAGTCAAACCAAGTCAAATTGAGTCAAATCGATTCAAATCATGTCAAATCATGTCAAACCGAGTCAAATCAAGTCAAATCAAGTCAAATCAAGCAAATCAAGTCAAATCGAGTCAAATCAAGTGAAATTGAGTCAAAACAAGCAAATCGAGTCAAATCATGTCAAACCAAGTCAAATCGAGCAAATCAAGTCAAATCGAGCCAAATCAAGTCAAATCGAACCCTTTTTTTTCATATATATACAACTTAGTCGATAAACAAGCATACGGCCCGCCTGATGGTAAGCAGTTACCGTAGCCTATGGATGCTTGCAACGCGTCACTCACGCGTTGCCGACCCTGAAGAAAACTCTTCACACCTTTTTTGAAGAACCCCATGCTGCACTCCATTGGGAAAACCACGGCGGGGAGCACATTCCACAGTCCGAGCGTCCGCGGTTTCAGTTTTTTTCAGCGTGCGTGGTTCAGTTTTTTTAATATTTCATTTTAATACAAACTTATTTTGGTGACTGTACTTTTTGTTGTAGGTCCAATATATTGGTATATTGGAATTACCACCTATATACCAAAATACCTAGTATACCAAACATCAAGTCAATCTGACCACTGGAAGTGGGTGAAATTCGACTTGCAAGATTTGGTCCGAAAACATACAAACTTTGCAAGTAAAATCAAAGCTTGTAAAAAATACTTGCCTTGCAAGGCACTGCTCCCTTTTTTAATCTCCGGCGTCCCTGCTTATTTACAAAATACATGTCATTTTTATTGAAATGGTCAGAGCAAAGAACTGATTTTTTGGCTGGTTTCCAGAGATCTTCACTACGGCTTTTCCGAATGATGTCTATCCATTGGCTTCTTAAAATTGGATCAATTGGTATTCTGTTAAAAAAGTCTCATTATCAATTAAAAAAACAATTTAAAAACGTGACATCCACTGTCGAGAATGACATGAGTCATTAAAAAATAAAAAGACCGCCATTTTAAAATTCTATATGTATGTTGAACTTAAAAAAAAGCATTCTTAGCCGCCTTTTACAGGTTACGATACTCGAATACGACCCTCAATTCGAGATTTTCACAAAATGGACGTCACACGCATAATAACTATGATCGAAAAATCCGAAAACGATAAACACGTCAACTTCGCACACGTCATCGTCGCTTTTGATATATAAGTATCTACATACTCGTATTTAACTATTGACTGATATTACCATGGGAGTTTTGAGTTCATAAACTGGCAGGACAGGCAATTCATAAATATGGCGTTTACTCAAAATAATTTATTTTCGAAAAATTTCAATGGCTTATATTGCAGGAACTAATAGGAAATATTGTTACTTACTGATGATAGCTGAGTTTTTTTGTTGATCTAGATCGACCTATGTAGTTTCTGCACACTTTTATCACACAAAAAGACATTCTGGAACAATACACTTTTGGTGAATTTGGTTGTGTCCCAGTGACGTCTCGACTGACACTGAGGGCGGGAAAATGATTTGCGCCCTAACAGTTAGAGCACATTTTTATCTACGCGTAAACAGCTTCGTAGTTCAGTCTTGATATATCATTAGTCAAAGGGAAAAAGGTAGGTTGAGACAAGTGACAAGCAGGCGATCAGCATGGAAATGTCATTTTTGTATCTAATCGTTCGATTTGGGAAATATCGTTTGTAGCAAAATTTGCAAAATTGTTGAAATTTTCCAATTCGAACGCATAAACAAAAATGCCCATTTTGAAATTGTTAAAAACGACATCACTCCAATTCGAACGCACTATTAGGGAATTCATAAAATTATTACGATTCTTTGATTAAGATTTTTTTTGTGAAATAAAGTGCCATATATTACAGTCTAGTGTTTTCTACATAATATGAGATAATGTTACTTTTCTCATGAAAATGTTACTTTTTTGCCAGTGGCCGATAGTCAAAAGCAACAGCAAGTCAGTGTCAGTGGCAACACTGGTTGAAGTTGCAGAACCACAAACTTCACTGAAACTCATCTGAAATAGTTTTTTTCGTAGTCTGAAATGGATGATAGAAAATAAATCTTTGTTGTTTTTGATTTTTACTGATTTGGATTAACCTTTAATAGGATTGTAACATTGTAGTGATGTGTGGAACAAATCTAAGTTTATTTGAAAATAACCTAATAGACTATTTACATAGCGCTTTGTAATTCTATCATCTGAAATCTGTTTTAAAAAAATGACCTTTCTCAAGTTTGTTGGTAAAACTTGTGGTTTCTTTGGCTACGTTTTACAGTATGCTTGTGTTACTCACTGTACGTTTGAATATGTCGGAGATTTCGTAATGGTAAGTACCTACATGTCTACTTTTGCTCAACAGTTGTTTGTGCTGATAATCCTATAAAATCAGACCACCAGAATGCAATGTAAACGTACCTAAAAGTAAGTAAGCTCGTACTTTTTTGTAATTCATAGCTGTAATTGTGGCAAAGTTGTACTTTGACGTCCAGAGATTTGGGAGTTCATTTTTTTTTACAGGAAGGTCACATTATTAGAAGGCTCTACACAAAGTTTCAAGTTGCGAATATAGGGTAGTGGCACCAAAAGATGAACAACCCCCATTAGGTGAACGATCGACAAAAAATTAAAAAATATAACATAGTCCCCAAACTAACATGTTTGCAATATTTTTTTCCCCATAAAGCAATATTTTTTCTTCTCTATTCCTTAAAACATTGACAATGACAGCCCAGACATGCTTGCGGTGAATTTTTATGTGTACTTTAACCTAACTAAGGTTAGTGCCCTCCAAATTAAAGAACTTTGTCAGTGTATAGAAAGAATTAATGTCATATTTGAGCAGTTTTGGTTGGATTAAATTTTGTTTACTGGATCCAATAGATGAAGGCGTTCAACTAATGGAAAAAGGTCTAATTTTGTAAGAAACAAAACTACTCAAATGATTTTTATTAAATTTATGAACTTAGTTTCCAAAAGTTGAACAAATTATTTTAGAGTTTTTGATTATTTTAAACTAAACTTTTCTCCTCACAATCACCTTTAAGATCGGTGGTCAGAATATGAATGGTTCACTTCTTTTTTTTTTATATCGCTTAGTTGGCATTCAAGCATACGGCCCGCCTGATGGTAAGCGGTTACCGTAGCCTATGGACACTTGCAACACCAGGGGTATCACGCGCGCGTTGCCGACCCTTTTATTATATATAACGTATTATTAAAAATAACAACAAGCGTATACTGTCACTCAGTGATAATTGATAACATGATTCCACTGGTGAAAGAATATTTAAAATCGGTCCATTAGCTTTTGAGTTTATTTATTACAAACAAAAATACAAATCTTTACTCTATTAGTGTAGATGTCATTAGTAGCGCTCGTTACCTGGCCTGGCGCCCCCTGAGACCCTGCGCCCGCGTGCGCTGCACAACCTGCACTATAGGTAAAACTGGCCTTGCTAAACCGCTAATTTCTCGTCCATATCATATACCAGACAGAAAAAAACTTGTTCAATATACACGTTCTACAGTTGAACTCCTCATTTAAAAATTATGAACTCCTCAATGAGACTTAAAGAGAAGGTAATTTTACTAAACATTTCAAAGTTGGAGCAACCCTTTATACAACCCTTAAATTATCAGAGTATTTTATGAATGTTTTCCTGTTACAGTGTTCCGGCCCATCAATGGAGCCTACATTAGAAACAAACAACATACTGTTCACAGAACATATTTCACCAAGACTACAGAGATTGCGACGTGGTGACATTGTTATAGCCAAGAGTCCTTCCAATCCAAAACAGAACATTTGTAAGAGAATTGTGGGTCTTCCTGGTGACAAAGTAAGGTGTCCCTTTCCTAAACGTAGTCAAATAGTACCTAGAGGTCATGTTTGGTTAGAAGGTGATAATTCTAGTAATTCTGCCGATTCTAGAGTCTATGGCCCTGTGCCACAGGGCTTGATTAGAAGTAGAGTAGTTTGCCGAGTATGGCCTCTTGATAAAATTACCTCATTGACAGAATATTGATTTAATATTGCAGTTATATTGATGCTAACATTTTGACAAGATATAATAAAGAATCACCAACAGATCTGTGTGAGAAACATGATTGTCTTGGTTTTCAATATTATGAACCATATGAACCTACCCTATTTGCTTTGTTTGTTGCCAAAAACACTAGCTAGGTTTGTTTGTAGTTATTGCAAATCATGGTGTCAGAAAAAAATGTACATTAACCTCTCTTGAAAGATTTAAAAATGCAAATTTATCCACAGACTTTTTATTTATAATAAATACATTTTATTTACATATTTAATGTTATATCATCATTATTATATAAAATTAATAATGTATTATTATGTTTAGCAGATATATAAATTAATATTGAGATGTGCTGTGCAATATTTTGTAAGTTCTACAAAATGAAATATGTAGTTAAATGATGCTCGCAATAAGTAGGTAATGTGTAAATAAAAGTAAAACATGTAAATAATTATTGTATTTATTTTATTCTAATTTGGGTTAACTTCAATTGTCTTAATCGATTGTGGTTCCATATTGATTTCTATATACCTTCTACTGCTTGTGCGGATCTTGACTCTCATCTCGCGTGTTCGTCTGTAAATAAAACATTTTAAATAACTAGATATAAGGCTGTAGGCAGTCAGCGTCCCGCTATATTTTGTGTATAATGTACGTAGAGAATATCTTTTAAGTTATAAACCCGTATTTACCTGTTCTGGAGTACAATTACGATATTCCCAGCAGGCGTTAAAACTGCCACATTCTCTAATGTGACTAAACTTCTTCGTGACATACTGATTCTGCGTGATCCTCTGGGAATGAATTTGGAGAAGTGACCCATTGCATAAAACATAGGTTGCTTTATAAATTCATCTTGATCGCCGTACACTAGAATTGGGGCGTCTACGAAATTGTCGGCCCAGTTCGGACCGCCTTCAGGGTCCAAACACATATTCCAATCGATCCAACCGACGACAAAGTTATTCAGATCCTGCGAAGTAAGTTTAATATTATGAACTTAGTTTATGTATTTCGCAATTATAAGACTTATGTATAGTTACCTACGTCATAAAGAGTATGATAATATTTATATATATTTTAGGAAGCCATGTAGAATTAGATCTTGGCCTAAAGTTGGGTTCATTGAAGTGATTTCGGTAGGGACATCGAATGTTGTGACGTACGTTGTGGGTTCAGATCCTAATATGAGCTGAGCTTTCGTTAATGAAAAACATCGTGAAGAAACCATAGTATGGCGGTAGGGTACTTAAGTACACGCCTGACTGCAGCGCCGGCCATAGGGTAGAGCGACAAGAGCGGTCGCTCTTGGCGGCGCCAAAATGCCAACGCAAAAAACAATTTCGAGCGAAAATAAAATTATTATGGCGCGTTTTGGGAGTGCCGCTTGTTTGTAAGCAGGCAAATCGCGAAAGAATCTCGCACTACCCTGATCAGGGGATAGGGCCGGGTTGCCTGACTGGTTACCGTCCTCAAGTTGAAAATTTGTCTGATAACACCTATAATACCAGTGTGTTCCGACAGTTGGAATTGAGAGCCAACGAGGGCTACCGTTTCTGTGGGCACTACTTGGCGCTACTAGCGAGTGGGCTCTACCTATCGCTGCCATTGAAAAAGTACTTTTAGCGCGTCAGAGGGCCTATTACGAAAAACGATACACGGTAGTCCGATCCCGAGAATCCCTCAGTATAATTGCCTCAGTGTAGCACAGTTCCGTTTTGTTCCGAAAAAAAGGAGGAAATTCGTTTCCATTTTCAAACTTCCATTTCACATCCAGGTATTTTGCAACAATCATGAATAATTACTGAAAAAACGCGATAAGCTCGCAAAAAGTAAATGTTCAGTATCTGACATTTCTTGAGGCTACACTAGAGCCTCTCGCGGATAATTCAAGTGCGTTTTGCTTAGCCTTCCAGACTTTGTAAAATGTCAGCAACAGATTGGCGATCTCCTATCGCAAAACTATAATGTCCATAGACAACCGGGCTGCTGGCCACTCAGTAAACGCACAGGGAACTTATTACCTACTCAAGATGAAATAACTGTATGAAATTTGAATTAAAAAAAAAGAATATTTACTTCCAAAATACTTGTAACGTATTTTCCTGCCCTTGCCCATGATCCAATCTCTACCCTCTCTTTGTCCCACGGCATCGGACCTGCAGAGAAAAGGATAAATAACTAATAGCTACTTGAAGCACTTATTAGTATGAAAACAAAGAATCATGGTGTAAAACGAACCACGGCGGGGAGCACATTCCACAGTCCGAGCGTCCGCGGTTTCAGTTTTTTTCAGCGTGCGTGGTTCAGTTTTTTTAATATTTCATTTTAATACAAACTTATTTTGGTGACTGTACTTTTTGTTGTAGGTCCAATATATTGGTATATTGGAATTACCACCTATATACCAAAATACCTAGTATACCAAACATCAAGTCAATCTGACCACTGGAAGTGGGTGAAATTCGACTTGCAAGATTTGGTCCGAAAACATACAAACTTTGCAAGTAAAATCAAAGCTTGTAAAAAATACTTGCCTTGCAAGGCACTGCTCCCTTTTTTAATCTCCGGCGTCCCTGCTTATTTACAAAATACATGTCATTTTTATTGAAATGGTCAGAGCAAAGAACTGATTTTTTGGCTGGTTTCCAGAGATCTTCACTACGGCTTTTCCGAATGATGTCTATCCATTGGCTTCTTAAAATTGGATCAATTGGTATTCTGTTAAAAAAGTCTCATTATCAATTAAAAAAACAATTTAAAAACGTGACATCCACTGTCGAGAATGACATGAGTCATTAAAAAATAAAAAGACCGCCATTTTAAAATTCTATATGTATGTTGAACTTAAAAAAAAGCATTCTTAGCCGCCTTTTACAGGTTACGATACTCGAATACGACCCTCAATTCGAGATTTTCACAAAATGGACGTCACACGCATAATAACTATGATCGAAAAATCCGAAAACGATAAACACGTCAACTTCGCACACGTCATCGTCGCTTTTGATATATAAGTATCTACATACTCGTATTTAACTATTGACTGATATTACCATGGGAGTTTTGAGTTCATAAACTGGCAGGACAGGCAATTCATAAATATGGCGTTTACTCAAAATAATTTATTTTCGAAAAATTTCAATGGCTTATATTGCAGGAACTAATAGGAAATATTGTTACTTACTGATGATAGCTGAGTTTTTTTGTTGATCTAGATCGACCTATGTAGTTTCTGCACACTTTTATCACACAAAAAGACATTCTGGAACAATACACTTTTGGTGAATTTGGTTGTGTCCCAGTGACGTCTCGACTGACACTGAGGGCGGGAAAATGATTTGCGCCCTAACAGTTAGAGCACATTTTTATCTACGCGTAAACAGCTTCGTAGTTCAGTCTTGATATATCATTAGTCAAAGGGAAAAAGGTAGGTTGAGACAAGTGACAAGCAGGCGATCAGCATGGAAATGTCATTTTTGTATCTAATCGTTCGATTTGGGAAATATCGTTTGTAGCAAAATTTGCAAAATTGTTGAAATTTTCCAATTCGAACGCATAAACAAAAATGCCCATTTTGAAATTGTTAAAAACGACATCACTCCAATTCGAACGCACTATTAGGGAATTCATAAAATTATTACGATTCTTTGATTAAGATTTTTTTTGTGAAATAAAGTGCCATATATTACAGTCTAGTGTTTTCTACATAATATGAGATAATGTTACTTTTCTCATGAAAATGTTACTTTTTTGCCAGTGGCCGATAGTCAAAAGCAACAGCAAGTCAGTGTCAGTGGCAACACTGGTTGAAGTTGCAGAACCACAAACTTCACTGAAACTCATCTGAAATAGTTTTTTTCGTAGTCTGAAATGGATGATAGAAAATAAATCTTTGTTGTTTTTGATTTTTACTGATTTGGATTAACCTTTAATAGGATTGTAACATTGTAGTGATGTGTGGAACAAATCTAAGTTTATTTGAAAATAACCTAATAGACTATTTACATAGCGCTTTGTAATTCTATCATCTGAAATCTGTTTTAAAAAAATGACCTTTCTCAAGTTTGTTGGTAAAACTTGTGGTTTCTTTGGCTACGTTTTACAGTATGCTTGTGTTACTCACTGTACGTTTGAATATGTCGGAGATTTCGTAATGGTAAGTACCTACATGTCTACTTTTGCTCAACAGTTGTTTGTGCTGATAATCCTATAAAATCAGACCACCAGAATGCAATGTAAACGTACCTAAAAGTAAGTAAGCTCGTACTTTTTTGTAATTCATAGCTGTAATTGTGGCAAAGTTGTACTTTGACGTCCAGAGATTTGGGAGTTCATTTTTTTTTACAGGAAGGTCACATTATTAGAAGGCTCTACACAAAGTTTCAAGTTGCGAATATAGGGTAGTGGCACCAAAAGATGAACAACCCCCATTAGGTGAACGATCGACAAAAAATTAAAAAATATAACATAGTCCCCAAACTAACATGTTTGCAATATTTTTTTCCCCATAAAGCAATATTTTTTCTTCTCTATTCCTTAAAACATTGACAATGACAGCCCAGACATGCTTGCGGTGAATTTTTATGTGTACTTTAACCTAACTAAGGTTAGTGCCCTCCAAATTAAAGAACTTTGTCAGTGTATAGAAAGAATTAATGTCATATTTGAGCAGTTTTGGTTGGATTAAATTTTGTTTACTGGATCCAATAGATGAAGGCGTTCAACTAATGGAAAAAGGTCTAATTTTGTAAGAAACAAAACTACTCAAATGATTTTTATTAAATTTATGAACTTAGTTTCCAAAAGTTGAACAAATTATTTTAGAGTTTTTGATTATTTTAAACTAAACTTTTCTCCTCACAATCACCTTTAAGATCGGTGGTCAGAATATGAATGGTTCACTTCTTTTTTTTTTATATCGCTTAGTTGGCATTCAAGCATACGGCCCGCCTGATGGTAAGCGGTTACCGTAGCCTATGGACACTTGCAACACCAGGGGTATCACGCGCGCGTTGCCGACCCTTTTATTATATATAACGTATTATTAAAAATAACAACAAGCGTATACTGTCACTCAGTGATAATTGATAACATGATTCCACTGGTGAAAGAATATTTAAAATCGGTCCATTAGCTTTTGAGTTTATTTATTACAAACAAAAATACAAATCTTTACTCTATTAGTGTAGATGTCATTAGTAGCGCTCGTTACCTGGCCTGGCGCCCCCTGAGACCCTGCGCCCGCGTGCGCTGCACAACCTGCACTATAGGTAAAACTGGCCTTGCTAAACCGCTAATTTCTCGTCCATATCATATACCAGACAGAAAAAAACTTGTTCAATATACACGTTCTACAGTTGAACTCCTCATTTAAAAATTATGAACTCCTCAATGAGACTTAAAGAGAAGGTAATTTTACTAAACATTTCAAAGTTGGAGCAACCCTTTATACAACCCTTAAATTATCAGAGTATTTTATGAATGTTTTCCTGTTACAGTGTTCCGGCCCATCAATGGAGCCTACATTAGAAACAAACAACATACTGTTCACAGAACATATTTCACCAAGACTACAGAGATTGCGACGTGGTGACATTGTTATAGCCAAGAGTCCTTCCAATCCAAAACAGAACATTTGTAAGAGAATTGTGGGTCTTCCTGGTGACAAAGTAAGGTGTCCCTTTCCTAAACGTAGTCAAATAGTACCTAGAGGTCATGTTTGGTTAGAAGGTGATAATTCTAGTAATTCTGCCGATTCTAGAGTCTATGGCCCTGTGCCACAGGGCTTGATTAGAAGTAGAGTAGTTTGCCGAGTATGGCCTCTTGATAAAATTACCTCATTGACAGAATATTGATTTAATATTGCAGTTATATTGATGCTAACATTTTGACAAGATATAATAAAGAATCACCAACAGATCTGTGTGAGAAACATGATTGTCTTGGTTTTCAATATTATGAACCATATGAACCTACCCTATTTGCTTTGTTTGTTGCCAAAAACACTAGCTAGGTTTGTTTGTAGTTATTGCAAATCATGGTGTCAGAAAAAAATGTACATTAACCTCTCTTGAAAGATTTAAAAATGCAAATTTATCCACAGACTTTTTATTTATAATAAATACATTTTATTTACATATTTAATGTTATATCATCATTATTATATAAAATTAATAATGTATTATTATGTTTAGCAGATATATAAATTAATATTGAGATGTGCTGTGCAATATTTTGTAAGTTCTACAAAATGAAATATGTAGTTAAATGATGCTCGCAATAAGTAGGTAATGTGTAAATAAAAGTAAAACATGTAAATAATTATTGTATTTATTTTATTCTAATTTGGGTTAACTTCAATTGTCTTAATCGATTGTGGTTCCATATTGATTTCTATATACCTTCTACTGCTTGTGCGGATCTTGACTCTCATCTCGCGTGTTCGTCTGTAAATAAAACATTTTAAATAACTAGATATAAGGCTGTAGGCAGTCAGCGTCCCGCTATATTTTGTGTATAATGTACGTAGAGAATATCTTTTAAGTTATAAACCCGTATTTACCTGTTCTGGAGTACAATTACGATATTCCCAGCAGGCGTTAAAACTGCCACATTCTCTAATGTGACTAAACTTCTTCGTGACATACTGATTCTGCGTGATCCTCTGGGAATGAATTTGGAGAAGTGACCCATTGCATAAAACATAGGTTGCTTTATAAATTCATCTTGATCGCCGTACACTAGAATTGGGGCGTCTACGAAATTGTCGGCCCAGTTCGGACCGCCTTCAGGGTCCAAACACATATTCCAATCGATCCAACCGACGACAAAGTTATTCAGATCCTGCGAAGTAAGTTTAATATTATGAACTTAGTTTATGTATTTCGCAATTATAAGACTTATGTATAGTTACCTACGTCATAAAGAGTATGATAATATTTATATATATTTTAGGAAGCCATGTAGAATTAGATCTTGGCCTAAAGTTGGGTTCATTGAAGTGATTTCGGTAGGGACATCGAATGTTGTGACGTACGTTGTGGGTTCAGATCCTAATATGAGCTGAGCTTTCGTTAATGAAAAACATCGTGAAGAAACCATAGTATGGCGGTAGGGTACTTAAGTACACGCCTGACTGCAGCGCCGGCCATAGGGTAGAGCGACAAGAGCGGTCGCTCTTGGCGGCGCCAAAATGCCAACGCAAAAAACAATTTCGAGCGAAAATAAAATTATTATGGCGCGTTTTGGGAGTGCCGCTTGTTTGTAAGCAGGCAAATCGCGAAAGAATCTCGCACTACCCTGATCAGGGGATAGGGCCGGGTTGCCTGACTGGTTACCGTCCTCAAGTTGAAAATTTGTCTGATAACACCTATAATACCAGTGTGTTCCGACAGTTGGAATTGAGAGCCAACGAGGGCTACCGTTTCTGTGGGCACTACTTGGCGCTACTAGCGAGTGGGCTCTACCTATCGCTGCCATTGAAAAAGTACTTTTAGCGCGTCAGAGGGCCTATTACGAAAAACGATACACGGTAGTCCGATCCCGAGAATCCCTCAGTATAATTGCCTCAGTGTAGCACAGTTCCGTTTTGTTCCGAAAAAAAGGAGGAAATTCGTTTCCATTTTCAAACTTCCATTTCACATCCAGGTATTTTGCAACAATCATGAATAATTACTGAAAAAACGCGATAAGCTCGCAAAAAGTAAATGTTCAGTATCTGACATTTCTTGAGGCTACACTAGAGCCTCTCGCGGATAATTCAAGTGCGTTTTGCTTAGCCTTCCAGACTTTGTAAAATGTCAGCAACAGATTGGCGATCTCCTATCGCAAAACTATAATGTCCATAGACAACCGGGCTGCTGGCCACTCAGTAAACGCACAGGGAACTTATTACCTACTCAAGATGAAATAACTGTATGAAATTTGAATTAAAAAAAAAGAATATTTACTTCCAAAATACTTGTAACGTATTTTCCTGCCCTTGCCCATGATCCAATCTCTACCCTCTCTTTGTCCCACGGCATCGGACCTGCAGAGAAAAGGATAAATAACTAATAGCTACTTGAAGCACTTATTAGTATGAAAACAAAGAATCATGGTGTAAAACGCAGTCGTATCTATCATATAGGTACATTTTGATAAAATCAACAGAAGTTCAAATCGGTTGACAAATGGCCAAATAATACTCAAATGCCACATTAAAATACTGATTAGATATCTACTGTATCACGTAGTTAGGTGCTTATAGTAGAGCACAGTAACTGTAGTTGAAGTATGTTGTAAGTGTAGTATGTTATTCTTATTTTTATTGTTTCTTCTCGTCTTTTACGTGTTTTATTTATAAATTATTTTATGATTATGATTCATTAACATTATTGACAATGTCTCCATCTCAATAACACATAACCTGTCCAATGGTGCTGCTTCCGTGGCTCACAACTAAACTAATTTAGTCTCACTATATCTCTTTCTTACAAAGAATATAAGAAAAGGATGTAAAAATGTAGTCCTGTGAAATTAGTCTAATGCTTGTTGAAAACGCAAATTTAGTCACCACCAAGTTGGTGGCCGATTCCTTTAATTTACGGACCGTTATCGGTTAAAATTAAGACTTCTATCTTTACTAATATTGAAGTAAATACCTCAAAGTTTGTATGGTTGTCCCATACCATATGGAAGTAACTATCACAGGTAAAATTAGCTTACGAAATTACGATTGGTAAGTGACAGCTAAATTTTGTACCTAATGTTTGTAAGAAAGAGTTGTGATGTTATAAAAATACTCTTTCTACGGATTGTAATTAGTTTAGTGCGATTGACAACAGAATCGGCACCAATATAATTATATTACCTTCGCAAGCTTCTGTTGACACGAGAATTTTATTTGGATAGCGTCTATGTAACCGTGAAAGAATTCTTGGAGTTACAAAATTTCCGTAGTAATGTATTGCTATTCCATCAATGTATTCAATCGATTTTGGATCCTCTTTTTCCATCTGCAATGCCAGAAATATTTTATAGCTTTGTCTTCATATAAGATTTTTTTACCTCATTTATTATGATTTACTTACGCCACTTAACCATATAGGTAATATGTAACGTTGATCATCGACAGCTAAGATAAGGGTGTCGTTGAAACGTGAGTTCCTTATTGTAGGCCCCAGATTGTTTGCTACCCATCGTCCCTGTCAACATCAAGAAATATTTGAATGATAGAATCTTTGATGAAAGGATGTGCTTGAAATAGAGATATTATTACTTATATTGGAAAGTATTCTCGGATTTTGGGTTGCACTAGTAGTCTAATGACCATGTTCGGTGACTAGAGATGAAATATAATAGAAAAAAGAGATGCAAATAAAGCGAAAACAGTACCTAAATAATAACATTATCTGATCAAATAGGTAGTTAAGGGATACGTTATTACGTAGCATTGAAAAATGTAAGTAAATAAAGAAAGACAAAATATTTATTGCTCCACACGGTGAAAGTACAAACTTATATTAACAAAATTTTATAAAGAAAAAGAGAAAAAAAAACAACAGAAACATATTCTATGTGTACACACATAAATAACTGCTTATAATTAATTCGTATGTTGTGTGGGGCAAGAGGTCCCTACCTCAGCATAAAGCTGCACTGCTCATAAAACAGGTATACTGGCAGAGCCTTTACTAGACGAGTGACGACACAACGTTATAACAAAAAAAACAAAGGGTATGAATAACGTACATAAACAACTTGAAATAACCAATAAAAAACAACAATGACAATTAAGATTAATTAAAATATACTTAGTATTAAAATAATAAACCAAAGGTTGTACTGGGTAGTAGGCATTAATTTGTTTGCCAAATTGCTTAATTAACTACAAATATAGATCATATCAATCCATCGAATCGCGTTATCATTACCTACATAACGGACTTTCCCAACTAATCACGAAATAAATTATTCACGTTATCTATTTGTGTGGTGTAATGTAAGCAAAACATCAATTTGATTTCAATTAACCTACCACACAAATCAGTTTTGTGGAAAATTGTATTCTATATGAGGAAGTATGCACAGCTGTAATAGTTCTAATAGATTTATATAAAGTATTCTTACCAATTGAGATGGTGTCCAACCTAAGGAGTTGAATTGTACCACCGGAATAATACCGTTCAGTGGTTCATTGGTTGTTGTTATTGCCCAGATTTTAACTTCAGCTTTTGCATACTCTTCTATAAATCTGTAAATAAGTTCTTAACTTAATTCTTCCGCTTGTTTCGCAACCTCGTCATCAGTTTTTTAGAGTGACATTTCCAAAATAAAAGCAAATAAGATTTACCTTAAGTGATAATCAGCATAAGACTGATAGAATTCAGGTTTAAGTTGTCCGAAACCTGTGATTTTCTCGTTAGTCTTCATCCAGACAGGTGGAGACCAAGTGCTAGCCGTAACTTTTATGTAATCTGTAGCCGCTAGTTGACTCATTTTAATCATCGGCAACTGGAATTATTTCAAAC